>OZ018393.1:67536139-68228203 GCA_963969525.1 Ontholestes murinus | reverse complement strand
ATAGTATATAAGAAATAATTTGTATTTTATTTGTATATTTTCTTCAACTGAAGAAGCCACAGTGTGGCGAAACATATGTAGTGTTTACAATAAAACCAATTTGAAAATCAAACAGTTTTGTTACCTAAATAATGAATATAAATTTTCAACACTTAAATGCCTCAACAATCAATCAATTAATTTTTTACAGTTTTCAACTGCTCTTTTGGCAAATTTTGATTTATTAATTTTAATAAAAATATTTTATTACCGTGTTTTTTAATTTGTTTTTCTTAAGAAACTTTACAATTCACTTAATATAATAATAATAGTAAACTATTGATGATTTTCAACTTTTTATTTTACTCACTACAATTGTTTCGCTACTAGTAGCGAGTAAAATAAAAAGTTAAAAATCATCAATAGTTTACTATTAATATTATATTAAGTGATAATAGATTTTCAAAATATAACTGCCTCAACAATCAACGAGAACTTTACAATTATTTAATATACTCAACTGTTTTAAAACATTTAAAATCTTTATTCTTCTTCCTAATATATTTTTCTAAGAAAATTTCAGTTACTTATTTCAAAAAATTGGTTATTTAATTCTTTACTGTTTTTTCTCAAGCAAAAAAAAGTTCATATTTGTAAAATGTATTTTAAGAATTTTCTAACTTTAACTGTTATTTCTACATATTATTGTAAACAGACTCTAAGAACTCTTGTAACTGATGTTTAGCATGTTTTTAACTGTTTTAAGTGTCTTTATTTGAAAAAGTTTTCAAATTTTAGAAAAAAATGCATAGTTGTTGTTACTCAATTAAACACTTACTAAATTTTTAACCAAAATTATTTAAAAACATAGTAAGGGTTTTATTCAGTGCCTATATTACGGATTTGATATTGTATTCAAATGTATATTTTATGTTATGTAGTATTGTTTTTTTATATTTTTCCCTGTTAAAGAATGTAAACTTTGTTGGGAAATAAATGTATTATTATTATTATTACTATTATTATTACATCGTAGTAGCCGCTGCAACCATCATCATGTTGTTATTCGTTATTCACTGTTTTTCTCTAGCTTAAATTAAAAAAAAAAACAGAACATGTTTTTACCCATAGTTGAGTAAATATAAAGAAAATCAGTGTAAAAAACTGTAAATAAAAAGACTGCAGTAATCTTCTTAGCCAATTATAATTGTTAATTTTTCTAAAAGTGATTTTTAACCATTTTTCCCCGTTTTATAATTACCTTTTCAAATGTCTTTATTTTGAAAATTTCTAATTATTTTTCGCTCGAGAAATATGTAATGGCTAATACGAAATATGTTGTGGTAGGTCAAATGTACGTTAGGTCAATGTATACCGTATTTCGGTCAATGCATAATCTGTTGAGGTAGGTCAACAGCATGCTAGTTTTATATTAAATTCGTTGAGGTAGGTCAAGAGTACGTTGGCTTAATTTATTTTGGATTGGGATAGGTCAAGTGTGCGCTAGGTTTATATTTAATTCGTTGAGGTAGGTTAAGAGTATGTTACTGATACAGCTTGGCAAATATGCGTTAAAAAAATATTTCACGTTGAAATATTTGAAACTTTATAATATTTAGATGAAATATTTGATTTTTTTTTTAAATATGGAAAATAACTTTTTACGCTTTTATTTTCAAATTATTAAACTGTTTGTAATGATAAAAATACAGTTGAAAAGTTTCCTTAAATGGTTTAGGAGGAGGTTTAGAATTTAAAAAAATGTTTTAAACTAGTTTGGAAAATTAAAAAAATGAATGTGAGAAAATATTCGACGTTGAAATATTTAAAATTTTATAAAAAAAAAAAATGATAAAAAATACAATTAAAACACCTCTTAAAAGACACATTTGTAAAAAAAAAATTGCTTACGAAAAATTTTTTAGATAAAAAAAAAGATAAAAAAAATTCTCAAAACAGAGTGAAATTTCGAAGTAGGTTAAGAAATAATAACATTTTGCCAATATCACGAATTTTACACTTTTATTGTGACTACTTTCGTCCTATTCTGACATTATCAAAAAACATTTCATATTGAAATTTGGTAAAATTTCGACAACTATCAGCCATAATTTTTCAGTTGAGTCTTTAAGATTTTTATAAATGAAAAAATAAACTACTGTCGAAACTAGAACTTTTATCAATCTAGGCATTTAAATTCTTATAATCGAATGTGCTTTTTAAAACTAAATAAAACAGTTGGTAACAATTTAAATGTCATTTAACTATTGATAATGAACACTTGATGTTAGAAATGTACATCTAGTTAATAAAAAAAAATTCACAATTTAAAATTTACTTTAAAAATAGTTTAATTAAAAAACAATTGAATTATCCCAAAGTATTTAATTTTTAATTTTACTAAACACAGAATATAAAGTAATAAAGTAAAGGCTTTCACTTTGTGATACATTTTGATGATTCAAAATAAATAAAACAATTAATTTTGATGGTATCACTTAAATATTAACTTTTTTGTTTCATAAAAATAAAAGATTTAAAAATTATTCCATTTTTTTTTGTTATTAAACAGTACTTTTAAAAACATATTTTTGCGAATTCCATTTATTTGGATACTAAAATAAAAAATTAAATTACGTTTTGATATAAAGTTTCTATAAGAATTTCTTTTTAATCCAATCGATTTAATTTTTCTTGAATGATTTTCCGATTTTCACCAAGAGACATTGTAAAATAATAAGCAATTAAATTAAAAAAAAACAACTTGGTTTACTTGTTACAGCATTTTCAAGATTATTATTATTACTAAAAACCAAGGAGAAATTTTTTTCATTCACTTAAGAAATAGTTTTATTTTAAAAGCTTTTTAAAAATTTAACAGTAGTAAGCAATCAAAATTTGTTTTGCAAAATATCAGGTGTTTCTAAATGAATATCGGTGTTTTAACGCCTTGTATTACTTATTGCGTACGACTTATAATCATAAGCATAAAGCAGTAGAAGTGTTTATTTCTAAAATAAAATATACTGTTATTTGTGTATATATTCCACCTAGAACTACAGCAATGAATTATGAATTTCTCTTCAATTACTTAAAAGAAAATTTTTCTTCCAGTAATTTGCTAATCTGTGGTGATTTTAATATCTCCACTTATAAATATAATATTGACGTGGATAATCCGAGTAATGAATTAACATCTCTTACAAACTTTATGGCTTTACATGCTATGCAACAATGTAATTCGATTTCCAATATAAATAACAGAATACTTGATTTAGTCCTGTCATCTGATGATAATCATTGCAAAGTTAAAAAGTCAGAAGAATTGCTTACTGCAGAGGATGAACATCACCCAGCTTTAAACTTTGAAATTACTGGTAGAGAAAAATCCACCTTTTCTGTATTGAACAATTATGTTGAATTCTTCGATTTTAAAAAAGGTAATATAAGAGGTTTATATGAAGACATTGTAAATATTGATTGGTCTCAAGTACTAAGTTCTAAGAATATTCCTGATTCATGTGACGCTCTCTATAAAATATTATATACTTATTTTACCAAACACATTCCAAAGAAGAAATATAAAAATGTTCGGAAGTGTAAACAATATCCCGCGTGGTTTGATAGAAACATTATTGAACTCTTGCAATATAAGAACCATTTACATAAAAAATCTAAACAAGATGATAATCCTATCATATTAGGTCAATACAAAGAGGCAAGAAGACAATTCAAAGATAAATCTAAAACAGCATTCGAAAGCTTCATTGTGAATGCTGAACATAATATATCTTCAAATCCTCAGGCATTTTGGTCTTATATTAACAGAAGAAGAAAGGTATCAAGAATCCCAGGAATTATGAAAATGGGAGAAATTACTTTAAGCTCTTCTGCTGAAATCCTTCAAGGATTTGCAGATATCTTCAGTGATGTGTACAGTGGCAGTGGTAATTGTAGTACAAATAGTGTAAATAGTGTAAGTTGTAGTGATGTGATGGGTAACTATGAAATAGACGAAGCTAGTGTCCTTCTGCATTTAAGGAAGATTAAGGATAATACGACAATGGGCCCCGATCAAGTCCCTGGATTTTTTCTTAAGGATTGCGCGTCTCAACTTGTTACACCTCTCACGCATATTTTCAATTTAATTTTAAAGACTGGTACTTTTCCAAATCAGTGGAAAATAGCACGTTTATGTCCTGTTTACAAATCGGGTGCTAGATCTGATATATCAAATTATAGACCAATCGCCATTATACCTAATTTTTCAAAAATATTCGAGAGTATAATTTGTGACTACATTCGAACACGCACCGAACACTTAATAACTCCTCATCAACACGGCTTTCTTTGTAGAAAAAGTACGCAAACTAATTTATTATGTGTAACACAGTTTATATCTGGTGAATTAGATCGCGGTGCTCAGGTAGATGTTATATATACAGACATTTCGAAAGCTTTTGATTGCATGCCTCATGATAAACTAATCTCATATTTAAAAAAATACAACTTAGCATCAAATGTCATATCAGCATTGCAATCATATTTATCTAATAGGCGTCTCTTTGTCGACTACATGGGTTGTCAGTCTAAAACATTTGTAGCAACAAGTGGTGTCCCACAAGGTTCCAACCTTGGGCCTTTGCTTTTTTTAATTTTTATCAATGAAGTCGCCAGTGTCTTGGACTGTAAGTTTTTAATGTATGCCGATGACATCAAGTTATTTCGTACAATTGAGAGCATTGATGATTGTGTTAATGTCCAGTATAACCTGCATAAACTGTCGGCATGGTGCGAGGAAAACGGGTTAAGAATAAATACCTCAAAATGTCGTATTTTATCTTATAGCCGGTTACGAGATAAATTTATTTACGATTATTCTCTGAATAACACTCCTGTTCAGAGGGATATTTGCTTTAAAGATCTTGGCGTAATGTTTGATACCAAGTTGTCATTTAATATGCACATTGAAAAGATAGTCAATGAATCATATAAATTGCTTGGTTTTATAATTCGTAACTGTACCGACTTTAAAAATAACGCAACAGCATTGCGCCTGTATGACTCGTTTATTACAAGTAAATTAATATATTGTGCTCCTGTTTGGTCGCCCGGTTATAAAAAATACATAGAATTGCTGGAGAAAGTACAAAGGCGATTTTTGAGGTATTTGTATTTTCGTAAATTTCATAGTTACCCCGATCATGAAATATCGTATGAGTCGCTATTATCTGAATTTAATATTCTTTCGATTCAGGCTAAACACAAATTCACGTTGATCTACGAATTATATAAATTAATTCACTATTACACAGATAATAGTGAATTTCTACATTTCATTAAGTAGAAACAAATTAACTTTTAATTTTCCGACACCTCGTACCACGCATCATTCTTTTTCTCCACTGCAACTTATGATCAAAAAATACCACGAGGTACAGCATACAGTTGACATTTTTAATCAGGACCGTAAGGGATTTGCTTTAGGTTTAAGGTCGGCACTGCATTTATCATGCTTTTAAAGTCATTACATATTAAGACTATAGTGTTAGTGCATTGTTTATGATTAGTTATATGTGTACATTTATTTAATCTCTTTTCTGTTAAACAATCTATTTATTCTCATGTGTACTATTCCCTTGTAATTAGGCTTAGGCCTGTAAAGGAAATAAATAAATAAATAAATAAATAAATAAATAATACATGAAATAAAAGAACAACTCGAATATTTCTGTTCGTTAGAGAGCGCTAGTGGCAAAAATAACTGGACAGAAAATAGATAATATACGCATCTGGGACTCAGATAATTCTTAAGAGAGGTTACAATTGTATGATGTTGTTTTTTATGCTGAAAGTTTGTAGACAAATTTTTAAGTATATTATAAGAACAATAAAGTAATCCTTCGTTTATGTACAAATAATTGTAGGGTGGGATAGTGGCCACCCACCCACCCTACATGTTTTTGTTTATTTAAAACCAGAACTCTGTTTTTACGTTATTTAAAACAATATTCTCATTTTTTCCGTAGTTTTGTTTCTCTAAACTAAAAACACTGTTTGTAACTGAAATTTCAAAATATATGTAGGGTGGGTGGGTGGCCTCTATCCCACCCTACAAGGTTTTTAAATTAGCAAAGGATTTAGTTATAATTAATTGAATAGAATCAAAATTAGTTAATTAAAATTTTAAGTGTATTACAAAAATAATAAAATAATCTGTGGTTTATGTTTAAATAATTGGAGGGTGGAATAGTGGACACCCACCCACCCCACATATTTTCATTTATTTAAAACCAGAACCCCCTTTCTACATAATTTAAAAAAATGCATTTGCATTTCTATTCGTATTTATGTTTTTTTCAAACTAAAAACCCTTTATGTAAATGAAGTTTCAGAATATATAGTGTGGGTGGGTGGTCTCTAATCTACCCTTCATTTTTTTTTTACATTGGCAAAGGATTTGTTTATAATTAATTGAATACAAAGTTACTTATAAAAATTTTAAGAGTTTTCCAAGAACGATCAAGTAATCTTTCTTTTATGTGCAGATAATTAGAGGATGGGAAGTGGCCACCCACCCACCCTACATATTTTTGTGAATTCCAAACCAGAACACTGTTTTAAAGTAATTTCAAACAGCAACATTTCTGTTCGTAATTTAATTTGTATAAATTAAAACACTGTTTGTAACTGAAGTTTTAAAAGTATATGTAGGGTGGGTGGGTGGCCACTATCCCACCCTCTAATTATTTGAACATTAACATATGATCTAATATAAATTAATAACACATAATCATAAATATAAATTGAAATCTTGAGTATAACTCGAAAACAATAAAATAATCTATTGTTTATGTTAATATGTTAATCAAGAATGGAGGGTAGAATAGAGGCCACCCACCCACCCTACATATTTTCGTTTATTTAAAACCAGAACCCTATTTTAACGTTATTTAAAACAATATTCGCATTTCTATTGGTATTTTTGTAACTTTAAACTAAAAACACTGTTTGTAACTGAAATTTTAAAATATATGTAGGGTGGGTGGGTGGCCTCTATCCCACCCTCTAATATATTTATATAAAATCATCTTTAATTTATTATTATACATGATACTCCTTTCATTACAGATGTTACAAACTTTAAAGAAATATCCACTACACCGATAATTTCAATTTGTTAAAATTTATATAACATATATATTTATTGATTTTCCAAAGCTATGGTTATTATTATTCGTACTGGTACTTCGAAATGGGGTTGTAAACTATATTTCTTAGGGTGGGTGGATGTAGTAGTGAGTGCGGTAGTTAAGTAAGGCAATAAAACAGATCGCGAACATTCCGTCAGATTTATGTGTAATGTTTGGTGTGGCACGAAGAGTGGAACGATAGGCCATAAAGGCAATAAAGGCGGTGTCTGCCTGGTTTTCTGGGAGCCGAAGGCTAAATATCAAACTATAATGCACCCAAAAAAGTTCGGATGGTGCGTACACTGCAATTACACTGTCCATCAGCGGTGTGGGTTTTAGTCTTCCACTTCTATTCCGGGGATATTAATTAACGTCTCCGGTTATAGATGAAAGCGGATGATAATTTAATATTTCTCTCTCGCATCTACATAACGACCCTATACACATCGAATTATATTATTTGTCTCGTTAGGAATCGGACACCTCGATGCTGTTATTAGTGACCTGAAATCAACATCTTCCTCTCCTGCAAGCGTTTACGTATTTCAGGCGTCTGTGCGCTTTGCTTTTGTCCGCGCACGCTATAAATACGGGAGGTGCAAGTGATAATTTACTGGACGCATTTTCTTCTTAACTTATTTATAAGATCTGAAACGCAAGGAGAGAACGATGCAATTTCCGTGATTGCGCGTTACGATTCTTCAGGATCTGAATCAGAATCTAGGGTAAAGAGGTGCTTGATCCTGGCGTGGCACGTGCTGCGTGGGTGAATTCATCTATATCTACATATACGCACACACACACACATTAAACGCATTTATTATCATTTATAAAAGATTTATCTATCGGCGACTTCATATTTTTCTGTCGCTTAAAGATATTTTTCAAATTATATTATACATGTACCAATTTCAATACTAGATAATAATTTGAAATAAATGTATTCATGTTTTTAAGTGATATTAATTTTTACTTCATTGGTAATGCATTTTCTGAACACTTAAGGTTTTAAAATCTAACTGTAATAATTGTAATAAATAAATAAAGTTTATTTATTTTTTAATTGATATACATCAATTGTTATATAAAATACAAAGAAAAATTAGCATATAAGTCACAACTTTATTAGGTTTACAAAGATTAAACATATTCATTCAAGGTATACATTTCGATTTCCAATAATAACTTTTTAACTTCTTTTTTAAAAATTTAAATATTGTAGTTATTCAATTTACTGTTTAGCTCAGTTATATGCTTTATCAATAAAGAAATTTGCAATTTAAAGATGCCTATAACGTCACGTGACCTAGTGATACTTCCATCACATTCTATGAAGTCCGTTTAGTGCCCTTATAGAACACAGTTAAGAATTAAGTCCTTTAGATTCTCAACAGTTATTATTATTGAGTTTTAGAGTTTTAAAAGCTATCTAATAAACACACTTGAAAATTAAGTTCCTAAGTTTTTCTGCAGTTATGATAACTATATATCATTCAAGATTATTTGAGGTTTTTACGAGCATTTAATGGCCTTTAACGAAGACTCAAGGTCATCTAACAATGAAGAAATGTATTTCAATCTTATTTAAGTTATTTGAGATTTTTAAGTACAATTGAGGTCATCTAAAGAAGTCTCAAGGTCACCCAGTGGTCAATTAAGATGAATCAATGTTATTTAAGAATAAAGAAAACACATTTACTTTTTTGTACCACTTTAAAGGGATATAAAAAAAATTAAAAGTGTTTTCCTTATTCTTAATATCGAAATGTACCACAAAGTGAATACCTTCAAGATTCAAGAATCAATGTTATTTAATGTTATATAACGATCATTCAAAGTTATTTATACCTTTTAAGAACAATTCATGTCATCTAACATAACTTAAGGTCATGTAGCGGCCAATTGAGGTGATTCAATATTATTTAAGATCATCCAATGATGAATCAATGTGATTTGAGGTCATCTAATAAAGACTTAAGGCCATCTATTGGTCTAGTAAGGTAATTAAATGTTATTTAAGGTCATCCAATAATTATTCAAGGTAATTAAAAGCAATTGATGTCATCTAACGAACTCTCAAGGTCATCCAGCGGCCAACTGAGGTGAATTTATGCTATTTAAGGTTATTTAAAGATCATTATAATTATTTTTGGTTTCTAGGGACAATTGATTTCATCTAACATAGACTTAAGGTCATGCGACGGTCAATTGAGGTAATTCAATAAACTTTATGATCATCCAATAACGAATCAATGTGATTTGAGGTCATCTAATAAAGACTTAAGGCCATCTATTGGTCTAGTAAGGTAATTAAATGTTATTTAAGGTCATCCAATAATTATTCAAGGCAATTAAAAGCAATTGATGTCATCTAACAAAGATTCAAGGTCACCCAGCGGTCAATTGAGGTGAATCATTGCTATTTAAGGTTATTTATTTTATTTATTCAAAGTCATTTATAGTTTTTAAGGATAATTAATATCATCTAACATAGACCTAAGGTAATGCAGCGGCCAATTGAAGTAATTCAATATTTTTTAAGGTCATCCAACGAAGTCTCAAGGTCACCCAGCAGTCAACTGTGGTAAATCAATGTTATTTAAGGTTATTTAACGATCATTCAAAGTTATTTATAGGTTTAAAGGACAATTGAAGTCAACTATCATGGACTTAAGGTCATGCAGCGGTCAATTGAGGTAATTCAATATTTTTTAAGGTCATCCAATGATGAATCAATGTGATTTGAGGTCGTCTAATGAAGACTTAAGGTCATCTAGCGATCAAGTAAGGTAATGGTTTTAAGGTCATTCAACAATCATTCAAGGCGATTAAAAGCAATTGATTTCATCTAACAAACTCTCAGGGTCACCCGGCGGTCAATTGAGGTGAACCAATGCTATTTAAGGTTATTTAACTATCATTCAAAGTCATTTGTAGTTTTTAAAGACAATTGATGTCATCTAACATAGACTTAAGGTCATGAAGCGGCCAATTGAGGTAATTCAATATTTTTTAAGGTCATCCAACGAAGTTTCAAGGTCACCCAGCGGTTAATTGAGGTGAATCAAAGTTATTTAAGGTTATTTAACGATCATTCAAAGTTATTTTTGGTTTCTAAGGACAATTGATATCATTTAACATAGAATTAAGGTCATGCAGCGGTCAATTGAGGTAATTAAATAACATTTATGATCATCCAATGATGAATCAATGTGATTTGAGGTCATCTAATGAAGACTTAAGGTCATCTATTGGTCAAGTAAGGTAACTTAATGTTATTTAAGGTCATCCAAAAATGATTCAAGGTGATTAAAAGCAATTGATGTCATCAAACGAAATCTCAAGGTCATCCATTGAGGTGAATCAATGCAATTTAAGATTATTTAATGATCATTTAAACTCATTTATGGTTTTTAAGGACAATTGTTATTATCTAACATAGATTTAAGGTCATACAGCAGCCAACTGAGGTATTTCGATATTATTTAGGGTCATCCAATGATTAATAACGGTTATTTGAGACATATAAGGGCAATTCATATCATTTTATGAAAACACAATATCATCCAGCGGTGGATCAAAGTTATTCAAAGTTATTTAGGGTTATTCAAGGTGATTCGTGTTTTTTAAAGGCAATTGATATCATCTAACAAAAACTCAAGGTCATCCAGAGGTCAATTAAAGTCATCTAACGATCATTTAGAGCTTTTAATGACAATTTATGTCGCACATCAATTACTTAGTGTGTGTTGAGGTCACTCAAGTTTATTTAAGGTCATCCAACGGTCATTCATGGTTATTTGTGGCTATTATTACGAGCAATTGATAGCATAGATCGAAGACTTAAGGTCATCCAGCAATCAAGAAAGGTATTTCAATGATCATTAATGATTACTATGTATTTTTACGGCCAATTAATATCTTTTAGAGAATATTTAAGGTCATTCAGGAATCAAGTAGGGTAATTAAATGTTTTTGAGGTCACCCAACCGTCAGTCAAGGTTAATTAAATGCAATTGATGCCATTTAACGAAGGCTCAAGGTCACCCAGCGGTCAATTGAGGTGAATCAGTCTTATTTAAGGGCATCCAATGATCAGTCAAGGTTGTTTGAAATTTTTAAGGGCAATTAATATCATCTTAACAAAGACTCAAAGTTTTACAGCTGTTAATTAAGATAATAATTTGATTGAATAACTTACGATAACACAATATAGTCCAGTGGTTGATTAAAGTTATTTAAGGTCATTAAAGGTTATTCGTGATTTTTAAAAGCAATTGACATCATCTGACAAAGAGTCAAGGTCAATTAAAGTAATCTAACGATCATTTAGAGCTTTTAAGGGCAATTAATGTCGCCCAACAATTACTTAGTGTGTATTTAGGTCACTCAAATTTATACAAAGTCATCCAAAGATCATTCATGGTTATTTGAGGTTTTTGGAGGCAATTAGTGGCAACTATCGAAGACTCAAGGTCATCCAGCAGACAAGAAAGGTATTTCAATGTTATTCAAGGTCATTTAAAGATTACTATGTATTTTTTATGGCCAATTTATGTCTTCTGAAGAATACTCAAGGTCATTCAGTAGTCAAATAGATTATTTAAATGTTTTTAAGGTCACCCAACGATCAGTAAAAGTTATCTGAGGTAATTAAAAGCAATTATTTTCATTTAATGAAGACTCAAGGTCAAGTAGGGTGATCCAATGTTTATAGGGTCATCCAATGATGAGTCAAGGTTATCTGGGGTTAATTAAAAGCAATTGATGTCATTTAATGAAGAATCAAGGTCACCCAGCGGTCAATTGAGGTGAATCAATCTTATTTAAGGCCATACAATCAATCAGTCAAGGTTGTTTGAGATTTTTAAGGGCAATTGATATCGTCTTCACAAAGACTGAAAGTCGTCCAGCGGTTAATTAAGCTAATTTGATATTATTTAAGGTCATTCGAGGTTATTTAAAGTTTTTGTGGTCAAGTAATGTCATCTAACAAAGATTTAAGGTAATCCAGCGGCCAAGTCAATATTACCATACTTGGCCGCTTGATTACCTTAAATCATTTAAGGTTTTTTTTTAAAGAAATTAATGTTATCTAACAAAGTCTTTATGCCATCCAGCGGTTGATTGAAGTAATTTACTGTTAGGGTCGTCCAAGGTTATTTTGGACAATTGATAGATCTGATTAAGAGTTAAGGTCACCCAGTGGTCAAATAAAGTCATCTAACGATCATTTAGGGTTTTTAAGGAAGATCGAGATGTCATACAACAATTACTCAATGCTGTTCAATGGTGAATTTAGGTAGTTTATTGTTACTTATAGTCTTCCAACGATCATTTAAGGTTATTTGAGAGATGTACGTGCAATTGATGTCATTATGCAAAGACTTAAGGTCAATTGAGGTAATTCAATATTATTAAGGTCATCCAATGATTAAATACGGTTATTTGATATTATTAAAGGCAATTGATGTCATCTTATGAAAACACAATGTCATCCAGTGGTTGATTAAAGTTATTCAAAGTTATTTAAGGTAATTTAAGGTGATTCCTGGTTTTTAAAGGCAGTTGATATCATCCGACAAAGACTCAAAATCATCCAGCGGTCAAATAAAGTCATCTTATAAGAGCAATTGATGTCGCACAACAATTACTTAGTGTATATTAAGGTCACTCAAGTTTATTTAAGGTCTTCCAATGATCATTCGTGGTTAATTGAGGTTTTTACGGGTAACTAATGGCATATGTCGAAGATTCAAGGTCATCCAGCAGTCATGAAAGGTGTTTCAATGTTATTTAAGCAATTTTGGTGAAGAAAAACACTTGTTATCTTCCATATTGTTACATACATATCTGTTTCCATCAAGATGGTAGCTCAACAAGTATTAACTACGTTATGTAATTAATCCAACGATCATTAAATGTTAGTATGCATTTCTATAGAACAATTGATGCCTTCTAAAGACTACTCAAGGTCACCCAGTAGTCAAGTAGGGTAATTCAATGTTTTTAAGGTCACCTAATGATCAGTCAAGGTTAAACTGAGGTATTTAAAAGCAATGTATGTCATTTCAAGGTCAACTAGCGCTCAATTAAGGTAAATCAATGTTATTTAAGATCATTCAATGATCAGTTGAGATTTTTAAGGGCAATATATATATATCATCTTAACGAAGATTGAAAATCGCAAATTAAACTAATTTGATATAATTTAAAGTCATTCAAGGTTACTTAAAGTTTTTAAGGTCAAAGCAAAAATAATTTAACGAAGATTTAAAGTCACCCAGCAGTTATGTAAAGTAATATTTAAGATTATTCAACGATCATAAAAAAATTTTAAAAGGAAATTAATGTTATCTAACTAAGCCTCTAAGTCATCCAGTATTTAAGGTCATTCAATGAACATTTGAGATTTTTAAGGGCAATCTATATCATCTTAACGAAGATTGAAAATCGTTTAGCGGTCAATTAAGCTAATTTGATATAATTTAAGGTCATTCAAGGTTATTTAAAGTTTTTGAGGTCAAGGCAAAAGTAATTTAACAAAGATTTAAAATCATCCAGCGGTTAAGTAAAGTAATTTATAAGATCATTCAACGATCATAAGAGATTTATTTGTTTATTTGTTTATAAATACTTTAGTATTCGTATATACATAATATTTAGCAAAGTTAATTACAAAATATAAAAAAAAAACATACAAATAATTTAGGTTATACGAATCCTGGGCGGAGTTCACTCTTTTTCAAAATGGTCTTCCACTCAAACCCTGATTTTCTTCTAGTAATAGGAAATTAATGTTATCTAACATCTAATAAAGCCTCTAAGTCATCCAGCGGTCGATTGAAGTAATTCACTGTTATTTAGGGTTGTCCAAGGTTATTTAAGGCGATTGATAAAAAATAATTTTAGTAATAATAATAATTAATTATTTTCACACTAACCCAATTACAAAGGAAAATTACAAGATTAGAGTATGTAGTATTACAAGTATACAATCTGATAAAGACTCAAGGTCACCCAGTGGTCAATCTAACAATCGTTTAGGGTTTTTAAGGGCGATTGATGTCATACAACAATTACTCATTCAGCGGTCAATTAAGGTACTTCAATGTTACTTAAAGTCATCCAACGATCATTCAAGGTTATTTGATAGATTTATGAGCAAATGATGTCATCATGCAAAGACTTAAGGTCATCCCCTGTCAATTAAAGTAATTAGGTCTTTTGTAAGGCCATCCAATTATCAATTAATGTTGTAAATACTTTGCGCACTCTTGATGAAACGAAAATAGAATATTATCTGATTTTGAAATAAAATCAGTTAATTTTGTAATTCTTTTGAGAATGGTCGTCATTGACCGAAACACGTGTCTGGAAACTGAATATACCAATATGAAACCAAACAAGTGTCTTATTTCAAAATCAGATAATATCAATTAATGTTATTTAAAGTTTTGAAGATCCCTTAAGGTCATCCAGCTTCAAGAATGTTTTTCTATTAAAATAATATTTTATTAGTTTTAATTTAAATATATATAAATCGTGGGTAAATAACTACTGTCTTTTGCTTATAAAAATGTTTGTGTAAGGTGAGGCCACCCACTCTATCACACCCTCCAATCAGTTAAACATAAGCGAGGATTTTATTGAAAGGTCGTAAAATAATTGCAATTTTTAGAGATTTATTCATACAAGTTTTTCAAACAATTTTTGATGATGTTTTATCGATTGGAGGGTGGGATAGAGGCCACCCACCTACCCTACATATACACATTAACTTTAATTACTGATCGTCTCGCTGTTTCCAGTAAAATTAAGCAAAAACCCTTTTGAATGAAAAATAAATTAAAATTTGTATTTTTTACATGTGTATACTTTTATGTGCCAATTTTTGTTAATATTTTATAAAAGCCAAATATAATATAATATTAGTAAAAATAAAAATTTGATGTATGATGAGTGGTCTAAAACAAAGTATTTCTGGAAAAAAAAAATCTCGAAACAATATTGCAATTTGTAGGCTATTTTTAAAGAAAAATCTTCAAATAATCTGGACTTATTTTAGTTAAAAATTGTGAAACTTTAACTTTGAAAGAAAACCTTTCAAAACCTAATGGAAATTTCTGAATGAAAAAATTAGTGAAAATTCTAGAAATTTATATATAAAAACTGCTTTACAATTTCACAACCTAAGAAAAATAAGATTAGTGGAAATTTCTAGAACCCTTGAAGGAAAACCTGAAAAGTTAATGAAATAAATGCTTGATAAGACACATTTCTGTAAAATTCGTGAATTCTTAAAGAAAATTCTTACAATTTGGAGGAAAATCTCTGAAATAAAAATTGTGAAGGTTGTAGGAGTCTAGAAATAAAACCTATTTTGAAACATATCCTCAGTTTTCGAGTGTTTGTATTTAGATTCAAATAAAAAATCGTCTTAGATTAATTTTGAGGTAATTCCTGTTGATATCAATTTCCTGCAATGTTCAAATTTTTAGTCGCAGGGAATAAATCGTCATTTATCTTAATCTATCTCTTATATTGTGTGTGATATTAAAAAAGGTACTCGTGTTTTTAATAATACAGTTTAAAAATTAAATTAATAATCACTTACCGAATTTCACAAATCAATTAATCGTTATCTGTCTAATGCGAATAATGGACAGTAAAAAAAAAACTAATATTCCAATTAACGGGTTGCACAAACGGTCGAAACGAAATCAGATATGCACCCGTAATAAATAATGTTTAATTAAAATTTTTATAGAGTCTTTGTCCTCGTTTAGAGATAGACAGACGGTAGTGTAAGAGCGGGAAAAGAAAATGGGATAAATGGGTTCCATTAAAATGTGTTCTAACGAAAACGATTACGTTCGGAGCGTTTTAATTGGAAGTATTCAAATAAGGAAGGAGTACGTTTATTATTTCATAAATACGGTTCCTGCGGTCGCAGGAAAAGGAGAGAAGAAAAGAAGGGAAAAAAAATGTGCTCGATACACTTCTTTCCCACATTATGTAGATTAATCTCCATCTATGGCCCGGTACAGATAATTTAATTAATTAAAAACCGTACGGAATGACAACGGTGATTAAAATAATAATAACAATTGTCTAACCTAAGACACATGTTCGCTTTTAATGCGGTACACGTGTAATAAACATGGCGCAATTTGAATATCTTCATTAATATTTAAAAAAATGAATTAAATTATTCCATCGCTCTCATTGTTAACGTGTTCGCGTAGAGTAATTGACACAGGTTAATGAGTTATTTTTTGGGCAATTATAACAGTATAAATATTGTAATTAAATCGTCAAGTGATTCATTCACACACACAAAACACAGCGGAGCTCGTTTTTCCCATGCACGGCGCCAATTAGAATTCCTGCCGATCGAGTGAAGAAGGAAAATGCCGTTTAACCCAAATGCGATATCCGAAATTTGGCAACCGGAAACAACTAACTGCGGTTTTTTTGCTTTGTTACTAATCGTGCACTTATTGATAGGAAGTTTGATTGGCTCTATTTAACGTTAAATTTATTACTTTAAACAACCATGTTTATGATAAACAATTTATTCCTTAATAAAATGTATTAAATGTGTCCATGATAGTACTTTCCCTACTATGAGGTTTGTGCAAAAAGGCTCAATTTTGAATTCTTTCCAATTACTTGTTCAAATTTCATTTAACTCCTATAGTTTATTAGCAATAACAAACAAAAATGTCAAAATTATTAAGTAAAGAACTTTATTAAAAATATATTTTAATGTATGATGGATGCGTAGCTCCTAACCCACCCTCCAATCAGTAACACATAAGCGAGGGTTTTAATTAAAAGTGGTGAAACCTAAATAAATATAACATTATTACAAAAATTTAATAGATTTATTTCAACAAAATTTTCAAATAATTTTTGATGATGTTGAAGGGTAGGATAGAAGCCACCCGCCCACCCTACATATACATATTAACTTTAATTACTGAGGCGATCAGTTGGTGGTTTGCAATAACTTTAATTACAAATGTTGAATAAAAGAAAATTGACAAAGTAAAATTTTTCAGCGAAAAGTTTTGGATTTATAAATATTCAATTAGAAAACCCTAGAACTTTTGAAAAAACTAATCATAATTAGAAACGGAAATTGGAGAGTGTAAAGAAATTACTGGAAAATTCGAGACATCTGAAATTGAAGAAAAAGTTTTCAACTGAAAATCTGAAAAATAATTCTTGAAAGTTTTTCAATTTTGAAAAGAAAATTCTTGAACTTTCAAAACAAATCTAGAGATTCGGATTTTATAATGATAAAAATTAAAGAAGTTACTGAAAAGTTCTCAAAATTACAGTTTATAAAGCGTAGAAGCAAAAAATTTGGAAATTTCTAGAAACCCGATGAAAAATTGCTGGACATTCTGAAATACTTGAAGAAAATCCTAGGAAATTAGAAAGACATATTACAGGTTTTCTAACAAGTTTTTGGATCTGTAAATAAAATTGTTAAAATAATTTAAAATCAAATTTTGCATTATTACTAAAAAAAAGTTCAAAAATGTTCGTAGGAATTTCTGGAAAAATCTGGAAAAAGGAAAATATTAGAAATCTTTACGAAATGATTCTAAAGAGAAATTTCTCGAAAATTTAGGAATCATCGAAGAAATGTTTGCAAGGAAATTTCTGAAGAATGGAATAAAAGTAGTTGTAAAATCCTGGAATTTTAGAAACCAGAGGAATAAATTGCCGAAACAGTTTATTTACAAATAAATATTTACACTCGTCATAACAAATATAGTTTTAAAGTATAACACACATCCTAGTAAGTGTAACTTCAGAATTTCAATATGAAATGGACATTTGTTTTATAAGCCTAAAGTAAATTTGGGAATGATGAAAATGAAAGGTTCTAGAAATCTAAAAAGATACTGCAATAAATTTTCTTTAAGAAATTCAGAAAGGAGAGCTTTCTGAGTCTGGAAGAAATGTTGCTGGAATATTATTAAAATCTGACCAATTTAGAAAGACGGAAATATTTTCAAACCTTAGCGCCTATGAATATCAAAAATATACAAACAATTATTAATAGAAAAAATTCTAGCTTTATAATAAAAATAAAATTTATAGGATTACGCACGCCAACCCTCAAACCAATTAAAAAACATTTGCGAATTAAATATTAAAATTCGTAGTGCAGTTATTAATAATGAAAATTAATAGTGAGATAAATTAAATATCTATGAGCATTTCTGCACTTATGTTTTAACTGTTAACTGGAGTTTTTACATTTATTGTAAAACATAAGTGCAGAAATGGTCATAGATATTTAATTTATCTCACTATTAATTTTCATGAAAAACATTTATTGATTTTTAATATTTAATACAAAAATTGGAAATGTTTTGCCTTAATTTTTTAAACAAACATTCTTACATATTCAATTTCTTTCTTAATAAATCGTTGTTTATATTTTAGAAATTAAAGGATGAGATAGTGGCCACCCACCCTACATAAACATTTGAACTTTCCACAAAATTACTGGCTTTAGTTTTGTAAACTCATCAAAAGTAATATTACTGTAATTTTAAAGAAACAAAAACAGTGATCGTAATGAAAGTAAATATATATATATATATATATATATATATATATATATATATATAGGGTGGGTGGGTGGCCACTATCCCACCATCAAATCAATAAAACATACGAACAAAATCCTGATAAAAATCATTTAATTGGAAACAATTTTATGCCCTATTTATTCTGATAACATTTCTCCTCCATGTTTTTTTAACCAATATAATAAATATAATATAATATAATAATAGCCTATATTATAATAATTAAAGGGTAGAATAGAAAACACCTTTTTATTTTGAAATAAATATTAGTTGGTAAAACAAAGTTCTTGATTTAATAATAGAATATGTAAATGTAAAAAATAAGCGTTTTGTTCAATTTCCTTTTGAAAAACAGACGTTTGTGTTTAAAGAATTGGAGGGTAGGATAGTGGCCACCCACCCACCCTACACAAACATTTAATATTTTCATTAAATTACTGACAATTTTTTTAAACTCCTCAACACTAACACTGCTGTAATCTTGAAGAAACTAAAACAGTCAACCTGATGAATATTAAAATGTATATGTAGGGTGGGTGGGTGGCCACTATCCCACTATCCAACCAGTAAAACACGCAGTCAGAGTCCTGATAAATAATAATTTAATTGTTAGAATATTTATGCTCAATTTATTCTGATAATTTTTCTCATTTACATGTTATTTTTTAAACCAATTCTCACTTATAATATATTGTAATAATTAAAGGGGTAGAGAAGTAGACACCCATTAATTTTTAGTTGGTAAAACTAAGTTTTTGATTTAATTTTAATAAATACGTAAATGTAAAAATAAGTTTTATTTATTACATTATTATTCGTTTTAGTCTATTTTCTTTTGAAAAATCGACGCTTATGTTAAAACAATTGTAGGATGGGATAATGGACACCCACCCACCGTACATATAATAATTTTTAAGCACTTCTTTTATTTAAAAATATATAAAACATGATTGTTAGAGAAAATTCTAACTTTATAATAAAAATAAAATTGATAGAATTACGAACGTCAACTCTAAAACCAATAAAAAAAGATTTATTGTGATTTCTAATATGAATACAAAAGTAGGAAAAATTTTGTCTTTATTTCTTTAGATAAATATTCTTATATATTCAGTTTCTTCCTAAGTAAATCGTTGTTTCTGTTTTAGGAATTAAAGGGTGGGGTAGTGGCCACCCACCCACTTTACATATATATTTAAACTTTCCGTAAACTTACTGATTTTAATTTTTGTTACTCGTCAACAGTAATAATGCTGTAATTTTAAAGAAACCAGAACAGTGATCGTGAGGAAGGTTAGAATGTATATGTAGGGTGGGTGGGTGGCCACTATCCCACCCTACAACCAGTAAAACATACAACCAAAATTCTAATAAAAATCATTTCATTGCAAGAAATTTTATGCTCAATTTATTCTTAAAATTTTTCTCTTTTACATGCTTTTTTTTAAACCAATTCTCACATATATTATAATAATTCAAGGTTAGAATAGTAAACACACATTTATTTTAGATTAATTTTTAGTTGGTATAGCAACTAACTAGCAACTCTTGACTTAATAATTGAATTCGTAAATTTAAAAACAATGTTTTATTTTAATTACATAAATTATCGTTTTGTTCAATTCCCTTTAAAAAAATAGGCGTTTGTGTTAAAATAATTGGAGGGTGGGATAGTGACCACCCACCGACCTTACATATAAACCTTAAACTTACGATACAACAGTGATTTTCAATTGTTAAAAAAATATTTTTTTCTAATAGTGTAGTAGTTATTAAGAAATTTAACTAATTTTGTTGATTGAAATAAAAATAAATATGGAGTGTAATGGGTGGTTTTTAAGCAAACTAACTTGAATGATAATACATAAAAGGTATGGCTTAGTGCATTCTAAGTAAGCTTTAAACTGAGTTGTAATTAAAAATGTATTACATTTTTATTAATATATAAATATTTCTTCATACAATTTCCTTTAAGAAAAACGACGGTTATATTAAAATAATTATAGGATGGTATAATGGACACCCACCCACCCTAAATATTGTAATTTTTAAGCTATAGCAGGCCTTTGCAATTATTTGAAAATGCCTTTTCTAACAGTTTTGTAGTTTTACAGTTTTTCTTAATTGATTACAATGAGAGTGTTTAAAACATATATAAAAAATGATTATTATAGAAAATTTTAGGTTTAAAATAAAAATAAAATGAATAGGATTACAAACGTCAACTCTCAAATGAATTGAAGAAATTTGATTGATTTTTAATATAAATATCAAAATTGAATTCGTTTTGCCTTAAATTTTTTAATAAATATTCTCATATATTCAATTTCTTTCTGAATAAATCATTGTTTATGTTTTAGGAATTGGAGGGTGATATAATGGCCACCCACCCACCCTACGTAATCATTTGAACTTTCCACAAAATTACTGGCTTTAATTTTGTAAATTCATCAACAATTTCAAAACATAATTTTCAATTTGCAGTTTTATAGTTCTTTTTGATTGATTATAATGAGACCGTTTAAAAATATACAAAAATTGATTATTATACAAAATTCTAGCTTTATGATAAAAATAAAATTGATAGGATTGCGAACGCCAACCCTCAAAACAATTGAAGAAAATTTATTGATTTTTAATATTAATGCAAAAACTGGAAATGTTTTGCCCTTAATTTCTAAATAAATATTTCTATATGCTCATTTTTTCCTAAATAAATCGTTGTTTATGATATAGGAATTGGAGGTTGGGATAGTGGCCACCCGCCCACCCTACATAAACTTTTAACCTTTCCATTAAATTACTGGCTTTAATTTTTTAAACACGTCAACAGTAATACTGCTGTAATTTTAAAGAAACCAAAACAGTGATCGTGATGAGGGTAAAATGTATATGTAGGGTGGGTGGGTGGCCACTATCCCACCCTCCATCCAGTAAAATACACAACCAAAATCCTGCTAAAAATCATTTTATTGGAAACAATTTTATGCGCAATTTATTCTGATAATATTTCTCTTTTCCATGTTTTTTTTAAACCAATTGTCGCCTATATTATTATAATTGAAGGGTAGAATATTAAACGGTTTTTTATATTAGAATAATTTTTAGTTGATAAAACAAAGTTTTTGATTTAATTATTGAATACGTAAATGTAAAAAAATAAGCTTAATTAATTACATTATTATTCGTTTTCTTCAGTTTCTTTTTGAAAAACAGACATTTGTGTTAAATTAATAGGAGAGTAGGAAAGTGGCCACCAACCCACCCTACATATATACCTTTAAACTTTAGCCACAGCGGCATTTTTCAATTTTTTTTTTATTTTTAATATTAATGCAAAAGTACGAAATGTTTTGCCTCAATTTTATAAACAAATATTCTTACTAATTCAACTATTCCTGAAAAAATCGATGATTATATTTTAGAAATTGGAGGGTGGGATAGTGCCCACCAAACCACCCTACATAAACATTTAAACTTACTGGCTTTAATTTTTTAAACTCGTCAACAGTAACACTGCAGTAATTTTAAAGACACCAAAACAGTGACCGTGAATGTTGAAACGTATATGTAAGGTGGGTGGGTGGCCACTATCCTACCCTCCAACCAGTAAAACACGCATCCAGAGTCCTGATAAATAATAATTTAATTGCTAAAAATTTTATGCTCAATTTATTCTTAAAGTTTTTCTCTTTTAGATGTTAAACCAATTCTCTCATATATTATAATAATTTAAGGGTAGAACAGTAAACACACATTTATTTTAGAATAATTTTAGTTGGCAAAACAAAATTTTTGATTTGATAATTTAATACGTAAATGTAAAACATATGTTTTATTTATTACATTATTATTCTTTTTGATCAATTTCCTTCTGAAAAACAGACGTTTGTGTTAAAAGAATTAGGAGGTGAGATAATGGCCATCCACCCACCCTACATAAACATTTAAAATTTCCATTAAAATACTAGCTATAGTTTTTTAAACTCGTCAACAGTAAATACTGCTGAGGGGTGGGTGGGTGTCCACTATCTTACCCTTCAACCAGTAAAACACGCAGCCAGAGTCCTGATAAATAATTATTTTATTGTTAGAAATTTTATGCTAAATTTATTCTGATAATTTTTCTCATTTACATGTTTTTTAACGAATTCTCTTACCTTATTTGTAATAATTTAAGGGTAGAATAGTAAACACCTTTTTATATTAGATTAATTTTTAGTTGGTAAAACAAAATTTTTGATTTAATAATTAAATACGTAAATATAAGAAATATGGTTTATTTATAACATAATTATTCTTTTTGTTAAATTTCGACGTTTGTGTTTAAAGAATTGGAGGGTAGGCCACTCACCCTCCATAAACATTTAAACTTTTCATAAAATTAATGACTTTAATTATTAAACTATCCCACCCTCCAACCAGTAAAACATGTAACCAAAATCCTGATAAATAATCATTTAATCGTTAGAAATTTTATGCTCAATTTATTCTGACAATTTTTCTCTTTTACATCTTTTTTAAAACCAATTCTGACCTATATTGTAATAATTGAAGGGTGGAATGGGAAACACCCATTTATTTAAGATTAATTTTTAGTTGGTAAAACCAAATTTTTGATTTAATAATTAAATACGTAAATGTAAGAAATTTGTTTATCATTATTACATTATTATTCTTTTTGTTCAATTTCCTTTTGAAAAACAGACGTTTGTGTTTAATGAATTGGAGGGTGGGATAGTGGCCACCCACCTACCCTACATAAACATTTAAACTTTTCATAAAATTACTGACTTTAGTTTTTTAAAGCCATCAACAGATGTTTAAATGTATTTGTAGGGTGGGTGGGCGTCCAATATCCCACCCTCCAATTCTTTTAACAATACCGTATGTTTTTCAAAAGAAAATTTAACAAAACAAATAAAAATTTAATGAATACAGAATATTTCTTTACATTTACGTATGCAAATATTAAATCAAGAACTTTGTTTTATCAATTAATAATTAATCTAAAATATATGGGGGTTTACTATTTTACCCTTCAATTATTACAATAAGGGTGAAAATTTGTTTAAAAAAAGAAGTAAAAGAAAAAATTGTCCGAATTAATTGAGCATAAAATTTCTAACAATTAAATGATTTTTATCAGAATTTTGGTTGTGTGTTTTACTGGTTGGAGGGTGGGATAGTGGCCACCCACCCACCCTACATATACATTTGAACATTCATCAAGGTCACTGTTTCAGTTTCTTTAAAATTACAGCAGTATTATTGATGACGAGTTTTAAAATATTAAAGCCAGTAATTTTTTGGAAAGTTTAAATGTTTATGTAGGGTGGGTGAGTGGCCACTATCCCACCCTCCAATTCTTTTACCATAAACGTCTCTATTTCAAAGGAAAATTTAACAAAACGAGTAGTAATCTAATAAGACTTATTTTGTTTACATGTAAATACTCAATTATTAAATCTAAAATTTGCTTTTACCGACTATAAATTAATCTAAGATAAATAGGTATTTACTATTCTACCCATCAATTATTACAAGTAGGGTGAATGTTGGTTAAAAAACAACATATAAAAGAAAAAATTGTCAGAATTAATTGAGCATAAAATTTCTAACAATTAAATTATTTTTATCAGAATTTTGGTTGTGTGTTTTACTAGTTGGAGGATAGGATAGTAGCCACCCACCCACCCTACATATACATTTAAACATTCATCACTGGTCACTCTTTTGGTTTCTTTAAATTTACAGCAGTATTACTGTTGACGAGTTTAAAAAATTAAAGCCAGTAATTTTATTGAAAGTTTAAATGTTTATGTAGGGTGGGTGGGTGACCACTATCCCACCCTCCATTTTTTTAACATAAACGTGTGTTTTTCAAACGGAATATAGTTGGTGGCCACTATTTTACTCTCCAATCAGTAAAACATAAATACAAATCCTAACAAAATAATTACCTGCAAATTTTTTATATCAATTTGTCAATTTAATTTGATGAGCCATATTATTCACAGAAATTTTTTAAGGCATCCCTAACATAATGATCCTTTTTTTTTTTCTTTCAAAAGAGTTACTTAGGAAATTTTGATGAGTATGCACTATTTGTTTTGTTTATAGTGGTATGAAAAATTGTTGGCCAAAAAATGAAATTAATATTCCGTGCGATTATTTTCTACAATTTTCGACGTAAATTATTTCAACAACAGTGCATCGATTTTATCGATGAACCACCATAAAGAAACCAATATTTATCGCTGGTATATGAAAGTCAATCATAACTGTGATGAATTTTGTAAAGATCTGTTAAAACCGGTTTTTGTTTCAATTATCAATATTTTCTGTGCGTGAATTGATATTGTACGATCATCAAGTGACTTATTGTGGGATTGAGGTATCCTTGGGCATTAGTAATAGCAACATATATTCAATATTGCATGAACGTTTTGCTGTCAAAAAAATTTTTGATGTTGGATTACAAATAATTCAACAATCGCTCAAAAAGAGGCTCATGGATTGGTTAAAAGAAATGCTTAAAAAATACGATTGCGGTGATTTAAAACACGTCAAGTGATGATTCATGGATTTATACGTATGATCCCGAAATGTAAATAACAGTGTTACAAAATGAACCAAAATCCAATAATGTTGTTCGTGCATAAAACACATCAAATCAAATGGATAGCTATGTATTTTTTGAAAAACCATCATCTTGGCAACTGTACCAGTGCAAAATGTAGGACGGTCAATTCTGAATCATTACATGTCTGTCGAGGTAGGCCAGAGAAGTAGTTGTTTTAAAATTGATTTGTTTGTAGTCTTAATTAGACTCATTTGTTGTAGATTTACGAAATGTTTTATCTAATTATTAATTCTCTATGTAGGGTGGGTGGGTGGCCACTATCCCACCTTTCAACTAGTAAAACACGCAGCCAGAGCCCTGAAAAATAATCATTTAATTGTAAGAAATTTTATGCTCAATTTATTCTGATAATTTTTCTCATTTCCACCTTGGTCTAAACAATAGTCATCTATATTATAATAACTGAAGAGCAGAACAGTAAACACCTTTTCATTTTAGAATAATTTTTAGTTAGTTTTACTAACTAAAAATTTTTTTGTTTTACAAAATTCTTGATTAATTAAATACGTAAATTATTTATTACATTATTATTCTTTTTGTTCAATTTCCTTTTGAAAAACAGACGTTTGTGTTTAATGAATTGGAGGGTGGGATAGTGGCCACCCACCCACCCTACATAAACATTTAAACTTTTCATAAAATTACTGACGGTAATTTTTTAAAGTCATCAACAGATTTACTGCTGTAATTTTAATGAAACCTAAACAGTAACCGTGATGAATTTTTAAATATATATGTAGGGTGGGTGGGTGGCCACTATCCCACCCTCCAACCATTAATACATGTAACCAAAATCCTGATTAATAATTATTTAATCGTTAGAAATTTTATGCTCAATTTATTCTGACAATTTTTCTCTTTTACATTTTTTTTTAAAACCAATTCTCACCTATATTGTAATAATTTAAGGGTAGAGAAGTAAACACCCTTTTATTTTTGAGTAAATTTTAGTTGGTAAAGCAAAGTTCTTGTTTCAATAATTGAATACGTAAATGTAAATGTAAATGATTTATTTATTACATTACTATACGTTTTGTTCATTTTTCTTCTGAAGAATAGACCTTTACGTTGAAAGAATTGTAGGGTGGGATAGTGACCACCCACCCACCCTACATAAACATTTAAACTTTCCTTAAAATTACTTGGCTTTAATTTTTTAAACTTGTCAACAGTTGTGCTGTAATTTTAAAGAAACTAAAACTGTGATCGTAGTGAATGTTGAAATGTATATGTAGGGTGGGTGGGTGGCCTCCGCCCCACCCTCCAATCACTAAATCATAAAACTCGATTTAATTAAACTATTTATTAATGTGTCAATTAAATTATTAAACTATTTATAGATTTATTGTTGACGCAGTCTTGCAAAATTATAAAATTATAATAAGTTCAGGTCTAAATTTTTTGTCAAAAAATCAACAAATGCTATGGTATATAATTAATAATTTTCTTTCGTATACTAAATATAATCAAATTTAATACTCATCTATATTGGTGCTAGTTAACAAACAAAAAATGCGGAAATTCAGATATATTAAAAAATAATTACAAAAAAAACACGAAAATATTTCGTAAAATCTACAACAAATGAGTCTTATTAAGACTACAAAAACAAACCACTTTTGAAACATATTTTATTATCATATTAAAAACTTCAGGTAACCTACGAGGGTTGACTTTTATATTTCGAGAATGGAATATATATCCAAACGTAAATTTCAAATTTCTGCCAGAAGAGATACTCAGAAGGTTTTAAGTTACTAGTACCATTTGTGTTGCTTACAGTGACATTGAAAATCCATGTTGATCAAAAAATGGAATTCCGTGCGACTATTTTTTTTTACAACTTTTGACGTAGTTTATCTCAACGAATTTTATTCGGATTTTGGTCATGAAGCACTATGAAAATCCACTATGTATCGATGGTATACGAAATTCAATCATGAATGATGAATTTCGTGAAGGTAGTCTAAAATCGGTTGTTCTTCCAAAAAAAAAATATGTTGAGCGTGAACTAATATTTCAAGATCGTTATATGACTTATCGCGAAGTTGAGGCATCCATTGGTATTAGTAGAACCACCATATATTGAATATTGCTTGAATATTTGGTTATCAAAAAATTCATCCCATCTCTCAAAAATAAGCTTATCGACATAATTGGTCGAAAGAAACGCTCCAGAAATACAATTGCGGTGCTTCAAAAAATGTCAGGCTACGAATCATGGATATTATGCGTATGAGCTTAAAATGTAAACATCAGCCTTTCAAGATGAACCAAACCTAACAAATGCTGTTCGTGCACGAAGCAAATGGTCGTCTGTTGGTTTCGAAAAAAAACAGACCAATTGTACTAATAGTTGGGCAGTCAATTCTGAATAGTACACAACTATTTCTTTATCAAAAATCTTCAGAAAGATAATGGAAACCAACCGCGAATGTTGAGACAATGCGAGCTCTCACACATCGGCTCAACCAAAAAACTTTTGGAGAACTCAAAAAATCGCAATAAAGCTTACCTAGCGTTAAGTTCTGATTTGGCACTCAATAAATTCTTTTCATTTACGCAAATTAAAAACAAATCACAAGATACACATAAATGTTTTGGAGATAACTCAATGAAATTCAAGAAATGACCAATGCAATCACAATTAATCTAAACACGTTAATACCTTTTCAATACATTCGATGTAGATGTAGAATTTGTAGTATTGAAATGATTGAACAATAAGTACGTTTCAACAAGCTCATTGATTTCCCTTCCAACGTCTAGCACGAACATCAATGATGATTGACGCGTACGCATGGCGATCCAAAGAAGGTTAAGGTAAAAAAAATGTTCAGAAGCTAATTTCCGTGATGACCTTTCAACTCCCACGATGGATCCGTTCGGATCCGAGAAGCGTTTGTAAATGGTCATGAAGATCGGAGCGCTTCAAAAGTTATAAATTCATTTAGGAGGCGGTGGGGAAAGGCGCCGTGTTTATGAAACCAGTATACACATACATACATACATAAATATATATATATATATATATATATATATATATATATATATATATATATATATATATATATATATATGTATATGAAAGCCATTAAGTGGAATAAAACACGGTATGCATAATTTATGTAATTATTTCTCTTAGTACAAACTAAATGTCGAGAACCTGTTCCTAATCAAAATTCAGGTAATAATGGTCAATCTATACACATACCTGTAGGTTGATGTGAATTGCGTCAACTCGTTTTACTTTGTCTAAATATCTGATCCAATCTCTCACTAATGCCTCCGTCCTCGTCTACGTTGCTCGGTGGCGAAGGCGGAGGAAGTGAGAGGCGAATAAGGTGCACGATATTATTTCTCCTAGTCTCACTTTGTCGCCGATAGGATTTTTTTCTCTCTTTTTTTTTCGAAACGGACATTCCAAATACTCCATGTTTTAAGATTTAATGCACTTATTATGCCGGCCTTTTAACCTATCATTTACACGAGAAAATCATTTCGGGGATTATATATTTTTTTTCTACCTGATGTGTGTAATATTACGTAGTTTACATCTCAGGGGATTACGAAAACGCTTGAATTAATTACGCTACCATTTCTTCATCTCTCCGCGGACGCCATTGTTGTCGTACTCTATGATATAAATAAAGTCGTGTCAGATAAAACTCATCAGCGGTACATTACAATTTTATCTTTTTTATGGATCATTGTGCATCATAAATCATAAGTCTATTTGAATTTCCTTTTAGGGTTACCAACGATTACGTGTTTATTTGTCAATATACACTAAAATTATAGAGAAAAGACTACGATTAATTATAACAAAGAAATTATTGCTTTCAGACCAGGAATACTAGGGAAATTAACTATAAACATAATAGAAAAAAAATTAACAGTGATGAACAACTTATATTAGCATTTATTGTTGCCATCTTTTGTTTAACATCTGCATTTGTCATTTATCAATTGTTCTTAAGATTTTAATAATTCTATAAATCGTAAAGAATCTAAAAATTCTAAAGATTCTAAAGATTCAAAAGATTCTGAATATTAATTTTTTTTAGACATTCTAAAATTTTAAAAAATTCATACATATAGAGATTTTAAAAATTTTAAAGATTTTAAAAATTCTGAAGTTTTCAAAGATTGAATTGAAATTGATTTGGATTCTACAATATTCTACAAATTTTAAAGATTCCAAATAATCTAATAAAATTAAACGATTTAAAGATTCTACAGATCCCAAAACTGTTTAGAATTTTACAATGTTTAGATCCGTTAGGAACTTAGAATCTTTAGAATTTCTTTAGTTTAATACTTTTAGAAATTTTAAAATCTTTAGAAGCATTCCAATTTTTACATTTTTTGACACTTTTAAGGTTGAACAATGGTGAAAACCTTTAAACTCCTTGTAAGTGATAATCAATTTAAGTGAATTAAAAAACTTGAAGTTTCTTTTAATATTCTCAATAGTTTTAAACTATTAAAAATGTTAAATTAATCTTTAGATTCTTTGGAATCTTTAAAAATATAAGAATAATTATTAAAACCTTTATAATTTTTAGAATAAAGAAAATATTCAGAACCTTTAGAATAATAATAACATTTATTAAAGGAAAATCCAATTTACAGAAAATAATAATAATACAGTCAAACAAATAAAGTTATTAGAGATATATTAAAGTTAAAAATAATAAAAACACAAAAACTTAATCTAAACTTACATATGAATTACAGTGACCTATGTCATTAGAATCTTTGTAAACTTCAGAATTTTCAGAATAGTTAAAATTATTAGAATATTTATATATTTTTATAATCTTTAGAATCTTTAAAATCTTTGAAATCTGTAGAATATTTAGAATTTTTAGAAACTTTTAGAATCTTAATTTTTTTAATATCTTTGGAATCTTTAGAATCTTTAGTATCATTAGAATGTTTCGAATATTTAGAACCTCTAGAATATTTGGAATATTTAAAATATTTAATATTTTTGAAATCTGTAGAATATTTAGAAACTTTAGAAATTTTAGAATGTTTAAAATCTTTAATATCTTTGGAATCTTTAGAATCTTTAGAACCATTATAATGTTTTTAATATTTAGAATCTCTAGACTATTTATTTATTTATTTATTTATTGATATCTTTGTACTACTTTGTAGACAGGCGGAGTTCTCTTCATTGAAAGATCTTCCACTCAAACCCATGATTTTATAATCATCAATTCTGCTTCAGAATACCTTTTGCAGTATCTTTTTACATTTTATTGCTTGAATAAAGCATATTTTAGTCTCTCAAAAGATATATTTTAATGACACGTGTTGTCATTGTCAAATTAATTGAATATATAGAACCTTTAAAATCTTTGGAATTTTTGTAATCTCTGAAATCTTTAATATCTTTGGAATCTTTAGAATCATTAGATTCTTTCGAATATTTAGAATCTCCGAAATATTTTTGATCTTAATATAATCTCTAAAATTTTTAAACTATTTAAAATATTTAAAACCTTTAGAACATTAAAAGTCTACCTAATCTTTGGAAACTTAAATATTTAAGTTTCGCTCGTATCCTCGAAATTCAAAAATCTTTAAAACGTTTAATCACTTTAGAATATTTGAAATCATTAGAAGCTGTAGAATTTTTATAATACTTGAAACCTTCAATATTTGTGGAATATTAAGAATTTTTAAAATTTATAGAATAAATAACTATTACAAGTATAAATCAATTTTGATGTTTCAAAAATTTTCTAAATCTATTGCGATTGTTAACACAATCTTTAGATTCCATTTTCAGAATCTCTAGAATATTTTTAAGACATTTAAAATCCCTTAGAATGTTTGGATTTTTTAAAATGTTGAATCGCGACAATCTTTTAAGTTTTTATGGAATCTTTAGAATTTTCAGAAATTTTAAAATATTTAGAACCTTTAAAATCCTTCAAATGTTTAGAATTTTTAAAATGTTTAGAATTATTAAAATCACTGGAATACTTTAAAACTTTGAAACGTGTATTTTTTAGAATATTTAAAATTTTACATTATTTGGATACGTTAATATCTTAGAATTTCTAAAATTTTTAAACGTTTAAAAATTCTTCTTTAAAGATTCTAAATATTGGATTCTAAACATTTTGTAGATTTCAAAGATTGAATTGAAATTGAAATGAGCTTAACACCATCTTTAGATTCCATTTTCAGAATCTTTAAAATGTATCGAATTTTTAATACTTTTGGAAATATGACAATCCTGACAATTTTTAGATTTTTAAATTCTATGAAATCTTCAGAATTTTCAGAATCTCTAGAAAATTTTGATTTAAAATCGTTAAAATGTTTAGAAGTTATTAAAACTCTTTGTAATATTTTAAACTTTAAATATTTAGAATTTTACAGTATTTGGATTCGTTGATATCTTAGAATCTGGAGAATTTATGAAATTTTTTTAATGTTTAAAAACTCTAAAAAGATTCCAAATATTGTGAATTATTAGATTCATTCTCGACAATTTTTAGATTCTTAGATTCTATGGAATCTTCAAAATTTTTGGAATCTCTAGACTATTTAGAACCTTTAAAACCCTTTAAATATTTAGAATTTCTTAAATATTTAGCATATTTAAAATCACTAGAATATTTTAAAACTGAAAACTTCTGACTTTTAGAATCTTAAGAATATTTAGAATTTTACATTATTTGGATCCGTTAACATCTTAGAATCTGGAGAATTTTTGAAATTTTTTAAATGTTTAAAAACTCTAAAAAGATTCCAAAGATTGTGAATTATTAGATTCTAAAGTTTTTAAAAATTCATATAGAGATTTTAAAAATTTTAAAGATTTTAAAAATTCTGTAGATTTTAAAGATTGAATTGAAATTTAGAAAATTCTGTAGATTTCAAAGATTGAATTGAATATGATTTGGACTTATGAAATATATTTATTCAGAGTTCAGATATTCTAAATATTCTAAAAGTTTTAAAGGTTTAAAAAAATATTCTGACGCGTCGAAAGATTCCTAATAAGCTAATAAAATTACACGTTCAAAACTATTGCGATTCCATTTTCAGAATCTCTAGAATATCTAGAACCTTTAAAATCCTTGTTTAGAATTTTTAAAATATTTAGAATCTTAGGAATCTCGACAAATTTAGATTTTTAGATTCTATGAAATCTTCAGAATTTGTAGAATCTCTAGAATATTTAGAACCTTTAAAATATATAGAATTTTTAAAACGCTTAGAATATATAAAATTTTTGGAATATTATAAAACTTTGAAACGTGTGTTTTTAGAATCTTAAGAATCATTAGAATTTTACATTATTTGGATGCGTTAACATCGTTTAATCTGTAGAATTTCTGAAAGTTTTTAAACGTTTAAAATTATAAGGATTCTAAATATTCTGAAGATTACAAAGATTCTGAACATTAGATTCTGAAGTTTTTACAAATTCATATAGAGATTTTAAAAATTATAAAGATTTTGAAAATTCTGCAGATTGAATTGAAGTTGATTTGGACTTATGAAGCTTATTTATTCTAAAGAGTTAGGAGTTTCTAAATATTGTACAAATTTTAAAGGTTAAAAAAATCATAAATATTCTAATGCGTCCAAGGATTCCAAAGAAGCTAATAAAATTGCTAGTTTAAAACTATTGTTAACATAATCTTTAGATTACATTTTCAGAATATCTAGAATATTTAGAACCTTTAAAATCCTTAGAATCTTTAGAATTTTTTAAATATTCTGAAATTTAAGAATCTCGACAATTTTTAGATTTATAGATCCTTTGGAATCTTCAGAATTTTCGGAATCTCTAGAATATTTAAAACCTTTAAAATCCGTAAATATTTTGAGTTTTTTAAATGTTTAGAATATTTAAAAATTTTGGAATATTTTTAAACTTTGAAACGTGTGATTTTTAGAATATTTACAATTTTACAATATTTGGATCCGTTTACATCCGTTTACATTCTAAAATCTGTAGAATTTCTGAATTTTTTTTAATGTTTAAAAACTCTAAAAAGACTCGAAAGATTGTGAATTATTAGATTCTAAAGTTTAAAGATTTTAAAGATTTTGAAAATTCTGCACATTTCAAAGATTGAATTGTAATTGATTTAGACTTATGCAATTTATTTATTTTTAAAAGTTGGGATATTCTAAATAATCTATAAATTTTTAAGGTTTAAGAAGAAAATGATAAAAATTCTAATGGGTTCAAAGATTCCAAATAAGACAATAAAATTAAGCGTTTAAAACCATTACGATTGTTATCACAATCTCTAGATTCCATTTTTCAGAATCTCTGGAATATTTAAAACCTTTAAAATCCCTTAGAATGTTTAGAATTTTTTAAATATTTAGAAAATTAAATATCTCGACAATTTTTTAGATTTTTAGATTCTATGGAATTTTCAGAATTTTTGGAATCTCTAGAATATTTAGAACCTTTAAAATCCTTGGAATGTTTAGAATTTTTAAAATATTTAGAAACTTGAGAATCTCGACAATTTTTAGATTTTTAGATCTATGGAATCTTCAGAATTTTCAGAATACCTATAATAATTAGAACCTTTAAAATCATTAAAATGTTTAGAATATACAAAATCTTCGGAATACTTTAAAACTTTGAAACGTGCGTTTTTAAAACCTTAAGAATATTTAGAATTTTACATTTACATTTTTAGATTCTATGAAATCTTTACTTTTAATTTTTTAAACGTTTAAAGATTTTCAATATCCTAAAAACTCTGAAGATCCTGAATATTAGATTCTAAAGTTTTTAAAAATTATAAATATTGAAAATTCTGTACATTTCAAAGATTAAATTGAAATTGATCAGGATCTAGAACCTTAAAAATCCTTAAAATTTTTAGAATTTGAAAAACATATAGAATATTTAAAACCTTTGGAATATTTTAAAATGTTGAAACGTTTTTTTTAGTTTTAAAATCTGAAAAATGATAAATATTCTAATGCGTCCAAAGATTTCAAATAAGCTAATAAAATTAAAGGTTTTAATAAAATTAAACGCTTAATACTATTGCGATTGTTAACACAATCTTTAGATTTCATTATCAGAATCTGTGGAATATTTAGAACCTTTAAAATGCCTATAATTTTTTGAAATTATTAGAAATATGAGAATCGCGACAATTTTCAGATTTTTATATTCTATGAATTTTTCAGAATCTCTAGAATGTTTAGAACCTTTAAAATCGTAAAAATGTTTAGAATTTTTAAAACATATAGGATATTTAAACTATTTGGAATATTTTGAAACTTTTTAAATATTTTGAATTTTACATTATTTGTATCCGTTAACATATTAGAATCTGTAGAATTTCTGAAATTTTAAAAATGTTTAAAATCTCTTAAAAGATTCCAAAGATTGTGAATTATTAGATTCTAAAGTTTTTAAAAATTCATAAAGAGATTTAAAAAAATTTAATGATTTTGAAAATTCTGTAGATTTCAAAGGTTGAATTGAAATTGATTTTTTCTAAAGAGCTATTAAATTCTAAAAAGGTTTTAAAAACTAATAAATATTCGAATGCGCCCAAAGATTCCAAATAATCTAATACAATTAACACAATCTTTAGATTACATTTTCAGAATCTGTAGAATTTTTAGAACCTTTAAAATGTTTAGAATTTTTTAAATTATTACAGCTTTTAGATTTTTAGATTCCATGAAATCTCATGGAATCTCTAGAATAGAATGCATTTTAAACTCTTTCGAATATTTTAAACTGTAAAAACATGCGTTTTTAGAATCTTAAGGATTAATTTAAAAAAGCACTAAAAACCTTTCTTCACAATTTTATTTAAATTCACAAAGTGTCCGAAGGTTTTTAGTGCTTTTTTTCTAATTAATCAAGTTTATCTTCACGTAACTTACAAAAGTCGTAAGGATATTTAGAATTTTACATTATTTAGATCTTAGAATCTGTAGAATTTCTGAAATTTTTTAAATGTTCAAAAACTCTAAAAAGATTCGAAAGATTGTGAATTATTAGATTCTAAAGTTTTTAAAAATTCATACAGAGATTTAAAAATTTTTAATAATTTTAAAAATTCTGTAGATTTCAAAGATTGAATTGTAATTGATTTAGACTTGGAATCTTAAAAATCCTTAGAATGTTGAGAATTTTTAATATATTTTGATAACTAAGAATCTTGTCAATTTTAAAATTTTTAAATTCTATGGAATGGATTTTCCGAATCTATAGAATATTTAAAACCTTTAAAATCGTTAAAAGGTTTTAAATAATCAGTAGAATTTCTGAATTTTCTTTCTAAAAACGTACGTTTTGAAATTTCAAAATATTCCAAAGATTTTAAATATTCTAAACTTTTTTAAGGCTCTAAATATTCTAGAGATTCTGAAAATTCTGAAGATTCCATAGAATCTAATAATCTCAAAATTGTCGAGATTCTTAAGTTTCTAAATATTTTAAAAATTCTAAACTTTCCAAGGATTTTAAAGGTTCTAAATATTCCAGAGAATTTGAAAATAGAATCTAAAAATTATGTTAACAATCGCAATAGTTTTAAACGTTTCAGTTGAATGCATTAGAATATATATGATTTTTGTAATCCTTTAAAATTTGTAGAATATTTACAATCTTCTAGAGCTTCTGAAAATGGAATCTAAAAATCGTGTTAACAATCGCAATAGTTTCAAACGTTTAATTTTATTAACTTATTTGGAATCTTTTTATGCATTAGAATATTTATGATTTTTGCAAACCTTTTACATTTGTAGAATATTTAGAATCTCCTATCTCTTAAGAATAAATAAATTTCATAAGTCCAAATCAATTTCAATTGAATCTTTAAAATCTATGGAATTTTCAAAAGCTTTATAATTTTTAAAATCTCTATATGAATTTTTTAAAACTTTAGAACCTAATATTCAGAATCTTTGGAATCTTCAGAATATTTAGAATATTAAAATCTTTAAAATCGTTAAAATGTTTATAATTTTTAAAAAGATTCCAAAGAATTATTAGATTGTAAAGTTTTTAAAAATTCATACAGATTTAAAAAATTTTAATGTTTTTGAAAATTCTGTAGATATCGAAGATTGAATTATAATTGATTTAGACTTAAAATCTTAAAAATCCTTAGAATGTTCAGAATATTTAATATATGGTTTTAGAAACCTAAGAATCTCGACAAGTTTTAAATTTTTAGATTCTATATGTATTTTTTAAAACTTTAGAACCCAATATTCAGAATCTTTGGAATCTTCAGAATATTTAGAATATTAAAATTTTCAAAATCGTTAAAATGTTTATAATTTGGCAGAAAGACCATGGGTCGATAGCCGTAATAAAAATAAATTACGATTGTATTGTACAAAACAAATGTATTCAATAATAAATAAAGATGTTTGTCTCTCTGTTTATAATTTTTAGAACGTTTAAAATCTTTGGAATATTTTAAAACTTTGAGTTAATTTTTAGTATCTTAAGAATATTTAGAATTTTAGATTTTTTGGACCCGTTAATATCTTAGAGAATCTGTAGAATTTCTAAAAAATTTTAAACGTTTAATTGTTTTTTTTTAAATCTTTTGGAAGCATTAGAAGTGTTACAAACCCTTAAAGGAATTCTTAAAAGTAATGAGATAGTTACAACTATATTTATAATCCTAGAATTTTTAGAATTTTTAGAATCTATAGAACATTTAATTTTTTTTTAAATTTAAAATCTATTTTAAAATTTACCGAATATTTATTATATTATATTTAGAATTTTAAAATATTTTGATTCGTTACAATCTTGGAATTTATAGAATCTCTGGAATCTTTATTATTATCATCATCATAATCATCATTTTAGAATATTTGGAATCTTTAGAAACATTCGATTTTTTACAGTTTATAAAATCTTTGAAGTTTGTATATTATTCAGAATATTTAAACTCTTTAGAATAAATTGATTATACAAGTACAAATCAATGTTATAGAATATTTCTGTTATTTGTTATAAACCTTTTTTTAATATGTATTCTCGGTTATATGGTTTTGAACACTGAATAAAACACTTACTATGTTTTTAACCACTATAATTTATTATAATATATAACTATATTACAATGTGTACGACTTAAGTTTCGACTTTTGACGGTCATTATCAAGTGACTTGATAATGACCGTCAAAAGTCGAAACTTCGTAGTAAAGTTGTACACATTATAATATATTTATATATTATAATAAATTATAGTGGTTAAAAACATAGTAAGTGTTTTATTCAGTGTTCATTATGAATTACCACATAGTAACGGTCGCAACCATCATTATGATTATATGGTTTTGTTGATTAACTGTCATGTGTTGTTTATAAAGTCTGTCTATAAAATCTATTATTTGTCATATTTAAATCTTTAGTTCTTTCAAAAATGACGTGCAACGTAAAATTTAATAGTCTCGTACAAAATGAGCAAAAATAAGGCAGAAATGGCTAAAATATTGCCTAAAGAGGCCAAATACACTGCTCACGAGGATACCATCACTTAGTAATATGGGTTTGAGTGGAAGAACACTACGTGAACTCACCTGCTCTAAATTCTTAATTAGTTTGTAAATTTATATTATTATTTTTAATAAATCAACGCGTAAAGTAAAATCAATGAATCAATTTGTCATGATTGACTTTCACTGTTAAAAATTGAATTATTTTTCATTTGATGATTGTTATATATCATTTAACATTTGTTTTTCGTCATTTGACCTAAAGCTTGCGTTTGAATCAATTGAAAGGGAAATAATGTGGGAATGCTTTGAAAAAAAAACTAATAAAAATAGTAGACAGTGTCTATAAGATGGCAAAGGGAAGAGTATGAATGGAGGAGAGTTAACAATTAATTAAAAAGACGGTCTTAACACGCTGCAGTTCATAATAGTTATTAATGAAGTAATTGGAAATGTTGGAACAAGAGCAGACCGACTACAAACAGTAATAGGATACTACAACCAGTAAAAATTGAAGCACTAATATTTGCGTATAATAGAAGACACATAGAGTAAAATGCAAAAATTAGTTAATTTATGGGTGGAACAGATAGAAGAACTAAAATGATCATCAACAAAGAAAAAAGTAAAATTATGCATATAAACGGAAAAGAATTATAAAATGTAAGGAAATAAAGCTGGAATCAGTGTCAACATATGAATACCGGAGAATCATTATAACAAATAATGGAAAAATTGATCTAGAACTTGTAAATAGAGCAAACAAGTCTAACAAACTGGATTATGTACTATCTGCAGTATTAGGACTGAAAGAAATTAGTCAAAAAAACAAAGCAAACATATATAATACAATACTGTACGCAAGTAAAAACTGGACAATACAGAAGAAACATGACAGCAAAATAAATGCAATGCAGATGAGACGTTTAAGAAGGATAATAGTGAATACAAAATGGGATAAAATTTCTCATGCTGATTGTATAATAGCTTCATTCCGTTAAAAGCTATTTTGAAGTGGTTGAAGGAATTAAGACTTTAAAACACTTAATTATTTCTTTATGGGTCGTTGTCAGGATCATATAATAAAGCGATCTTTTCAAGAATTTTAACAGTAATTTTTTAATCCTTTCTCCGCCAGTAATAAAATCCTTATACATTATCTTTTTATAGTCCAAGTAGAAAGAAAGAAAGAAAAAAGTTTAAATACATTCTTAATAATTAATCAATTAATTACTTAAATAGCGATGAGAAAATTATCACGGTCGGGGGGAGCTTCAAGGGAAACACCACGCAAACGTGTATCCATGGCGAAGTTAACCGGCGGTGAAAACTCTTCTTCGACGGTGCATGTGCGCGCGAATTTCATGTTCAGGTAGTCGGGATAAACACAAGGTTAACTACTCTTTGTGAAGTACCGAATTAGATTTACCGCCAAGTTTCTGTATACTAAGTAATGCATCCCCCTTTTCCATCTCTAATCATTCCACTGTGCAGGCCTCTACGTCCGCATCCCTTCCGATACTCCTTCCTTTGGTCCAATTAGCACGGCGTAATTGCTTAATTAGGTTAATTATCATTCCTGTATCGCTATACACACTCATCTGTAATGTTCACGTAGTGTACTATCGATCCGAAACCCGAAACGTGACAATTTTAACAATAGGAAAAAATTTAACAATATTGTACTGGATTGACGAGGCGTTACTCGTTGAAACTTAAGTGAACAATATTGTCTTCATAGAAGTAATAAACAATTTTATAACATACAAACTAAAAATATTTTTGATTGATTACATTTAGAAATTGGTTAAGGAAATTTTGTTCTTCACGAGTTTATTGTTGTTGTTAGCGAAATGCAGATTTTGTGTACTAAGTAATTTAAATCCAGATCAAAACTACATCCAAGTTGTCCTCTATATATACTGAATTATTGTTAGTTATAAACTAATAATTTGCCATTTTCTACAACGTAAAGGACTTTCTTACATTTTTATTGTTAGTTACAAAACTTCGCAGCTTTTCTAAATTCAACTGCTCAGATGAGATACAAAATAGATAGAAACTGGCCTTAAGCTGTGGTAGAAAGACTGACGAAGGTTTAAATTAAATTACACAAACAAATTTGTGAAACAAACCAAGTGTAATTTAATTTAAACCTTCATCAGTAATAGTTTAAAATGTTTCACCAAGTGATAAATGAGAAAGTCATTCAAGAAATAGGAAAAACATAATTTAATATGTTCACTTTATTAGTCGATAATTCGCTGTGTTAAATCAAGAAAGAAATAATTATTGTTTCCCAATACTTGTATTGAGAATTTGCATATAAATCACTTAACCCAACATGTTCATATTTTATCCGAATCCATCCTTCTCAGAAAAAAAAATACTCATACGTATAATTTGAGTCGTACATTTCACTCCGTCCATTATCCGAAACGATGATCAATTACAATGATATTAATTTATGACCCCGGGGGCGACCGCCGTTATTATAAAAATTCTCGAAAATCTCGTGCGGTCCGAAATCGTTTCACCGGAAAGATATGCAAATAATTTTTTTTTCGGGGGGGGAAATAACATGTTGTTGGGGAATTTGATTGACTGTCTAATCGTCTAATGCCGAATATCGGTTTTAGAAGTTTTCGATTCAGTCCGCCTCTGTGTGTGTGTGTGTGCCGAGGACTTTAATTCATTTATCCTTGATTTCCAGACAAAACAAATCGTGCTCTCCCTAATTACAATTGCTCGCCATAAATTGCATGTTATTACGTGTTTAGGCGCGATTTGCATACATCAGAATGCACCGCGGTTGCCGTTTTATTGATGGGTTGTTAAATGGTCGCTAATTCAATTATGCCGGACGTTTATTTTCCTGCTTCAAAAAGTATACGAATTGATTAATTCCTTGACAATAATGATCTCATCATCTCAATCGATTAATTGTTTTATTTTTACGAAACTTCTTCAATCAATATAGTTTCGACGTCCTTATTCATTGAATCTCGAAAAAATCCACTAGCAGAATGAATAGTTAGACAGATGCACAAAAATTAAGTATAATCCTTAGAAAAGACTCAATTTTTACCTTCTAAATAGATTTTCTGAATTTTTGATAGCTGTAATTCTAAAGAATATCTTCTAATCTAATCAAGGATTGAATATTACTGAGCTTTTCAAAAATATCCAAATAGTTTCAAGTAGAAACCTTTTGAACATAGAAACTCCTAACAATAAATTCTTCTTCTATACTACGATACTCTACTCCTATCTCTAGATGATGCGAAGTTCAAAAGAAGTTTTAGGCATTCAACAGAACATGTAGAAAGTAGCAGGACTTCTAAGACTAAATTATACCTAAGGCTGATACTATATTGCAAAAAAATGAAATGTCATTGTGGCACACGCATTTTCAATAATTTGGTCTCCAAATTGTTGACCTAAAAAAGCCAGAAACGGCAAAATATTTTTTCGGTGGTTAGAGTTGCCTGATGGGTGTCATCACCAGCTACAAAGTATAAAGAATCTAGTGGAAGAACACCAGAAGTCTGAGACTATATTACAAAAAATTAAAAATCATAGTGACATAAACATTTTTAGTAATATGGGCTCCAAAAATTTGACCTAAATAAGCCAGAAATGGCAAAAATATTACTGCTTGACGGGTATTATCACCAGCTGCAAAGGACAATTGATCGAGTGGAAGAACACCAGAAGTCGTGAACTCCTCCTTCAAGATCTATGCTCTAAATTTTAAGGTGATTATTTAGTGTATTTATGTATATTTTTTAATAGATCTTGTAAAGCAAAAAATGGTGATGTGGCCATCATAGAACTTTCCCTATATTTTACAGTTACTTGTTATATAAATTTCATTTAACTCATATAGTTTATTAGCCATAGGAAAAAATGTAAAAATTATTAATTTCTAATTTTTGTTATGAAATTTTTGTTAACTTTAGTCTTATTTTTTTAAATTTTTAATTTCAAAATTAGTTTCAATAAATCTATTAAATTAATGTTATATTTACTTACGTTTTACAACTTTCAAATAAAACCCTCGCTTATGTTTTACTGATTGGAGGGTGAATTAGAGGCCACCCACCCACCTTACATATTCATTTTAACTTAAATTATAAAATTTAAGTCGAGGTGAAAAGTTATTTGAAAAGTATTATTACTGAAAAGAAAACCTTACAATTTAGAAGAAGTATTCGGGAATATTAAAAAAATGTAAAGCTAAAAGCTAAACATTACTAAAAAACATTTTGAAAACTTCATATTAATTTCTAGAATTAAAGTATTTTAGATATTTTTTGTAATTTAGGAGCAAAATTCTTAAAATTTTGAAGTAAAAATTGTTAGGAATACTAAAATAATTTTTTTTGTAAAGCTACGAAAATAAAAATAAATCCGAAAAGATAATTGATAAAATGTTCTCGGAAAGAAAAAGTACAAAAATACTTATGAACAATTATTAGACGAAATCTAGGAAAAAAGGACTATATTATTTTAATAATTTGGAAAGGAAACGGTTGAAGAAATCATTAGATTTGAGAAAATTAATTACAAAAAAATCTGATACTACAAATCTATAATTTCTCAGAAAAGTATCTGGAAAATCTGGAAATTTCGAAAAAACTTCTAATCTGAAACATTTTATAAACCAGAAAGAGAATCCCCAAGAAAGCTCTGTGAGAATTTAAAATGGAAAATTCATTTAGAATTCAACAGTAACGTTAAAATTGTATGGAAGAAAAATATCAAAATGTTATGGAAATAAGTTCAAAAATCCTTAAAAACGAAATTCATAAAAATGTTCCTAAAAAATTCTAATAAGATAATTGGTAATAATTTTTCGTAGAATCGTCCAGAAAAAAAAGTTGTTTGAAGAGTATTATTGAAAATTCTACAATTTAGAAGAGGTTTTTGGGATATATAGATAGCTTATTAATCCAAGAAACAACAATGTTTTGGATAAAAATCATATACTTAGAACAAAACACATTATATATATATATATATATATATATATATATATATATATATATATATATATATATATATATATATGTGTGTGTGTGTGTGTGTATAATTCTAAATATACGGTAATATATGCATACATACAAATACAACATAACTAAAAATTTCCTTTATAAAGTAAATGGATTTTAACAGTTTGGATTAATCTTAATCGTGGAATTGTCGCATATCAATTTTGAAGTAATGTTCAATGTTGTAAAGCTCTGCATTAATTAATTTTACTTCAGTTTTCTTAAATTGTCCGGCAAATAATTATAAACTTTTACAATTTTATAGCTTGAACCATAAAGCTTTCATTGGTTTTACTTATTCAGAATATACAGAAAATGAAATTTAATTTCTAAAACTAAAGTATTACTAAGAAACAATTTTGAAAATTTATTGTGTTTCAGAAATTTCAAAATGGTGATAAATTGTCTAACAAAGAAAAAAAATACCAAAAATTTGAGGAATAAATTCAAAATCACTGATAAAAAAGTAAAAAAAAGTATTAAAAAAAGATCCCGAATTTTAATAAGATAATTCTTAAAATAGTGATAACTTTTGTTATAATTAAAAGAAAATTTACTAGAAATTTCTATAAATCCAAAAAAAAAGTTAAGGGTATATATTCTAGGAATTTGAAAGATTTAGAAAAGACATTCTGGAAAATTTAGAACATGTAAATTACACAAATGTAAAGCTTATTTCTTATATTACAGAAAAATTGATAAAACAAATTAGAACAATTTAACAAAATTCTTTCAATTTAAAAGAAAAATTCTTATAAGTTGATAAATAAATAGTAAAAAAATATTAAAAAAATGATAGGAAACTTGCTGTGAACCTCTAGAGATCTAGAAGCAAAATTAGTGCAGGATTGTTGAATCTTTCAATAGTCTGAAAATAAAAGTAAAATTTGGAAAAGAAATATTTTAAAATTCCAAATAATATAAAAGCAACCCCACAAACACCATTCATCAATTCATTAGATCGCATCATCCGGACAGTTAAATTCAATTAGCTTCAATTTTTATAAATTTTTTAATTTCTTTTAAGACAGGGCAGAAAGACCTACGGTCGATAGCCCAGACAGTGGCGGACTAACACTAATCATAATGTATATATGTAGTTTTGTAAATATGTTACTGTAATAAAGATGTTGTATATATATAAAAGCAAAGAATATTTAAAATATTAATAATATAAAAAATTTGGAAAGGAGCGAATTCTTAAAAAATTAAAGAAATACACTTAAATACAGTTCTAGAAATTTAAAAAAATAGTAAAAAACATGTGATGAATTATCATTAAATTTAAGAAAAATTGTTGCAATATTTTGCATTGTTGAAAATTTGAAGAAATAGTGATAAATATAAATTGGTGTTCTCTGGTCGATAGCCTTTAGACAAATTAATACATTAACACCTCATTCATTATTTATCAATGTAAATATGTACAAAATTTGTCAATAAATATATGTTACTACTAAAAAATAGAAGACATTTCTAAAAATCAGAAAGATACATTTCTGGAAAAATTTAGAAATCCTAACTAAATTTGGAGTAAATTCTAAAGTATTTGAGAAACTCGGGAAAGAAAATCTTGCAATTTGAGAAATACATTCCTAAGATAAAGTAAAATGTGTTAAAATTCATGAATTTGCAAAATTCCGGTAAGATATCTTGAGAAAAGGCAGAAATTTTTCGAAAAATTGAAGTAATTTTTTCTAAAAGAAAAATATCACAATTTATAAAGGACATTGCTGAAAACTATATTAAAAGCAAGATATCTTATTATTTTTTCAAAAACTGAAAGAAAATATTATAGAAAAAGAAAATTGACACAGTAAAATTTTTGAGTGTAAATTAATAAAAATTATATACATGATATGATAAGAGCTTAAACAGCAAAATCATCAATAATTGTATTTAAAGTTATCGTGTGTATGTAGGGTGGGTGGGTGGCCTCTATCCGACCCTCCAATGAGTAAAGCATAAGTAAGGTTTTAAATTAAAAGATGTAAAATATAAAAAAATACAAAATACTTGCAATTTTTAGAGATCTATTCATACGCATTTTTCACTATTATTTGATGCTGTTTTACTGATTGGAGGGTAGGATAGAGGCCACCCACCCACCCTACATATACATATACATTTCAGTTACTGATCGTTTCGCGGTTTGAAGTAAAATTAATTATAAAATATTTTTAATCACAAATAAATACAAAAGGTAATTTTTTTGAGTGAATGAATTAATGAAAATTTTATGCATGATGAGTGGGCAGACTTTAAATCTTAATTAGATAAGATTAGTTTTAGAAAACTTATTGCAAAAAGGGTTTGACTGTTTTTAGCAGCAAAATCATCAACGATTAGCAATTTGAGTTATCATGTATATGTAGGGTGGGTGGGTGGCTACTATCGCACTCTCCAATCAGTAAAAAATAATCGAGTGTTTTAGTTAGAAGTTGCAAAATGTAAGCAAATATAAAAACATGGTGATCGCGTCGTAGTAATTTCTTTACATTTCTCTCGAAAACTATGAAGTTTGCGCAAAAAGGCTATTCTTAATAATTTGTTCACTTTTGAATTCTCAATTATTATTTGTAATATAAATTTCATGTAACTCTAATAGTTTATTAGCAATTGGCAAAAAATCTTAAAAAACAAAAAACGCCCTCGAGTAAACATCCATTTCCGATTTTTGAATGTTCACCAAAAGCTTTTCAGTTCTAGTTTTTAACGATTAAACCTTAAGTTTAAAGTTTTATCTCAAAAGGATCATTCACTTTTGAGATACAGCGCCCACAGACATTTTCATGCACGAAAACAATACTTCCCCTATATATTCCATATAGGGAAAGTAATAAACTAAATTAAACATCTTTCTACAGAAGATGATGAAGTTTAAAAAAAGGCTGGCTGCCTTCCTTCTGATCTTCACATTATCTGCAGATAGAAGTTAAGTTTAATACCAACATCTGTACTTTACCTTTTAAAAATCTGAAAAAGTTGAGAGTATTTAATCATTTTGGGTTCGGTGTTTGTTTTTTTTTTGGGTTTCATGAAGAGTATTTTGGGCTCAATAAAATAAAATATATTATAATATAATTGCATTTATTGTAATTTTTAGAAGATAGAACTTGAAATAGATAATATTGAATTGACAAGGCTGTTACTTAGTGAAATTCCATAATATATAAGGTAAATAAACACAATCAGAAGTAAAATAAAATTTTGTATTGATTTCCATATTTCATACAATGATCACAGATTATATTCCTATCCAATTCTTAGTTTTATCATCAACATAAAGACCAATGCCAACGAGAAGTGGACAATCAAAATCGACAAGAAGCAACAAATAATTACAAAAGACTTCTAAGCTCCGTCTTCAACGTAGGAACTGGAAAGACAGCATTCTAAGAAAAATCTATTAAAATTAATTATCTCCACTGGAGACCTTTTTGGCGACTAAAAATAACGTAGAAATGAAATAGAAACAAAGTAAAGATTAGTATACTCAAAACCATTTAAAAATGCCCCAAACTGTTTTACTAAAGATCAAAATAAATTAACAATTCCAAGAGATAAAGGACAAAAATTAATAAACGATTTTCGAAAAAGAAAGTGCAAGGCAGTGCAGTGATGTGAAGAACTCTATTAAAAGTGATTATTGGGATGACCAAAGTGTGAACAAATAAATGTCCGACCATGAAAGCCAAAATCAATTATCTAAAGCTTTAAAAAATGCTTCACATTGTTCTAACGTAGTTCAGCATTTATTTCCATTTTTCAACCCTGAGGCCCAAGAAGAGGAAAATAAAGAGCGGCGGTGAAGCTGTGGAGGAGAAGTAAGAGGAGTAAAAGGAGAAGGAGAGGGGAACTGATGAGCAAACAAAATAATGCTTCTGAAAAAGAGAAGAGAAAATGGAAAATATGTCTTGATGTTCACAATGACCAGAGGTTTGTAAACGGACAGGATGCTTATGTTTGGATATACGATCCTCTACCTTTCCATGACTGGATCATCTTAGTTTAGCGCTATCGTCATGTGCCTTTCCCACTTTGACTTCCATCCAGGAGATTAGTTATATATTATCTAATAGTGGCGACTGTTTGCTTCCTGGTTTTCATAATCCTCTTGGTGGTGCTAAGACTAATAATATTTTGTCACATCTAGGTCACTAAGGGAAAACATCACATACGAATATTACCTAATATAACAGAAGATATGGTCTTTATTGCTTCTTTCTGGCCTTTGTTTGAGGATTACGAAGTGGTTCAGGTAAAACCTCCTTCACTGAAATAGCTAAACCGTAGCCTCGAGCATGTCTTAAAATATAGACTTTCACGTCATTGCATAACTTGTGTGCATGACACAAGCCTTTGTATAAGTAAGAGTACAAAAACGATTCTAGATCAGCAAAGAAAAAGAAGAAGAAAGATAAGGATTCTAATACTGAGGACGAGCAAGATGATAAGACTAGTGAACCATTGTTAGAAGAAGGAATAAACAATAAGGAGAAGATGTCAAAAATAAGCACAATTGAAGATGACAGACATAGTGATAACTGTGGAACGGATAGCGGAAATGTTGGCAGGGTCTGAAAGTGAGAGTGTGTCCAGCACTTTAATTGGATTAATGTTGCTTGTATAAACGTTCCAGCACTGACATAGACTTCGACATGGTGAACATGAACAACCTTGAATCTTAACTGTAACAACAAGACTGATAATTTATTCTGAGCATAAATATACGGAAGAGTGTAACGATAGCATCTTAACATTCTCTATAATTTTATCTTAAAATATACCTAAAAATACATTTTGCATTCAAACCAACATTTTTGCATCTAAACCAAGAAATTTTAATCGCAATGGCAAAAAAATCAGTAAAAAGAGATTGATGAAATGTAGCTTAGAAGCTCGTGTAAATATTTGGTCACAAAAGCCACGAAAGGATCCTTAAAAATCAATCATTTCTAATGAAGATCAAGAATATGATCAAAAACCGGCAATATATATTTAGATTCTTAAAGGATTTACACATTTATTTTAATGATATCACCGATGTTATTCATGGCATTCTCATTGTCTAATTCAAAGCAGTTTTTCATCGTAGGCATATATTTTGGCATCCAAAACATGACGACCTTGATGGCCTAGTTTTGGAAAAGAAGAGAAGAGAAGAGAAGAGAAGAGAAGAGAAGAGAAGAGAAGAGAAGAGTTTAAAAGACCAACGCATTAGTCATTGCGAGTTTCTTTTGAGAAAGAGCTTCAAAACATTACACTTAAAACTATAAAAATAATAGGAAATCCTGTTACTCTTAGATTTCTGGTTTAGGAGAGACCAGATAAAAAACAATAAACAAACCACAAAAATCTTTCCCTCGGAGATAAAATATTGATGCGATAAGTATACCTACGAATTTTAATTTTATCAGGGTTATCATTTTATCTAGCGTATTGCTTCCAATGTTTTCGACGTTTTATTTTATCCTCTTTGAAGATACATTTTAATTTCTAAATCAACCAAAAAGTTCACAAATTCAAAACAAGACAAAAATTGAAATTAAGCTAGATGACCAGTCTAGAGGCAAAGAAATGCTCAGTAACAAGAGATATATCCAAATCAATTTTCTCTATTGAGATCAAAAAGAAGTTAAAATTTATACGAATATAATTTTACATCTATAGCTTTGATTTTTAACTCTCCTCCCTTTATATTTATTGACTAGTTGGGGTTATTATTAAATAAACCAAAGCAGTTAAAATAGTTCTCTAATGCTTAAAATTTTAAAGTGATTTAGTGTATGTTTTTTTGTGTATTTTGTATATTTTTTTAATACATCTTGTAAAGCAAATAAGGTAAACTAAACTTTATGCATCGACAAAAATTAAACTTGTTAATGGCCATCAAGAATTTTATCCTTTAAAAAACGCAGTAAGTAGTTACCAAGATAGATCTTAGAAGATCAACGCAAAACTAAAAATAAATTCATTAATAAATAAGTTACTTTCTTTGCTTGAAATTTCTTATTTTTCGTTTGAAAAAACATTTTTTGACATCTAAACATATGAAGACAAATGCTACCAAGAAGAACATTAAAAATCATCTAAAATCGTAACAATTTATTATTAAAACAGTTAAGTGTTTTCTTTATTTAAAAATTGAAAATGTACCACGAAGTAAACGACTCCAAAATTCAAAAACTAAAATAGTCTTTAGAAAATTATCTGAAATAATTCTTCCAAAATCAATCATATCCACGAAAAAGCAAACAACTCTCAAATAAAGAAAGCAACAAAAATAACATCATGTTTGCTCTATTTGGAATAACCATGGATTTAAATTTTGACGATATGCTCATTCTGTTTCCTAAAGCAATTCTATATTTTTTGCATCAAACTACAATCAGAAGTCTCCAATTAACTTCATTCCAAACTGCAGAAAGTAATTACCAAGATAAAGTTAAAAAGCACTGGAAAATGGTGGCAAATTCTAGTATTCTAAAAACAAATTTAAAAATCTAGAAGAGAGGTTCCTGAAAAAATTTAGATCTATCGAAAACATTGGATGGTGGTTTAAATTAAATTACACTTGGTTTGTTTCAAAAAGTGAAATTTAATTTAAACCTTCGTCAGTAATAGTTTAAAATGTTCCACCAAGTGATAAATGAGAAAGTAATTCAAGAAACTATCGAAAAAAATTCTCGTAAAGATGGAAAATATTAAAATTCCAAAATCTGAAACTTTAGAAAGCTAAAGGAAAAAGCTGCGAAAAAAATCTAGAAGAAAATACTCACATTTTGAAAGATAAATTGTTAAAAAATTCTAAAAATTAGTTCTTACAATTTGGAATAGAAAATTCTAAAATTTTAGAAGAGAAGTTTGCGAAAAATTTTAGGACCCTTTAAGAAAATCCCTGCAATTTGTAAGATTTCTGGAAAGTATAAGATATCTGAAAAAAAATGTTGTTGGAAATGTTTATATCCCTCGAAGAAAATAAATTCTCGCAAACGCTTAAAAGTCTCAAAAAAATTAAAAACTACAGAAGTAATCTAGAAGAAAAGTTATTGGAAATGTTTAAAGCCGTTAAAAATCATTTTTGCAATTTAGAAGACAAAAATATTTTAGATTATTCTAGATTTAGAAGAAACGCTGCTCAAGAATTCTCACAAGGTGAAAATATTACATATCTTTAAAAAAATGTTGCTAAAAATATTCATGTTCCTCGAAGAAAATTACTTTCCCAAAAAAGTCACTGAAATAATCTAGAAGAAATAAATTGTTTAAAAAAATCTAAAACTACAGAAGAAAAAACCAAAGAAAGATAATTGTTACAATTTGGAATAGAAAATTCTAAAAATCTGGAAGAGAGGTTTTTGTAAACTTTAAAACTCTTCAACAAAATTCCTGTAATTTGTAAGACTTCTGGAAAATATGAGATATCGGAAAAAAATGTTGCTGTAAATATTTATGGCCCTCAAAGAAAATAAATTCTCGGACACGCTTAAAAGTCCCAAAAGAAATACTATAATAATCTAAAAGAAGAAGTTGTTTTGGTTTAATTTGGAAGCAAAAAAAAACATCTGGAACATTGTAGAAAATATTGTTGAAAAATTATCACAATTTGGAAGAAAATAAATTCTCGCAAACGCGAATCAAAATTACTGCAAAATCTAGAAGAAACATTTTTGGATGTTTCTGAAACCTTTAAAGAAATTTTTGTAATTTGGACGATGAGACATCTGAAATATTGTAGAAATCTAGAAGAAAAGTTCCTTAAAACTTCTCACAATTTGAAAGAAAATAAATTCTCACAAACGCAAGAACTAAAAATTACTGTAATAAACTGGAACAAAAGTTGATGGATACTTCTAGAACCTTTAATTTTTGTAATTTAGAAGAAAAAAAACATCTGAAATATTGTAAAAATCTAGAAGCAAAGTTGTTGAAAATTTCTCGAAAAAAATGCCTGAAATTTATTTCTAGAAAAAAAAAATTGCTGAAAATATTTATGTCCCTCGAAGAAAATAAATTCCCGCAAACGCTTAAAAGTTTCAAAAAAATTAGAAATTATTGAAATAATCTTGAAGAAGAAAAAATCTCGATAAAATCCTCACATAAATTGTTAAAACAAAATTCTAAAACTACAGAAGAAAACACCAAAGAAAAAATGATACTTACAATTTGGAATAGTAAATTCTAAAAATCTGGAGGATAAACTTGTGCAAAATTTTAAAACCCTTTAAGAAAATTCCTGCAATTTGAAAGACTTCTAAAAAATATTAGATATCTGCAAAAAAAATGTTGCTGGAAATATTTATGTCCCTTGAAGAAAATAAATTCTCGCAAACGCCAAAAAAGAAAAACCCTATAAAATTAAAAACTACTGTAAAATCCAGAAAAAAAGTTGTTGGAAATTTCTACAGACCTTTAAAGAAAATTGTTTTAATTTTGAAGAAGAAACATCTGAAATCGAGAAGAAAAGTTGTTGAAAAATTCTCAAAATTTGAAAGAAAATAAATTCTCACAAACGCGAGAATTAAAATTAATGCATTAATCTAGAAAAACAGTTTATGGATATTTCTAGAATCTTTCAGAATATTTTTGTAATTTGGAAGAAAAAAATCATCTAAAATATTGTAGAAATCTAGAATAAAAGTTGTTTGTTATTTATTTATTGTTTGCTTTGTTTCTCTTCTAAAATAAAATTTCAAATACATACTACTATGAAAACTATTACTAGAATTTCAATTGAGAGATCATTTCTTGCAAATTCTCGCAAAAAATCCAGTAATTTGTAAGATTTCTGGAAAATACTGAATATCTGAAAACATAAATGTTGCTCAAAATGTTTATGTCCGTCGAAAGAAAATAAATTCCCGCAGGCGCTTAAAAGTCCAAAAAATTGAAATTATTAAAATAATCTAGAAGAAAAAAGCTGCTGAGAAAATTTCGAAGAAAGTCCTCGCGTTAAATTGTAAAAAAATCTAAAACTACAGCAGAAAAAAGATAATTCGTTATAATTTGAAATTGAAAGTTCTAAAAATCTAGAAGAGAAGTTTCCGGAAAACTGGATCACATTAGATATCTGAAAAAAATGTTGCTGGAAATATATATGTCCCTCAAAGGAAATAAAATCTCGCAAACGCTTAAAAATCCCAAGATATGTTGTTGAAAACTAGCTAGTTAGTACAATGCCCTTTGCAACAATTTTATTTTTAATTTTAAAAGTTATCCAAATTTAAGGAAAATTTATAATATTTGACTTACTCTAAGTAAAGAGTTTTTTCTCCTTAAGAGAAACAAGTTTTGTTTATATTGGAAATCTTGCAGCTTTGGAAAAGCCAACTGCATTATTTTTAAGGTGAATAGTCAGCATAGAATTTTCTTTAATTCTTACGCTTCCAGTTTTTGCAAATTTTTGGAATACTTGCTGGAAGATTTTTCTTTAGAGCGGCTGGAAAATGTTGGCAAATTCTAATATTCTTGAAAAAAAATCTCGCAACGTTGGAGAATATTAAAATTCCAAAATCTTAAACTTTAAAAAGCTAAAAGAAAAAGTTGCTGAAAGAATCTCGGAGAAAATCCCCGCATTTTGCGACAGTGAGAAAAATCACTAGAAACTTTAACAAGCTAAAAGAAAAGTTGTTGAAAAAATCTCGAAGAAAATTTTGAAGATACATTTTTAGAAAATTATAAAATAAAGAAGAATCATTAAGAAAAGATTACAATTTGCAATGGAAAATTCTAAAAATCTGAAAAAGAAAAGTTTGTGGAAAATTTTTGAACCCTTTAAGAGAATCTATAATATTTGAATTACCCTATGCGAAGAGGCTTTTTCTCCTTAAAAGAAACAAGCTGTGGTTATATTGAAAAGGAAAGCTATAGAAATTTGAAAGAAGAAAACTATCGATATTTTGACGAAACTTAAATATAAAAATTTGGCTTATGCTATGGAATTGAATTAAGTTGTCTGATAGAAAAAAAGGCTGTGCTTATATCTAATTTATTTATTTGATTAATAACAAAATCTCCTGGAGTTAAGTTGAACACATGTTGTCAATCTTAGTTTAATCCATGAAAATGACGAAAGAATTAGAATTGGCCTTCGCTACGTCAAAGATTTTAGGTCTTTAAGAAGCAAAGAAGGTAAATACAAAAAAATCTTCTCTCAGAGCTTCTAAAATGTTTTAAGTTTCATGTGTAAACGAAGTAATTTCAGGTAATGATAAATAAGCAGTTAAATTAACTAAAGATTCCGAATAATATACTGTGAAGAAAATTAACTTTAACTTGAGTTATTTCATCTAAAATATCAGAGAAAGTTCTTTGGAGATACAAAATTTTCTTTTGAAATCCTTCAGTCTTAGGCATCTGATGAAACGATGAATTCTAAATCAATTTTTATTGGAAAGTATTCTACAATAAATATTTAGGCTATTTATGTGGACAAAATTTTCTGTAGGTATATTATTCTATTCCATTGGAGAAAATACAAAAATATTTGCTCAACTTTTGCTCAACAAATTATCTATAAGACTTGCATTATTTGATAACGAATATTGATTATTATTTTTTATATTTTCGAAGAAAGACTGTTTTATTATCATTGAAGACATTTACAGGAAATTTTGGCCACGTAAATAACGAATCACTGTTTTCATCCTTATAGTTCTGTACATCTATTACCTGACAGAGCTTTAGAATTCTTTTGATTACATCTATAGCAAATTTTATCCTTTGTATAGATTGGTACTCACCTAAATCACTTTGATAACAAAAAGGGCAAAATTATAGTCATTTTCTATTATAAGTTTAAATTTTAATGCTAAGCAGGGTGTACCACAGTGATCAGTTTTGGCACCAATAATTTTTGTTTAGTACTATAAATGCATAAATAAATTATTCACCTGAAATTAAGTTTTATAAATGGATAAAAAGATAATTAAGTTTTGTCAGAAGCTATAATTGGATAAATAGATAATTCCCCTGAAATTAAGTTTAGTCATAAGCTACCTAACAATTTGAGTGATTAACAATGTTTAAGTAATAATTCTGGTGACATCAATATATCAAAATATGTTGGTCTTAATAAGATATTTTTTTTAACGAATCGATTTATTCGTGTTAAAAAATGGATTTTCAATTAGTAAAAAATTGAAGAAAGGCGTCAATGATTTCCCCGACCTGACACCGCACCATTAACGTCTTCATCTTCCGGGCAGCGGCAAGCATCAGCAGCCGCAGTACCGTCAGGCGGAGATCAATCAAAACCACGAGCCATGAAGTCATGTCGCGCGGAACGTGATCCAACACAAAAACCCATCCACGACGATCGGTTCTGGTAATTTTCGGTAAGTAAGACCAATTACTCACGACCGACAGCCAAGAATAATAAAGATGGTATAGACACACAAAAAAAATAAAACTCATAACTTCACCAGTGTGAATATTCACGAATTATCGTAAACACGTCCCAAAAACTGACTGACGTTTATCGATTGTAATCCGATCGATTTATAAAGGATTATTTTGATGCGAGCCCGACACTTTTCGTCAGCGCGTTTCCATCAGTGGATTTGTGTACAATCATGCACAACAGATTAAAGAGGACTTTTAAATCCTATACCTCACACCGGATTTTGAAGATTTGTTAGATAACGTGTGTGAATTTTAAGAAAGATTGCTGTAACTCTAAATAAAGACCAAACTATGGAACACAACTAGTTATTAGATTAATTAATTGATTGATAACAGTTAGAAATTTTATGAACTTTTCTTCACTATTTTAAAATAGCAAAGAAAGGTTTCTAAGTGTTTTTATCTAAAAAAATATGATTTCTATTTTTTTCCTTCAATTTTTTAACTTATGATCTATCCAATGTAAGAAAACTGTGTGTTTATAAGTGTAATAAAATATATTGATTTAACAAGGATTAAAATTTCGCATTCTCTATTAGTACGTAATAATTTTCTTTCTAATATTTGCTAGATTCATAAATGGCCGTATAGTATTAGAGAATAATAATCTTTCAGTAATATGAATAACCTTTGTAATTTAAGTTTCTAAAGCTTTATACTTTAATAATTGTTGAGTTACGAGTAAAGTTTTATCTCAAAATAAAGAGATTCAAAAATCGTGTTCTTCAGGTGAGCTCTTGATATTTTTTGCTTAGCTTTCTAATGCATTTTATGAAAGTTTTCATTTATATGTATCGTTTTAATAATAACTGTATATACAGGTTGTTTCTTCTTTTGAAGATTTACATTCTTGGCCGTGCAGATAGTACAGTAGTAGTCTTTCGTCAGAGGGGGCGCAATGTTTTTCAAAAATGCACACAGTGAGCAAGACAAGTGACTTAAAAATAAGTAAAATAGTTAAGCACACAATAACACACACCTTGATTGGACAACGTTGTGGTCGCATGGTCTGCTTACCTTTGACGATATGAGCGTCAAAGTTGGTGAGGATTCCTGGAAAAGAAGAAGAGAAGCGTTAGTTGGTTAGTTGGTTAGTGGTTGGATAATAGTTAACAAAAATTTAAAAAAAAAAATATTGTTAATCTAAAAGCGCCTTTAGTAATTGGTCATTGTGATTAATTAATTTTAATTTTGTTTTTTTTAATTCTTTAGAAAATGAAGATGATGGCAATGATAGATTAGATATACAAGGTGAGTTTTTTTAGATGTTTTCTATAGGGATCTCGTAGATTTACAAGACGAATAAAATTACACTTTCAAAGTTTTCAAAAAATATCAATAGTAACTAGATATTTTGAAAAAAATAAAAAGTAGCAATTTTTTTTCAAAACAATATATCTCGGTTATTATAACAGATAGAAAAAAACTGTAAAAGACAAAGTTTTAGATAATTTTATGCAGATTAATAAAAAATAATCAGAAATTTTTTATCGCCATTATTTTCCGAGATATGACGCAAACTTGCATTTTTTTTAAATGGAAACCATAGTTGACTATAGCGTCATTCAAAAGATAAATTTGTTCTCTTTAATCCAATATGACATATGCCTTAGTTATTTTTAAAAATAAGTAAGTTATAGTCATTTTAAATTTGATTATAAATAAAAAATGGGTAGCCATGGAAAAGATGAAAGTAAAACAACAAAACATAAATGGGAGAGAAATTTTAACTTTGAATTTATTTTAATGTAAATTTACGAAGTCTTCAACGTCCGTATTTTTTTTTCTAGCACAATAAATAGATTAAAGTGATGATGATGAATTTTACGAGTCTAGCTACAAAAATATTGGTTTTCAAAGCTTTCTTAGTTAAACATTAGAAGTTACAAACCTCAGATAAATTAGTAGTAACTTATGAATTTTGATTGTAAATTTATTTTAATTTAAATGAGATTCTAATTTATAGATTAGGTGCTGCGTTCGTTACTCCTATGAGGTTAAAAGTAAATTTTAAATTTCTTTCTATTGAATTTAAAATTGTATGCTTTTATTTTTATTTTTATCGAAGGCTTGGGATTTCTATAAATTATTAAAGTTATAAAATTTAAAAAAAATACTTGTTAACATCTACAAATAGTATTCTTCAATTTGTAACACCGAGAGATTCATAAAATTTACTTGACTCATTTTGCGAATCTTGATTATTAGATTATGTAAGTTATTATACAATTTTAAATAGAATTTGAAGTTAACTTTAAAAATCTAAACGAGTTGTATAGTTAAGGAATCAATACATTTGAAAATTGCTATTGATAACTAACAAATAGTTGAAAGTTAACAAATGACAGTGGATAGTTGACGGTTGGCATTTGACAGTCGGTAGATATCAATTGACATTTACAATTTGAGAATTTACAGTTGACAATATTGGCAGTAAAAAATTGACACCGGCCAATTAATTTTTAAATAATTATAAGTTAGCTGACAGTTCGTAATTTACAAATGATAGCAGTCAATTAGTAATTCACAATTGAGTTTCAACAGTTGACAATTGACACTTCATAGTTAGCAATTGATAAATGACAGTTTAACTTAACAGTTGACAGTTGAAAATATACAGTTGACAATTCACAATTGATAGATGATAATTAACAATTGAAATTAGAAAAAGATAGATGACAATTAGTAATTAATAGTTGACAATTAATAATTAAGAGCACTAAATTGCCAGTTGTCAATTGACAATTGATAATTTGACAGTTTGCGACAGTTAATTATAAATATTTGTTAATAAGTACTTTACAAATAACAGTTCATTTGTCATTAGTCATTGACGATGGTTTTAAATAACAGTTAACTATTGACAGTTGACATTTGACAGTTAACAATTGATCCTTGACAACTGATAGTTCTTACTTGACAATGAAAAAATAACATTTGAGAATAAATAATAGACAATATACAGTAGGAAATTGATTGTAAAGAATTTACTGTGAATAGTTGGCAATTAATAGTGGTTTATTAAGAATGAACAGTTGGCAATTGGTAGTTAGTTTAGTTTTGTTTATTAACTTTACAAGATCTGTTAAAAAATCACACAAAAATACATACATACATAAACATAATTATTGACTTTCAAATGAGCATATCTTGATCTTGAAGACGGAGTTCACAATTTCTCGTGTTTTTCCACTCGACCCATTACACTTAATTATTGAATATTGACAATTGATACTTAACAATTGACAGTTAAAGGTTCACCCTTGACAGTTGACAGATAACAGTTAATAATTGGCACTTAACAGTTAGGCATTGATAGTTGATAATTGACAGTGAATAAATATCAGTTGGAAATTACAATCTGATAATTAACAATTGACAATAGATAATGCATCTTATTTCTTCTATATATTCTCTTCAGATTCTTGTCTTCTATACTTTTCTTTTATTTTTCATCATCTGTCACTTTTCCTTTTCTTTAGCTTCAAATGACTTTTGTCGATTCTCTTTTAATCGTCTCTTATTAGGTGGCCATCTATTTACTGATTACTGTCAATTATCTTCTATTTTCTTTTAGCTGTCCTCCATTTTTATATCACATATCATACGCCATCAGTTATCTGTCAATTGCCTTCTGTTCTTTATTTTATGTCAAATGTCAATTGCCATCTGTAATCTCTTATCATTTAAAAAGTTTCAAAATGCCATCTGTCAATCGTTATCAGTTTTCAATTACTTGTCTTCTAATATCTGTTATTTATAACCTCTCATCTGTCATTTGTTAATTGTCTTCTGTCAACTATTTTGAGATAACTCTCACCTACCTTCTATTTTTCAATTACATCATCTGTTATTCATCAATTGTCTTTTGAAGTATCAATTTTTTTTAAAATTATATTTTTAACTTCTTCTTTAGTAATTTTGCCGTGTCTCTATTTGTCTTATTTTTTCTGTCTTTTTTTTGTTTTTCTATCAATTAATCGTCTATTAATTGTCTTCTGTCTTCTCTAATTCCCCTCTTTTTCATCATCTGTCACTTTTCCTTTTCTTTGGCTTTTATCTTCTGCACAGTATTAACCGCCATCCCATCTGCAATCTTCTCTCTTCTATTTTCTATAATATGTCATCTATGAAATGCCCTCTGTGGTTTCTCTTCAAATTTTTGACTTATATCTTTTGTCAACTGCCTTCTATTTTTATCAAGTAACATCTATTATCTCCCGCTCTCTCTCTCTCAAATACCAATTTGGTTTTGCTCTTTATCTCATGTCTTCTATCTTTTGTTAAGTCTTACTATCTATCATCCATCATTTAAAAAATAGTTTGTGAAAAATCTTGAAAACAGTTTAAAAGTGTGAAAAGTGTGAAAAGAAAACAGAAAAAAATGTATCTAAAATTGTTAATTTGAATTTTTTTTTACAATTTCGATTTTTTTTTAAATATATTACTAAATTTGACCAAAAATTTGAAAAAGTTAAATTTGTTAAAGTATAAAATGAAACAGTTGACATTTATTTAAATAAAAAACAATTAAAAATTAATTCAAAAATAATTTTAGAAAAAATTGTTAAAAATAAAAACAAAACGGTTAAAAATTGAGAAAAATTAAAATTTGCTAAAAAAAACACTTGATTTGATTTCATTAAAAAAAAAATAATCGAAAATAAATTGAAAAATAGTTTTAAAAAATACCGTTGAATTTTTTTAGAAATCAATATTTTTTTAATATTTTGTTAAAGTGGTTTTTTAAAATATTTGAATTTCAAATCTTCTAACTATTAAAAAGTATGAATAGTTTTATTTTATTTTTTTGTCATTTTAGAAAAATTTTCCAAAAAAAAACATATCTATTATAAATTTTCGAAAAGACATTATTTAAAAAAAATAGTTCTTTTAAGTTTTCTAATGACCATTAATTTATTTTTTGTGTGATTCCAATTGTTTCGAGTAAACCCTTAATCAGGTTTATTTGCAACTCCCAAGTGTTATTGTTGTTTTTTTTTCTACAATAATTTCTAATTGTTTGAAGGAATTTATTTAACTAAAATTGTTTTAATAAAATATATAAGTCCTTTACGTTGTAGAAAATTAACTAATAATTAGAAAAAACACGAAAATATTTCGTAAAATCTACAACAAATTAGATGTAGATTTTACGAAATATTTTCGTGTTTTTTCTAATCATTAAAATTGTTTTGTTTATGTCAAATATATACTAATATTTGAGAAAGTTATTTTGCACATGTTTAATTGCTTTTTTTAAACGTTTTAGGCAAATATCAGATGATTTTCTTTAATTGTTTTTTGTCTAGGTCATGGCACCGATTTTAGATTTTATCAGCATTTTTTAAATTTATAATTTTCTAATAACTTATCTTCCATGACTTTTATTTTTTTTTAATTAGGAGGGTTTATGAATTTTCTAAAATTTCTGTTCAGCTTTAAGATATTTCACAAATTTTTCCTCTTAGTTGTCAGAATTTTCTTAGAATATCCTTGAATCTTTGGGAAATTTTTGTTTTTTGATATTTATAAGAGTATATAAACATAGATTTTTTAGCATTTTTTTTAATTTTCGTAATGTTTTAGATAATATCAGTATTTATTAATATTTTCAAACAACATTTTATCTATTTTATGAATTTTTTAATTTTTAATTTCACATTCCTAAAATTTCCAGATATTTTTTTAGCATTTTTCCAATTTTTGATAATATTCCGAGAAAGTTATTTTTCTTTTTGTTTTCTTTGGCAAAATTTCTATTTCAGATTTCTGGAATTTTCTAGAAACCTCCCTTCGAAACTCCATAAACTCAATTCCTCTTGGATTTTTCAAAAATTCTTTCTTCATCTTTCTAAAAACACACTTTTTACTTCCAAATTGGAAAAAATTTAGTCACGAATTTTATATTTTTTTGAAGGTTTCTTGAATTTCCCATTTATTTTTCTTCTTGAATTGTTAATTATTAAATTAAATTTCTGAATGAATTAATTTTACAGAAGCATTTCCCTCAGACTAAACATTTTTGCAGCCATTTCGTACATTTTCATTTTTCTTAAGAATTTTCCAACAACTTTTCTTGAAGAAATTTAATCCAAATCATGAGATCTCAAAGAAGAAACTTTAAAGAAAATTCTTCCATTTATAATGAAACTAATAAATAGGAAAGATAGTTGTAATAAGTTCTCAGAAAATGGAAGATTCAGAGCATAACTTTTAAATTCGTCTTGGCGGTTTAGAAGAAAAAGTGTAAGAAAAATATATTTTTAGAATATTTATAAATATTTTTACAATTCTACTCCTAAATTGCAAAAAATGCTAAATTAATTTAAAGAAGTCTAGAATTTTTTCTTTCAAAGTCCTTCAATTTTTACTTTCTTTGCAACAAATATTTTGAGTTTTTGTAAATTTAAGTATTTTTTTCATTTATTGATAATTTTCTAACAATGCTACTTTCGACTTTCTCTTCTATGCATTTTATTTTAAGAGTTCATAATTGTTTGAAGAAATCTGATATAAAAAATCATTGAAAATTGAAGAAAAATAGAAAGTTAATAAAACATTTTTAAACTCTGGAAGAAAATTGTCTTAAAAAGAAAATTTTCTAGACAAAAAATATATTAATAAATTCTAAACAAAATTCTCTCGTAGAATCGAAAGACGTTCACGAAAATATTTGCAATTTAAGAGAGAAATTCCGGGAAATTAAGAACAATTTTTTGAAATTTTTCTTAAAAATTGAATAAAAGACAAATAAAATTCTGGCAATTATTATTATTATTATAAACCACCGTTAATATGGTTGAATTGATTTTAAAAGAGTATTTTTCTAATAGATTTATAAATAAAAACTTCCGAAATTGAAACAATTGGAAAATGCCAAAAAAAAAGAAACAAATAAAAATTTGAGAAAAAATTAGAAAAAAATGCTTTTGTTGCAAAATTAATTAATTTATTTATTTATTTATTACTTAACAAGATAACAATTAGTATGTTGTTTTTAAAAAAATCCCAAGAAATTAAAAGAAACACAATTGATATTATTTAACAGCTAGAAGAAGTGATATTCAATTTGTTTTAAAACATTGCAAAAAAATGCTAAAAAACTATTGAAAACTGTTCATTAAAGTTTAGATTCTAAATTATCAAAATAGTCGTTCAGATAACAAATAAATAATAATAATAATACATTTTTTAGTATCAATTTTTTTTTTCACCCTTTAAGAACTTTTTTTTGCAATATTTTTAACTAAAAATTATTTTTTAACTCTTTAAAAAATAGCAATTGTTTTTGATTTATTATTTTTTAAATAGTAAAAAAAGAACATTTCTATTATTAATTTTTGATAAAAATATTTGTATTTAGCTGTTGTATTATTTCAAAGCAAATATTGATCTTAGATTTTTAATCATAAATTTTAATTTTTGATTGTATTTTATTTAATCTTTGTACCTTAAATAGTCTATCTTGTTTCATAAATATTTGATTTATTAAACCTAAGATCTTAAAATAATCTTAAATTCTGAATTGTGAACACTAAATTTTGGAGTTTAAAGTTACTTAACTGAAACCTTAAACTCCAAAATTTAGAGTTCAGAATTTGAAGTTTCTCTTGAATTTTGAATATTCATTTATAAATCCTCAATCTTAGATCTTGTACCTTTAATTCTTGAAATTTTGAATTTTAAATTTTGAATCATAAATGTTATTCTTTGAATCACTAAATAATGTATTTGAACCTTGAATTTCGAATAAGTTTTGCATTTTAGATAGCGAAATAAATTTAACATTTTTAATTTTAAGTTTTGAACCTTAAATTTAAAGTGTGTTTTATTTTTAATTTTCATATTGAATCTTGAAACATAATGTTTAATTCCTAAAACTGTAACCTTGAATCTTGTATATAGTTTCTAAAATATTGAACGATTAATATTGAATCATAAATCGTTAATCTTGAGTTCAAAACTTTCGACCTCTAATCTTGAATCATGTAATATTTAAAAAGTCTCTTATAGAATTATAGAATTTTAATCATAGATCTTACGTTTGTTTTTAAATTTTAATTTTAATTTCTGATCTCTAAATTTTGGAATTTAATAATTGTGTAAATTCAATGTAATCAGAATTGACACTTCCGAGATCAAATATCAAGATTGTCATTTTTTTACTGTTAACCGTAAATTCAATCTACCAATTTTTGATATTGTTTTAATAAGTAAAAAACAAGATAAAAATAAAATTATTTCATTTAAAACTGTATTTTTCATCAGAATGTTTTGAAAAATTCTGACAAAATTGGTAATGTTTAAACATAACCATCAACTCTTTATAAATGATTATTACCTTCTTTATTACCACACCATCATTGCCAGCAATTAATTATCTATTTAGACTGTTCCTAAAACACATTTCATTAATTAACAACGAGTTTCTAATAATATTTTCTTTCCGGGTGATCAGTTATTAATAAAGAGTTCCCATTTTTCATTTTCTTACGATTTCTGTAAAGAATTAACATGCACAAACGTAATTTATGCTTGTGGTTCATACATATGGATGTGGGTGGAAACATGGAACTTTTAAACGAAATATCGCCGGCCGTGTAATAATTTAATTTTTCACCAGCGTGGGCGTTCTTTTCCGTACTCAATACAAATATATATGGCCGTAAATTCCGTCGGCGCTCTTTCTCTATTTTGCGCAATCGGCTATTCTAATTATGAACACGATCTTTTTATAATTGCCCACTTAATCATTCCCTGAATTGTTTCGTTCTCCAGTTTTTTTTTTCGAAATTAAGCAGACAGCCTAAACAATGGCAGATTAATTTCAAAACGTCCTCTGGTTTTTAATTTTTTTCATCAAGTATGACATATTGTGATGATTATTAAAGAATAAACATAAAATTAACCACAATTAGTAATTATTTTGAATAATTAAAACCAAGTCACGTAATACTGTCATTAGGTGATACGTTTATTAATATTTTCTTTACGATAATGGACAAATAATGAATCCTTGTGGAACACCCGATGTAATAATTCGTTAAAATTGGTCTTTAGTAAAATAACAAGAATGTATTCTAATTGAAAAAAATGTAGAAAGAAATGTACTTAAGACAGTTGATTAATTCGAAAACACATCGAGTTATTCGCGTCCAAGGCCTGATAAAACCTTAACAAGATTCGTCGTGCAGCGACGCTAAAAGTCCTAATGAATCTTTATTCGAAACGTGTGATCGTCATGCGAATGAGGAAAATAAACGAAACCCGTAAATGGTCGACGTCCATTAAGAGCCCTTCGGACCATAACTGACCTTGGTAACGTCACCGGCCAACTCTCGACGCCGCGGAAAAAAAGGACACAAAACAAAAAGTCTGCATTGTTGCTCGTCTGGACCATATATAGGTCGACTGGTTATATAAGCTACCAGCCCAAGCACTTTTTTTCCTTCAACTTCTTCTTCTACCACCGTTTCGCTTCGTTTTATTCTCCTTCATCTTTTTTTCCTCTTTTTTTGGGCCTGCTCGGCACACACACACACACACATGTCTGCGGCTGGCAAAATGGCAGCTGTTACACGCCAGCACGTGCTTAGAAATATAGGTGAGCGGATTTATACCTTATGCATTCGTGTCTGCCCTACAGAGATGTAATTATGTGTATATTCGTTCGAGTTTCGACCCAACCCCCTCCTCCTTTTCTACACGTGTTTCTAGGAAACGCGAATATTGATGTAATTGTTATAATTTCGGGTTAGTCTTTTTTTTTCCCGCTCTTGGAATAGGGTAGGGAATTATTTATGAATCAGAATGCTAATGTGGATTTGTACCTTTGTCAAGCACCTGTCAAAATAAAAGGTTTGCGTTAAATTGTTGTCTGGTGAGGTTTTCTGCGAGAAAAGGGAATCAAATTGTTTCCGTGAAATAATTTTGATCTACGCCATTGAATTATAAATTTATTTCCATTTACCGACAAAAAAAAATCAATTTCAACCCAAATACAAGGCCGAAAGATTATAAATTAAACACACTTTTTACTTACTCCATCGCCAACAAAAGATTATAGTCATTAATCCAAAAGAAAATTTTTAGTTCTTTAAATGTAAAGAGATTTTTGTAGTATAAAAAATCAACTATCACAGTACAAAACTAAATTGACGTCAATTTTACCAGTATGAAATGTCAATTTTGAAAAATTTGACAGTACAAAATATTGATATTAACAGTATGAACTTGTATTTTGAAAATAATAATAATAATAACATTTATTCCCTAAGATAGAAAGTGCGTCACAGAAAAAAAAAACATAATTAAGAATATAAAGTCACTTTTAATAGTACAAACGGTAGTTTAACGGTACAAAATATTGTTAGTATAAAATGTCACTTTGGACATTTCAATTTTGTCAGTTGAAAATATCATTTTTTGACAATATATGAATTAGTTTCAAATTTTATCAGAAATAAATGTTAATTTTAACAGTACGAAACATCAATTTTGATAGTACAAAATATCATTTTTTGGAATTGGAAAAGTCAAATTTTGTAGTTCAAAAAATCAACTTTTTCAGTACGAAAAGTCAATTCTGCCAATGCAAAATATCAACTTAGCAGTACGAAATGTCAATTTTGACAGTGCAAAAAATTAATTTTGACAGTAAGAAATGCCAATTTTGACAGTAAATAAAGTCATTTTTAATAGTTATGACAGTAAAAAATATCGACAGTACAAACTGTGGATATTGATAAAACAAAATGTCATTTTGGACTGTGCGAAACATGAATTTTGACAGTACCAAATATCACTTCCGGTATTGAAAACGTCAATTTTTGTAGTACAAAAAATCAACTTTGATAGTACAAAACGTCAATTTTGTCAATGCAAAATAATAATTTTAGCAGTAAGAAATTTTGTCATTTCAAAGTTGACAGTAGGAAATATTAATTTTGACAATAAGAAATGCCAATTTTGACAGTATTTAAAGTCATTATTAATAATAATAATTAATACAAAATAATAATTTTGAGAGTGAAAAAAATGTCAATTCTGACAGTACAAAATATGGATATTGATAGTACAAAATGTCATTTTAGACAGTATACAATGTCAATATTCACAGTACAAAATATCATTTTTTGGCACAATAAAAATCAGTTTCAAATTTTAGCAGCAATTTTAACAGTACGAAACATCAATTTTGACAGTACAAAATATGACTTTTGCCATTAAAAAAGGTCAATGTTTGTAGTACAAAAAAATCAACTATGACAGTACAAAACGTCAATTTCGTCAATGCCAAATATCAATTTTAGCAATATCAAATTTCAATTTTGACAGTGCAAATTTGACATTACGAAAATTAATTTGGACAGTGTAAATTTTAAAACATTCGAGAGGGTTTCACTATTTTATTTATCATTTACAACTTCAAAGTCGATAATAAATTATCTTGTGAATTACTTAATGAGCAAATAATTTTTCTGTGAACCCTCGAGTATGCTGTATTAATTGGAGGGTGGGCTAGAGAAAACCCACCCACCCTACATATGCATCTATTGATCAACTTTTTGTTGTTTGTATTTTTTAGCGAAATAAACGGCGTTAATATTAGTTTAAAACATCATCAGCATTGATATACTTAAAATTAAAACCAATCAATAAATAATTTATCAAAAAATATCATTTTTGGCATTAAACAAATCAATTTTTGCCGTACAAAAAACAACTTTGAACGTACAAAACGTCATTTGCGTCAATGCAAAATATCATTTTTAGCAGTATATTGATAATGCAAAATGTCATTTTAGACAGTATAAAATATCAACGTTGACAGTACAAAATATCATTCTTTTGGCAAAATAAAAATCAGTTTCACATTTTTAGCAGCACAAACCTTTAGCATTAAACGAGTCAATTTTTGTAATACAAAAAATCAACTTTGACAGTACAAAACGTCAATACAAAATATGAATTTTAGCAGTACTAAATGTAAATTTTGGCAGTGTAAATTTGACAGTACGAAATATTAAATTTGACAGTTCGTAATACCAATTTTGACAGTACACAAAGTCATTTTCAGTAGTACAAAATGTTCACTTTCGACAGTACAACATGTAGATATTGATAGTACAAAATGTCATTTTGGACAGTTTATACTTTTTCAATTTTAACACTACAAAATATCATTTTTTGAGAAAATAAATATTAATTTCAAATTTTAGCAGTAATAATAAATGTCAATTTTAACAGTACGAAACATCAACATTGACAGTACAAAATATCATATTTGGCATTCAAAAAGTCAATTTTTCTAGTACAAAAAAAAACTTAGAGAGTACAAAAAGTAATTTTTGTGAATGCAAAATATAAATTTTAGCAGTACGAAATGTCAATTTTGACAATGCAAACCTAATATTAATTTTGACAGTACGGAATACCAATATTGACAGTAGATAAAGTCATTTTTAATCGTATACAATAATAATTATGACAGTCAGTATGAAGTCAATTTCGACAGTACGAAATGTGGATATTGATACTTCTAAATGTCATTTTGGACACTATAAAATGTTAATTTTGACAGAAAATATCAATTTTTGGCAAAACAAGAACCATTTTCAAATTTAAACAGTTATAAATGTCATTTTTAACATATCATTTTGGCATTAAAAAAGACAATTATTCCAGTGCAAAAAATCAAATTTGACGGTACAATACGTCATTTTTATCAATGCAAAATATTAATTTTAGCAGTACAAAATGCCAATTTTGAGAGTGAAATTTTGACAGTACGAAATATTAATTTTGACACCACATAGAGTCATTTTGAATAGTACAAAATAATAATTTTGACAGTACAAAGTGCAATTTCGACTCTACAAAATGTGGATATTGATAGTTCAAAATGTCATTTCGGACACTATATAATGTCAATTTTGATGGTACGAAATACGTTGGTAATTTTGACAGTACATTTTGACAAGTTTTGTAGTACAAAAAATATTTTTAGCAGTATGAAACGTTGAGTGGTCAATGCAAAAATTTTGCAGTACAAAATGTAAATTTTGACAGTGCAAAGTTAGCAGTACCAAATTTCAATTGTGACAGTAAAAAGTATCGTAACAAATACTGATAGTAAATAAAGTCAACTTTAATAGTACAAAATAATTTATTTGACACTACTAAATGTCAATTTTGGCAATATAAAATGTCAGTTCCGATAGTACAATATGTGAATATTGTTATAGTACAAAATGTCACTTTCAACAGGACAAAACGTCAATTTGGTCAATCCAAAATATCAATTTTAGTACTAAGAGTATCGATTTTTACAGTTTCAAATATTAGCAGTAATGTCGACTTTAACAGTACCAACTGTCAATTTTGACAGTACAATTTGACAGTTCAAAATTTTGAAAATTCAAAATACCAATCTTTATTAATAATCATTTTGACGAAACAAAATGTCAATTTGGTCTGTACAAAATATAGATATTTATAGTACAAAATGTTATTTTGGACAGTAAAAAGTCTTAATTTTGAAATGACAAAGAATATCATTATTTGGCATAATAAAAATCAGTTTCAAATATATATAAGTATATAAAAATCCTTATCAATATAAAATATCGATTTTGTTAATGTAAAATATCAATTTTAATAGTAGAAATGATATTTTTGACAGTGCAAAATATCAATTTTGACACTGCATAATGTCCATTTTGACAGTTTAAAATAAAAAAAAATAATAAACAAATGATTTTGTCAGTAAAAAATATTGACGAATTTCTGATTGTGTAAAATGTCAATTATAAAAATATTAAATATCGATTTTAACAGTATAAGATTTAGAATTATTTTCAAAAATAACAAAATGTCAACTTTGCCAGTGCAGATGATTAATGAAGACAGTACAAAATTTCAATTTTGACAGTCCAAAAAATAATTTCTTGTTTATAATTTGTAAAAAAAATTAGAGTACAAAGTGTCATTTCTGACAATATAAAATATCAATTTCAGGAATATAAAATGTCAATGTTGACAGTACAAAACATTATTTTTTTGCAGTACAAAATTTAATTTTTGGCGTTAATATTGGCATTATAAAACATCAATTTTGTCAATGCAAAATATCGATTTTAACAGTTAAAATGACAATTTTGCAGGTGCAAAATGTCAATTTTGACACTGTAGCATAATGTCAATTTTGACAGTTGAAAATAAAAAAAAATAAACAAATGATTTTCTCAGTCAAAAAACAAGATGAATTTCTGGTTGTACAAAATGTCAACTATAAAAATATGAAATATCTATTTTAACAGTAGAAGATGTCAATAAATAAATAACTAAATAAATAAATAAATAAATAAATTATTTGAGAAAATTTTAGAGTACAAACTGTCATTTCTGACAATATAAAATGTCTACTTTAACTGTATAAAATGTCAATTTGGGCAGAACAAAAAGTCAATATCGACACTTATTTTATTACAAGATTCCAATTTTTGTCAGTAAAAAAAGTGTCACTTTGGACAACACAAAAATCACTTTTGACAGTCAAAAACGTTAATTCTGATAGTATAAAGTGTCTTTTTGAATAAATTATATCAGTTGTGTACTGATACAATTTTGGCAGGACAAAATATTAATTTTGACTGTAAAAAAAAAACTGTACAAACTGTACACATTGATAGTACAGTATGTCTTTTTTAGACATATGAAATACAAATTTTACAGTAGAAAATGTTATTAGAATGTATATATTCATAGCATTAATGACATTTTGGACAGTATAAATGTCAATATTGACAGCACAAAATGTTAATTTTTAGAATATAAACTCTCATTTCTGACAGTATAAAATATCAAGTTCAAGAGTATAATTTGTCAATTTTGACAGTACAAAATGTCAATATTAGTCATTTTCGCTAATATAAAATGTTAGCTTTAAAAACATAAATTGTCAATTTTGACACTTATTTACCAAATTCCAATTTTGACAGAAAAATACGTTAATTCTGATAGTACAAAGTGTCTTTTTTGAATAAATTCTATCAGTGCACAAATAATAATTTTGTAGAACAAAAATCAACTTTAACAGTACAAAACGTCATTTTTGTCAATGCAAAATATTAATTTTAGCAGTACAAAATGTCAAATTTGACAGGCCGAAAGATTAATTTTGACAGTACGAAATACCAATTTTAACAGTACATTATTTTGCACGTCATTTTTCAAAGTACAAAACAATAATTATCACAGTAGAAGAAAATGACAATTACGACAGTACAAAATAATATAAAATGTGAATATTGATGGTACAAAATGCCATTTTGGACACTAAAATGTCAATTATGACAGTATAAAATATCGTTTTTTGGCAAAATAAAAATCCGTTACAAATTCAAACAATAATAAATGCCAATTTTGACCTTACAAAATATTATTTTTGGCATTTAAGACAGTCAATTTTTGTAATAGCAAAAATCATCTTTGACAGTACAGAACGTCAAATGTGCCAATGCAAAATATTAATTTTAGTCGCAAAAAATAACAATTTTAACACTGCTAAATGTCAATGTTGTCTCTGAAAAGTGTTTATAAATACAATTTATAAAAAATAAAAATGTCAGTAAAAAATATGGATAAAGGTCTGACAGTGTAAAATATTGTTTTTAATGGTATAAGAAGAAAATTTGGTCAGAATATCAATCTTATACATTTTAATATTATAACAATATAAAATGTCAATGTTAAATTTTGACATTACAAAATATCAATTTTGACACTACGAAAAGTAATTTGTAATAGTATAAAAAGTGTATAATTACAGCAAAAAAAGTACGTAATGTCAATTTTTCGAACACAAACTGTCATTTCTGACAATATAAGATGGTAACTTCTACAGTACAAAATGTCAATGTTGACAGTACAAAAAAACTCATATTTGATTACAATTTCTGCATTGCAATATGTCAGTACAATTTCGATAGTACAAAATGTGCATATGAAATTTTGAACAGAGTAAAAAATGAAAATAAAAATTTTGACAGTAAACAATGTTATTAGAATGTCATGCTATTTCTATAGTATAAAATGTGTCTATTTATAGTATAAATTGTCATTTTGGACAGTACAAATGTCAATTTTGACGGTATAAAATGTCAAGTTTTAGAATACAAACTGCCATTTCTGATAATATAAGATATTAGTTTAAACAGTAAAAAATGTCAACTTAGGCAGAACGAAAAGAATGTTAATCTTTAGAATACAAACTGTCATTACTGACAATATAAAATATCAGTACAAAATGTCAATTTTGACGGTACAAAATATCAATTTTTAGAGTACAAACTATCATTTCTAATAATATAAAATATTAGTTTAAACAGTAAAAAATGTCAACTTTGGCAGAACGAAAAGAATGTTATTCTTTAGAATACAAACTGTCATTACTGACAATATAAAAAATCAGTATAAAATGTCAATTTTGACGGTACAAAATATCAATTTTTAGAGTACAAACTGTCATTTCCAATAATATAAAATATTAGTTTAAACAGTGAAAAATGTCAACTTTGGCAGAACGAAAAGAATGTTATTCTTTAGAATACAAACTGTCATTACTGACAATATAAAATATCAGTATAAAATGTCAATTTTGACGGTACAAAATATCAATTTTTAGAGTACAAACTGTCATTTCTAATAATATAAAATATTAGTTTAAACAGTAAAAAATGTCAACTTTGGCAGAACGAAAAGAATGTTATTCTTTAGAATACAAACTGTCATTACTGACAATATAAAATATCAGTATAAAATGTCAATTTTGACGGTACAAAATGTCAATTTTTAGAGTACAAACTGTCATTTCTAATAATATAAAATATTAGTTTAAACAGTAAAAAATGTCAACTTTGGCAGAACGAAAAGAATGTTAATCTTTAGAATACAAACTGTCATTACTGACAATATAAAATATCAGTATAAAATGTCAATTTTGACGGTACAAAATATCAATTTTTAGAGTACAAACTGTCATTTCTAATAATATAAAATATTAGTTTAAACAGTAAAAAATGTCAATTTTGGCAGAACGAAAAGAATGTTAATCTTTAGAATACAAACTGTCATTACTGACAATATAAAATATCAGTATGAAATATCAATTTTGACGGTACAAAATGTCAATTTTTAGAGTTATAACTGTCATTTCTAATAATATAAAATATTAGTTTAAACAGTAAAAATGTCAATTTTGGCAGAACGAAAAGAATGTTATTTTTTAGAATACAAACTGTCATTACTGACAATATAAAAAAACAGTATAAAATGTCAATTTTGACGGTACAAAATGTCAATTTTTAGAGTACAAACTGTCATTTCTAATAATATAAAACATTAGTTTAAACAGTAAAAAATGTCAACTTTGGCAGAACGAAAAGAATGTTATTCTTTAGAATACAATCTGTCATTACTGACAATATAAAAAATCAGTATAAAATGTCAATTTTGACGGTACAAAATATCAATTTTTAGAGTACAAACTGTCATTTCTAATAATATAAAATATTAGTTTAAACAGTAAAAATGTCAACTTTGGCAGAACGAAAAGAATGTTAATCTTTAGAATACAAACTGTCATTACTGACAATATAAAATATCAGTATGAAATATTAATTTTGACGGTACAAAATATCAATTTTTAGAGTACAAACTGTCATTTCTAATAATATAAAATATTAGTTTAAACAGTAAAAAATGTCAACTTTGGCAGAACGAAAAGAATGTTATTCTTTAGAATACAAACTGTCATTACTGACAATATAAAATATCAGTATAAAATGTCAATTTTGACGGTACAAAATATCAATTTTTAGAGTACAAACTGTCATTTCTAATAATATAAAATATTAGTTTAAACAGTAAAAAATGTCAACTTTGGCAGAACGAAAAGAATGTTATTCTTTAGAATACAAACTGTCATTACTGACAATATAAAAAATCAGTATAAAATGTCAATTTTGACGGTACAAAATATCAATTTTTAGAGTACAAACTGTCATTTCTAATAATATAAAATATTAGTTTAAACAGTAAAAAATGTCAACTTTGGCAGAACGAAAAGAATGTTAATCTTTAGAATACAAACTGTCATTACTGAAAATATAAAATATCAGTATAAAATATCAATATTGACGGTACAAAATGTAAATTTTTAGAGTAAAAACTATCATTTCTGATAATATAAAATGTTAGCTTTAACTACATAAAATGTCAATTTTGGCAAAACAAAAAGTCAATTTTGACAGTTTCTATATTACAAAATTCCCATTTTGACAGTGAAAATGTCACTTTGGACAATACAAAAATCACTTTAGACATTCCAAAACGTTTCTGATAGTACAAATTGTCTTTTTTGAATAAATTCCATCAGTGCACAATGTCAATTGTAGTAGAAGACAAAATGTCAATTTTGACAGTAAAAAAACTAATTTTTGAATTATACAAAATAATAATTTCTACATTACATTATGTCAACTTTAAGTGTAAAAAATGAATTGGGCAATAGAATATACATTTTGCCAAGAAATTTCAAAAAATTTAGGTTTTTTTAGAAAAACTATATTTTGATATATACATTAAATAAAACTATTATTATGTTTTTGTAACGGTCGCAACCATCATCTTGATTATATTCTGATACATTTTAGAGACGAATAATTTCTACCAAACCATCGTGTGTATAAGCAATAAACGATTTCTCCTGTAGAATATAATATTTGCAATTCGGAATATTCAAACGTCAAATTCGGAAAAATAAATCGACAACGTGCAATTATAAACGTCGCCGTTTGCGTCCAACGGGTAATTTACCAAATGGTTAATGCCGGTTGTCAGCGTGCAGGCCCCGCAGAAACCGGAGGGATTGTTTTTGCCGGCGTTCGGTCCATTCTGGGACCATTAAAAGGCAAGACGTGCAAAATGCAGTCTACTTCACATAAGTCATTGGTAAGTATCCGTTGGTACCTTTTTACCTGGCACCAATCTAAACCCGTAGGAGTTAACGATCATTAAACAACATTGCAATATATTTTTTGCTCTCGCTCTAACCCCTCCAGTGCATCCAAAATGCATTACCGGCGTTTGTCTCTCGGTTTTTTCCTCCCCACCCCCCTCATCCTCTCTTTCAGAATTCCTTTTATCCGTCCCAAGATTAAATCGTCCCACCTTCCGAGAACGGATCATACCGTAGACGAATAATAACGTTAAAACGATAAATTATTCAGGTGAATCATTTTAATACAACAGAAAAATATTTAATAACTTCAATAAAAATATTAGTCAAAAAGAGTCAACTAACTTCGTGATACATTTTAATTAACATTATGATAACAAAAATACTTGTAATCACAATACCAATCAATATTAACATTGTGATATTAACTACATAAAAGCATTTTTTTATTTTTCCATTTAAGAGTCAACAAATATTAATAGTAACCAAAAAAGTGTTACATTGGTTTAATAAATTAAACGCGTTATTATTTTATCTGGTATCCCTCAAGGGTCGCACTGAGGACCGCGCATCCATCCATCGCTTTATCTGCTTTGATTGGATCGCAAAAAGAGAATAATGAGAAGGGGAGAGATTTTCTGAAATGTCATTATCCGTGCGGGCATCACACACACACAACAAACAACAAGTACGCCGATGCGAAGGTGAGATTTGAACAAAAGGCACTTCGGTATTATTTTTTTCCCTCCCGCAGTCTGGACCCACATCACCGAAATGCCACTTTGAAATTGCGTTAAAAGTCATCGACGCAGGTATACACATTGTATCTGTACCGACGGATATAATTACACGGCTGCCATTCTCAGAATGTGCCCAAATATTAATTCTGGGCCGCAGAAGAGAGTCTGCGGCCCTGAATAAATCATTAATTATAATAAAATGGAAAAAGAGAAGAGAAGTTTAAAAAACACGAAAAACACCAGGTACGAGAGGAATCGGCGGTGCTATTTTTATCGGTGTTTGTAATGAAGGTTAAATGTCTAGAAACATAATGTTGGGGTTGGAGGGTGGTTTAAAGTAAACCCACCCATCCAAAATATTTAATTTTTAGCACTCTAATTGATTCCTTAAAACTGAATGTAATTTTTATTCTTACATTCGTATTTCGACTGTTGCCATTTTGTTTCTACCTAAGATATAGCAATTGTTTTCCATTTATCTTATAAATACGTTCATTTTAGATATATTCTGAAAATTTTAAACCAATTCCTTCAGTGGTTAATTATTTATAATTAATCAAAACGCTGAATGTAATTTTTATTCTTCCATTCGAATTTCGACTGTTGCCATTTTGTTTCTACCAAAGATAAAGCAATTGTTTTGCATTTATATTATAAATACGTTCATTTCAGATGGATACTGAAAATATTAAACCAACTCCTTCAGTGGTTAATTTTTTATAATTATTCAAAACGCTGAATATAATTTTTATTCTTACATTCGAATTCTGACTGTTGTCATTTTGTTTCTACGTGAGATATGGCAATTATTTTGCATTTATCTTATAAATACGTTCATTGCAGATGGATTCTGAAAATTTTAAACCAATTCCTTCAGTGGTTAATTATTTATAATTAATCAAAACGCTGAATGTAATTTTTATTCTTACATTCGAATTCTGACTGTTGCCATTTTGTTTCTACGTGAGATATAGCAATTGTTTTGCATTTATATTATAAATATGTTAATTCTAGAAGGATTCTGAAAATTTTAAACCAATTCTTTCAGTGGTTAATTATTTATAATTAATCAAAACACTAAAAGTAATTTTTATTCTTACATTCGAATTCCGACTGTTGCCATTTTGTTTCTACGTGAGATATGGCAACTGTTTTGCATTTATCTTATAAATACGTTCATTGCAGATGGATTCTGAAAATTTTAAACCAATTCCTTCAGTGGTTAATTATTTATAATTAATCAAAACGCTGAATGTAATTTTTATTCTTACATTCGAATTTCCACTGTTGCTATTTTGTTTTTAACTGAGATATAGCAATTGTTTTGCATTTATATTATAAAAATATTACTTTCAGATAGATTCTAAAAATTTTAAACCAATTCCTTCAGTGGTTTATTTTTATAATTATTCAAAACGCTGAATGTAATTTTTATTCGTACATTCGAATTCTGACTGTTGCCATTTTGTTTCTATGTGAGATATATCAATTGTTTTGCATTTATCTTATAAATACGTTCATTTTAGATAGATTCTGAAAATTTTAAACCAATTCCTTCAGTGGTTAATTATTTATAATTAATCAAAATGCTGAATGTAATTTTTATTCTTACATTCGAATTTCGACTGTTGCCATTTTGTTTCTACCTGAGATATAACAATTGTTTTCCGTTTATATTATAAATACGTTCATTCTAGATGGATTCTGAAAATTTTAAACCAATTCCTTCAGTGGTTAATTATTTATAATTAATCAAAACGCTGAATGTAATTTTTATTCTTACATTCGAATTCCGACTGTGGCCATTTTGTTTTTTCGTAAGATATAGCAATTGTTTTCCATTTATCCTATAAATACGTTCATTCTAGATGGATTCTGAAAATTTTAAACCAATTCCTTCAGTGGTTAATTATTTACAATTAATCAAAACGCTAAATGTAATTTTTATTCTTACATTCGAATTCTGACTGTTGCCATTTTGTTTCTACCTGAAATATAGCAATTGTTTTGCATTAATATTATAAATACGTTTATTTTAGATGGATTCTGAAAATTTTAAACCAATTCCTTCAGTGGTAAATTTTTTATAATTATTCAAAACGCTGAATGTAATTTTTATTCTTACATTCGAATTCTGACTGTTGCCATTTTGTTTCTACCTGAGATATAGCAATTGTTTTGCATTTATATTATAAATATGTTAATTCTAAAAGGATTCTGAAAATTTTAAACCAATTCCTTCAGTGGTTATATATTTTATAATTATTCAAAACGCTGAATGTAATTTTTATTCTTACATTTGAATTCTGACTGTTGCCATTTTGTTTCTACTTGAGATATAGCAATTGTTTTGTATTTATCTTATAAATACGTTCATTTTAGATAGATTCTGAAAATTTTAAACCAATTTCTTCAGTGGTTAATTTTTTATAAATATTCAAAACGCTGAATGTAATTTTTATTCTTACATTCGAATTCTGACTGTTGCCATTTTGTTTCTACGTGAGATATAGCAATTGTTTTGCATTTATCTTATAAAAACGTTCATTCTAGATGGATTCTGAAAATTTTAAAACCAATTCCTTTAGTGGTTAATTATTTATAATTAATCAAAACGCTGAATGTAATTTTTATTCCTCCATTTGAATTCTGACTGTTGCCATTTTGTTTCTATCTAAGATATAGCAATTGTTTTGCATTTATATTATAAATACGTTCATTCTAGATGGATTCTGAAAATTCTAAACCAATTCCTTTAGTGGTTAATTTTTTATAATTATTCAAAATGCTGAATATAATTTTTATTCTTCCATTCGAATTTCGACTGTTGCCATTTTGTTTCTACGTGAGATATAGCAATTGTTTTGCTTGTATCTTATAAATACGTTCATTTTAGATGGATTCTGAAAATTTTAAACCAATTCCTTTAGCGGTTAATTATTTATAATTAATCAAAACGCTGAATGTAATTTTTATTCTTACATTCGAATTCTGACTGTTGCCATTTTGTTTCTACGTGAGATATAGCAATTGTTTTGCATTTATCTTATAAATACGTTCATTTTAGATGGATTCTGAAAATTTTAAACCAATTCCTTCAGTGGTTAATTTTTTATAATTATTCAAAACGCTGAAAGTAATTTTTATTCTTCGATTCGAATTCTGACTGTTGCCATTTTGTTTCTACGTGAGATATAGCAATTGTTTTGCATTTATCTTATAAATACGTTCATTTTAGATAGATTCTGAAAATTTTAAACCAATTTCTTCAGTGGTTAGTTTTTTATAAATATTCAAAACGCTGAATGTAATTTTTATTCTTACATTCGAATTCTGACTGTTGCCATTTTGTTTCTACGTGAGATATAGCAATTGTTTTGCATTTATCTTATAAAAACGTTCATTTTAGATGGATTCTGAAAATTTTAAACCAATTCCTTTAGTGGTTAATTTTTTGTAAATATTCATAACGCTGAATGTAATTCTTATTCTTCCATTCGAATTCTGACTTTTGCCATTTTGTTTCTGTGTGAGATATAGCAATTGTTTTGCATTTATCTTATAAATACGTTCATTCTAGATGGATTCTAAAAATTTTAAACCAATTCCTTCAGTGGTTATTTTTTTATAATTATTCAAAACGCTGAGTGTAATTTTTATTCTTCCATTCGAATTTCGACTGTTGACATTTTGTTTCTACCTGAGGTATAGCAATTGTTTTGCATTTATATCATAAATACGTTCATTTTAGATGGATTCTGAAAATTTTAAACCAATTCCTTCAGTGGTTAATTATTTATAATTAATCAAAACGCTGAATGTAATTTTTATTCTTACATTCGAATTCTGACAGTTGCCATTTTGTTTCCACCTGATATAATTCAATTGTTTTGCTTTTATTTTATAAAAGTGTTCACTGTAGATGGAATCTGAAAACTGTAATCTAACTCCTTCATAGGTTAGTGGTGTATTTGAGGTATTCCACACCAGTCAAAATCAGCACAAAAGGTGTGCACTTCTATTTGAATTAATTACGACAAAATCGCTTTTTGAAAGAAGATCGAAGCACGGTCGTAAAAGTTTGAACGACTGGTGTTATTTTTAAGTGTAAGTCCCGGACACCCGATCCACCTGCTGGCCCAAATCGGGTGTACTAACCCACCCAAAGGAGAATACGTGTTCGCCCTTGAAATAAGCACACACACACACACATATACATCGAATATATTTTTTTCCTCGTTTTGTCTTACCTGTACTGGATTTGCTATAGAAGGAGAGCCTCATTAGCCGTCTCGTTTTGTAGCGCAAGTATATCGGAGGGTTGGCGGTCGCAGGTATATGTATTAAAACCCTTGCGAAGCCGGTGGTCTCTTAGATGATAATTGATCAGCAAAGTCACCCGAAAGTACACCTCTATATTCACATACTTTTCGTGACCCACAGATTGCGTCCAGGCCGGTATGTTTGTTTAGGATAACTGACGACAAATATTTGTTTATTTCACATTTTCAGGAATTTTCAAGAATAACAACTACATCTACAAATGAAACAATTTTTAAGTGGCTAGAGTTTCGACAATTTTAATTTTCACATTGTTAAAAATTTTATTCAATGGTAAGTAAATTCATATTTTGAAGATTTTCTTATATCCAATATTAACAGGACATTGTAAAGTAAAATAAATAAATAAATATATATATTCAATTTTGCCCACTTTGTAGAAATCATTCTTTATTCACCATTAACAATTTTATTCAATGGTAAACTCATATATTCACTTTTGCTCACTCTGTAGAAATCATTCTTTATTATTATTTTTTTTTTTTAAGTTTTCCAATTAGTTTAATTGCGATTTGTTGGACTCGATCCATTTTGCTGGTAATAGACGGCAGCGAAGAGCGAAGAGAAACAGAAACAAAAAAAACCCACGCGAGTCGGAAACGGCGAGTTAAAATCACCATTCAATACATAATTTCTAATTAGATGGGTGTGTTGCAATCCGCTCATACCCGTTCGGCAATTACGCTGCTTTCCATTTAATTAGACCAGACAAAAATAATGCACAAGAAATTTTTAATTACAATATATCCCCCCACTATCAGAAAAATGTAATTATGCAATTAGAGAAATTTCAATTACGCCCGATTCACCTACAAACATAATTCTACAAGCAAAAAAGTAATAATAATCGTTTTTTTTTAAATAAAAACAGTTCCATAATTCCATACTTTATATTATTGAATGTATCAAGTTGATTTAAAGATGGATGGGTAGCCTCTAATCCACCCTTTATCGTAAAAGTAATGTATCTCTAAACTATTGGATTAATTACTTGTCGAAACTCCGTTATGCACCTAAATTAATAGAACACTGATGTTCAAAAATTTTTGCCTTATTATGTAGGGACACTGCTATAATACTCTTATTTCACCACACCTAAAACTTGAGAATTCTCTGAAGAATGAACAACGATCAAAAACTAATCGAAGAGAATATAAAAACAGTTAAACAAAAATCGTGTGTCTTAAACAACCAAGTTTATTTTTTAAGAAGAATAATTCATTAAAAATTTCATACCGATTTGCAAGAGTTAAATCCTTTCTTTTTCAACTGAATGTCTAAAGATTTCTTATTGTTTAATTAAAAGTATTATCAGCTAATTCACATTCTTCTTGAATCAGGCGTACTCTTGACCTACCTCAAAAGATTGTCCATTACCGTGGGTCAAGAGTACGCTAGGTCAAGGAACACCTTATTGTGATAGGTCAGGGTTATGTAAGGTTAAAGTGTATTATTAAATCAGCGTAACCTTGACCTACCACAATAAACTGTACCTTGACCTTGAGTAATCCCGACCTTCCCTACTGGACAATCTATTAAGGTAGGTCAAGAGTACGCTAGGTGATATGCTAACGATCTAAAGGTGGGTTAATTTGTTATTTATTATTGTTTGTTATACAGTATATCATGTTAGATTTTTGTAAAAGTTTCAACTGTTTACAAACAAGTCTTAATTAAAGTAATAAAATATATAAGTCCTTTACGTTGTAGATAATTCACTAATAAATAGAAAAAAACACGAAAATATATTCGTAAAATCTACAACAAATGAGTCTTATTAAGACTACAAGAACAAATCACACAAATTAGCTAGAGAAGTAGTTGTTTCAAAAGTGATTTGTTCTTGTAGTCTTAATAAGACTCATTTGTTGTAGATTTTACGAATATATTTTCGTGTTTTTTTCTATTAATTAAAATGTTTATTAGAAAGTTTTAAAGGATCTAAAAGGTAGCTTTTTAGGAGTAATGCTTGCTTAAAAACCATATTGACCTATTAAACAAACACATTGATATTTAGGTTATAAGAAAAAGTTTCAAAAGTGGATTAAATTTGTTTTGAATGAAGATAAATTTTGATCAGAAACATAATTAAAATTTTATTTGAAAATCTTCTAAATAAAACAGTTAATACTTAATATAATAATAATAGTAAACTATTGATGATTTTCAACTTTTTATTTTACTCACTACAATTGTTTCGCTACACTGTAGCTTCTTCAGGTGAAGAAATATAATACTTATTATATTTCTTCACCTGAAGAAGCTACAGTGTAGCGAAACAATTGTAGTGAGTAAAATAAAAAGTTGAAAATCATCAATAGTTTACTATTATTATTATATTAAGTGATAATGGATTTTCAAAATATAAGTGCCTCAACAATCAACGAGATAAAACAGTTAATAATTTAAAAAAATAGAAGAGATCTTTAATTAAATTTAATTAAATAATAGATTCTAATAATGATCGAACAAAATTTATTAAAAATAATATCAATCTATCCAAGAAACAATTAAACATTTCTTATGTAATTAATGACGTATGTAAGGCTTTATGCCAAAAACATTAATAAAAAAACTTACTTACTTAAAGATTGTCTAAAACATGTTACAATTTTCTTAAAATCAATTGGACTTGAAATAATATAAAAGAATCACGAAACAACATTTGAACTTAGAATTATAGTAAAATAATCACAAAAAAGGTCTAATAATTTCCCAAACAATAAATAATTAATAAGTAATACGAGAAAAATTAATTTCTTTAAGCGTTTCTGCACCACAGGTTTACATTATATATAATGTAACAATATATAAATAATTAATTTAAATGATTAATTAGTAGCAAAACAATCAATTTAAATGTCATTAGAAAAATCTAGTTTGAAAAGAAACTGTTGTAATAAAAAAAACTTTGCTTCAAGTAGTTAATTTTTTTATTAAAAATCTGCTGTACATTTTTTATAAACGAAAAATTTCAAAATTAATATAAAACCCGTAAATTTTTTTTGCAAACAAAGACATTTTTCAAATAATAAACAACTGAGTAAAAACAATAAAGAATTATTAAATTATATCAAAAGAAGCAACTAAATTTGATGATGGTAAAAAAAACAGTTAAAAATTGACTTAAAAAATAATCAAGAAGAATTACGTTTTGCTGAGAAAAACAATTAAAAAAATATTTTAATTTTTTCTGGAAACTGCTCGAATTATATTTAAATAAATACAATTAAGATTAATAATAGGTTGTTAAAAAAAGTGATTTTTTTCCAACAACCTGTTCTTAACATAATGTTTCACCAAGTGAAAAATAAGAAACAAATAGAAGATACAATTAAGATTTACTAAGAAAAAACTGAAACCTCTAAAATAAATTAATTTAAAATTGCATTTATAAGTTTCAAATTTAAAGCAAAATAACTCAAATAACTTAAATTTAGTTCTAAAACGCTTAAAATTTTACGGATTAAAAAAACAAGTAAAACTTTAAATAGCAAAATAACTGTAGAAACAGGTAGAAGTTTTGCCAAAAAAATTAAAAATTTGAGAACTTTTTGAAAATTTTTCAACAATAGATAATTTTGACAGAAAATAGTAAAAATGATTGACAAGGGCTGAAAGACCGCAGGTCTATAGCCCAGACGGACTAACGCCATTTATTTGTTTTCATATTTATTGTTATTGTTATTATGTATAATGTTTTGTCCAAATAAAGATTATTATTATTATTATTAATTGACAAAAGAGTTAAAACTTTGTTCAAATAGAAATTAAAAATCGAACGTTGAATTTTTGCTGAAATAAAGTGTAAATTTTAACAAAAAAAAACAGTTTGGCATTTGCTAAAAACTATCATAGATAAACATGTTCCAAAAATAGTTGAAATTTGGAAAATAAATAAAAAAGTAAAAAATTTGGTAAAACACAGTTAAAAATTTTCCAAACGAATCGTTGTAATTTTTCCAAAATTTTTCCAAAAAATAGAAATGACAGAAAATCTGTCGAAACTATAGTCACAAAAGATTAAAAGTATGTCATATATAAAAAAGGTATTTACAATCATTTATAAAAATAGTTAAACAAAACAGCTGAGGATTCCCAAAAAAAAGAAACACTTAAAAATTTCCCTTTAAAAACGGTGTAAAATTTAATTAAAAACAAGTAAGTTTTGATTACGAATAATAATTTAAAAAAGCAGTTTCAAATTCAGATTATAAGTTAGTTCTAAAATAATTAAAATTTAACAATAGATAAAAATTTGGCAGAAAGCAGTAAAGAAAATTGTTAAAATAGTTAACAATTTAAAATTTTGCTGAAAAAGGTTTAAAATTTAGACAAAAACAAACAGTTGAATATTTGCTAAAAACCAGTTAAACGTTTTCCGAGAATAGATGAAAATTACAACAAAAAAGGGAAAAAGAAAACTTTCGGAGACACAGTTAAAAAAATTTCAAATAAATCATTGAAATTTTGCCAACATTTTGCCAGAAATTACTTAAACAAAACAGTTAAGGCTTTGCCAAAAATGCACTTGAAAAATTGACTTCAAAATTTCTAATGAACAATTTAGTTTTGTTGAAAAGTTTTTAAAAATTTTATTTATCAGTTTCAAATTTTCCGGAACGAAAAAAAAATAATAAAATAATAATGGAACAAAAAACTGTAAAAAGGAGTTTTGCCAAAAAAAGTTTGTTAAAATTTTTCAACAATTGTTAAAAAGTTACCAATGAAACAAAAACAAACGAATATTTGCTAAAAGAATTTTAATTTGTTTAAAAAAACATTTGTCACAAAAAATACACAATTTGATAGAAAAAAGTTTAAATTTTGTTTACAAAAACTATAAAATAGAAATAGTTTACTTTAAACCAATTAAATATTTTCCAAGAAGAGTTAAAAAATTGCAACTAATACAAAAATATACTAGAAATGTAGTTGAACCTTTTGCAAACAAATAGTTGTAAATTTGCCAAAAAATAGTTTTAAAATTGCTATAATACAGTTTTAACTTCTTCAAAAATAATAAAAAATGGCCAATAAAACAGTTGTAGAAATGTCAAAAATCATTTGAAAATCTGTTAATATGCTTTAGCCAAAAACCAGTTGAAATTTTGCCAAAACCGTTGAAAATTGTTATAATAAAAACAGTTAAACATTTTGCAAACTAGAAAAACTTGAAAAAGTTCAAAATTTAAATAAAAATGTTTAATTTTATAAAGAATACTTGAAAACTATTCAACGTTAGTTTTTAATTTTTTTTTTTTTTAACTGTTGAAAATTTGCCAGAAAATGTTGAAATTTTGCCAAAAGTTGGCTAAAATATGAACAAAATCTCTAATAGATCCCTAAAAGTAAAAATCCATAACTCCTTCTCTTCTTCTTTTACTCCCGAACAAGAACTCCCTCAAGGCTCTCCCTTTTCACCTCTATTATACAACATTTTTAGCTCCGACATCTATAATCCTGATCCTCTCTACTTCAATCCTTCCAAATATCTCCTGCAATTTGCAGATGATACTGCCCTAATTTCCCATGCTCCCACGTTACCAAAAGCCCTCCAATTCCTTCAAGAGCTTATTGACTCCCTCCAACACTGGTTTGCAAAATGGCGTATTAAAATTAATCCCCACAAATCACAACTCCTAATTCCATACCATCGCACCAATAATACCCCTTACAATGTTTCAATTTCCCAAACTATTATCCCTCCTTCAACTTCCATTAAATACCTAGGCATAACCATAGACCCCAAAATCAATTTTAAAAAGCACACAGCTATAATTAAAAGCAAAATAACATCTAGGGCAAAATATTTTAGATGCTTAACATACAGAAACGATGGTATTACTATCAAAACAGCAGTCAAAATATATAAGATGATTTGTCGCCCATTATTGGACTATGGTTGTGCCCTCTATCCCAATCCCAACAATCCAACCTCCCACAATATCGAAGTTAGCGAGCGAGCATCCCTCCGTACCCTAACAAAACTCCGTCATCCTCTTAATTCCTTACACAATCCTTCTAACCAGCTCCTCTATGGTACCACTTTAGTTATCCCCATCCTAGAACGTCTTCGATTCCTATCAGAAAAATTCTCCAAAAATCCTTTCAACTTTCACATATTATCCTTATATTGTATTCCTAGAAATCCTAGTGTAAACCCCAAATTTAAAAATCCTAATTCAACCATATTTGATTTCATCTCATCGTTTCATCCATCTACGCATTAACGACTGACGCCATATGACCGGACAAAACAAGGCAGAAAGACCTCTGGTCGATAGCCTTTTGACGAACTAACTCACTAACACATCATCCATTATTCATTATTTAAATGTAAATATATATAGTTTGTCAATAAAAATGTGTATTATTTTTATGAACAAAATATAACAATAATTAAAGACTCACTAGTAAAATAATTTAAAAAATTTTAGAAGACACTTAAAATTTGCTGAAAATATTATGAATATTTCCATGAAAATAGTTCAAAATTTACTCAAAATATTGAAAATTTGTAGAAGAAAAGAACAGTTAAAAGTTTGCATAACAACGGTTGTAAATTTTCTAAAGTAGTTGAAAATTTTAGAAAAATAGTTACAAATTTCATTAAGAAAAATACTAAATTAAATTTTGGTAGTAAGTCGGTTTAACTTCTCACTAAACTGCATTTGAAAACTAAAAATCAAATGAATTTCTTTTAAATATATTCTAATTTATCTTTGCTCTTACTTGTAAAGGAGACCATACATAGGAGCAATACTGAAGATGTGAACGAACTAAAGCATTAAAAAGGAGGAGGAAAATTATTAGCCCGAACAGTCTTTGTCTTTCTCTTTGAATAACAGTATTAAAAAAATAGCAAATTTTGCTTTTTGACAATGAAACCGGAAGAAATACTTTGAAATTATCGACCAAATTGTTAACGTTGATAAATTTTTTAGTATAGTTTTATAAAGCACTGGATAACTTCCTCGTAACTATCTAAATAAAAAAATTTAAAAATCAAAATCCGCTTGAAATATAGTCAAATTTTAGAACAAACTTTTCTCGCAATTTTGTAGATTATTACAGATAGAAAAATAAAATACGTCACAATGAGTCTTCGCTAGGACGTCTTCCAGCACCCGGCATAGATAAATTGTTTCGCCAATAGGAGTCAATTACCCTGTATAGATTTTCTCTATTTCTTTGAGCAACAGAATCAAAAATTAGCAAAAATTGTTTTTTGTAATAAAATCTGAAGAAATATTTGAAAATTTAGACCAAATTGTTAATGTTAATACATTTTTGGTATTGTTTTATGAATAGTAATTCATTCTACTGATTATTTTCTTTATAACTGTTTAAACAGGAAAGTTAAAAATTTTAAATTCGAGATTACAACTTGAATGGATGAAAAATGATAAAATTTTAGAAAAAATCTGTTTCGCAAGTTTGTAGATTATTATAGATCATTAAAGTAAATAAACAAAGTAACTAAGTAGGTAGAAATTATGGACTAAATTGTTAATCTTAAATACAATTTTTGGCATCGTCTTATAGAGAAGCATCGACTGCAGTAGTTATTTTCGTTGAAACTGTTTTAAACAAAAACGTTGAGAATTTTCAATCAGAAAAAGATGGCTAAATTTTTTAAGACGGTTTTGGAAAATTTGAAGAATATTTGTTAGATACAGCAATAAAAACTCCTCCGACTAGCGATTTAGATGTTGCAGTACAGTCGCGATTACATCGAAACACAATAAAATCATTAAAACCTTATTCAGAATTTGACATCAAGTACCTTAAAGAGTGCATGTGAAACAATTTCTCTCCCAATTTCCAAAAATTGAATTTTCATGTAATTTATTTCTCATTTTTCAGAAAATTATATTATTTTGTTTTTCAAAAATTCTTAAGTTTTTTGAATTTTCATATTTTCTTTATTCGGAATTTTCGGAAGTTTTAGAAATTTTGAGTATAGAATCTTTCTCTAATTTTTCTTTCTTCTTCTCAGAAATGTATCTTTAAAAATGCGAATTTTTTTGTATAAAATTCTAGGATATTCAGAAATTCCTTTGTTTTATTTGGAGTTTTCTGGATATTTTCATTTAATTTGATAACTTTTGAATTGTTTTAGTATTTATCACTCATTTTGTAATTTCAGTAATTCTTCTCACTATTTCCAAAAATTCTTATTTTTTCTGGAAACTCCCTTTAATGTTTTGTAACTCTTCTCTAAATTTCTAAAAAAATACACTTTCAAATTACGGAATTTTTCCAAAGATTTTTTTTTTTAATTTATATTTTTTAATCGGATATTTTCAGAAGGTTCTCACTTTTTTCGAAAAGAAAAGATTTTTTTCTGTGAATTTTCAGTGATTATATTCTTATTAATTATCGATGTTATAGTTCACTCCATTAGTTCTGAATTTATTATTATCATTTAATGTATGACGTGTAGATAAAGAATTTGAATTTAAATTTGAATTTCTAGAAATTTAAATTTTAAAAAGTTTTTTATATGTGAATCCAAATTTTATTGAAATTTTATATTTTCTTTATTCGGAATTTTCCAGTCTTACAATTTTTTTGCGATTCTTCTTTTAATATCCAGAAAGTTTCTTTTAAATTTCAGTTCTTTTTTTAATTCTACGATTTTGAGAAATTCCTTATTCAAGGTTTTCTAGAAATTTATTTATTTTTACATTTTACGTTTTATTCGTGGACTTTTAAATTTTTCTGTAATTTATCTATCAAATTTTAGAAATTATTTCGAAAATTTCTTGAAATTTCGTACTTTTTGAAACTTTCCAAAAATTTTCTTCATTTTTGAGTATTCTAGAAACTATCTCTAATTTTTTTGTACTTCTTCTCTAAATTTCCAGAAATATATCTTTCAAATTCCGGATGTTCTTCTAGGATGTTCTTAAAAATCAGAATTTTTCCGGAATTTCTCAATAATTCTAGTACATTCCTGTAATTATTTAGTGATTCCTCTCTCTCAATTTCTAGATTTTCTCTTTTAAATTACCGATTTTTTTTCAAAAATTCTACAGATTTTCGAAATTACATGTTTTATTTATTCGAAATTTTCTAGAAATTCTGGAATCTTCATATTATTTTTCAGTGATTTCAAATATTTTTCTTTCATAAAATTCTAAAACACAGTTGTTTTTTGTGTATTGACTTAGGCGTTCGTCATTCAGTCACATCCTTTTTTATGTTACGACTATATACTAATTAATCTATTAGTTATTAATGTTTTAGACACAGTTTTTAATTTCAATGAAATACAAAACCATCAAAACCAATTTTATTTGTTTTCGAGAAACCAAAACAAAAAAAAAATCGGACAGTGTTTAAAATTGCAAATTATTAGAGATCATTAAAATCCTCTTGTCAAAAGTAGTCGATTGGACTCTGTCTGATCAAATAAGAGAGAGAAAAAATAGGAAATTTCAATGCTCAATGTTAATGAAAACAGATGATATACTTGGAAATTATTAAAGAAATTGATAATGTTAATGCCTTTTTGGTATCATCTTATGGAGAAGAATAGATTGCAGTGATTATTTTTGCTGTTACTGTTTAATCAAGAAAGTTGAAAATTTTCAATCCAAAATTTTTTTTCCGGTTAGAAAAATCTTAAGTTCAACGTCTTTAATGATCAGACACATTAAAACGAAGTAGAGGACCGGTAAGGCCAATGACGACAAGAACGGTAGAAGTGGAAAACAATGTGCTGGACATGATAGAGGAAGATTCAGGTAAGTGATAAAATAATAAGTGAAAAATGATTGCAAAATTGTTTCTTGGACGCATATGATATACAATGAGTTCAGGTATTTCTTTTTCTTGATGATTTTCCTCTACGTATTGTATTCTGTCAATGGCTTTACCTTCGCAGTAGAAATAATCAGCGTCACTAGTTGAGGAATTTGAAGCAATGTGTCCCAAAATTGGTTCAAATCCCTCAACTACCGATTCTAATTCTTTTTACCGATGGAGTTTTTTTTTTCAAGGAAAGCAATAAGGAATTCATAAAAATTCATGAAAACTATGCGTAGGTAATTAACCTCTTATGGAAGTGTAGACAGTATTGACACGTTTACCATTTTCGAAGGCATCTAACAAATAAGAAATTAAATTGGTAGTAGTCGAACGCATCCAACTTCATCAAAGTATATTATTTGCTGCTACAGTATCTTCCCTCATACATCCAATTACTTCTTTATTTCTTCCCACTAATTAGTCACAAACTATACTCTTTATGTGTCCTATCCACTGACAAGAGTTACAAAAAAAAACTGGATGGAAAAAAACTGCAGGAAATGTACTATATTTTCATACAGCTTTTTCCCATCCAATTTTTTGCCAGGGCGAACTTTTCTTCCTTACTGAATTACCTGTTATTCAGATAATTTAGAAACCTTCCAAATATGTCAGTATATCCTCTACTTTCAATACAACCTTGCCTTTTATGAATTTCCATAATCCATCTGCTTTGAACAGTATTCAAAATCAACAGCTTCGAGTTTAAAGTTGCTTAAACAAAGTTATCAATTAAATATTGATTAAGTGTAGAAGAAAGGTATGACTTAATTCATCTATCAAATTAATTCAAAAATGATTCACCACGGATTAAGTGAGAAATTAATTAATCATATAGAAAGGTATGACCTTGCCAAACAATTAATCAATTGTAATACCGTGTGAAAAACTATTTATAAACCACTAACATCATAGAGAGTTAATAGAATACAAAATGAATAAATGAAAAAATTATATCTTTGAAAAAATTATCAAAATCACTTGAATTTTGACAAAAAATCGACTTAGAAACGTATCATCTCTAAGGTTTAGAAAATTTTGAAGGAAGATTACTTCAGTGAATACATTTTCAATATGAGATGATAGCTACCAAAAGGTATTATGTTTAGTAAGCTTAATTTGAAGGAATAAATTGAAAAATTCAGCAATTTCTCGAAGAAAGTTGATTTTCCAAAAATTACCAATAACAACCTTGATTATTATAACATTTAAAATTATACAAATTAACGGCAAATCAATACAATTTACAACATGCAAATTAATTTATGTACAAATCAACATTCGTCGTGACATTGGCATTAAAAAACAATATTTTATTGTCCTGTTTTTATAGGTATCATATTGCTAAATTATACGCACCTTGAATAAAATTATTAATACACCCTCAATAACGTATCAACATCGGATTAACTCATTAGCCAACAACATCCGACTCTATTATTATAAAGAGAAATGTACCCGAAATCCATCCAATTTAAAACACGTTTCCGTTTTGTTTATTTAAATAAACTAGAACATCGGACCGATTTTTTTTTCGTCTCATTTGTTGCGGAAAAGAAATTGTTGTTCACTCACCCAGCCGATACCGTCGCCGTTGAGGATGCAGAACATGTCGAACAGGATGGGATCTTTCGGTGAAACTATGAGCACATCCGTTCGTTTCAAATATTTTGACCACAAAATTCGCCTCAGCCTTCACGCCGGCCGATCGGAGTTATTTCAAGGAATGTCATAAAATCGTAGTATTCGATGTACGTACGCGATGTTATTTTGCCGAACAGAAATACGCGCGCGAGTTATGGTTTACCTGTCAAAACTGGACACCTACCAACGTGGACTATTTTTAGTTTATCAACTATCGAGGATTTGATTGAAATCTCCTTAAAAGGTCAAATAAAAAGGTGTATTCATTAATATACATGATATCTCATCGGTACACTCCAGCGATTGCTAAATTCGAATTAGTTTCGTTACGGCCGCCAATCGGAAAATACATCGCCGAATTAATCAAAGACAATTACGCCGAACTACGTCAGATGTGTTCGTAACGAAAATAATAATCGAATGGATTTGTTGTACGCGCAATTTCGTCCACTTATCCACTTTTAACTGTCCCGCTAATTGCGGTCCCATAAAATCGCGTTTGTAACTGATAAACAATAAAAATTGGTTTTACTGTTATACAAAGAAAGTTCTAGGTTCATTCATCATGCTTGAATTTTAAATGGAAATTATTACTTTAAAATCATTTTTGAAAGTACTGAAGGAAATTTATCAATTTAAAAAATTTTGGTTTCTATCAATTAAATTGGTTGAATTATGTCTAGTTTTAAAAATGACAAGTTAAAATTGTCGAAACTATAGTCTCTTAATAAAGTCATAGTTATACAAACAAAGTTAAAAAGTTTTTTATTTGTGAAGAATGATGTATAACGAAGTAGAAGCCTCCACTGTTAACAGTTTAATTAATTTCCTATTTATTTCTTTGTTTATCTCCTTTCATGAAAATTACAGATTTAAACATAAATCAAAGTTTGGATTTTAATAAAATTAAAAAAGGTTTTTTTGCATTTTCAATTTTCTTTGGTTCGACGCCGCTTAAACAAATTGCAAAATGCATTTTTTAGAGCTTTTAACAGTTTTTATTTAATTCTTTTCTTAGAATATCTTAATTGTTTCTCTTTCAGAAACTTCAAATAGTTTTAAACAAATTATAAATGTTTTTCTTCTGTAATTTTAAACAGTTTGAAAAAATTTCATAACGGTTTTTTTTGCGTGTTCAACTGTTTTAACAAATTTCCAAATGTTTTTTTAACAAATTTTCGACTGTTTTCTGACAAATTTTTAGTAATTCAACCGTTGTTTAAAAATTTTTAACTGTTTTGGCAAATTTTTAACCGTTTTCTACCAAATTTCCATATATTTTTTTAAGCAAATTTTCAACTGTTTTCTACCCAATTTCCAAATGTTTTTTAACAAATTTTCGACTGTTTTCTAACAAATTTTTAGTAATTCAGCCATTGTTCAAAAAATTTTAACTATTTTGGCAAATTTTTAACCGTTTTCTACCAAATTTTCAAATGTTTTTTAAGCAAATTTCCAACTGTTTTCTGCCCAATTTCCAAATGTTTCTTTAACAAATTTTCGACTATTTTCTGAAAAATTTTTAGTAATTCAACCGTTGTTCAAAAAATTTTAACTGTTTTGCTACATTTTTAACCGTTTTCTACCAAATTTCTAAATGTTTTTTTAAGCAAATTTTGAACTGTTTTCTGTCCAATTTCCAAATATTTTTTTAACAAATTTTCGACTCTTTTCTGACAAATTTTCATTAATTCAACCGTTGTTTAAATTTTTTTAACTATTTTGCCAAATTTGTAACCGTTTTTTACCAAATTTCCAAATGTTTTTTTTAAGCAAATTTTCAACCGTTTTTTACCCAATTTCCAAATGTTTTTTAACAAATTTTCGACTGTTTTCTGACAATGTTTTAGTAATTCAACCGTTGTTTAAAGAATTTTAACTGTTTTGGCAAATTTTTAACCGTTTTCTACCAAAATTTCCAAATGCTTTTTTAAGCAAATTTTCAACTGTTTTCTGTCCAATTTCCAAATGTTTTTTTAACAATTTTTCTACTGTTTTCTGACAAATTTTTAGTAATTTAACCATTGTTCAAAAATTTTTAACTGTTTTTGCCAAATTTTTACCGTTTTCTACCAAATTTCCAAATGTTTTTATTAAGCAAATTTTCAATGTTTTCTGCCAAATTTCCAAATGTTTTTTTTTAACAAATTTTCGACCGTTTTCTGACAAATTTTTAGTAATTTAACCGTTGTTCAAAATGTTTTAACTGTTTTGCCAAATTTTTGACTGTTTTCTGAATTTTTTTTAGTAATTCAACCGTTGTTCAAAAAATTTTAACTGTTTTGGCAAATATTTGACCGTTTTCTACCAAATTTCCAAATGTTTTTTTAAGCAAATTTTCAACTGTTTTCTGCCCAATTTCCAAATGTTTTCTTAACAAATTTTCTACTGTTTTCTGACCATTTTTTAGTAATTCAGCTATTGTTCAAAAAATCTTAAGTATTTTATCAAATTTTTAACCATTTTCTACCAAATTTTTAGTAAATATTTCTGACAATTTTTCTCTGATTTGAGGCAATATTTTAACTCTTTTTTATTTTTAATAAATTTTTAAGAAATTTCTGGCAACTGTTTTATTGATTTTTTTAAATTTTTTACCTCTTTTTTTACTTTTTTATAGTAACTTTCAATTGGTTTTGGCAAAATTTCAGCTGATTATTGGAAAACGTTTAAATCAATTTCAAAATATTAAAAAGTATCTTCTCATTAATTTTCAACTATTTTTTTTTTTCTTTTTTGCAATTTTAAACTTTATTTTAGAAATTTTTAACAAATTTTTGCAATTTTTTAACTGTTTCTTGCAATTGTTTTTTGGTATACTTTCAACTTTCATGTTAATTTTTCTTGCAATATTTCAATTGTTTTCTAGAAAATGTTCTGATTTATTGGCATTTTTAACTATTGTAAAAAAAAATATTTTCTAATAAATGTGTAAATATTTTCTGACAACTTTTTAACTGATTTGTAAGCAAATTCTTAACTTCTTTTTTCTTGTTTTTTGAGAAATTTCTGGCAACTGTTTTATTGAATTTAAATTTTTTACCTGTTTTTATTAATAATTTTCAATTGTTTTGTCAAAATTTCATCTGTTTATTATAAAACTTTTCAATCGTTTTCGGAAAATTAAAAAGGATTTTCTGACTAATTTTCAACTGTTTTTGGCAATGTTTTAACTAGCAAATTTTAACTGTTATTTTGCAAATTTTTATTACTTTTTTTACATATATTTTCAACTGTTGTTTTAATTTTTAATTGTTTTTGCAAGATTTATATTTATTTCTAGAAAATTTTCTGATTTATTGGTATTTTTAACTATCGTAAAAAAACTATTTTTTAATAAATTGTTTGCAAATATTCAAATGTTTTCTGACATTTTTAAACTGATTTCTAAATTCTTAACTTTTTTTTTTAATTTTCAACTAATTTTGAGGAAATTTCTGACAAACTGTTTCGTTGACTTTTCAATTTTTTCTTACCTGTTTTTTTTTATATAGCATATTTGAATTGTTATTGGCAAAATTTCAGTTGATTTGTATTTTTAACTATTGTAAAAAATATTTTTTAATAAATTTTTCAATGTTTTCTGACAACTTTTTAACTGATTTGTAAGCAAATTCTTAACTTTTTTTCTTGTTTTTTGAGAAATTTCTGGCCACTGTTTTATTAATTTTTTATTTTTTACCTGTTTTTTTATAATAATTTTCAATTGTTTTATCAGAATGTTAAAAATGATTTTCTGACTAATTTTCAACTGTTTCCTTTTTTCTTTTTGGAATTTTTTTAACTAGTTTTAGCAAATTTTTACTCTTATTTTGCAAATTTTTATTTTGTTTTTCGTATATTTTCAACTGTTGTTTTAATTTTTAATTGTTTTTTGCAAAATTTAAATTCATTTCTAGAAAATTTTCTGATTTATTGGTATTTTTAACTATTGTAAAAAACTATTTATTAATAAATTTTTAGCAAATATTGTAATGTTTTCTGACAATTTTTAACTGATTTGTAAGCAAATTCTTTACTTTTTTTCTTGAGTTTTGAGAAATTTCTGACAACTGTTTTATTGATTTTAAATGTTTTGGTTTTTTATAATAATTTTCAAATATTTTGTCAAAATTTCATCTGTTTACTATAAAACTTTTCAATCAATTTCAGAAAATTTAAAGGGATTTTCTGACTAATTTTCAACTGTTTTTTTTCTTTTTGGCAATTTTTTAACTTTATTTTGCAACTTTTTAACTAGTTTTAGAAATTTTTAACTGTTTTTTTTTGCAAATTTTTATTTTTTGTTTCGTATATTTTAACTGCTGTTTTAATTTCTGATAAATTGTTTTGTTGGCTTCAATTTTTTCTTCCCTGTTTTTTTATATAATATATTTAAATTGTTTTTGGTAAAATGTCAGCTGATTTGCATTTTTAACTATTGTAAAAAATATATTTTTTAATAAATTTTTAGCAAATATTCAAACTGTTTCGTTGCGTGTTTTTTTATATAGTATATTTCAAATTGTTTTTAGCAAATTTTCAGCTATTTACTAAAAAACTTTTAAATCAATTTAAGAAAATTAAAAAGTAATTTCACATTAATTTTAAACTGTTTTCTTCTTTTTAGAAATTTTCAAACTTTATTTTACAAAATTTTAACTACTTTTTGTAATTATTAACTGTTTTTTACAATTTTTTTTTTTATAAATTCAACTTTTATGTGAATTGTTCTTGCAAAATTTCAATTGTTTTCTAAAACATGTTCTGCCTTATTGGCTATTTGAAAGTATTGTAAAAAAACTATTTTTTAATAAATTTTTAACAACTATTAAAATGTTTTCTGATAATTTTGATTTATAGCAAATTCTTAACTTATTTTTTTTTAATTTTCAACAAATTTTTGAGAAAATCCTAAGAAATTTTCAACTGTTTTATTGATTTTAAATTTTTTACCTGTTTTTTTTATTTAGTGTATTACAATTGTTTTTGGCAAAATTTGAGCTGTTTACTAGAAAGCTTTCAAATCAATTTCAGAAAATTACAAAGTTTTTTCTGATTCATTTTTGTCAAAATTTTACTATTTTAATTTTTGGACAATTTAAAAGAAATTTTTTGGAAAATTTTAAACAAATTTTTAATATTGTTGGCAAAATGTCAACTGTTATTTTAGCAATTTTTTTACTGTGTTTTGTAAATGTTCAACTTTTGTTTTAGCAAAATTTCATTTATTTTCTGCCATAATTTCATTTGTTTTTGGAAAATTTTCAACTACTTTTTGTCACCAAATGTTTAACTTGTTGGCAATTTTTTAACTGTTTTCTAATAAATATTCAATTATTTCACTGGCAAATTTTTAACTAGTGTTGAAAAATTTTATCTATATTTTGGCAAAGTTTCAATTGTTTCTTTTTAGCAAACTTTAAACTTATTTTATGTAAATTTAACTCTATATTTTTATAGTAATTTTCAACTGATTTCTGGCAAATTTTCAAAATGCCTTTTAGTAAATTTTCAACTGGTTTCTGGCAAACTTTCAATTGTTTTTGGAAAATTTTCAACTACCTTTTTACCACATATATAACTTATTAACTATATTTCAATTGTTTCTCTAGCAAATTTTTAACTACTTTTGAAAAATTTCAACCATTTTATTTGGCAAATTTTAACTGATTTTAGGAACCTTTAAACTGTTTTTTTTTTTCAAATTTTAAACTTTTTCGCAAAATTGCTTTATATAGTAATTTTCAACTGATTTTGGCAAAATTTCAACTGTTTTCTGGCAAATGCCTTTAAGTAAATTTTAAAGTCGAAAATTTACAACTGATTTTTTTGGACAAATTTTTAAACTATTTCTGTCAAATGTTTAACTAATACTAATAACTATTTTTAACTATGATTTTGGTAAATTTTTACTATTTCCGACAAAATTTCAATTTCTAGCGAATGTTAACCGTTTTTTTATAGCAATTTTTAAATGTTTTTAAAAAAAATCAAGCGTTTTATAACAATTTTTGAAGTGTTTTCTAACAATTTTCAACCGTTTTCTATTTATTAATTTAAAGAGAAAGAGAAATCTGGAGACCCATAAAAATAAAGAACCATATTTAAAGAAAAGAGTGCAAAAAAATTATTTTTGAAAACGAGGAAGAGAAAAAAAATCTAAAAATTGTAAGGGTTAAATGTTGGAGATCTGAAAATAGTTAATTATCAATAGTCAAGAAGAAAGAGAAATTTGAAGAGATATATTAATAGAGAAAGATCTAAAGATGGAGCGAAGATATAATTTTGAAAAGAAGAGAGGAAAATAAACTGCAAGTAAAGTAACCTAGATAGAGAGATAAAGTAAAAGATCTAAAAATATTAAGAGATTTGAGAGAGAGAGAGAGAGAGAGAGAGAGAGAGAAATCTAGGACGATAAAGAGATTTAGACAGAGAGAGAGAGAGAGAGAGATCTGAAGATCTACAATTACTAATATTTAAAGAAAAAGAGAGGTCTGAGATCGAAGGAGATGCGAAGAGAGGGAGATTTAGAAATAGGATAAAAAATAAAGAGAGAGAGAGAGAGAGAGATCTAAAAAATAGATAGATCTTGAGAGATTTGAAGATCTACAGTTAATAATTAGATTCAAACAAAGAGAGAGAGAGAGAGAGAAATAGAGTGATCTAAAACGATAATGAGACCTAGGGAAATCTGAAGATCTACAGTTACTAATATCCAAGGAGAAAAAGTGTTCTGAGATCCAGAGAGATCTAAATTGAGGAAGATCTAGAAATAGCTTAAATATATATATATAGAGAGAGAGATTTAGAAAGATAAAGGATTTAGGCAAAGAGATAAAGAGGGCGGTCCAAAAAGATAAAGAGATCTATAAAGATCTGAAGATCTACAGTTACTAATATCCTTGGAGAAATGGAGATTTGAAGATCTATAACAACAGAAACCTATATCTAAAGAAAGCGAAAAATCTAGTAAGAGGCCCAAAAAAATGAAGTAATATTTTCGAAAAGAAAGGCGATAAAAAAATCTACAGATTGTAAATACTGAATGTTGGAAATCTGGAGATCAATTGTTACAAATATCCAAGAAGAAAGACAAATCTAAAGAGATGAATGTAGAGAAGAATATCTAAAGAAATGAGAGTTTTTCTTTCGAAAAAAGATATAGAGAAAGAGCACAGGTATAATTTTAAAAAGGAGAGAGAAATAAATAAATAGGTCATTTATATTTAAACTTAAATTTGGATTATGTTTATTTCTTATTACATGCAAGGTTTTATTATTTTTTGCAGCAAAATCATCAACGATTAGTATTTAAAGTTATCATGTATATGTAGGGTGGGTGGGTGGCCTCTATCCCACTTTCCAATCAGTAAAACATAAGGGAGGGTTTTAAATAAAATTTGTAAAATGTATCATAAACTTTTGTGGTAAAATTTTTACTGTAAATAACAAAAAAATTATACAAATAGTATCCATAATTAAAAATATATACAGCACGTGAATTCACAAGACGAGGAAACGAGAAACGCGAACATTTCCCATATCATTAAACTACACATAAAAGTAAAACACGAATTACACGCCTAATTATCTCCTTTAAATTATATCTCCATTAAAAGGCGTTATCAGATCATACTTACAACCGAGACAATGAGATGAGTACTCGACACATTAACGAGTGAATTAGACACGAAACCGCACGTGAAATAAAGAGATCCATACATTTCGATCAAAATTAGTGAAAGTACAATGAATGTACTTAAATATTTACGTATGTGTGTGTGTGTGTGTATGTAAAGTAGCCATTGGGCAGTGGCCAGTTTCTTTTCGGTTACATCACATCGATGAATTAAGCGGTCTGATTTACCGGACAATGAATGCAAGAGCAAAAGAGCGAGAGCGAGACCTCTGATAACCATTTGAAGGAACGAAGAGAAGAAGAAGAAAAAATTGGTGTTAGAAAGATGGCGGCTTTTACATGAATAATAACGGATAATATCATCGGAAAATAAGTAGTTGTGAAAGTTGTTCTTTATATGTAAACTTTTATATGTGGATATATATGTGTGTTTAGTTATCATAATAATGGACGAAACTTTAGAGAGCATTATGCTGTCGCTCTCTACCACTCGGCTCTCCACTAATAACTTCATTCCGCGACGGAACGGATTTGATTTGTTAACGTAACGGGATTACCGCGGTTATTGATTGTCGAAAAACGAAATGGGAAAGTCATTGTGTGTGCTTTTAATTACCGATTGCAAAACGGAATTTTAAAGCTGGAATTTTCACACCCTCACAATCATACAAATATTATATACTCTAGTGAAATCAATCAAGAGTTTATCAATTCTTTACCTAAGAGATAATTATTCAAGAAATATACTTTGGTTGAGAAGATTCATTGGTTTTTAATGTTACTACATTACATTTATTTATATATTTAATTAATTGCTCACTTAACGCGTGGTAAAACCCTTTATTAGAAACAAAAAATAATTGGTTTGTTTCACAAAAAAAATTTCTGTGAAACAAACCAAGTGCTTTTTAATGCACATTATATTCCAAAATTTTTATGATTTTCATAAAATAAATACCTTGCTGCCTTATAATGGATTTCTTTTTTAAAAAAACTTAATTCTCAGGGTCAACTAGATGTAATACTTATAGACTTTTAGAAGGAGTTTGATACAATTGACTTGCAACTTATAATTCAAAAGATAACGTGTTTTAGTCTCGCAGCGCTCTCACAAAATTTTCGCCTCAGATAAAAGTAAGCCTACGAGGAATGAAATCTAAATTATTTAACATAATTACCTAATGTTATAATTTCGTACAGTGATTATCTATAATCTGAATCGATTGATATCACATCATGAGTTCCTCAGGGATTCTACATTGTTTCCGCGTGTACGCAATAAACATTTATTTTTGTTTAGATTCTAACGTAATTTCTCATTTTCGGTTGCCCACCATTCTCTTTGTTGGGCCCCGGCAAAGGGGATAATTAATTCAGCAAGTGTTGCATTGTGCCCGTTCCAGGAATTTTCGAGCAGTGGCCCGCATTTGAAAAATGGGCCATTAACATTAAACATCAATTCTAATGGCTTTCGGTACTTCTTTCCTTGCACAAAGACAATCTTTTTTTTTTTGCTTTCGAAAACGGTCGAGGGTTGGGGGAACGCCCATCCGTACGGCCGCGGTGGCTACACAGAAATCCACCAGATTTTCCCATAATTCGTCACCAATTTTCTGGAACGTATTCAAACAGATGGTTTAAATATCGAACGCAGGGAAACGCAAACGATGTGTTTGAATTAATGAAGATGATGCTATTTTGGTAAATTAACCCCTAAAATCAGTAATAGAAGACTTCAGCGTAAACAATATAGTTCTTTTTTAAGATAATTTTTATCACAGTTTAAGTGGAAGTAAAATTAATATTACATAAATCTAAATAATTGCTTTGAGGCAAGTTAAGTAAAATTTATTCAATTCAAGTATTAAGATCGATTAATAATTAACTAACTAATTAATTAAGTTAATTTTTGCAATTCCTTTGAGAATGGTCGTCTTGATCAAAACACGTGTCAGGAAACTGAAAATTCAAAATCAGATTAATAATTAGAAAAACTCGAAAATATTTTATTATTATTACCTTTGTTAATGATTTGCAAAGTTTGAAACACGCAACTGAAAATATGTAACATGTAAGAAGTGTTTTTCTTCATCAAATTTAACTATACTTTATTTCAATCCTCAATTAATCCTTGATTATGGAATTGCGATTTATAAACTAATAATATTTTTTTGGTCGAATAATTCCATCGTTGAATTAAAGTGGCAAAACGAAAAAATATATATATCGAATGTGTGAATGCGGTGGTTGAAATGTTGGGCAGTGGAGCGTGCGAAGAGAGATAAAACTAGTTGGAATACTTGGCGTAGAAGAGAGAGATAAACTGCACAATACGATTAGTCACACACAAATACCTGCCTTGGCCAACAAAAGACAGAGAGAACGAGAAAGATTCGATTTGTTATTTTTATTTCGAATCGGTTCGCCCCAACATTTGCCCCTCCGGATTTTACCTGTCGCGTGTGATTTTGTTTCTCTTGTTGTCATTACCATGCATTAAAATATTAAACGATTTTTCCTTTAAATTCTTTGCCTTTTCTACAGAAATGTAAGTAATTAACACCCCATAATTATCATTCCAATCATTGAAAACAGCAATAAAAATTGATTCACTCAATATTTTGAGACTAATAATCTGTAATCAAGTGCACAGTATGGTTTCTGCCAAAATAAAAGTACAGTATCTGCATCAGTTGACTTCCTAAATTACATTTACTTAAACCTTGAAGATGGAAAATACATGCTTTACTTTGTGACTTAACAAAGGCATTTAATTGTATTTCGCAAAATATTCTAATTTACATTATTAATAGTAATTTAAGTCAATTTTTTAGGTCATATTTTTCTGAACGATTGAATCAAATAACTTTTCATCAAATATATCACCAATTAATCGAGGGGTTTTGCAAGGATCCATTTTGGGACAGCTTTTTTTCATTATTTACGTAAATGATATATATTAATATATAATTGAAACGAACTTCGTTCTTTTTGCAGATATACATCAGTGCCGAAGAGTTTTAAAAATCTAGAGTCATTAACTGTAACTAAAAATACCAAAAATTAAATAAAGCTTTGGTTTGCAGCAAACGAGCTTGCTTTAAATGAAACAAAAACGCATACTATTAAACTCGAAACGCGAAATTTAGTGAAGCAATACGAACGAAACAAAGGTAAATTACTTGGCATATAACTTGAGTCAACACTAACTTGATATGAGCGTTGCAAAATCAATTATCATCGTTAATATATTCCAATCGTCTCAATGAAAACGGTTTAAAACCACTACCTTTTCAACTTTGCTATCCAAAATAGTCTTCATTACCGTGCAGAGATCTTCAAACTTGGCCTTCTCTTTCTCATGCTTTTTCTTCCCATCTTCATCCTCTAGGAGTTTAAGACCTTCCGTAGTAACAGATACCATATATACTCCTTCATCTGTTATACTACATATTCATCAATGGGTTCGGTCATATACACACCCTTTTAACAGATTCTACAAAAGTGGATTTGGAAACTTGTGCCTTGCTTTCACCAGTAATGTAGTAAATGTGTTTCTGGTTAGGCATCATTCGGCCAACATGTTCTTTAAGAGAGCAGGCTTCATCACCATTAGTATAGAGTAATTCAGCCAATTTATACCTCTTCTGAGAATCTTCATGGATACCAAGTTTCAAGTGCTTAAAGAATTGTTCGTAAAATTTCTTGTAACCATCTTTATCTTCAGCCAACTCATTGAAGTGCTATATACATTTCTAAACCTAAAGTCCATACCCATAACCTTAAAGATTTTATTTTGTTGCAACATTTCACGAGAAATGTTAAGTGGAAGATCTTCATTTTTAACTACTCCCTTCATGAAATTCATATATTCAGGAATGAGCTCCTCACAGTTATCCATAGAGCTTGATTCTGTTCTTGCGTTTCTTATTTTCAAAGAGATCGAATAAAACCCTCCTTGGTACGAAGAGAAGTGCCCTGAATTCGAGTTGACCCTCAACACTGGAGTGTTTTACAGCCAAATGGTCTTCCCAGACATTGGTAGAACTCGCCATACTCCTCCTAGGTAATACCATCACCGTTACGTGTCCAGACTGGCTTGGTCTTGTTTTCTTTAATAGTCTTCTTTTTCTTGTCCTTCATTACCTTATCTTCATCCTCAATTTTTGATTTATCCTTATCCTCAGGCTCTTCCTCTTTCTTTTCTTTCTCTTCATCATTAATCAACTCCTTCTCACGCTCGTATTCTACAAGAAGTTTCCTTGGGTAGCCAATGAACTGTGAGTGTTTCTTAGCGATTTCCTTAATTTTGTTTTAATTTGAGGTCACTCGGCATCAGCCGATTGAATATTTGGTTTGCAGACGAAGGTAGTACGTACCCATTAGAGACAAGATACACAACAAATTTTCATTAAATTTAATTTATTAACACTTCCAGCACAGTAAATGTTTTAGTCTTCATTGTATATTAAACAAAATATGAAACTCTAAATGAAGTACACAATCACAAAATCAGATTAACTCACAACCTATATATTCATTTCAGTTGACTTAAGTGAACTAGATGCAGTGACAATTATTTTGGATTGAAATTTTACCAACAGTCTTCCAACTCGGATCAGAAATTTAAGTTTATTTTAAGCGTTACATAAAGAAGTTTCTTATTGAGAACTTTCCTTAAAATATCAATCATTTTATATCACCCTCTTACAAATAACACATTGACAAAAATTTACCACTCACTCACCTTACATATATTTATAAATTCAAGGCAAAAGATCGCTTATGAATTCTTCCGTAACACGAAAATTAATTTTGATAAATAAAAATTTATATGTAGAGTGGGTGTGTGTCCTCTATCCCACCCTGATGTGTTTTAATAAATTTATATATATTTTCTACAGCAATTTACTTTTTAATAATGCCATAACATCCAACTTTTCTTACAAATTTCACTTTCAAATCATCATCAGCAGAGGTTATTACCTAAGGTATTTGGTCGGTTAAGTAATTATTTGACAGTGAAATTTCTTAGAGGTGAATTTCACAAGAATCCAGGTTTCTGAATTGATTTCTGTAATCCGATTAATATACTCTTCTTCTACTTCTTCTTTATCGACTTAAAAATCATCTCACTGTCTTCTATCAAACCTTCTGGCGCCCTCACATCGTCTTCCTCAGCAGAAAGTTTGTGTTTGCAGTTTACGAAACTTAAGTCACAAAAATAAATTACGTGTTATACAAACAAAGTTATAAGTGTGTTTCATTTCTATTCAAAATGTATAACGAAGTAGAAACCTTCAATATCAACAACAATAATTTTTTGTTGTTGTGCTCTTTGTCGATTTCTTATTGAGAGGAGTCAGAACTTTATCGCTTCTGGTGATCTCTGCTGCAGAAGCTATGCTTTTCTTGGCCTAACTTCCCAATGCATTGCCATGTTTTATTGTTTAGTATATTTTTAAAAGAATATTCGGTGGGTTCTTCAGTTTCCCTCACCATAACAACAGATCTTATATCTTCCATATTTGCAGGGCCATGTTTATTCGATGTCGTTGTTTTTTTTTCCATCGCTCATAGGCAAATACATCAAACTGCTCTTTGCTGATAATTGATGAATCGAAATAATTAATTTCTCCTTTTCAGAAACCATTAATTAATAAATGATTCTGATACATCAATTGGTCGAATGGTGGCGCTTTACAGAATAATCAAAACATGACAGTTTCCGGTATCTACTCTCAGTACAGTAGATACCGGAAACTGTCATGTTTTGACTGTCATAAACAAATCCTTGCGCAAAGATAAAACCACGATATACTTCCAAATAATGAAAATAACGTGTGTTATAACACTTATCCCATTTCACCCTATAAAATATTTATAGCAAAGTCAATCACGTACGATGAATATAAGCTTCTAAGGAACAGAACCAACGACGAAATCCATATAATCAAAATGGCTTACTGAAAAACGTTCTCCAAGAAGGTGAGATAAGAATATTTATACCTTCTTTTGCCCTCCGAAGCCAGAAGAACCCAGTAAAAGAATATTTACAAACAGCGAATTTTCGGGAGCTATACGACAACTACGACAACAATGTTATTGCACATCCAGGGAAAACATAAGACAACTTGTCAGCAAACTAAAAAATAGGAAGTCACCGGGAATGGATGAAGTATACAATGCAAAGATCAAATACGGGGGTGAAATTCCACTAGACCAGATTCACGTGCTATACAATAAAATACTGAACAAGAAGGATATACAAGAGAAATGCGAAGGCAACATAATGAAAATGTTATTTAAACAGGTCGGATTTCACACCTATCAAACTATAGAGAAATTGTTAGGAGTCCAATATTGAAGCTCCTCGCAAAGGTCTTTAAGGAGGAAGTAGCCAACTCCGGAATATGCGAAGAACAACAGGGGTTCAGAAAAAAACAGGTCAACTATCGACGCAATAATCACTATTCGCCAAATCACCGAGAAAGCCATAGAATTTAACAAAACAGCTTTATGTGCTTCATCATCCTAACCCAAGTCTTCGACAGAGTCATATATAAGAAACATATAGCCCGATATAACTGTGGTCATTACAAAATTTAACACCGATAATTATACCTTTATAAATGTAACAAACAAACTATCTAGCAAAGCACAAATATTCTAATAGACGAATTGATTACTGAAGTCAAAAATGCCAGAAAGGAGATGGAGAGATATAAACTGTATGCTAAGACGAAGACGACTTGCGAAAGATGCACTACAACTTTGAACGAACTGCATCAAAATTCAACATGCAGATATCTCTCACGATATTTAGAGACCCGCGTAGTTGCAAGCTCGCCATATACAATAAAAGCATCGAACAGGTCAAGCAATTCAAATACCTAGGGACCAGGATAGCAAGCAACATGTAATAACCAAAACAACGAAGGCATTTCTAATATCGGGGCATCTAAAAGATATAATATGGCGAAACATGACTGTAAGAAGCAAAGCAAAAAACTAAAAAAAAACTGTGTGAGGGCCATTATGGCATACGCGTTCAAAACAGGGCAGAAAAACGCCACAATGAAACGACTCATGAAAACAATGGAGATGAGAATCCTACGATGAATAAGAAGCGAAGACATCAGAGCGAAGTGCGACATTCAAGATATGATAAGAAGGCGGGAGTTGGCAGGATGGATAAAACCAGACTGTCAAAAAATGTTAGAACTGGGTTACCGAGATCTAAAAGATCTAGAAGACCATTTACAAGATGGCATGAGAGTTGAAGTTCACCATCCCAACTGCAGCTATAAATGTTGAAGAAAGAACAGGATATAATACTAGTTTAAAAGGAAGAAAAAGAAGAAGAATTAAATATTCTTTAAATTTTCACATCAGGAAGCAATTTCTCATCTGTATTATTAGATTTTCAGAACTTTTTCTTGATTTATTTTTATCGCATTATTATTATTTGTGTTTTTTTTTTTAAGTCCAATAAATGACATTTTTACTATATTTTAAAATTTTTCTAAAATATTTTGAATTCTTTAGATTTTTTCTACATTTATTTACTTTTGTACAAGTAATTTCCATCCTTTTTACTTCTCCTTCAAACTTTTTTCTCAATTTCTTACTTAATTATAACACATTTTTTTAGAGTATTTATCTACTAGATCTATCAAATTATTTCTAACTTTTTATAAAGAAATGTTCTCGAATTTTTTAATTTTTTTTCATTATCCTGTGAGAATTTCTTCTAAACAATTTCGGGTTCTGCCTTTTTACCTTTCCTATATACGAAAAGTATTACTTAAGTGAGAATTTATTATTTAATTTGCGAATATGTTCATCAATTGTTCTAATATTGTCCAGCAACCGGTTTTGATTATTTTCTGCTTCAGACATTTTTCTTCTAAATTGCGAGTCTTTTTTATCAGTTTTTTTTCTTCAAAATTTGTGTTTTTAATTCTTAGACCTGAATTTCTCTTTCAGAGAAAAGTTTCCTTTGTGGTTTCTGAATTTTCTTAAATATGCTTTCGGATTAATAAATTCCTATTCAAGAATTTCGAATATTTCTTGCTTTATACTAGATTCATTTTTTAGGTATTATTCAAAATTTATAATTCTTGAGGTAATTGAGTTGAGAAAAACGTTGCAAATATTATATATATATATATATATATCTCAATATATTGTCCATCAATGCAGGTCAGAAGTACGCTAGGTCAAGGCACATTGGTAGGTCAGGGTTATACAAGGTTAAAGCGAATTATTAACCCAGCGTATCCTTGACCTACCACAGTAAACTGTATCTTGACCGTGAGTTAATAGACATTCTATTGAGGTAGGTCAAGAGTACGCTAGGTGGTAAATTTAGGTTAATTAATTATTTCAATTCAAAAGTTTATGTTGTTATGTTTTATAAAAAATTTCCATTCGTTTTTAAAATATTTATTAGAAGGTTCTGAATAGGTTAGCTTTTTAGAGGTAATTTTTAATACTTGAAAACTGTTTTGACTCTAAAAGCAAATCTGTATGAGAAATCATAAAATTTTATTGAAAGTAGTTATAAAAATAATAATGAAAATTTTGTTTGAAAATTTTCCAAGTACAACACTTTAAAATAAAAATGAAAGAGGTCATATTTCCTAAAAAGTTATAGTTTAGAACAATACGAAAGGAACCGCTAGAAGCTTAGATAAAAGTAAATGTAATGAAAAAACATTGCTTTATTATTCTCCTGTACATTTTCTACAACTAAAAATTTTTAAAAGCAAGTAAAATTTTACTAACAAAAAAACTGAAAAGCCATTGAAAATGATCTTTTTTATTATAGTTTTTTTCTATGCTCTTTTAATATTATTCTAACAACTAAGTTTAAAAATTGTCAAAATAAACTTAAAAGAACCAAAATTTTTCAGCTAATAATCTATTATTTTTTCTATTATTCTAATATAAATATTAGATTTAAAAAAAAAGATTAAATTTTATATTAAATTATTTTATAAAGAATAAACAACTGATTTAAAAAAAATGTCAAAAGAAAAATTGTTAAAAATTGACTTAAAAGCGCATAAAAATGGTTTTAAAACAACTAAATAAAAATGGTTTTAAAACAACTAAAATAGTAACGGTCACCACAATCCTTATAACTAAATTTGGTTAGGAAAAACATTTCTTTTAATTTGCGAAAAATAGTTTTATATTTTTTAAATAGAAAAACAATTAAAACTTGCTAGAAAAGAAAATAGTTATAAAATTTTGCTTATAACTTTTTAATTTTTCAAAAAAGTATTTTTTATAAGAGAAAAGTTAAAAGGAAAAAAATTTAATTTAGCTCTCAAACAGTTGCAATTTGGCAAAAAATAAAAATAAAGATTATTTATTCATTTAATCATTTTAAAAGAAGGAATATCTAAAATCTAGAAAGAAGGTGAAATTATACCAAAAAATAAATAAAACTTTTAAAACAACCACTAGAAAATTTGCAAAAAAAATATAGTTTAAAATTTAAACCTTGCTTTTTACTAAAGCCAGTTCAAAATTTGCCAGAATTATTTGAAGATTTACAAAAATTACTATTGTTAAAAAATTGCCAATGAGAGAGGTTAAAAATTAATTTCCAAACAAAGAAAAGAATGAAGACCAAAGATCTAAATAAATAATAAATAAAATTTTCTAAAAATCATTAGAAACTTTACTAAATAATTGCTAGAAATTAGTTGAAAATGTTTAAACTATAGAACTAGAATTGAAATATTGTCAACAAAATAGTTGAAATTTTGGTAAAAAATTTATTATTTTTTTTTTTCAAAATGATTTTTAACTTTAAAAACTAAAAAAATAATTTAAAACTCTCCAAAAATTATTTGAAATTTGCAATTGAAACAGTAAAAAAACTGTTAAAAGTTTATGAAAAACTTTCTTAATTTTTTTTAAACAAAACAGTTGAAAAGTAAAAAAAATATAATAACCAAATCAAATCTAAATTTTCTAGAAAATAGTTACGAAAAAGGCTGAAAAACCACGGCTCTAGAGAAATGGAAACGAGAAGAAGATAAGCAACATAACAGTTATGGTCGCATTATCAAATATACTATATACTAGTAATTTTCAATAAATATGTTAATATATACAGTTAAAAAATGCTTAGCAAACATGTGTTAAAAAAAATATTTTTAATTTTTTTTGAAAATTGCTGTAAATAATGTTTAAGATGAACAAATTTTTTGGTTTTTGGCAAATGTTTTTTAAAAATCCTAGAACAATATTTCTTAAAATGCTTTCTATTAAAAAAAAACGTGTATATATGACAAAAATGTAGTCTGGTACAATAATGAACTAAAGCAAATTGTGTGAAACCCTATCATTTCTGAAAGCAACTAGTTTAAGTTCACCTGAACTAAAGTTAGTGTTTAATAAAGACAAAGCGGTACAAACGTGCATTGCTCGATTCAAGAAAAAAAATGCAAAAAAGATTATTGGTGGAAAAATAAGAAATGACAAACAAAATAGGTGGAAAAACTACAGGCTATAAAAATGAAAAAAAACTAAAAACTGTTTTTTTTTTAAGATATAAACTGTTTCTAGAAAAATTATACATTTTTGCAAGTTTTCTTTACATATTTTAATCGCTTTTTTAAATTTTTCCTAAAATTTCATTAATTGTTTCTCTATTATCAAACTCAACAGTTTTAAAACAATAGTTTTTAATTGATTTTCAGTTTTTTTAAATAAAATTTCACTTGTTTTAATTATATTTTCAAAAATTTTGATTTTAGAAAATGCACGGCAATGATTTTTTCATTAAAATGTTTCTTTTTAAACTAGTTTTTTTTTTAATTTTAATTAAAAATTCATTTTTATCTTATTTATTTAATTTTTTTTTTTCTGTGAAAGTAGTTTTTGTTTTTTTGTTACTTATTTATTTATTAAATAAATTTGCGACCTGCCTACTCTTGACCTACCACAATCGAATGTCTATTAACGCAAGGTCAAGATACAGTTTATTGTGGTAGGTCATGAGTACGCTGGATTCTAGCAGAATACTTGTTAATACTACAGAAATTAAAGACGTAAGATGGAACAAAATTAAAAATTCAATACTAATTGTATGACACGAAAACGGAATTGGCAATAAAAACAATGAAAACAAAAGAATCATAAAATGGATAACAGACTGGAAATAAAGACAAAAAAGAAACAAACGATGGAAAATAAATGAATTGACAATTTTTCACACTACTGAAAGAAAGTCACGTTTCATCTCTTTGACTTTTGACCGCCGCCATATTGTTTCTACAGGTTGATAGTCAACTATTTCAGTATGAGGTTATAAATCCTTCATTATATTCATCATTTTCCAACTAATTCCACGTGAGAGTAATTTTTGGCAATTTTTCTAAACACTGAAAAATATTTACATTTCTTCAATTTGATTTTTTATTGCCGCCATATTATTTCCAGACATTGATGGTCAATTATTTCAGTGTGCGGTTATAAATACATTCATCCTTTACATATTTCGTGATTTTCAAAGTAATCACACGTTAGAGTAATTTGTGACAATTTTTTTTTAAATATTGAAAGATATTGACGATTTATCAATTGAAATCTTCATCGCCGCCATTTTGTTTGTAGATAATGGCGAATAATTTCAGTGTGAAGTTATCAACATGTTCATTCTTTACAAATTTCATGACTTTCAAAATAATCACACGTTAGAGTAATCTTTGAGATTTTTTTTAAATACTGAAAGATATTGACGTTTTATTAATTGAAATTTTGTGCGCCTCCATATTGTTTGTAGACAATAATATCAGTGTAGGGTCATTAACACGTTTATCCTTTCCAAATTTCTTGATTTTCAACGTAATGAAAAGTTAGAGTTATTTTTTGACATTTTTTTTAATATACTGAAAAATATTGACGTTTTATCAATTGAATTTTTGAGCGCTGCCATATTGTTTGTAGAGCATAATGGTAAATTATTTCAATGTGGGTTTATAAACACGTTCACCCTTTGCAAATTTCATGATCTTTAAAGTAATCACACGTTTTAACATTTTTTTTTTAAATACTGAAAGATTCTGTCGTTTTATCAATTGAAATTTTGAGCGTCGCCATTTTGTTTGTAGACAATAATGGTCAATTATTTTAGTATGGGATTATAAACATGTTCATCCTTTACAAATTTCATGATTTTCAAAGTAATTACAAGTAAGAGTATTTTTTGACAAATTTTTTTTAATACTGAAAGATATTGACGTTTTATCAATTTAATTTTTGAGCGCCGCCATTTTGTTTGTACACAATAATGGACTATTATTTTATTGTTGGGTTATAAATATGTTCATCCTTTAGATAATTCGCGATTTTCAAAGTAATTTTTTGCAATTTTTTTTAACTACTGAAGGAAACTCTCGTATACTCAATTAAACGTATTGTTTCGCAATTAATCAAACATCCTTTATTAATGATTAAAACATTATTTATTTTACGCGGTACACAAACAAGTTAATTATTTCAATAAATTATCTCCTAATTATAAGTTATTCGCCGTTAAAAAAAAATCAAACCCGAATTCGTGTACGAAATACAACCGTCTGTTTTCTAATCTAAGTAGATAAGATTTAATATTAGCACACCTGCATGTAACCGGAGGATTTGAAACTTGAAAGATTATAATTGGCAATAAATATGCTATCTACACCGACGGCATCAACTAGTGTAATATCAATAAAAAAAAAACTGGATACTTTATTAGCAAGTGTATTAACCGTAAAAAACGGAATTAGCATAATTTTATTTTGATATAAAACTTAGAGAATTACATTAATAAAATGAAGGTCAGTATTGAGGTTTGATATTTGATTTCTGTATTCGTGTGGGAAGTGGGGGGCGATTATACCGTTTTTTTTTTAATGGTTATTACTCGTTTTAATTGTTGGCATTTTGGTGAACGGTTATCTGTTTCGGGCGTGTGTACCTGGTTGAATTTTTCGATTTGTTTTTATTTATTCCGCGCTTTTTTTAACGAAAGGTTGCCGTTTTATGTTGCAGTAAAACCCATCGCGTGGATTGCGGGTTCGCTTTGTTCCTTAGGAGAGAAATAATAGGTTTTATTGCTAATTGCGCTCTTTTATTGTTACTGTTCCATTACGGATGCTGGCGATAGAAAAAAAAAGGGGAATAATAATTTTTACGTTGCTCCTCTTTTACTATCACTCTAGTTAATGATTGTTGAGAAAAGAAAACACGTATAGAAAAGAGAACAGTTGTGTATGATTATTATTTGACAATGTTTCTATACAATTTGTACATTATTGGTTAATAAAAATGCTTTTTTCAGTCCATAAAACATACTACTACTACAACTACTGACGCTGAAGCGAATTTTTGAAGAAATGCAATAAGGAATTTTCATAATAATCATATGTGGGCTGAGATACATGCGAGTCATTTGCTACAACCACCTGGACCTATATGTGTTTTTAAATATTTGTTTCATTAATTTAAAAGATACCCAAAGATTACTGTAACGTATGATTAATTTGAAAATCATCACTCAAGTTTGGGAAGGATGAAAGTATTTATAATCTTACACTAAAATAATTCAATTGATATAAACATCAATATTTTTCAGTAGTTTAAAAACTTGTCAAAAATTACTCTAAAGTGTGATGATTTTCAAAATCTCGAAATTTATAAAGTGTAAACGGATTTATAATCTCACACGTAAATAATTGACTATTAGTGTCCAAAAATATTACAGCGACGCTCAAAAGTCCAATTGAAGAAACGTCAATTTCGTTCAGAATTTTAAAAATTGTCAAAAATCGCTCTCCCCTTTGATTAGTTTAAAAATCATTAATATCATAAGGGATGTACGTATTTATAACAATAGACTTTTAGAAACAATATGGCGGCGCTCAAAAAGCAAATTGAATTTATTTCAGTGTTTCACAAAATTGCCAAAAATTACTCTCACGCGTGATTAGTTTAAAAATCATAAAACTTATAAAGCATGAACATTTTTATAAACCCATACCATACAATAATAAGTAACCGTCAATGTTTCCAACAATATGGCCGCACTCAATATTCGAATTAAGAAAACATTAACTTCTTTCAGTATTTAAAAAAAATGCCAAAAATTATTCTTACGTATGATTTTTCTAAGAATCATGAAAATTATTAAGGATTACCGTATTTATAACTTCACACTGAAATAATTGATCATTAAACAATATGGCTGCGCTCAAAATTCCAATTGAAGAAACATGAATTTCCTTCAGAGTTTTGTAAAATGGACTAAAATTATTCTTAAGTGTAATGCAATTAAAAATGATGATATTAATGGAAGATTAACTCTGTTGACCATAGATGATTAGAAACAATATTAAAAAATGCAATTATTTTGTATTTGTTTACATTTTACAACTTTTAACTAAAACCCTCGATTATGTTTTACTGTTTGGAGGGTGGGATAGAGGCCACCCACCCACCCTACATATGCATGATAACTTTAAATACTAATCGTTGATGATTTTGCTGCTAAAAACAATCAAACTCTTTAAGTAATAAAAAAATAAAGCAAAATTAAAATGTAAGTTTCAATATAAATGACTTTCTATAGCTAATCTTATCTAATTTAGATTTAAAGTCTGCCCACCCATCAAGCATAATTAATTAACTTACTCAACAATTTTACCTTTTTAAATTCTCTTTTATTCAAAAAGTTTTGTAATTAATATCATTGGAAACTGCGAGACGATAAGGAATTTAAGTTTATATGTATATGTAGGGTGGGTGAGTGGCCACTATTCCACCCTCCAATTAGTAAAATCATCAAAAATTATTTGAAAAATTTGTTTGAATCAATCTATTAAATTTTGCATTTTGCAAACATATTATGTTTGTTTACAATTTACAAATTCTAACTACAAACCTCACTTATGTTTTACTGATTGGAGGGTGAGATAGAGGCCACCCACCCACCCTACATATATTTTTAAACCTTTTACCCTGTCATTGTTTGTGTTTCTAGAAACTTCAACAGTATTACTGATGGTGTTGTTCAAGAACGAAAACGTAGTGTTTTAGCTTATGTTTTATTGTATTTGTAGGGTGGGTGGGTGGCCACTAACCCACTCTCCAACCTGTATACCAAGCACAAGGGTTCTGATTAAATAATTTTACATTTTCACAAATATGTATGTGTGATAAATAATGTACGCCGTCCTTTTAATAATTAAATTGAATTTCCTAAGCAACCGCCGTTTATAATATTATGATTAAAGAGAGGGATAGTAGCCACCCACCTACCCTACATAAATTTTGAATTTATTACACTGTCGCTGTTTGTGTTTCTAGATGATGAAACTATAATTCTGGTAAAATTCTTCATGGACCAAAATGTAGCTTTTCAGGTTAAAAAAATATATTTATAGGGTGGGTGGGTGGCCTCTAACCCACTCTCGAAACTGTATACTACGCGCAAAGATTCTGAAGAAATATTACATTTTATAAATCGCGTATGCATAATTTATTAAGTAAATCACTGATTTAATATTTTTTTCACCTGAAACAATAGTCGTGTATGATGTAATAATTGGAGAGTGGAATAGTGGACACCCACCCACCCTACATATGTTTTGAATTTATTACACTGTCACTGTTTGTGTTTCTAGATGCTTAAACAAAAATTCTACTGCTGTTGTTTCGGGAACGAAAACGTAGTTTTTTAGGTTTAATTTTTTGTATTTGTAGGGTGGGTGGGTAGCCTGTAACCTATCCTCCAACCTGTTTACCACGCGCAAGAGTTCTAAAGAAATAATTTTACATTTCTTAAACATGTATAAATGATTTGTACAGTAAATCGCCCTCTTAATAATTATTTACTTGACGCAATAGTCGTTTATGTTACAATGATTGGAGGGTGGGATAGTGGCCACCCACCCACCCTACATATACATTTGAATTTACTACACTGTCAATGATGATGTTTTCAGAAACATTAACAATATTACTGATGTAGTTGTTATGGAACAAAAATCTAATATTCTAGCTTAGGTTTTATTATATTTGTGGGGGTGGGTGGGTGGTCTCTAACCCACTCTCCAACCTTTATGCCATACGCAAAAGTTTTGATAATTTAATATTACAATCTATAAATCATGTATACATAAATGACCTTCTAAATAATTATTTATTGAAAGCAACAGTCGTTTATGATGTAATGATTAAAGGGTGGGATAATGGTCACCCACCCACCCTACATATATTTTTTAGTCTATTACTCAGTCAGTGGTTTTGTTTATTTGTTTATTTGTTTATTTATTCTTTGTACATCTTTCTTAAAAAAATACATTTCAAACAAATGGAAAACAAAAAAAACATACATAAAATTATGGACGAAAGAAACACAAACAGTATTACTAATGATGTTGTTCAAAACCAAACACGTAATATTGTAGCTTATGTTTTATTGTATTTGTAGGGTGGGTGGGTGGCCACTATCCCACTATCCAACCTGTATACCACACACAAGAGTTCTGATTGAATAATATTACATTTTACAAATATGTATTTATGATATATAATGCACACCGTCCTTTTAACAATAAAGGTGAATATCATAAGCAATCGCCGTTTATAATATAATGATTGAAGGGTGGGATAGTGGCCACCCACCCACCCTACATAAACTTTGAATTTAATACACTGTCACTATCTTTGTTTCCAGATGCTTAAACAATAATTCTGGTTTTGTTGTTCAGGAACGAAAACGTAGTGTTTTAGGTGGAATTTTTTGTATTTGTAGGGTGGGTGGGTGGCCTGTAACCCACCCTCCAATCTGTAAACTACGCACAAGGGTTCTGATGAAATAATATTAATTTTTTAAACATGTGTAAATGATTTATACCACAAGTCACTTCCTTAATCATTATTTTCCTGAAGTAAGAGTCGTTTATGATTTAATTATTGGAGGGTGGGATAGTGGCCACCCACCCACCCTACATATACAATTGAATTTAATATACTGCCATTAAGAATGTTTCCAGAAACATCAACAATATTACTTATGTAGTTATTAAGAAATACAAATTAGTGTTCTAGCGTATTATTTTATTTGTAGGGTGGATGGGTGGCCTCTAATTTACCCTTCAAACTGTATACTGTATGCAAATGTTTTAATACTTTAATATTACATTTTATAAGTCATGTATACACAATTTATAACCATATGACCTTCAAAATAAATATTTATTTTAACTAACAGTCGTTCATGATGTAATAATTGGAGGGTGGGATAGTGGCCACCCACCCACCCTACATATATTTTTAAATCTATTACACTAACACTGTCTGTGTTTCTAGAAACTCAAACAGTATTACTGATGCTATTGTTCAAGAACGAAAACGTAGTTTTTTTAGCTTAAGTTTCATTGTATTTGTAGGGTGGGTGGGTGGCCACTAACCCACTCTTCAACCTCTACACCACGCACAAGGGTTTTGATTAAATAATATTATATTTTTACAAATATGTATAGGTGATACGGTACACCGTAGTTTTAAATAATATAAAATAACTTGTAACTTGTTATTTTAACAATTAAGATAAATTTCTTCAGCAATTGCCGTTTATAATATAACTGATTGAAGGGTGGCATAATGGCCACCCACCCACCTTACATATAATTTGAATTTATTACACTGTCACTGTTTGTGATTCTAGACGCTTAAATAATAATTTTTGTGTTAAAAATAGTGTTTTAGGTTAAATTTTTATTTTATTTATAGGGTGGGTGGGTTGTCTATAACCCACCCTCCATACTGTATAACACACGCAAGGGTTTTGATGAAATAATATTACATTTTATAAATCGCGTATGCATAATTTATAAAATAAAGCACCCTTTTAACAATTATTTACTTGAAGCAACTGTCGTTAATGATTGGAGGGTAGAATAGTGGACACCCACCCCTATATTCAGTTGAAGTTTTCACACTATTACTGTTAATGATTCCTGTAACACAGTATTATTGATGTAGTTGTTGAGGAAAGAATTTATACTATTCTAGCTTAAGTTTTATTGTATTTGCAGGGTGGATGGGTGGCCTCTGACCCACCCTCCAGCCTGAATAGAACGCCCAAGGGTTTTGATGTACTAATTTTACATTTTATAAACATGTGTGCATGATTTATAAGGTAGGTCACCTCTTTAGTAATTATTAACTTAAAGCAACATTCGCTTATAACATAATAATTGAAGGGTAAAATAATGGCCACACATCTACCCTACATATACGTTTGAATTTACTATACTACCGCTGTTAATGTTTTCAGAAGTTTCAACAATATTACTGGTGTAATAGTTATGGAACGAAAATAGAGTATTTTGTGTTAAGATTAATGATATTTGTAGGGTGGGTGGGTGGCCTCTAACCCACCCTCCGACTTGTATACCACACGCAAGGGTTCTGATAAAATTTATAAAATCTACATACAGTCGGTACACCGCTTTATCACATTCCCAGCTATTCTAGTACTTGTCTGAACCCAAATATTTGCTCTATTGTTGACCTATTAGGTTGAAACCCACTCTAGTATTCTCCCAGTACTTCTTTCGCATATGGGATCAATCTGTTTAGAAGAGTATTGGATATGATTGTTGATTATCTTCACTTATACTGCATTTAGCAGCGAGATTCCCCTGTAATTCTCGCTTTTCGTTCCCTTTTGTATGTAATGTCACAATGACAGACTAGTGTCAAATTCATCTCTCAAAGAGGGACTAAAATTGCATATTTGCTTCAATATATTAGAAATAAAGAAGTCAGAAGCTGTCAGCAGGTCTTACTGGTCAGTGGATGGATGTGGGTCTGAGTGGAAGATCACTAGAAACCAGTGAACTCCGCCCGTGATTCTTACTGTCTAAATTTTTGTACGTATTTCATTCCTTTATGCATTCTTTTGTAAATGTGTTATAAGCAAGAATAGCAAAGTTGTAAAGAATAAAGAATAATGGTGTAATCAATGCTGTATCCCACTCTTTCCTTCCTTCCATATCTGCAAGATCAGTTGAGTGATTTCTTCTTTTAATTTTACAGACTCCGCTTTTTGCTTGCTTCATATCTTCATTATCCAGTACGACTGCCTTATTATTCTTCTGTCTATTGATTTATTTACTTTCTACAGTGATTGTATTTTTGTTAGGTTCCGCGGTATGGATTGGTATTGGTTTATCCCATCCAATTGAGTCCTAGCCGTTTAGAAGGCTCTTGTAATATTATGCCTATACTTTGTTTGGTCTATTCACACTGACCCTCCGTCGATTGTACTACCGTTGATTTTGATTCTTCCGGTCTCGTGTTTTTCTGAAAAACGTTTTATCTCCGTTTTGTTGATTATCTTCACTTACCTCGTCAATTTTTTTTCTCTCTGCATATTCGCTCGGAATTTTTTCTTGTTTTTTTGAAGTCTTTCGTCCTTGTCGTGGTCCTCTGTTGTAGATATATATCTCCCGTCTTCTTTCGTTTTTTACAAGCTATCTTACATTTCTCGTCATACCACGGTTTACCTCGTTTACGTATAAAATTCATTAGGCGTCCTTTATTTACTCCCACTTTTTATCGATGTTTATTGTGTCTTTTCTTCTATCATCTAACTTTGTATGCAATGCGTCATGGAATGCCTTCAGATATGTTTCTCTCTCAGCCATTCAACGTTAAACCTTCTGAATGGTTTTGCTCTTTCTTTAATATTTGTTGTACGTTCTTCACCTAAATTTTGTTTTTACCAGTTAATGGTCCAACCTTATATCTGAGCCTCTAAAACATCTCACATCCTTTATATTAACCTGTAAGATCACTCTGAATACTCATACATCTGTCCTCTGATTACCTGTCCTAGATTTTGTAGCTTTCTTTCTTTTGTCTAAACTATAATCTGCTAACCAAGTGATTAATGAGAAATAAGTATATGATATATAATCTGCTACTTCTTCGTCCGTTCTCCTTCCGCATTTTTGCTCCAGTTTCGTTAGTCTCTTTATCCTGGCCCCGACTTCTCTAATCCAATCTTTTACGCTTCTACATCCATCCATCCAATCCTCTTCTACTTTTTTGCATTTCCCTGTCAGACGACTTCGCGTATCCTTCCCGTTCTTCGTAATCCTCGCCCATTAATTTCTTCTCTCGCCCTTTTTTTCTCTAGGTACCTGGTACTCAACACAATATATTTGGGCATTCAGGACACAATTCATTTAGAAGATGCCACACAAAACTCTTTCCTGCCTTATCACAAATTGAAATTATGTGGTTTCTGAGAGTCAGAGCGTTATCAAATAAAATTCCAGCCGACAAGAATTGTTTGAATTCAAGGAGAATAAAAAGAGTTGATTTGCAGCTTAGAAATTCGTGTTGTACATTGGATATAACCGAATGGAAAATCCATGCTAAGTAATCATTCACTATTTTATCGAAAAGTTTCGATAATTCTTAGCAATTACGCGATTTCCACTTTTTAAGATGCTGAGGATGTAGAAGGCATGATTTTCTTATATCTAGTAATATTCCTGTGCTTAGGAATTTAGTAAATAAGATGTGTATAAAATTAGAAGATCTTTATCGAAAATTAACCTTATAAAAATGAATTAAAAAAAAAAATTATTCAACGATCGCTAAAATGTTTTAGAATATTTGTTGAAACCCTAACTTGCAATAGAACTTTGTATATACCAAATATATATGGAATATTACAACTGATAGTATATGGGTGCATCAATCAATCAATAAAATATATAAAACGCTACGTTTTGCCTACAAACAAGATGATAACGTACTTAATTCATAGAGGAGAATAGAAATTGCTTTGACAGATTGGAAAAATGAATCATCTTTGAAAAAAGTGTACAAAATTGGATAATTCATCATTGGTAAATTTATCTTTAACATAACCTCAAAATAATTGTCAAGTTTCACCTAGAAACGAAACCATAACGCGCCAAAGTCAATGAGAAGAATAGAAATTGCTTTGACAGCTTTGAAAAATTAATCATCTTTATAATAAGAGTAAAAATTTGATAATTCTTTATTGATACGTTTATATATAACATTATCTCAAAATAATTGTCAGTTTTTAGGATAAAATCAAACGATAATGCGCCAAAGTCAATGAGATGAGGATAAGTTGTTTTGACCGGTTCAAAAAAATAATTGTCTTTGGAAAAAGTGTACAAATCTGACAATCCTCCATTGATAAATTTATCTTTAACATAACCTCAAAATAATTGTCATTTTTCAGCTAGAAACAAAACGATAACGCGCCAATGTCAATGAGAAGAATTGAAATTGTTTTAACAGATTTAAAAAAATTAATCATCAAGTGTAAAAATTTGATAACTCTTCCTTGATAAATATATCTTTAACGGTGGCCACTCTTTCACACTCCAATTATTATAGCTTAAAACATAGATTATTATTATGTAGGGTGGGTAGAAAACCACATTCCACTTATTTAGATTATTTTTTTCCTATTTTGATTAAACTGAAATTTTGTATTGTTAATTTTTATTATACCTAATTAATTATAAATAAATCCTCTGTAATATTAAAATATGGAGGGTGGGATAGAGATCACACGCCCATCTTACATATAATTTAAACATCAGTTACAAACAGTGTTTTTAATTTAAAGATACAAAAATACGAATAGAAATGCGAATGTAATGTTTAATTATGAAAAATCAGTGTTCTGATTTTAAATTAACAAAATATGTAGGGTGGGTGGGTGGCCACTATCTCACCCTTCAATTATTTGAACATAAAAGAAAGATTATTTTACTGTTTCCGGAATATACTTCAAATTTTCATTATTAATTTCGATTGTATTCAATCACACTCAAACAAATCTACGAATATTATAAAAATAGAGTCCGGAAAAGAGGCTTATGAAAATCGAATGTCTCAGTTTGTTGCTAATAGAGAGAGACATAATGATAAAAATAGTAACAAGTTATCAAACAAAAAAACGGCACACATTTGACCTAAATCTGATCATTTTAACTACGTTAATTAAAGCCTTCAATTTCATGCAGAAATAATTGATTTCCTTTTACTACACCTTATATTTGGCATTTTTCAGCCAGAAACAAAACTATGTAGGACAACTCGTACTAATTGCAAAAATTTAGCGAAAATACATCATCAGGGTTATTTACAAACCCTAGTAGCATCAATCGTAGATGATTCTAGTCTCAAGAAAATTTCAAATTTCAAGAAGGTCTTTACAGCTTATACTTCCTGAAAATTTACAAAGTTCAATTGACACAAGAACTGAAGTCTAATTGCCACGTATAGCAAAGGAGTTTGTTTAATAGATTTTTAAACATCAAGGCGTAAGTGTTTTATCATTTGAAACTATAAAGCACATTTTAACCTTGATGGCAAAATTGTTAGATTTAGGATTTAGACAATAAACGATGCTTTTGTTTTATGATTCAAATCTTGTTTTAATTATATCGGGATACCAATTGCTATTAAAAATCATCAGAAAACTGTTTCGTATTTGAATAACTTCCAAGAAGCAAATTTACATATTCAGCAAATATGCTATTTCACTTAACAAAGACTAAACGAGGCGCGTGTTTTTTCTGGCCATGTGCACAGGAAGCCCAAGTACAGCGTTTAACGATTTCGAAAACGTATCGAATGTCGTTTACTAGAAAAGCAATAACATCTTGAGCGTCCCAGAAGTGGAAGAAGGTCAAAAGTAATTTAGTAAAGCGGTCGAATCGGTGCTGGACGAGGCATTTCCATAAAGAGACCCCAAACAGTTTAGGTACGGTTTCCGCCAAAACATAATTTATGGTCATCCGTATTATTCCTCGTGGTGCCCATATTCTTATGCATATCATTACCGAACGACGGAGGAATTCCACGCTTCATTATCGACGAGAAAAATCCTCATAATTTTTTTTTTCTTTTCGGTAGACTTTTATAACTTGATTTGTTTCGTAATTACCCGGCGTACGTTTAATTAACATACACCGGGCTTATTATTATTAATATTGCCATTACTGGCGGGAATGTGTGTTTCGTCAGCGCCGTGCGATAATTGCCTTAATTGTGAGACTGTTATTAACAACAATCTAAATATGTTAATAATGTGGTTTAATAAATTATTTTAATAAATAGATGTGAGTACTTACTAATTCTCATGTGAAACGAACATATTAATTTTTTGAAACATATTTGTTGCATTGTATGGATGTTTTTTTATTCCCACATTAGACGCATTTCTTTTCTATAAACAATTGCCAACGTTCGTTTTATTGCCCCTAAATATCCAATATTATAATTTTTATTGCTTAAAATTTTACACATCCGTTACGTATAAATACTAAAATTTAATATTATTTTTAGATAAAAATCGATAATATTACCGCACTGAGCTTAATCCAATGCAGTCATTAAAAACTTTCAGAGTCGCAATCCATTGTTTAATCTACTTAGAAGAGAATGCCGAGCTTTTATTATTTTCAGTGATTTTAAACGCTAATTGAAAAGTTAGTTTTAATCTGTGTGCAGTTGCAGTTTGTGTGATTAAATTCTGTTATAAATTAATGCATTTAAAAGTTTTGATTGCACAATCCAATTTGTATTTGTATAATATAATTATAAGCTTATAAAATAAATTTGCTCGTTTATTTAACTATTAATGGTGTTTATAAAATTTTATAGGATCTAATATAGTTGCTGATTGATAATAATGATCTGCGAAGATCGCAACACATTTCAGAATATTCAAATTGAGAACGTATCAGATGAATGAATAAAATTCAATATCAATAAAGACATTTTTCGAAAAATAATTTATAAAGCTTAGAGTTTGGAAAGATTTGCAATATATTGTGTGAATATGCTTAGAAAATTTGTGACTATGATGATTTGAACACCAAGATCTTAATAAATCAGCTGACGAGAGTTTTGTTTCATTGATATTTTGAGGTTATGGTAAGGATAAATTTATCAAATGAAGAATTATCAAAGTTTTGCACTCTTCTGATTGTTTTGGTGCGTTATCGTTTTGTTTCTAGCTGAAAAGTGATAATTACTTTAAGGTTATATTAAAGATAAATTTATTAAATGAAGAATTATCAAATTTTTACACTTATTCCAAAGATGATTAATTTTTCAAATCTGTCAAAGCAATTTCTCTCCTTCTCATTGACTTTGGCTCGTTATGGTTTTGTTTGTAGCTAAAAATTGACAATAATTTTGATGTTATGTTAAAAATAAATTTATCAAAGGAAAAACTATCAGATTTTTACAATTATTCCGAAGATGATTAATTTTTTTAAACTGTCAGAGTAATTTAAATTCTTCTCACTGACTTCAGCACGTTTTCGTTTTGTTTCAAGCTAAAACACGACAATTATTTAGAGGTTATATTAAAGATAAATTTATCAAATGAAGAATTAACAATTTTTTACACTTCTTTGAATGATGATTAATTTTTCAAATACTTCAAAACAATTTCCATTATTCTCGTTGACTTTGGCGCGTTATGGTTTTGTTTCTGGCTGAAATATGACAATTATTTTGAGGTTATGTTGAAAATGAATGTATCAAATGAGGAGTTATCAAATTTTTACACTTATTCCGAAGATGATTAATTTTTAAATCTGTCAAAGTAACTTCAATTCTTCTCATTGACTTTGGCACGTTATGATTTTGTTTCTAGGTGAGAAATGCCAATTATATTGAGGTTATGTTAAAGATAAATTTATTAAAGAAAGAATTATCAATTTTTTGCAATAATTCCGAAGATTAATTTATTTAATCGGTCAAAGTAATTTAAATTCTTCTCACTGACTTTAGCACGTTATCGTTTTGTTTCTGGCTAAAATATGATAATTATTTTGAGGTTATGTTAAAGATAAATTTCTCAAATGAAGAATAATCAAATTTTTACATTTATTCCAAAGATGATTAATTTTTAAAACTGGTTAAAACAATTTCTATTCTTCTGATTGACTTTGGCGCGTTATCGTTTTGTTTCTGGCTGAAATATGACAATTATTTTGAGGTTATGTTAAAGATAAATTTATTAAAGGAAGAATTATCAATTTTTCCACTTATTCTAAAGATGATTAATTTTTCAAATCTCTTAAAGCAAATTTTCTTCTTCTCATTGACTTTGGCTCATTATCGTTTTGTTTGTAGCTGAAAAGTGACAGTTATATTGAGGTTATGTTAAAGATAAATGTATCAATGAAGAATTAACATATTTTGTTCAATTGTTTCAAAGATGATTAAGTTTTCAAATCTGTCAAAAAATTATTTTCATTGGAATGGATTTTTTGGAAAATTCATGGTTTATTCTTAACTGTGTGATATAATTTTTCTTTAAAACCTCGTGTAGGTTATAATATATGGAAGGTAAGGTAGGAGACATCCACCCACCCTACATATAAAATTATTTTTCGTCACTATTACTGTACTATAGTTTTCAACAATTATTGCTCTAAAGTAAGTGCTGATATCCTCAACTTTTTAAAGAGTGTTCTACTTTAAGTTTGGTTGTATATGTAGGGTGGGTGGGTGGCCTATATGTCACCCTCCAATTATTATAATATAAGCCAAGTTTTACTCGAATTAATAAGTATACAGTTGAAATAAATTGTACATTACTCTTACTTATATAACACAAACCGTCGCGTAAGTTTTAAAAATTAAAGGGTAAGTTAGAGACAACCCACCCACCCTACATACATATTTGTTTTCATTATTATTATTACTACTTTAATATTTAAAACGTATTACTTTATGTATACTGTTAATGTCCAAGACTTCAAAAATAATGTTGTAGTTTATGTTAGTGTACGTGTGCAAGGTGGATGGGTGGCCTTTAACCCACCCTCCAATTCTTTACGCAAGTATATTAAGTAAAAATTAAGTTTGAAATAATATGAACACAATTGAAATTTGCTTTAGAAAAATCCTGCATTATTCTTCAATTTATTAGTTTACGTTTTATGTTATAACTAGGGTGGGTGGCCCTCTAACCCATAATTCAATCATTATATTATAATCGAACGTTTAGTTGGAATAAAGTGCACACAATTAAAACTTTTCTTGGGAAATATTATTGATCATTCTTAGCTACTATAAAATAATTTTAGTTAAACCCTGGAGTAAGTTTTAAGAATTGGAGGGTGGGATAGAGACCACCCACCCATCCTACATATATATATATATTTAATTTTATCACTATTACTATGTTGTAATTTCCAACAATTCTCGGTGTTGAAATCCTGGACTTCAAAAAGAGTGTCCTAGTTTAAGTTCAGCTAACTAACCCACCCTCCAATTCCTTAAACATACTCCAAAGTTTAATTAATTTTTAATAAATTATAACCTAGTATCATGACAGATGAAGTCAAAGCCGCCAATAACACCCTAAAGGTTGAAAGGCTCCAGGACTAGAAGGGTTACATTCAGAATTCTTCAGACTTTTTAACAGGCATATTCAATAACATCTACAATATCGGGAACATTCAGAAAGAATATCTCATCCTAGAATTGATAATGTTACCAAAGAAACAGGAAGCCAAAACACGTGGTGAGTATAGAATGATTAGTCTCATGAATCACGTTCTAAAGCTGTTTTTTGAAAATCATTCATTAAAGAATCTACAAGCTCTGCGAATAAAGAGTAACCGACAAACAGTTTGGATGCCCTGTTCCGTCTGCAGGTATAATTCCAGCGTTGCAGAGATATGCACTGTGATATATTCGCCTGTTTTGTCGAGAGAGGATCTTGAAGGACTGGCTGGAGCAAAGAATGAATATGGCGGGATGGATGCATGAGAAGGCGAAGGAGGTAGAGAGGCAAGAGAAATAAAGATGTATTGAGAAAAGTGGATATAAAAAGGGCTATAGGGACCATAGGTACATGAAAGAAGGGCAAGGTATCTGGAGGAAATCCGTTCCAAAAGAGAGAAGTGGGTGACCTTGGCATGGACGAGATGAAAGAAAGAAATTAATAGATGGGCGAATAATACGGAGAATGCGTGAGTCATCTGACAGAGAAATGCAAGGAAGTACAAGAGGATTAGGTGGATGGATTTAGAAGCGTAAGTGGGTGAAAAAAAACGATGCCACTGTAAAGATACTGACAAATTTCGGGGAGGAGAAAACATGTAGAGTTTTAGATCATGTAGTAAAAAAAGAAAACTACAATATTTAAGACGTGTAATAAAAGAACAGCGATATGAGATGCTCAGTGTGATCTTGCAGGGTAAAATAAAGGGTACAAGGAGAATTTCGTGGATGCGTAATTTGAAGGACTGACTTAAATACAAATCCGTAGAACTTTTCTGCGCAGCTGTAAATAAGGCTATTTTCATAGCAATGATGATATCCAACTTCCGGTAGGAGACGGCAGCAAAAAAGGGAAGAAGTGTAATAGAAGAAAATTCCAACTAAAGTTTTCTATATAAAAAGAAGTCATTGGATGCCAAATCAGAGCTCTGCGGCGGATGAAAAATTAAATCAAAAAGTCTCTTGTTTGAAATGATGAGTGAAATTACTGATGAAGGTTTCAATTAATTTCCACTTGGAATGTTTAACAAATTTTTCTCTATTTACCTAGTAAACATTAGTAATAATTCAAAATGTTTCACCAAGTGATAAATGAGAAAGTAATTCACGAAATATGATGTGTGAAAGCTCGTATTGTCCTGATGAAGAATGTGTTGAGTTTTCCTTTTTTTTCCTAAGACTACTAACATAAAATTGGTTGTGTGTCATTCAGAATTGATCGTCCGACATGGCACTAATGGTATAGTCGCCACGTGTATGGTTTTTCTGATGAAATATACAATCATTCGCTTCAGAGCGCTTCGAGCCCACACAAATTTTGTTGGATTTGGTTAATCTTGAAGTATATTAGTATCACTTTACTTTCATACTCGTAAACATTGATAAACAGTTGACTTTACCCGTGACGCCAGTGTCCTAAATGATTTGTTTATTTTGTATGAAATGTATGTATATCATACATCAATTTAGTAAGCAGTACAAGCAAATACAATAAAGAATAAATATGAATAATTCATCACCTGAAGTGTTTTGAAGCTCTGTAATCATATTCTTCGAGCATTTTTTCGATCAATTGTGCGATTGTTAAATTATGTAGGATTCAAAGTAAATAATTTTTCGGCAGTCAAATATTTATGTAATATTGAATCTATGCTACTCCCATTAATGCCCAAGGAAGCTTCAATCTTAAGATTAATCACATGACGATATTGCAAAATTAGTTCATGCACAACATCAATATTTTCTGGAACAACAACCGATTTTCAACGGCCTTCATGAAATTCATCATTTTGTCAACTGTGGGGACAATTGAATTCCGCATATCATCGATATTAAGTGGTTTTTGATAGTGCTTCATCGTCAAAAGTCAAAATAAATTCATCGACGTACTGTTTTTAAGATAATCCACATCGAAAGCTGTAAAGAAGAAACGCATGACTTAGTTTCATTTCTTGTTTGATAACAATTTTTCATTTCGCTGTAAACAACACATATGGACATCAAGGTAGTCAAAAGATTCTGAGCAATTCTAGTGACAAAAAATGGAGCTTTACGTTTCAATTATTGTAACCTGACGCAATTTTCACTTTGTACAAATTTTTGACACTTTGAAAATAAAGACACATTATTATTATTATTATTATTATTAATTGACTTCTATAATTGACTTTAACTGGAAATTGGTAATATTTTATTGACAAATTTAATTAACAAATGTTTACTATAAATTAACAACCGTTATTTATTATTTATTATTTTTTACACAATTCTGTCATTGTCAATTATTAACTGCAGACTTTTTGCTGTTAATTAACAACTCTTGATTACCAACTATTATTTGTCACCTGTGAATTGACAAATCTCAATCATTAACTGTCAATTTCCAATTGTTACCTATCGTATGTCAACTGTTAATGATCTATAATTCGTCACCTATCAATTGACTACTATCAATAGTTAACTGTCAATTCACACAATATGTCAACTCCAGCTGCATTTGAACATGTTATTTGTCAAATTTTGACTGCTAATTATTAACAGTCAATTTGCAACTAATAACTGTCAGTTGCTGACTTATAACGGTCAATTGTCATTTACGAACTGTTAGCTATTATTTGTCAATTGTCAACCTGACAATTTTCATATAATAATTGTCAACTGTCATTTGTCATACTTTAATTGCTAATTGGTAAATTTTAATTGTCAATTTTAACTAAAGAAGTCAACCATCAACTGTCTATTGTTAATTGTTAACTGTCAATTGTCAATCAAATATCAATTGTTTATAGTCGACTGTCATTATTCATGCGTCAATTATTATTTTAACAACTGTCAATTCTCAACTACTAATTGGCATCTATTATTGTCAACTGTCTATTGTCATATTTTAGCTGGTAATTTGTAAATTTAAATTGCCAAATTTAAGTAACGAACCTCAACCTTCAACTGTCTACTATTAATTGTTAACTGCCAATTGTCAACCGTTAAACAATTATCAACTGTCTATAGTCGACTGTCACTGTTCATCTATCAATTATTATTATAAAGTAAAAATTGACAACTGTCAATCCTTAAGTAATAATTGCCATTAATAATTGTCAACTGTCATTTGTCATATTTTAACTGGTAATTAGTAAATTTCAATTGCCATAATTTAAGTAACGAACCTCAACCTTCAACTGTCTACTGTTAATTGTTAACCGTCAATTGTTAACCGTCAAACAAATATCAACTGTCTATAGTCGACTGTCACTGATCATCTGTCAATTATTATTTTAAACTAAAAATTTTAAAGCTGACAATTTTCAACTAATAATTGTCAACTGTCATTTGTCATATTTTAACTGCTAATTGGTAAATTTTAAATGTCAATTTTAACTAACAAACGTCAACGTCAACCATCAACTATCTACTGTTAATTGTTAACTGTCAATTGTCAACTGTTAATCAATTATCAACTGTCTATAGTCGACTGTCATTGTTCATGCGTCAATTATTATTTTAAATTAAAAATTGAAAACTGATCATTTCCAACAAATGATTGCCAACTGTCATTTGTCATACTCTAACTGCTGATTGTCAAATTTATCTAACGAACGTCAACCATCTACTGTTAATTGTTAACTGTCAATTGTCAACTGTCAATCAATTATCAACTGTCCATAGTCGACTGTCATTTTTTATCTGACAATGATTATTTTAAACTAAAAATTGACAACTGTCAATTCTCAACTCATAATTACTATCAATAATTGTCAACTGTCATTTGTTATGTTTTAGCTGATAATTGGTATTTGTAAATTGCCACATTTAAATAACGAATTCCACCTTCAACTGTCTACTGTTGATTGTAAACTCTCAATTGTCAACTGTCAAATAATTATCGACTGTCTATAGTCGACTGTCACTGTTCATCTGTCAATTATTATTTTAAACTAAAAATTGAAAACTGACAATTTTCAACTAATAATTGTCAACTGTCATTTGTCATACTTTAACTGCTGATTGGTATATTTTAATTGTCAATTTTAACTAACAAACGTCCACCATCAATTGTCTACTGTTAATTGTCAACTGTCAATTGTCAACTGTCAATCAATTATCAACTGTCTATAGACGACTGTCATTATTCATCTGTCAATTATTATTTTATACTAAAAATTGACAACTGATAATTCTCAACTAATAATTGCCATCAATAATTGTCAACTGTCATTTGTCATATTTTAGCTGGTAATTGGTAAATTTAAATTGCCAAATTTAAGTAACGAACATTAACTTTCAACTGTCTACTGTTAATTGTTAACTGTCAATTGTTAACTGTCAAACAATTAACAACTGTCTATAGTCGATTGTCACTGTCCATCTGTCAATTCTTATTTTAAACTAAAAATTGAAAACTGACAATTTTCAACTAATAATTGTCAACTGTCATTTGTCATACTTTAACTGCTAATTGGTAAATTTTAAATGTCAATTTTAACTAACAAACGTCAACGTCAACCATCAACTGTCTCCTGTTAATTGTTAACTGTCAATTGTCAACTGTTAATCAATTATCAACTGTTTATAGTCGATTGTCATTGTTCATGCGTCAATTATTATTTTAAATTAAAAATTGACAACTGTCAATTCTTAACTAATAATTGCCATCAATAATTGTCAACTGTCATTTGTCTTATTTTAGCTGGTAATTGGTAAATTTAAATTGCTACATTTAAATAACAAACCTCAACCTTTAACTGTCTACTGTTAATTGTAAACTGTCAATTGTCAACTGTCAAACAATTATCAACTGTCTATAGTCGACTGTCACTGTTCATCTGTCAATTATTATTTTAAACTAAAAATTGAATACTGATCATTTCCAACTAATGATTGCCAACTGTCATTTGTCATACTCTAACAGCTGATTGTCAAATTTACCTAACGAACGTCAACCATCAACTGTCTATTGTTAATTGTTAACTGTCAATTGTCAACTGGTAATCAATTATCAACTGTCTATAGTCGACTGTCATTGTTCATGCATCAATTATTATTTTAAACTAAAAATTGACAACTGTCAATTTTCAACTAATAATTCCCATCAATAATTGTCAACTGTCATTTGTCATATTTAACTAGTAATTGGTAAATTTAAATTGCCACATTTAAATAACGAACCTGAAACTTCAACTGTCTACTGTTGAATGTAAACTCTCAATTGTCAACTGTCAAATAATTATCGACGGTCTATAGTCGACTGTCACTGTTCATCTGTCAATTATTATTTTAAACTAAAAATTGAAAACTGACAATTTTCAACTAATGATTGTCAACTATCATTCGTCATACTTTAACTGCTAATTGGTAAATTTTAATTATCAATTTTAACTAACGAACGTCAACCATCAATTCACATATAAATAACAAACTTCAACCTTCAACTGTCTACTGTTGATTGTAAACTGTCAATTGTTATCTGTCAAACAATTATCAATTGTTTATAGTCAACTGTCACTGTTCATCTGTCAATTATTATTTCAAACTAAAAATTGAAAACTGACAATTTTCAACTAATAATTGTCAACTGTCATTTACCATACTTTAACTGCTAGTTGGTAAATTTTAATTGTCAATTTTAACTAACGAACGTCAACCATTAACTGTCTATTGTTAATTATTAACTGTCAATTGTCAACTGTCAATCAATTGTCAACGGTCAATTATTATTTTAAACTAAAAACTGTTAATTATTATTTTAAACTATAAATTGACAACTGTCAATTCTCAACTAATAATGGTCAACTCTCATTTGTCATATTTAAACTGTTAATTGGTAAATTTTAATTGTCAATTTTAACTAACGAACGTCAACCATCAACTGTTTACTGTTAATTGTTAACTGTCAATTTTCAACTGTCAATCAATTATCAACTGTTTACAGTTGATTGTCATTGTTCATCCGCCAATTATTATTTTAAACTAAAAATTGACTGTCAATTCTCTAATAATTGTCATTATTAATTGTCGACTGTCATTTGTCATATTTTAGCTGGTAATTGGTAAATTGCCACATTTAAGTAACTAACATCAACCTTCAACTGTCTACTGTTAATTGTTAACTGTCAATTATTAACTGTCAACCAATTAACAACTGTCTATAGTCGACTGTCACTATTCATCTGTCAATTATTATTTTAAAATAAAAATTGAAAACTGACAATTTTCAACTAATAATTGTCAATTGTCAATTTTAACTAAGAAACGTCAACGTCAACCATCAACTGTCAACTGTTAACTGTCAATTGTCAACTGTTAATCAATTATCAACTGTCTGTAGTCTAGTCTGTCATTGTTCATCTGTCAATTATTATTTTAAAATAAAAATTGACAACTGTCAATTCTCAACTAATAATTGCCATCAATAATTGTCAACTGTCATTTGTCATATTTGAACTAGTAATTGGTACATTTAAATTGCCAAATTTAAGTAACGAACGCCAACCATCAAGTGTAGTTGATTGTAAACTGTCAATTGTCAACTGTCAATTGTCAACTGTCAAACAATCATCAACTGTCTATAGTTCACTGTCATCATTCATCTGTCAATTCTTATTGTTAAGTTGGTATTGAAGTCCTGGACTTTAGAATGAGTGTTCTAGTTTAAGTTTAATTACATATGTAGGGTGGGTGGGCGTCCTAATTTTAGTAAAACCCTAGCGTAGGTTTTAAGAATTGGAGGGTGGGTTAGAGGCCACCCGTCCACCCTACATATACATTTTTTAATAACTATTACTTTACTGTAGTTAGCAACCATTTTTGGTGTTAATTTGGTATTGAAGACTATGACTAAGAGTGTCCTAGTTTAAGTTTAAATATATATGTAGGGTGGGTGGGCGACCTCTAACCCACAATAAAATCATTATGTTTTAAGCGAACTTTAGTTGAAATAATTGCACACAATTTAAAAGATTCTTAGGAAAAATTATTAATAATTCCTTCTTATTGTAAAATAATTTCAGTGAAACCCTAGCGTAGGTTTCAAGGATTGGAGGGTGGGTTAGAGGCCACCCGCCCACCCTACATATACATTTGTTAAAATCACTATTATTGTACTGCAATTCTTGGTGTTAAGTTAGTGTTGAAATCCTGGACTTTAGAAAGAGTGTCCTAGTTTAAGTTCAATTACATATGTAGGGTGGGTGGGTTGCCTCAAATCCACAATCCAATCATTATATTATAAGCGAAGGTTTATTTGAAATAATGTGCAAACAATTAAAACGTTACTTGGGAAATATTTTTGAACATTCTTACCTATTATAAAATAATTTTAGTTAAACCCTAGCGTAGGTTTCAAGAATTGGATGGTGGGTTAGAGGCCACCCGCCCACCCTACATATACATTTTCTAAAATCACTATTATTGTACTGCAATTTCCAAAAATTCTTGGTGTTAAGTTAGTGTTAAAATCCTTGACTTTAAAAAGAGTGTTGTAGTTTAAGTTTAACTATATATGTAGGGTGGGTGGGTGGCCTCAAACCCACAATCCAATCATTATAATATTAGCAAAGGTTTAATTAAAATATAGTGCACACAATTAAAACTTTTCTTGGAAAAACTTATTGAAGATTCTTACCTATTGTAAAATAATTTTAGTTAAACTCTATAGTAGGTTTTAAAAATTAGAGGGTGGGTTCGAGGCCACCCGCCCACCCTACATATACATTTTTTAAAACCACTATTATTGTACTGCAATTTCAAAAATTCTTGGTGTTAAGTTAGTGTTAAAGTCCTGACTTTAAAAGAGTGTCCTAGTTTTAGTTCATATATATATGTAGGGTTGGTGGGCGGCCTCTAACCCACAATCAAATCTTTATATTATAAGCGTACGTTTAGTTCGAATAATGTGCACACAAGTAAAACTTTTTTTGAGAAAAGTTATTGATCACTTTTACCTATTATAAAATAATTTTACTAAAACCCTAGCGTAGGTTTTAAGGATTGGAGGGTGGGTTAGAGGCCACCCGCCCACCCTACATATATATTTAATTTTTATCACTGTTACTGTTTTGCAATTTCCAAAAATTCTTGGTATTAAGTTGGTGTTGAAATCGTGGACTTTAAAATGAGTGTTGTAGTTTAAGTTTAATTATATATGTAGGGTGGGTGGGTGGCCTCTAATCCACAATCCAATCATTATATTAAAAACGAATGTTTAGTTGAAATAATGTGCAAACTATTAAAATTTTTTTGGAAAAGTTATTGATCATTTTTAGCTATTATAAAATAATTTTAGTAAAACTCTAGCGTAGGTTTTGAGGATTGAAGGGTGGGATAGAGGCCACCCTCCCACCCTACATATATATTTTTTTAATCACTATAACTGTTTTGTAGTTTTCAAAAATTCTTGGTGTTAAGTTGGTGTTGATGTTCTCGAATTTAAAAAGAATGTCCTGGTTTAAGTTTAATTATATATGTAGGGTGGGTGGGTGGATTCTAACTCACAATCCAATCAATATATTATAAGCGAAGATTTAATTGAAATAATGTGCAAACAATTAAAACTTTACTTCGGAAATATTTTTGATTATTCTTACCTATTGTAAAATACTTTTAGTAAAACCCTAGCGTAGGTTTTAAGGATTGGAGGGTGGGTTAGAGGCCACCCGCCCACCCTACATATACATTTTTTTAAACCACTATTATTGTACTGCAATTTCCAAAAATTCTTGGTGTTAAGTTAGTGTTGAAGTCCTGAACTTTAAAAAGAGTGTCCTAGTTTAAGTTCAATTATATATATATAGGGTGGGTGGGCGGCCTCTAACCCACAATCTAATCATTATATAATAAGCGAACGTTTAGTTAAAATAATGTGCACATAATTAAAACTTTCTTTGGAAGAATTGTGGATCATTTTTATAAAATAGTTTAGTAAAACCCTAGCGTAGCTTTTAAGAATTGGAGGGTAGGTTAGAGGCCACCCACCCACCCTAAATATATGATTGAACTTTTATTACTATTATTGTGTTGCAATTTTCAACAATTCTCGGTGTTAAGTTGGTGTTGATGTTCTGGACTTTAAATCAGTGTCCTAATTTAAGTTTAATTATATATGTAGGGTGGGTGGGCGGCCTCTAACCCACAATCCAATCATTATATATTAAGCGAACGTTTAGTTAAAATAATGTGCACAGAGTTAAATATTTTTTTGGGAAAAGTAATTGATCGTTCTTACCTGTTGTAAAATAATTTAAGTAAAACCCTAGCGTAGATTTCAAGAATGGTGGGTTAGAGGCCACCCGCCCACCCTACATATATATTTAATTTTTTATCACTATTACTATGTTGCAATTTCCAACAATTCTTAGTGTTAAGTTCGTGTTGATGTCCTTGACTTTAAAAAGAGTGCCCCACTTTAAATTCAATTATATATATAGGGTGGGTGGGGGGCCACTAACCTACCCTCCAATTCCTTAAACATACGCCAGAGTTTATAATTAATTTTTATTATATTATAACCATCATGACAGATGAAGTCAAAGCTGCCATTCATCTCTCAAATATTATTTTAACCTAGAAATTGACAACTGTCAATTTTTAATTAATAATTGACATCTATAAGTGTCAATTGTCGTTTGTTATACTTCAGTTGGTAATAGGTACGTCGATTGAAAGATGGCAACACCTAGAGTATTAATTTTCGTAATATAAAAATCAACCCTCGTATTACAACATTTTTTAATGAATAATCTTACTCATTGTAGATTTTAAACACAATTAATTTTATAGGAGGGGGGAGGGGTGTTGTTAATTTAGTTTATGGTATAATCAACTATTTTCTTCCCACAAACTAGTTAACAATCACAAAATAATTGAATATGTAATAAACTCACTTCTTGGTAAATTAGCAGAAATTCGAGGCGTACAAAGAGTCATAAAACAATTAAAATAATAAATTCCTTTTGTAAGACGCGATAATAAGCAGGTGCGCGGGGTGGGGGGTGTTGGTTGTGTAGGATAAGAGAAAATGTTGTCGATTGTTTTATTTTTAGTATGGTGTAATGAACATTTTCGGTGGTCAATAAACCGTAAATTGTTTTTGGGGAATTCGGTACCAGATAATGAGAACAATAACAACGCGCACATCATTAACCTGCCATTAACGGTGTGAGGATGTTAATTAAAATGAAAATAATTAATAATCTCGCGGTAATAATAAATAAGTCTTATCTGGCCGGACCCATGTGAGAAAAACTCGTACGTAGCGAAATGGTGTGGTAATGACGGATGTGCACGTACGAAAAAATTAGTAATTAGAAACGAGATTTTTATAAATGCCCGTCATTATTTATGTTCAACAAAAGGTTATTATAATGAAGAAAAAAAGAAATTATAATAATAATTCGGCCATGCGCCTTGTGATTAACTATTCTGTACGCGTTGAAATTTAATTGTTATGTAAAACCATGATATGTACAGTCTATATAAAAATTAGGAAGGAATTATTTATTATTTCAGGTGATTAATTATTATTCAAAATAAAATAAAACGAATAACTTTGTTTTTATCACTTTTTTAATAACACTTGTTACTATAGTTTCGACAACTTCAGCTTGTCATTATCAAAAAATGCAAAAAAATATGCAAAAAAAAAAAAAAAAAAAAAAAAAAAAAAAAAAAAAAAAAAAAAAACTATAGTAACAAGTGTTATTAAAAAAGTGATAAAAACAAAGTTATTCGTTTTATTTTATTTTGAATCATAAAATGTATCACGAAGTAAAAGCCTCTACAATTACTTATTTGATTAATTATTAATTTATTTGCTTTTAAAATTAATTTTTTTGTATTGAAAGTCTATCACGAGAAAATAGTTACAATGTGTTTAATTTATACCTTCAAAATTTCTTAGTACATTTTTGATAATTCTAATTAAGTAACTAATTGATGGACAAGGAGGTGTTCAACAGGAAATTATTTCGGACACACTGTAGTCTGAGTTCATTAGTTGTAACGGATGTTCGGATCGAGTGCGGAGAAATTTTTGCTTCGATTCATCCAGCGCGAGAGATTAATAATGTATGGGTAGTGAGTTTTCGGAGTTACGAAAATTAAATTATAATACCAGTATTTCCCATTAATCCCCGGTTAATTAATGGTATAGGATAATTATATACTTGTCCGGCAAACCTAATTTTTAATCATTATTTAATGGACTCCGGTAGAAATTTATTACGACGTTACATTACTTTATTGCACCGTTTCTTCTAGAGATTTTGCTGCGTATAATTAATGTATATAAATTACAAAAAAAAACTATTTACCAGGCGTATTTAATTGGGCTAAAATTATTTAACAAAATTATCCCATCAGTACGTTTAAAAATGTTGGCAGAAGTAGAATTTTTGTTAGGTTCCATAAAACAAGAGTTTTACTTCTCTCAATTGGAAAATTTGCTTCAAACAAGAGAGTAACAGAACAATTTCAAAAAGTTTGTCTAGAAGCTCTCTTAAACTAATTTTTTAGCGTAACTTTTAAACCACAACTTTAGACAGTAGCAACAAGTATTTGAATATTTTGGACAGAATTTCCTGGATGTCCAAAATATCCAAATACTTGTTGCTATTGTCTAAAGTTGTGTTTGTCAACTTAATATCGTCTCTATCCTTAAATTATACTCAGTGACAAAGAAATGGCAACGATATGAAGGGAGAGAAATTTTTGACCAAACTTGGCACAAACCTTTATACATCAAAACTTAGCAATTGATTAAAATTACATTCATATGGATCAAGTGGTAATAACTTCTTCATCTTTAAACACATATTGAAATATTGTTTAAATATGAATTACCATCTAGTAACGGTCACAACCATCCTGAAGTTTCCTCCATCTTTAAGTTTATTCTAACAATTTTATTAGATGTACTACCCCTACCTCTTCAAGAGGGTGAAGTCTTCAAAACAACTTCATCATTTTATTTGGCTCGTAATTACTCAAGTAAAAGAATGAAAATATCGAATAGTTACCTTAATCAATTCCGTTGTTATGGCAGCCGTTGTTGGTGGTAAATTTCTTTCTCGGTGGTAACGCGAAAGGTCGGATGGAGAAAAAAATACTGGTCGGCGGTGTGCCTGTACGCGTTGGCGTGACTGTCGGGTATTATTTATCAAATCGAGTGTATCTTTAAAGTTCATACGGGGCAACGCGAGAGTGTGTATTTAGTGTGTGCGGAGATTATTTCGGCCCTAATTTAGGGGAAAAGGCGGGAGGGAGGGGGCGCAGGCATGAAAGGGCGTAATCATGCCCTCGCCTGACTTAATTTACCTCGCCAGGAATCATTTTTAATGTGAATTATTTCCCTCTCGGTCACGAATGCGGTAATTATTTAAATTTTCAAATGTTTTATTATCGCCAGGGAATATTAGGTTACCGACAACATCGATTTTCCACCACAAAACACAACATGCATAATTTTATTCCCGAATTACTCAAACTAAAACAGTTTTGACCCATTGAAAAAACGCAACTAACTTAAAATTACATCAGTAAAATTTAAACCATTTAAAAAAGTAGAAATCGATGCGTTTTTGTTTTTGTCTGCATCAACAATCATTTCTGCGTTCACCCACTAACCAAAACCGTTTTCAGCTTCTGAAAATTTGAATCACAACTGAAGATATGACTTTTTGAAATCACCCCAGTTTTTTAGGTTAAAATTTAAAAAATTACAATTCCAAAAAAACAATACAAATCGATGGATTTTTATTTTTATCTATATCACCAATTATTTCTGCATTTATCCACTAACTAAAACTGTTTTCAGCTCTTGAAAATTTGAATCACAACTGAAGCTATGACTTTTTGAAATCACCTCAGTTTTTTAGGTTGTTTTAAGAAATTTACAATTCTAAAAAAGATAAATCTCTGCGTTTTTGTTTTTGGATACATTAATAATCATCCACTAACCAAAACTGTTTTGAGCTCTTGAAAATTTCAATCACAACTGAAGTTATTCATTTTTTAAATCAACTCAGTTTTTTAGGTTAAAATTTAGTTTAAAATCCAACAAAAAAAATGTAAATCGATGCCTTTTTGTTTTTCTCGTCATCGGCAATTATTTCTGCGTTCATTCTCTAACTAAAATTATTTTTAGCTCTTGAAAATTTCCATCACAACTGAAGCTATGATTTTTTTAAATCGCTTCAGTATTTTAAAATTTAAAAAATTACAATTCTAAAAAACAATAGAAAGCGATGCATTTTTATTTTTATCTATATCACCAATCATTTCTGCATTTATCCACTAACCAAAACTGTTTTCAACTCTTGAAAATTTTAATCACAACTGAAGCTATGAATTTTTAAAATCTCCTCAGTTTTTTAGGTTAAAATTTTAAAAATTACAATTGTAAAAAAATCGATACGATTTTGTTTTTATATACATCAGCAAATATTGGAGTGTTTATCCATTAACCAAAACCATTTTTAGCACTTGAAAATTTCAACCACAATTGAAGTTATGAATTTTTAAAATCACCCCAGTTTTTTAGGTTAAAATTTAAAAAATTACAATTCAAAAAAAAACAATATAAATATATACGTTTTTGTTTTTCTATACATCAGCAAGCATTTCCGTATTTATCCACTAAACAAAACTGTTTTCAGCTCTTGAAAATTTCAATCACAACTGAAACTATGAATTTTTAAAATTACCTCAGTTATTTTAGGTTAAAATTTAAAAAAATTACAATTCCAAAAAAAACTATATAAATCGATGCGTGTTTATTTTTCTATACATTAGCAATCATTTCTGCATTTATTCACTAACCAAAACAGTTTTCATCCCAGGAAAATTTAAATTACAACTGAAGCTATAAATTTTTTAAATTACCTCAACTTTGTATGTTGGAATTTAAAAAATTTTCAATTCCAAAAAAATATAAATCGACGCGTCTTTGATTTTTTCTACATCAGCAATAATTTCTGCATTTTTCCACTAATCAACACAGTTTTCAGCTCTTGAAAATTTAAATCAAATCTTTTTTAAATTACCTCAGTTTTTTAGGTAAAAATTTAAAAAATGTATAATTCTAAAAAATATATAAATCAGTGCGTTTTTGTTTTTGTTCACATCAGCAATCATTTATGTATTTATTCACTAACCAAAACCGTTTTCAGCTATTGAAAATTTCAATCACAACTGAAGCCATGATTTTTTTAAATCACCACAGTTTTTTGGTCAAAATTGTAAAATTTACAATTCTAAAAAACATAATAAATCGTTGCGTTTTTATTTTCCTATACATCAGCCATCACTTTTATATTTATCCACTAACCAAAACTGTTTTCAGCTATTAAAAATTTGAATCACAACAGGAAAAAAAAATTTAAATTTACAATTCTGAAAAAAATCGAAATCGTTGCGTTTTTGTTTATATCTAAATCAGCAATCATTTCTGTATCCACTAACAAAAACTGTTTTTAGCTCTTGAAACTTTGAATTACAATTGAAGCTATAAACCTCAGTTTTTCAGGTTAAAATTAAGATTTTTTTAAATTACCTCAGCTTTTTAGATTAAAATTTTAAAAATTTACAATTCTAGAAAAAAAATATTAATCGATTCGTTCTTGTTTTTTGTCTACATCAGCAATCATTTTTCGGTTCACTCACTAACCAAAACCGTTTTCAGCTCTTGAAAATTTGAATCACAACTGAAGCAAGAAATTTTTAAAATCACCTCAGTTTTTTAGGTTAAGATTTTAAACAACTACAATTCTAAAAAACAATATAAATCGATGCGTTTTTGTTTTTCTATATATTAGCCATCATTTCTGTATTCATTCATTCACCAAAACCGTTTACAGGTCTCGAAAATTTGAAACACAACTGAAGTTATTCATTTTTAAAATTAACCCAAAAAGTTTACAATTCTAAAAAAAATGTCAATCGATGCGTTTTTGTTTTCTGTGTTCATCCACTAAAGAAAACTGTTTTCGGCTCTTGAAAATTTGTATGACAACTGAAGCTATATTTTTTTTAAAATCACTTCAGTTTTTTAGTTTTTGTTTTTCTATACATCAACAGTTATTTTTGCATTTATGCACTAACCAAAACTGTTTTCATCTCTTGAAAATTTGAACCAAAACTGAAGCTATGAATTTTTAAAATCGCCTCAGTTTTTTAGGTTAAAATTTTAAAAGTTTACAATCCTAAAAAAAAATTAAATCGATGCGTTTTTGTTTTTCTCGTCATCGGAAATTATTTCTGCGTTCATCCACTAACTGAAACTGTTTTTAGCTCTTGAAAATTTTAATCACAACTGAAGCTATACATTTTTAAAATCACCTCAGTTTAGGTTAAAATTTAAAAAATTACAATTCCAAAAAAAACCAATATAAATCGATGCGTTTTTATTTTTCTATACATCAGCAATAATTTCTGTATTTATCCACTAAGAAAAACTGTTTTCAGCTCTTGAAAATTTGAAACACAACTGAAGTTATGCATTTTTAAAATTACCTCAGTTTTTCAGGTTAAAATTTAAAAAAAAATAAAATTGTAAAAAAAATCAATACGTTTATGTTTTCATATACATCAGCAAATATTTCTGTGATTATCCATTAACCAAATCCGTTTTCAGCACTTGAAAATTTCAACAACTGAAGTTATTCATTTTTAAAATCACCTCAGTTTTTTGGGTTAAAATTTTAAATATTTACAATTCTAAAAAATGTACATCAATGTGTTTTTTTTTTCTCTTCATCGGCAATTATTTCTGCGTTTATACACTAACCAAAACTGTTTTCAGCTCTTGAAAATTTTAATCACAACTAAAGCTATGAATTTTTAAAATTACCACAGTTTTTTCAGGTTAAAATTAAATAAATTACAATTCCAAAAAAAAAAAATCGGTTTTATTTTTCTATACATCAGCAATAATTTCTGTATTTATACTCTAAGAAAAACTGTTTTCAGCTCTTGAATATTTGAAACACAACTGAAGTTATGCATTTTTAAAATTACCTCAGTTTTTTAGGTTAAAATTTTAAAAGTTTACAATTCTAAAAAAAAATTAATCGATGCGTTTTTGTTCTTCTCGTCATCGGCAATAATTTCTGCGTTCATCCACTAACTAAAACTGTTTTTAGATATTGTAAATTTTAATCACAACCGAAGCTATGATTTTTTAAAATCGCCTCAGTTTTCTAGATTAAAATTTACAATTCTAAAAAAAAATATAAATCGATGCGTTTTTGTTTTTGACCATATCAGCAATCATTTTTGTATTTATCAACTAAACAAAACCGTTTTCAACTCTTGAAAATTTGAATCGCAACCGAAGTTATGATTTTTTTAAATTACTTCAACTTTTTTAGGTTAAGATTTTAAAAATTTACAATTATAAAAAAATCGATACTTTTTTGTTTTTGAATACATCAGCAATAATTTCTGCATTTGTCCACTAACCAAAACCGTTTTCAGCTCTTCAAAATTGGAATGGCAACTGAAGCTACAATTTTTTAAAATCACCTCAGTTTTTTAGAATAAAACTTAAAAAATTACAATTCTAAAAAAACATATAAATCGATGCGTTTTTGTTTTTATCTACATGTTTTCAGCTCTTGAAAATTTAAATCACAACTGAAGCTATGATTTCTTTAAATTACCTCAGTTTTTAGTGTTAAAATGTAAAAAAATTGATTTCTGTATTCTTTTCAAATGTCAACTGTCAATTTGACAGAAGGTGTTAAACAGTTGGCAGTTGGTAATTGAGAAAAGATGTAAGAAAAAGGTTAACAAAACATAATTGACAGATGGCATAGTATAAATGACACATACATAGGAGACAGTTGACTAAAGATTAAAGACAATTGCCAGAAAGTGATTTACAGATGGCAGTTGGTAATTGACAAAGGAGGTAATAAATAGGTTAACAAAATACCAAATTGACAGATGACATAGTGTATATGAGACATAGAAGACAGTTGACCAAAGATTAAAAACAATTGCTAGAAACTGGTTTACAGATGGCAGTTGGCACTTGATAAAAGACGTAAGAAAAAATTTAACATAACACAATTGACAGATGATATAATATATATAACACATGCATAGAAGACAGTTGACCAAAGATTGAAGACAATTGTCAGAGACTGGTTAACAGATGACAGATGGTACTTGAATAAATACGTCAGAAAAAAGTAAACAAAATACAATTGATAGATAACTATAAACTACAAACAGAGGTCAGAAGAAAATTGAAAGATGTCAATTGATAATTGTCAGATGACAAAAGAAAAGAACTTTTGTTACAACACCTTACAGTGAATTTAGAAAAGAAATGCAATCGATAGATGACAGTTGATTTAATCTGATGACTGATGAAAATATGAAACATAAAATAAATATCAGAAAAAATAGCATAATAGTAAACAGTTGATAAAAGATTTAAGATAAAAGGCAGAAGATATTTGATAGAGGGATAAAAGAAGATGACAAAACGGCAAATGATAGAAAATATAAATGAAAAACAGTTTAGAGAGGACGAAATATAATTGACCAAATAATATGTTAATAACATATAAGATCCAAGACATTAGAAATAATGGATACAAAAAGGAAATATAGAAGACAGGTAAGAGAAAACAGAATACTATAATTGATAGAAGGCAAGTTATAATTAACAGATGAAAAATAATAGTCAATAGAAGGCGGAAGACAAATGACGAAAGTCAGTTAAAAGCTGACAGTTTAAAATCTCTTAACTGCTAAGAGATAACAGAAGTCAATTATATTTTACAATAAAAAAAGAGCAGAAGTTAATCGACAGATAATAAATAAAATATAATAACTGATATATATATATATATATATATATATATATATATATATATATATATTAAAGGACAGAAGCAACTTGCCAAAAGATTATATGATGACATATGAAAAATAAAATAGGCGACTGAAAACCAAAAATTGTTATTGTTGAAAGACAGATAGAAGTTAGTTAAATAGTTAAAGAATAACGGTTTTAAAATCTGTCAACTGATAAGAGAAGACAAAAAGTCAATTGAAGTTCTACAATAAATAAAAAGCCAAAGAAAATTGATAGAAGGTAATTGACAAATGACAAATGATGTATGATATTTAATACCTAATAAGAAATGACAGATGAATACTTTATAAAAGACAGAAGGAAATTGATTATAGGCAACCATGATAGATGAACTATGATAAATAAAATAGAAGACAGGTGACAAAAAACAGAAAACTATTATTGCTAGAAGGCAATTATAAATAACAGATGATAGATAACAGATAATAGAAGGCGGAAGACAAATAAAAAATGTCAGTTTAAAGATGACGGTTTAAAATATGTTAACTGATAAGAAATGACCAAAGGCATTTGAAGTTCTACAGTAAATAAAAAGCAGAAGAAAATTGACAGAAATCAATTGGCAGATGATGAATGATACATTATATATTGTAACTGATAAGAAATAACAGGCGAAATACACTTGATATATTATAAAAGACATAAGGAAATTGACAAAAGACAATCGATAGATGATAGATGATGATTAAAAAAATTATAACAGATGACAGATTACAGAAAGAGAAGATAATAATTAGTATAAGGTATCTAAGACAAATGATAGAAATTAATTAGGAGATGACAGCTTAAAATCTGGTAACTGATAAGAGATGATAGTTGAAGTTGCAGAATAAAGAAAAAATAGAAGAAAAGTAACAGATGATAGATGATATATTATATATAATAACTGACAAAGGCGCAAGTTCTAACGTGTTCAGTAATCATTAGAATTTATACCGACATCAGAAGTCTTAAACTATCGTCTAATAAACATTTTGGAGGTCCTCAAAAGTCATCTCGGAATGTCAAAAATCGGTGCAAGATGGGTGCCTAGATTGCTTAAACTTCCACAAAAACAGGAGTGTTCGTGTGCGATTTTGAATCAAGGGTGTTTTTTAGGAACTAATTGTTACTGTGGATGAAACTTAAGTTCATCATCATGAATCTGAGTCTAAGTAGGATTCTACGCAGTGGCATAAAAAGGGTACACCACCGCATAAGAAGTTCAGTCGGCGGGAAAGCTCATGGTGAGAATTTTCTGGGATACAGAAGGAATTTTATTGATTAATTATAAGGAAAAAAGTGTTTCTATAACCGGATAATATTACGCTTCAATTTTAGATTAGCTAAAAGAGGCCATGCTCTTGCATGACTTTGCATAACATTAATCACCAGTCTTACAGCCCAGATTTGGCTTCCAGCGTCTATTATCTCTTTACAAACCTGAAAAAAGGGCTTCGAGGAATCAAATTTTCTGCTGATTAAAAAGTGAAGGATGCAGTTTCAGCGTATTTAAATCTTTTTTTTTCTGAACATATTCATAAATTAATTCATAAGTCTGAGAAATGTGTTACGGTTGCAGGTAAATATATTAACAAAGAAAAATGGTTTTGTAATATTATTTCATCCCTTTTTATTCCACACCCGCGTATATAAAAGAAAAATAGACAACCGTTGGCAGAAGACAAAAAACTATGAACAATTGTCAGTTAACAGGTACTAGTTGATGATCTGAGACATGAAATATGACAGTTGACACTTGGCAGACTACAAATTAATAGATAGAAAAAATTAAAATTAAGATAGGAAGAAAATGGCTATAATTGACTGAAGACAAAATGAAATTCAACGATTAAACGATGCCAGTTTAAATAAAAGACATATTTAACTTTTATTAATTATACAAAACTGTTTTCAGCTTTGAGTTATAACTAAATTACAACTAAAGTTATAACTCTTTTCAGCTTTTGAGTAACTGAATTACAATTAAAGCTATAGCTATAAATTCTTAAAATTGCATCAGTTTTCAGATGAAAACTTTTAAAAATATAAAAAATTTAAATCATTTCGTTTTGGATTCAATCCATATCAACAGACACTTTTGCCTTCATCTACTAACCAAAACTGTTTTCATCTATTGAAAAATGTAATAATAACTAAAGCCATAAACGAATGAATAGAATTTATGCATTTATTTCAAAAAATCAATTACCATCACCGATTGGAATTTATAATCTTCATTAAAATAACGGCGCCGAGTACATTTTTTTAATTTCAGTTATTAATTGGCTTCATTTATTCAATAGCCGAGCGTTGATTGCATAAATACGTTATTTTCGTGTGTCGATTATTAATTCCGCTTAATTCGTATGTATCTTTCTCGGTTTACGGATAATGGCTCCTCTCGAGGAACGACCGACTCCACATATGTACTACACACACACACATAAGGTATGTATAGATACGTTCCTTTTTTATGGAGTAGTTCCAATACGTTAATGCCTTTAACTGTAAGATTAATTGATCTACCGTATAACCAGTTTCGAAATAATAAAAGTACTCCAAGTTCAATCATGACTCGCTATATATGTGGAATTATTGTTTCGTTGAGTACTTTTCACTGCTACGTTTTAATTAAGGCCCCGGTACTCGGGGTCCACAATAATACCTTTGTAACGAGCAGACGTGTTCGGAGTAATTAATTCAATATAACGAAGGCGTGAAAACCGAAAATCTATTGTTTCATAATTTTTTATTGTTGATTTTTTTGTGTTAACTTTTCATATTATACATACAAACATTTTGTTAGAAAAACTAAACAATTAATTAATAATACTTAAGCAGGCCAGTGGAGAAATAAATTTTTTGAGTTACGTAAAATTGTATTGAAATACTAACAAGAATATGTTTACATTAATTATTCTTGTGGTAATGTTATTTCAGCAAATCCGTCGCTGATGTTTTACTGTTTGGATTGTAGGATAGAGGCCACCCACCCACCCTACATATATATTTTTACTCCAATTAAAATCTCTGGTGTAGTTTTTCTAAAACAATAATCACAATTGTATTTTTAGTTTCTGGAGACTTAAGACTTGTAGCTTGAGTTATTCAAACATGTTGGGTGGGTGGGTGTCAATTATCTCATACTCTAATTAATTAATCAAGAGCAAGTGAATTTGGGGAAAAATCTGATGAAATTTATTAAAATGAACAAGAAAATGTTTGCATTAATTATTTTGATGGTAATGTAATTGCAGAAAATGCTGATGTTTTACTGTTTAGATTGTGAAATAGAGTTAATGAAATCTGTTGGGTGGGTGGGTGTCCACTATTCCATACTCTAATTAATTAACCAATAGCAAGTGCATTTGTGAAAAATTCTGATAAAAATTAATTAAAATGAAGGAGAAAATTTTTGGATTAATTATTTTGGTGGTAATGTAATTGCAGCAAAACCCTCGCTGATGTTTTACTGTTTGAATTGTAGGATAGAGGCCACCCACCCACCCTGCATATATATTTTTACTCCAATTAAAATCTCTGGTGTAATTTTTCTAAAACAATAATTACAATTGCATTTTTAGTTTCTGGAGACTTAAACACTACTTGTAGCTTGAGTTATTCAAATTTGTTGGGTGGGTGGGTGTCGATTATCTCATACTCTAATTAATTAATCAAGATCAAGTGAATTTGGCGAAAAATCTGATGAAATTTATTAAAATAAACGAGAAATTTTTTGCATTAATTATTTTGATGGTAATGTAATTGCAGCAAAACCCTCGCTGATGTTTTACTGTTTGGATTGTGGGATAGAGGACACCCAACCACCCTACATATATACTTTTACTTCAATCAAAATCTCTGGTGTAGTTTTCCTGGAACAATAATCACAATTGTATTTTTAGTTTTTGAGTATTTGCAGTTTAAGTTAATAAAACATTTAGAGTGGGTGGGTGATCCGCAAGGACCAACACGTATCAGTTACTTGATAATAAACAAATGGAACATAACAAGTGTATTACTTGTCCCAATAGTCTTAATTCAAAATTTAAGATAATTTTAATTCCTCCAATGAACTTTCAAGTTTATTTAAAGTTAAACGAATCCATCCATCCATCATTCAAAATCATATAATGATAATTCTAGGTCATTAAAGATCTAAATCATTCAAGAATAATTTAAAGTTATCAGTCAGTAAAAACCAATGTCGATTAAAAGTCCCCGAACTGTTATCAAATTTGTTAAAAGTCACCCAAAAATAACTCAAGGTCATTCGATTATCATTCAAGGTTTTCTTACAATTATTTAAGAAAATCAAATTAATCCAAGAACCTCCAGCGAACATACAAATGACTTAAATGATAACACCCGCAAATCCCGAGGCGAGGAAGGAGGGGAAAAAACATCAGGAGTGATTGCAGATACAAAAAAAATACATATTTATTAAATATGTAAACTATTTTTTTTGTAAATGTATATATAAATAAAATCTTTAATCTTTAAATAATCTCTCCTATAAATTATTGAATATAATTTAAATAATAATTCTATGCCTTTTAAGGTCATTTAAGTCATCAAACAATAATTTAAACTTCATGGAATTAGCAAAGATGATTCAAAGTCAACAAACGTCGATCCAGTAATCATTTAAGGTTATCCAATTATCATTGAAGGTCTTCCTAGAGGATTCAAGATAATTTCAAATGCTCCAATGAATATTTAAAATTATTCATGTTTTAAGAAACCAAACGATCGTTCGAATGCATCCAATTATAATATAGGGTTTTCCACAAATGACTGATTATCATTCAAGATCATCTATTGCTAATTTTAAGTCTTCCATCATCATTTAAGACATCTTACGATCATTTAATGTAACACAGTCAGTTAAGATAAGATTTTTAATGTTCTTGAACGGTCATCCAATTAGTTTAGAGTCATTCAACAATCGTATAAAGTCATCCAATTATCATTCAAGTTATTTAAAAAAATCAAAATTTATTTAAGACCCTCCAACGAATATTTAAGATTATTTACGATCATTAAATTCCTTTCAAACCTAAAATTAGGTCTCCCCAAATCATGGAGTATCATTTAAGGTCATCGAATGATGATTCTATGTCATACGAGGTCATTCAATTTGTTCAATAATAATTTAAAGTTATCCAACAGTCAATAAAAATTGTTCAACCAACGACGCTTTAATGTCTTCGAACATACATCAAATTAGTTAATGGACATTCAACAATCATTTAAGGTCATTCAATTATCTAAGAAGACCTTTTTCTAAGAGTTATTTAAGGAATTCAAGTTAATTTAAACTTTTTAAACGAACATTCAAGATTAATTAAGATATCCACACATATTTTTCACAAATAATTTTATATTATTAAAGGTCATCTAATAGCAATTATAGGTAATTCAAGATTATATAATGGTAAATTTAGGTCATTCAAGGCCATCTAATGATAAATTTGTGTCATCTCAGGTTATTTAAGTCATGAAACAATAATTTATAGTTATCCAACATTTATGGTAATATCCTTGAACGCACATCAAATTAGTTTACAGTTTCAAGATTTATGATTAATTAAATTGATAAGAAGAACTCAACGACCGTCAAAGGTTTTCATAATTATTATACATCATTCAAGGACATATAGTGGTAATTATAGGTCATTCAAGGTCATTAAATGGTAATTCTAGCTCATCCAAGATCATTTCAGTCATTAAATAATAATTTATATTTATTACACAGTTAATAAAGATAATCTAAGCTCAACAAATGTCGAATTAAGTTCCTAGAAGGCTCATCAAATTAGGTTAGTGTCATACAAAAATCATTTAAAGTCATCCAATTCTCGTTCAAGGTCTTCTAACAGTTATTTAAAAAAAATGAGTTTATTTTTAAATCATCCAAAGCACTTAACACAAGTTTTTAAGTCGTTTAACCTTAAAAACTTTTGGTAAGTGCTTTGGATGATTGAACGATCGTTCAGTTCCATCCAATTGTGAACTAAGGTTTTCTACAGGGTATTAAATATCATTCAAGGTCATCTAAAGGTAATTCTAGGTCATTTAATTGTAATTCTAGGTGATCCAAGCTCATTTAAGTCATCAAACAATGAATTTTCAAGAAGTACACATGTATGACGAGTGTAAGAACTTAATGTTTGTAACACAATAAAATTCTAAATAAGTTTGCTTAAATTTTCTAAGAAATTCTCGTTTCCTACTCCTGCGAGGATTTTATTAAGGTTTCTGAAATATTTTTGGATTTTTTTCTAATTATTAGTATTGCCTGTTGAATTCTCGAGAAAATTCCTTTTGCAGATTTCTAGAATTTTCTAGGAATTTCTTTTTTATTTCTGCAAGGATATTGTTAGGTTTTTTTTTAATATTCTTAAAATTTCTGTTATTTTAAACTCCAAAAAGATTGGAGGTTCTTAAATTTTATACAAATTTCTCCTTAAGGTTTTTACAGTATCTTTCTAATTACCAGAATTTTCTTAGAGGTCTCTTGAATTTTCAAGGAATTTCCGTTTGCAGATTGTTTAAATTTTCTAGGAATTTCTCTTTGCTTCTGGTTTTTTTTTAATTTTCCTAAAATTTCTTTTATTTTAAATGCTGAAAAAAAACTTGGAGGTTTCTTGAATTTTTATATACAGGCTGACTTTTTTAGATGTTTTCTAAACTATAAGAGATAGAAAAACTGTTAAATGGGAAAAGAAGTACAGATTTACAAGACAAATAAAATTCTACTTTCAAAGTTAAAAAAAAAAATAGATATTTTGAAAAAAGAAAAAAATGACAATTTCTTCAAATCAATATATCTCGGTTATTATTACAGATAGAAAAAAACTGTAAAGAACACAGTTGTAGATAATTTTTGTGGGTTAATAAAATATATTCAGAAATTTTTTATCGCAATTATTTTCCGAGATGTGACGCAAACCTCATTCGATAGATTATTTTTTTCTCTTTAATCCAATATCACATACGACAAGGTTATTTCTAAAAATAAGTGACTTATAGTAATTTTAAGTTTGATTATACATAAAAAAATAGTTAGACATGAAAAATATAAAAATAAACCAATTGTAGTTGATTATAATTATGGCAATATTGTAATTATTTGTTTTACAAAGATATGCAAAGATTAAATCAACAAAATGAATCGAGAAATTTCCTTTTGCAAATTTCTAGAATTTTCTAGGAATTTTTTTACTTCTCTGCGAGGATTTTAATTTAATTTTCATGAAATTCCTAGGTTTTTTCAGTATTTTTTTCCATTTTCGACAGTTTTCCAGACATTGTTATTCTAGAATTTTCATATTTGTTTTACTGTTATTTAAAATTTTCCAATATATTTTGCTCTATTGTATATTATAACAACTTGCTAGCAACATTTTATTTTTCGAAAAAACATGATTTAATTTTCCTCATTGCAGGATTTTTACTCCTTCGATTTGTAAAAAAAATACAAGTGCTTTAGCATTGATGTTAATTAAACATCAGCGACCCACCCACCCATCATGTTTTATTAACTCAAGCTATAAGTACTGTTTAAGTCTTCAAAAACTAAAAATACAATTGTGACTGTTGTTTTAGAAAAACTACAGGAAATATTTTAATTGGAGTAAAACTATATATGTAGGGTGGGTGGGTGGCCTCTAACCCACAATCTAAACAGTATAACATCAACGAGGGTTTTGCTTCAACTACATTACCACTAAAATAATTCATGCAAAAATTTTCTCATTTATTTTGATTAATTACTTCAAAATTTTCCCTAAAAACAAATGTTTTGGGTTAATTAATTAGAGTATGAAATAGCCGGCACCCACCCACCCTACATGTTTTATTAACTCAATCTAAAAGTTCTGTTTTAGTCTTGAAAAACTAAAAATACAATTGTGATTGTTGTTTTAGAAAAACTACATCAAAGATTTTAATTGGAATAAAAATATATATGTAGGGTGGGTGGGTGGCCTCTATCCCACAGTCTAAACAGTAAAATATCAGCAAGGGTTTTGCTACAATTGCATTACCACTAAAATAATTAATGCAAAAAATTTCTCATTTATTTTGATTAATTCCTTCAAAATTTTCCTTAAAAACAAATGTTTTGGTTTAATTAATTAGAGTATGGTATAGCCGACACCCACCCATCCTACATGTTTTATTAACTCAATCTAAAAGTTCTGTTTTAGTCTTGAAAAACTAAAATTACAATTTTGATTATTGTTTTAGAAAAACTACAGCAAAGATTTTAATTGAAGTAAAATTATATATGTAGGGTGGGTGGGTGGCCTCTATCCCACAATCCAAACAGTAAAACATCAGCGAGGGTTTTGCTGTAATTACATTACCATGAAAGTAACCCACCCACCGTACATGTTTTATTAATTCAAGCTACAAATACTGTTTAAGTCTTCAAAAATTAAAAATACAATTGTAAATATTTATTAGAAAAACTACACCAGAGATTTTAATCGGAGTACTGCGCAAGCAATAGGAAGTACAGATGTACCTCTTTATGGTAAAGATATAGCCATATATAAGCAGTTCCTACTGCTTGCGCAGTAACTAATGTTTTTTTACTTCAATCAAATGCTCCTTTTGATGTACAATTTAGCAATAGGACTTTTCGATTGAAGTAAAAAAGAACATTAAGTACTGCGCAAGCAGTAGGAAATACTGATGTTTATCGTCACGAAAATTAATAAATCAATTATTCAGCAGTTCCTACTGCTTGCGCAGTGATTAATTTTTTTTACTTCAATTGAAAAGTTCTCTTGATGTACAAATTATCAACAAAACCTTTCGATTGAAGTAAAAAAAAACATTAAGTACTGCGCAAGCAGTAGGAACTACTGATGCATTTGTTTATCGTTAGATGAAGCGATATATCAGCAGTTCCTACTGCTTGCGCAGTAATTATTTTTTTTTTAACTTTAATCAAAAGCTGCTCTTGATGTACATTTTATCAATAGGACTTTTTTCGATTGAAGTAAGAAAGAACATCAAGTACTGCGCAAGCAGTAGGAAATACTGATGTTTCTGGGTGGGTGTCCTCTATCCCACAATTAAAACAGTAAAACATCAGCAAGGGTTTTGTTGCAATTACGTTACCAACAAAATAATTAATACAAAATATTTTTGGTTCATTTTAATTAATTTCATCAGAATTATTCTTAAAAGCACTTGCTATTGGTTAATTAATTAGAGTATGAGATAGTCGACACCCACCCACCATACATGTTTTATTAATTTAAGTTACAAATACTGTTTAATTCTTCAAAAACTAAAAATACAATTGTGATTGTTGTTTTAGAAAAACTACATCAAAGATTTTAATTGGAGTAAAAATATATATGTAGGGTGGGTGGGTGGCCTCTATCCCACAGTCTAAACAGTAAAACATCAGCAAGGGTTTTGCTACAATTGCATTACCACTAAAATAATTAATGCAAAAATTTTCTCATTTATTTTGATTAATTCCTTCAAAATTTTCCTTAAAAACAAATGTTTTGGGTTAATTAATTGAAAAACTAAAAATACAATTGTGATTGTTGTTTTAGAAAAACTACATCAAAGATTTTAATTGGAGTAAAAATATATATGTAGGGTGGGTGGGTGGCCTCTATCCCACAATTTAAACAGTAAAACATCAGCGAGGGTTTTGCTGTAATTACATTACCATGAAAATTACCCACCCACCGTACATGTTTTATTAATTCAAGCTACAAGTACTGTTTACGTCTTCAAAAATTAAAAATACAATTGCGATTATTTTTTAGAAAAACTACACCAGAGATTTTAATTGGAGTACTGCGCAAGCAGTAGGAAGTACAGATGTACCCCTTTATGGTAACGATATTGCCATATATAAGCAGTTCCTATTGCTTGCGCAGTAATTAATGTTTTTTTACTTCAATCAAATGCTCCTTTTGATGTACAATTTAGCAATAGGACTTTTCGATTGAAATAAAAAAGAACATTAAGTACTGCGCAAGCAGTAGGAAATACTGATGTTTATCGTCACGAAAATTAATAAATCAATTATTCAGCAGTTCCTACTGCTTGCGCAGTGATTAATTTTTTTTACTTCAATTGAAAAGTTCTCTTGATGTACAAATTATCAACAAAACCTTTCGATTGAAGTAAAAAAAAACATTAAGTACTGCGCAAGCAGTAGGAACTACTGATGCATTTCTTTATCGTTACGATGAAGCGATATATCAGAAGTTCTTACTGCTTGCGCAGTAATTATTTTTTCTTTTTAACTTCAATCAAAAGCTCCTCTTGATTATCATTTTATCAATAGGACTTTTCGATTAAAGTAAACAAGAACATTAAGTACTGCGCAAGCAGTAGTAAATACTGATGTACTATGTATGTGTTATATTTACTATGTCATCTGCCATCTGTCAACCACCTTCTGACAATTGTTTTCAATCTTTGGTCAACTGTCTTCTATGCATAGGTCAGTTGTATTTTGTTAACTATTTTCTTTCGTTTTTTGTCAAGTATCAACTGCCAACTGTTAATTACTTTCTAACAATTATCTTCAATCTTTGGTAAACTGTCTTCTATGCATGTGTAATATCTATTACGTCATCTGTTAATTATGTTTTGTCAACTTTCTTCTTACATCTTTTGTCAATTACCAATTGCCATCTGTTAAGCACCTTCTGTCAATTTGACAGTTGACAGTTGACATTTGACAAGAATAGAGAAATCACTTTTTTAAATTTTAACCTAAACAACTTAGGTAATTGAAAAAAATCATAGCTTCAGTTGTGATTAAAATTTTCAAGAGCTAAAAACAGTTTTATTCATTGGATGAACGCAGATGACGAGAAAAACAATATTTTTTTTTTAGAATTGTAAACTTTTAAAATTTTAACCTAAAAAACTCAGGTAATTTTAAAAATGAATAACTTCAGTTGTGGTTGAAATTTTCAATAGCTGAAAACAGTTTTGTTTAGTGCATAAATGCAAAAATATCCACTAATGTATTGAAAAACAAAAACGCATCGATTTATATTGTTTTTTGGAATTGTATTTTTTTAAATTTTAATCTAAAAAACTGAAGTGATTCAAAAAAATTATAGCTTCAGTTGTGATGCAAATTTTCAAGAGCTGAAAACGGTTTTGGTTAGAGGATAAATACAGAAATAATTGCTGATATGGGTGAAAACAAAAACGCATCGATTTATATTTTATTTTAAAATTGTAAATATTTAAAATTTCAATCTAAAAAAGTGATTTTAAAAATTCATAGTTTCAATGGTGATACAAGTTTTCAAGAAATAAAAACAGTTTTGGTTAGTGGGAGAATACAGAAATCATTGTTGGTGTAGACAAGAACAAAAACGTATCGATTTATATTTTTTTTAGAATTGTAAATTTTGAAAATTTTAATCTAAAAAACTGAGGTGGCTTTAAAAAATCATTAAACTTCAATCGTGATTTAAAATTTCAAGAGATGAAAACAGTTTTTGTTAGTGGATAAATACAGAAATTATTGCTGATGTATAGAAAAATAAAAACGCATCGATTTATATTTTTTTAGAATTGTGATTTTTTTAAATTTCAACCTGAAAAAGGAGGTAATTTTAAAAATTCATAGCTTCAGTTGTGATTTCAATTTTGAAGAGCTAAAACCAGTTTTGGCTAGTGGATAAATTGAGAAATGATCATTGATGTAGTCAAAAACAAAAACGAATAGATTTATATCTTTTTAGAATTGTATTTTTTTTTAAATTTTTACCTAAAAAGCTGAGGTGATTTTAAAAAATCGTAGCTTCAGTTGTTATTCAAATTTTCAAGAGCCGAAAACGGTTTTGGTTAGAGGATAAGTACAGAAACGATTGCTGATGTATAGAAAAATAAAAACGCCTCGATTTATACATTTTTTTAGAATTGTAATTTTTTTAATTTTAACCTAAGAAACTGAGGTAAGTTTAAAAATTTATAGCTTTAGGTTGTAGTTGAAATTTTCAAGAGCTGAAAACGGTTTTGGTTAGTGTATAAACGCAAAAATGATTGCTGATGTATAGAAAAACAAAAACGCATCGATTAATATTGTTTCTTGAAATTCTAAATGTTTTTAATTTACACCTTAAAACTTGATTAAAATTTTCAATAGATGAAAGCTTCATTCAGTGGATGAGTGCAGAAATGATTGTTGATGTAGATAAAAACAAAAACGAATCGATTTCTAATTTTTTTATTGTTTAAATTTTAACCTAAAAACTGATGTAATTTTAAAAATTAGTTGCGACTTTTCAATGGGTCAAAACTGTTTTAGTTTGACGAATTAGGGTAAAAAAATTTGCATGTTATGTTTTGTGATTATCGCGCCGCGTAGAAAATCGATGTTGCCGGTAACCTAATATTTCCTGACGATAATAAAACATTTGAAAATTTAAATAATTACCGCATTAACTCGAGCTACAAGTACTGTTTAAGTCAAAAATTAAAAATACAATTGTGACTATTGTTTTAGAAAAACAACACCAGAGATTTTAATTGTAGTAAAAATATATATGTAGGGTGGGTGGGTGGCCTCTATTACACAATCCAAACAGTAAAACATCAACGAGGGTTTTGCTGCAATTACATTACCACTAAAATAATTAATGCAAACATTTTCTCGTTCATTTAAATTAATTTCATTAGAATTTTCCACAAGGGCACTTACTTTTGGTTGATTAATTAAAGTATGAGATAAACGATACCCACCCACTCTTCATGTTTTACTAACCCAAGCCACAATTACTGTTTAAGTCTTCAAAAACTAAAAATTCAATTGTGATTATTATTTTAGAAAAACTACACCAGAGATTTTAATTGTAGTAAAAATATATATCTAGGGTGGGTGGGTGGCCTATATCCCACAATCTAAACAGTAAAACATTAGCAAGGGTTTTGCTACAATTGCATTACCACTAAAATAATTAATGCAAAAATTTTCTCATTTATTTTGATTAATTCCTTCAAAATTTTCCTTAAAAACAAATGTTTTGGGTTAATTAATTAGAGTATGGTATAGCCGACACCCACCAACCCTACATGTTTTATTAACTCAATCTAAAAGTTCTGTTTTAGTCTTGAAAAACTAAAATTACAATTTTGATTATTGTTTTAGAAAAACTACAGCAAAGATTTTAATTGAAGTAAAATTATATATGTAGGATGGGTGGGTGGCCTCTATCCCACAATCCAAACAGTAAAACATCAGCGAGGGTTTTGCTGTAATTACATTACCATGAAAATAACCCACCCACCGTACATGTTTTATTAATTCAAGCTACAAATACTGTTTAAGTCTTCAAAAATTAAAAATACAATTGTAAATATTTATTAGAAAAACTACACCAGAGATTTTAATTGGAGTACTACGCAAGCAGTAGGAAGTACAGATGTACCTCTTTATGGTAACGATATAGCCATATATAAGCAGTTCCTATTGCTTGCGCAGTAATTAATGTTTTTTACTTCAATCAAATGCTCCTCTTGATGTACAATTTAGCAATAGGACTTTTCGATTGAAGTAAAAAAGAACATTAAGTACTGCGCAAGCAGTAGGAAATACTGATGTTTATCGTCACGAAAATTAATAAATCAATCAATCAGCAGTTCCTACTGCTTGAGCAGTGATTATTTTTTTTTTACATCAATTGAAAAATTCTCTTGATGTACAAATTATCAACAAAACCTTTCGATTGAAGTAAAAAAAACATTAAGTACTGCGCAAGCAGTAGGAACTGCTGATGCATTTGTTTATCGTTAGATGAAGCGATATATCAGCAGTTCCTACTGCTTGCGCAGTAATTATTTTGTTTTAAACTTTAATCAAAAGCTGCTCTTGATGTACATTTTATCAATAGGACTTTTTTCGATTGAAGTAAAAAAGAACATCAAATACTGCGCAAGCAGTAGGAAATACTGATGTTTTTGGGTGTCCTCTATCCCACAATTAAAACAGTAAAACATCAGTAAGGGTTTTGTTGCAATTACGTTACCAACAAAATAATTAATACAAAATATTTTTCGTTCTTTTCAATTAATTTCATCACAATTTTCCTTAAAAGCATTTGCTATTGGTTAATTAATTAGAGTATGAGATAGAGGACACCCACCCACCCTACATGTTTCATTAAGCTACAAATACTGTTTACTCTTCAAAACCTAAAAATACAATTGTGATTATTGTTTTAGAAAAACTACAGTAGAAATTTTAATTGTAGTTAATATATATATGTAGGGTGGGTGGGTGGCCTCTATCCCACAATCAAAACAGTAAAACATCAGCAAGGGTTTTGCTGCAATTACATTACCACCAAAATAATTAATACAATTTTTTTTTCTTTCATTTTAATTAATTTTATGAGAACTTTTCACAAAGGCTTTCTATTGGTTAATTAATTAGAGTATGATATAGACGACACCCACCCATCCATCATATTTTATAAACTCAAGCTGTAAGTACTGTTTAAATCTTCCAAAACTAAAAATACAATTGTGGTTATTGTTTTAGAAAAGCCACACCAGAGATTTTAATTGAAGTAAAAATATATATGAAGGGTGGGTGGGTGGCCTCTATCCCACAATCTAAAGAGTAAAACATCAACGAGGGTTTTGCTGTAATTACATTACCATGAAAATAACCCACCCAACGTACATGTTTTATTAATTCAAGCTACAAGTACTGTTTACGTCTTCAAAAATTAAAAATACAATTGTGATTATTTTTTAGAAAAACTACACTAGAGATTTTAATTGGAGTACTGCGCAAGCATTAGGAAGTACAGATGTACCTCTTTATGGTAACGATATAGCCATATATAAGCAGTTCCTATTGCTTGCGCAGTAATTAATGTTTTTTTACTTCAATCAAATGCTCCTCTTGATGTACAATTTAGCAATAGTACTTTTCGAGTGAAGTAAAAAAGAACATTAAGTACTGCGCAAGCAGTAGGAAATATTGATGTTTATCGTCACGAAAATTAATAAATCAAAGATTCAGCAGTTCCTACTGCTTGCGCAGTGATTAATTTTTTCTTACTTCAATTGAAAAGTTCTCTTGATGTACAAATTATCAACAAAACCTTTCGATTGAAGTAGAAAAAAACATTAAGCACTGCGCAAGCAGTAGGAACTACTGATGCATTTGTTTATCGTTAGATGAAGCGATGTATCAGAAGTTCCTACTGCTTGCGCAGTAATTATTTTTTTTTAACTTTAATCAAAAGCTGCTTTTGATGTACATTTTATCAATAGGACTTTTTTCGATTGAAGTAAAAAAGAACATCGAGTGCTGCGCAAGCAGTAGGAAATACTGATGTTTTTGGGTGGGTGTCCTCTATCCCATAATTAAAACAGTAAAACATCAGCAAGAGTTTTGTTGCAATTACGTTACCAACAAAATAATTAATACAAAATATATTTCGTTCATTTTAATTAATTTCATCAGAATTTTCCTTAAAAGCACTTGCTATTGGTTAATTAATTAAAGTATAAGATAAAACTAAAAATACAATTGTGATTATTGTTTTAGAAAAACTACAACAAAGATTTTAATTGGAGTAAAAATATATATGTAGGGTGGGTGGGTGGCCTCTATCCCACAATCTAAACAGTAAAACATCAGCAAAGGTTTTGCTACAATTGCATTACCACTAAAATAATTAATGCAAAAATTTTCTTATTTATTTTGATTAATTCCTTCAAAATTTTCCTTAAAAACAAATGTTTTCGGTTAATTAATTAGAGTATGGTATAGCCGATACTCACCCACCCTACATGTTTTATTAACTCAATCTAAAAGTTCTGTTTTAGTCTTGAAAAACTAAAAATACAATTGTGATTGTTGTTTTAGAAAAACTACATCAAAGATTTTAATTGGAGTAAAAATATATATATATATATATATATATATATATATATAGGGTGGGTGGGTGGCCTCTATCCCACAATCTAAACAGTAAAACATCAGCAAGGGTTTTGCTACAATTGCATTGCCATTAAAATAATTAATGCAAAAATTTTCTCATTTATTTTGATTAATTCCTTCAAAATTTTCCTTAAAAACAAATGTTTTGGGTTAATTAATTAGAGTATGGTATAGCCGACACCCACCCACCCTACATGTTTTATTAACTCAATCTAAAAGTTCTGTTTTAGTCTTGAAAAACTAAAAATACAATTGTAATTTTTGTTTTAGAAAAACTACACCAGAGATTTTAATTGAAGTAAAAATATATATGAAGGGTGGGTGGGTGGCCTCTATCCCACAATCTAAACAGTAAAATATCAACGAGGGTTTTGCTGTAATTACATTACCATGAAAATAACCCACCCACCGTACATGTTTTATTAATTCAAGCTACAAGTACTGTTTACGTCTTCAAAAATTAAAAATACAATTGTGATTATTTTTTAGAAAAACTACACGAGAGATTTTAATCGGAGTACTGCGCAAGCAGTAGGAAGTACAGATGTACCTCTTTATGGTAACGATATAGCCATATATAAGCAGTTCCTATTGCTTGTGCAGTAATTAATGTTTTTTTACTTCAATCAAATGCTCCTCTTGATGTACAATTTAGCAATAGGACTTTTCGATTGAAGTAAAAAAGAACATTAAGTACTGCGCAAGCAGTAGGAAATACTGATGTTTCTCTTTATGGTCACGATAAGGCAATATATCAGCAGTTCCTACTGCTTGCGCAGTGATTAATTTTTTTTTTTACTTCAATTGAAAAGTTCTCGTGATGTACAAATTATCAACAAAACCTTTCGATTGAAGCAAAAAAAAACATTAAGTACTGCGCAAGCAGTAGGAACTACTGATGCATTTCTTTATCGTTAGATGAAGGGATATATCAGTAGTTCCTACTGCTTGCGCAGTAATTATTTTTTCTTTTTAACTTCAATCAAAAGCTCCTCTTGACTATCATTTTATCAATAGGACTTTTCGATTAAAGTAAACAAGAACATTAAGTACTGCGCAAGCAGTAGGAACTACTGATACATTTCTTTATCGTTAGATGAAGCGATATATCAGTAGTTTCTACTGCTTGCGCAGTAATTATTTTTTCTTTTTAACTTCAATCAAAAGCTCCTCTTGACTATCATTTTATCAATAGGACTTTTCGATTAAAGTAAACAAGAACATTAAGTACTGCGCAAGCAGTAGGAACTACTGATACATTTCTTTATCGTTAGATGAAGCGATATATCAGTAGTTCCTACTGCTTGCGCAGTAATTATTTTTTCTTTTTAACTTCAATCAAAAGCTCCTCTTGACTATCATTTTATCAATAGGACTTTTCGATTAAAGTAAACAAGAACATTAAGTGCTGCCCAAGCAGTAGGAAATACTGATATTTCTCTTTATGGTCACGATAAGGCAATATATCAGCAGTTCCTACTGCTTGCGCAGTGATTCATGTTTTTTTTTACTTCAATCTAAAAGTTCTCTTGATGTTCAATTTATCAACAGGATCTTTCGATTGAAGTAAAAAAAACATTAAGTACTGCGCAAGCAGTAGAAACTACTGATGCATTTGCTTATCGTTAGATGAAGCGATATATCAGCAGTTTCTACTGCTTGCGCAGTAATTATTTTTTTTTTTACTTTAATCAAAAGCTGTTTTTGATGTACATTTTATCAATAGGACTTTTTTCGATTGAAGTAAAAAAAAAAAACATTAAGTACTGCGCAAGCAGTAGAAAATACTGATGTATATCGTCACGAAAATTAATAAATCAATCAATCAGCAGTTCCTACTGCTTGCGCAGTGATTAATGTTTTTTTTTACTTCAATCGTAAAGTCCTCTTGATGTTCAATTTATCAACAGGATCTTTCGATTGAAGTAAAAAAAAACATTAAGTACTGCGCAAGCAGTAGGAAATACTGATGTATCTGGGTGGGTGTCCTCTATCCCACAATTAAAACAGTAAAACATCAGCAAGGGTTCTGCTGCAATTACATTACCACTAGAATAATTAATGCAAGAATTTTCTTGTTTATTTTCTAAAACAACCATTACAATTTCATTTTTAGTTTGAGATAATTTTAATTAATAGTTTATTTAAATGAAATATGTAGGGTGGAATGGGTGGCCATCTGTTCATACAAATATTTAGACATGAATAATGATTATTTTCTGATGTACAGGTACTTAAACTCTTAATATAAAAATATAATGACTCTTTTTTTAATATTCGTCCACACATCTCCGTTAATTAAGGAATTAATCGCCTGTAATCCGTTGAATAAAATTCCTAAATTTACGATTGATCCTTTCGAGAATAATGAAATGAAAAGAAAAAAAAAAACAAAGCAATGTTCATCTGTTAAACGCGTACACGACGACTCTCTCTCGCACTCCGAACAAAAATGCATTAACATTTATGGGATGTACACGTTCTTAGCATATAAACATTTCTAAGAACGAGATGCATATACGATTGTAATCTAAAGTAGGAACATAAAATTCAATACTTGTTTAGGTATACATATTATGGAGCGCGTTATTGAAATAACTTGCGCAACGCCATTTATTGCCCATGAGAGTTAAGGCCTTTAAGCCCGAATTTATATACGAAACAATTGTTCATTTCGAATTTATTATAATCCACACTCGTCCGTACGACGGAATTGAGAAACTCGACATTTGCATTTATATCTAATAATTTCATTTCGATAGGTTACCACCGTGTGCATTAAGGCAGCTTTCTTTTTCCTCGCTCTCCTCGCGCGGGATTAAATAACGAATTATTCCGCTTTAATTAACGTTATCTCACGTGAAATCGTAAAGTCTCCTTCCTCTAATATCGATTATCGAAAATTGTTTTAATCACTGTAATTATAATCCATAAATAAATTGTTTTGACCAAAAAAAAAAACAAATGTGTGTGTGTACTTTTTGTACGACTTTCTTCGTAATTAATTAAAAATTATAAGTGTAAAAAAATATTAAATTGGGAAAGTTCATTAAAATATTCGATTTACAAGCTTTAGTTCCATAAAGATTTATATAAAATTAACACAAACTCACTAGAAATATATATTTTTTTGCATAACAAGAAAGTAATTTTTTTCACTAGATGGCGTTACAAACTTTACACGCGAGTATTCAACGCTGTTGTAGCAGCCTCCGTAAGTAACCTAATATTGATAGAATAAATACTTTTATTTATCTTCTCTTAATCCATTATTAATTCTAATCAGCATCTCTTGCAACAAAATTAAAACTTAATATTTTTCTCTTAGAATTATAAAACTTAACAATATCTTATCTTAAGACAAACATAAAGGCCAGGAAATCGAACCTGTATAATTATAAATTCCAGAACACATGAATTCACAATTAATTACCGCGCTAATCCTGAATGGTACAATAAACAACATCGTAATCCTGAATAATACCATTCGAGGTTTTTTCAAGTTTCATAATTTATGCGCACACGTTCACTTGAATGTCACCCGAATTATCACGGTATTGTATTAAATCTTTGCGCAATTGTATTATTCCAAAACTAGTTTTTTTTTTGTTCCGTTAGGTGTAGAACATATATCAAATTGAATTTCTGTTCAGGTGAGGAGATATAAAAAAAAAAACGTATCCGAAACATATGACACACATGTAATTTGAAATGCAGTCGATAAATAAATCTAGCCGGTGTGCTATTTAGTTTGTGAAAGTTGGCATTATGTTGTTTGCATTTTCTCTCGATATATTTCGGCGACACGTTCTTCATATGGGTACACGTACGTACGCGCGCAATCAGATTTGGACAAATAAAAACGCTTGCGCGAGACGACGACTTTCAATTAATGCCAATTAGTCTGTTTAAACAACTGCTTAGTGTACTCGATTATGTTGTACCATTAAAAAAATCAGATCAAACATTATAGTTAATAAAAAAATAATATCACTTTGTAAATATTTGAAATTATTTTGGAATGCTAATTAAGAAAATCGAAGAAATTTTAAAATCCAACTTTTGGTTCAAAAGTTATCACGATAAAACCGAAAAACAAAAGAAACTCGATTTTTTTAATTTGTAGATATTTGAAACGATTTTGGAATGCTGAATAAGAAAATCAAAGAAATTTTGAAATCCAACTTTTGGTTCAAAAGTTGTGGCGATAAATCTGAAAACAAAAAATAATCGTTTTTTCAATTTTTAGATATCTGAAAAGATTTTGAAGTGCTTAAATAGTAAATCGAAGAAATTTGAAAATCCAATTTTTACTTCAAAAGTTATGGCCATAAAACCGAAAACAAAAGAAACTCGATTTTTCAATTTGTAGACATTTGAAATGATTTTGGAATGCTGAGTAGGAAAATCGAAGAAATTTTCAAGTTGCACGTTTGGTTCGACAGTTATGATGATAAATCTGAAAAACAATGGAAACTCGATTTTTCAATTTTTAAATATTTGAAGAGATTTTTATGTTCTAAGCAAGAAAATTGAAGAAATTTTTAAATACAACTTTTGGTTCCAAAGTTATGGCGATAAATCCGAAAACAAAAGAAACTCGATTTTTCAATTTGTAGATATTTGTAATGATTTTGGAATGCTAAGTAGGAAAATCGAAAAAAAAAATTTAATTGGACGTTTGGTTCGAAAGTTATGGCGATAAAACCAAAAACAAATGAGGCTCAATTTTTCAATACATAGATATTTGCAAACGCTGAATATTAATCAGAGTTATAATGATAAAATTCAAAAACAAAAAAAACGATTTTTAATTTACAGATATTTGAAACAAATTTGGAATACGGAATAAGATAATCGAAGAAATTTTAAAATCCAACTTTTGGTTCAAAAAATATTGTCATAAAACCGAAAACAAAAGGAACTCGATTTTTCAATTTGTAGATATTTGAAATGATTTCAGAATGCTGAGTAGGAAAATCTAAGAAATTTTCAAATTGCACGTTTGGTTCGATAGTTATGATGATAAAACCAAAAAACAAAAGAAATTCGATTTTGCAATTTGTAGATATTTGAAATGATTTTGGAATTCTGTGTAGGAAAATCGAAGAAATTTTCAAAATTGCCCGTTCGGTTCGATAGTTATGATTATAAAACCAACAAACAAAAGAGATTCTATTTTTCAATTTGTAGATATTTTGAAAAAGTAGAAAAATCGAAGAAATTTTAAAATTGAACATTTGGTTCCAAAGCTATGATGATAAATCCGAAAAACAAAAGAAACTCAATGTTTCAATTTGTAAATATTTCAAATGATTTTAGAATGCTGAGTACAAAATTCGAAGAAATTTTCAATTTCAATAATTGGTTTGATAGTTATTATGATAAAACCAAAAAACAAAAGAAACTTGATTTTTCAATTTGTATGTATTTGAAATGATTTTAGAATACTGATTAAGAAAAACAAAGACATTTTCAAATTGCATATTTGGTTCGATAGTTATGATGATAAAACCAAAAAACAATTGAATGTCGATTTTTCAATTTGTAGATATTTGAAAGGGTCTTGAAGTTCTGAAATGGTAATTCGAAGAAATTTTAAAACCCAACTTTTGGTTCAAAAGTTATGGCGATAAATCTGAAAACAAAAGTTAAACGTTTTTTTTCATCTTGTAGATATTTGAAATAATTTTCGAATGCTGAGTAGAATAATTGAAGAAATTTTCAAATTGCACGTTGATTCGATAGTTATGATGATAAAACCAAAAAACAAAAAAACTCGATTTTTAATTATTTGAAGAGATTTTTATGCCCTAAGCAAGAAAATCAAAGAAATTTTAAAATCCAACGTTTGGTTCAAAAGGTATCGCGAAAAAACTGAAAACAAAAGAAATTCGATTTTTCAATTTGTAGTAGATTTGAAATGATTTTAGAATGTTGAGTAGAAAAATCAAAGAAATTTTCAAATTGCACATTTGGTTCCATAGTTATGATGAAAAAAACAAAAAAAAAGAAACTCGATTTTTCAATTTGTAGTTATTTAAAATAAGTTTGTAATACTGAGTATGAAATACGAAAAAAATTTTAAAATCCAACTTTTGGTTCAAAAGTTATGGCGATAAAACTAAAAACAAAAGAAATTCATTTTTTTGATTTGTAGATATTTGAAATAATTTAGGAATACTGAGTAAGAAACCGAAAACAGAAATACTCGTTTTTTTTTTTACTTTAGATATTTGAAAAGATTTTGAAGTGCTGAAAGAGAAAATCGAAGAAATTTTAAAATCCAACTTTTGGTTCAAAAGTTATGGCGATAAAACCGAAAACAAAAGATAATCGTTTTATTAATTTGTAGATATGTGAAAAGATTTTGAAGTGCTGAAAGAGAAAATCGAAGAAATTTTAAAATTTAACTTTTAGTTCGAAAGTTATGGCCATAAAACCAAAAACAAAAGAAACTCGATTTTTCAATTTGTAGATAGTTGCAATGACTTTGAAACGCTGAGTAGAAAAATCGAAGAGATTTTCAAATTGCACGTTTGGTTCGATAGTTATGATGATAAAACCGAAAAACAAAAGAAACTCGATTTTTCAATTTTTAGATATTCGCAATGATATTGGAATGCTAAGTAGGAAAATCAAAGAAGTTTTTAAATCTAACCTTTGGTTCGGAAGTTATAGCGATAAAAAAGAAAACAAAAGAAACTCGATTTTTTTACATATTTCAAATGATGTTACAATGCTGTTAAGGTCGTTTTTCAATTTGTAGATATTTTTAAAGATTTTGAAGTGCTTAAATAGTAAATCGAAAAAATTTTAAAATCCATCTTTTGGTTCGAAAGTTATGGCGATAAAACTGAAAACAGAAGAAACTCAATTTTTTAATTTGTCGTTGTTTGCAATGATTTTGGAATTCTGTGTAAGAAAATCGAAAAAAATTTTATATTGCACATTTGGTTTGATAGTTATAATGATAAAATCAAAAAACAAAAGAAACTCGATTTTTAATTTTTACATATTTCAAATGATTTTTGAATGCTGATTAAAAAAATCGAAGAAATTTTCAAATTCCACATTTGGTTCGATACTTATGATGATAAAACCGAAAAACAAAAGAAACTCGATTTTTCAATTTGTATATATTTTAAACGATTTTAGAATGCTGACCAGAAAAATCGAAGAAGTTTTAAAATTCAACTGTTAGTTCAAAAGTTATTGCGATAAAACCTAAAACAAGAGACACCCGATTTTTCAATTTATAGATATTTGAAAAGAAAAGTGCTGTAATAAAAAATCAAAGAATCTTTAAAATCCAACTTTCAATTATTCTATTTTTAAATATTTGAAGAGATTTTTATATTCTAAACCAGAAAATCAAAGAAATTTTAAAATCCAACTTTTGGTTCGAAAGTTATGGCGATAAAACCGAAAACAAAAGAAACTCGATTTTTCAATTTGTAGATATTTGAAATGGCTTTAGAATACTGAATAGAAAAATCGAAGAAGTTTTCAAATTGAACGTTTGGTTCGATAGTTATTATGATAAAACCGTAAAACAAAAGAAACTCGATTTTTCAATTTCTAGATATTTGAAGAGATTTTAATATCCTAAACAGAAAATCAAAGAAATTTTGAAATCCAATTTTTGGTTCAAAAGTTATGGCGATAAAACGGAAAACAAAAGAAACTCAATTTTTCAATTTGTAGATATTTGCAATGATTTTGGAACGCTAAGTATAAAAATCGAAGATATTTTAAAATCAGACTTTTGGTTCAAAAGTTATGGCGACAAAATCGAAAACAAAAGACACACGTTTTTACATTTTGTAGATATTATAAATGATTTTGGAATGCTGAGTAGGAAAATCGAAGAAATTTTCAAATTGAACGTTCAGTTTGATTTTTACAATAATAAAACTGAAAGACAATAGAAACTAGATTTTCCAATTTTTAGACATTTGAATAGATTTTAAAGTCCTGAGTAAGAAACTCGAAGAAATTTTAAAATTGAACGTTTAGTTCGACGATTACGTCAATAAAACCGAAAAACAAAAGCACATCGTATTTCCAAATTTTGGGTATTTGAATAGATTTTAAAATTCTGAGCAAGAAACTCGAAGAAATTTTGAAAACAAACGTTTGGTTCGATAATTTTGTCAATAAAACTGAAAAACAAAATCATATCGATTGTCCAATTTTTAAATATTTGAATAGATTTTAAAGTTCTGAGTGAGAAACTTTAATAAATTTTAAAATTTCACATTTGGTTCCATAATTATGTCGATAATACCAAAAAACAAAACTACATTTATTGTCCAATTTTTAAATATTTGAATAGAAAAACAAAAGAACAACGATTTTTCAATTTGTAGATATTTGAAATGACTTTGGAATTCTATGTAGGAAAATCGAAGAAATTTTCAAATTGCACGTTCGGTTCGATAGTTATGATGATAAAACCAAAAAACAAATGAAATTCGATTTTTCAATTTTTAGATATTTAAAATGATTTTGGAATGCTAAGTAAAAAAATCGAAGAAATTTTCAAATTGTATATTTGGTTCAAAAGTTATGACGATAAAACCAAAAACAAAAGATACTCGTTTTTTCATATATTTAATTAATTGCTCACTTTTTTTCAATTTGTAGATATTTGCAATGATTTTTAAGTGCTGAAATAGAAAATCGAAGAACTTTTAAGATCCAACTTTTAGTTCGAAAGTTATGGCGATAAAACCAAAAACAAAAGAAACTCGATTTTTCAATTTGTAGATATTTGCAATGATTTTGGAACGCTAAGTATAAAAATCGAAGAAATTTTAAAATCAGACATTTGGTTCAAAAGTTATGGCGATAAAACCGAAAACAAAAACAGATATTTGAAACAATGCTTATTAAGGAAATCTAAGAAATTTTTAAATCCAACTTTTGGTTCGAAAGATATTTCGAAAAAACTGAAAACAAAAGAAACTCGATTTTTCAATTTGTAGTTATTTGAAATTATTTTGAAAAAATAAAATAGAACGTTTCGTTCAATAGTTATATCCATAAAACCAAAAAAAAGCACATCGATTTTCCAAATTTTAAATGTTTTTATAGATTTTTTTTTAATTAGTAAGGAAATCGAAGAAAATTTAAAATCCAACTTTTGATTTAAAAGTTATGGCGATAAAGCCAAAAACAAAAGATACTCGTTTTTTCAATTTATAGATATTTGAAAAGATTTTGATGTGCTGAAATAGAAAATTGAAGAAATTTTAAAATCCAACGTTTGGTTCGAAAGTTATGGCGATAAAACTGAAAACAAAAAAAAACTGGATTTTTCAATTTTTAGATATTTGCAATGATTTTATAATGCTGAGTAGAAAACTCGAAGAAATTTTCAAATCGAACGTTTGGTTCGATAGGTATGATAATAAATCCAAAAAACAAAAGAAATTAATTTTTCAATTTGTGGATATTTGAAATGGTTTTAGAACGCTGAGTAGAAACGTTTGGTTCCAAGGTTACAATGATAAATCCGAAAAACAAAAAAAAAAAACAATTTTTTAATTTGTAAATATTTCAAATGATTTTAGAATGCTGAGTAGGAAAATTGAAGAAATTTTCAAATTGAACGTTTGGTTCGATAGTTATGATGATAAAACTGAAAAACAATAGAAATTCGATTTTTCAATTTTGAAATATCTGAAGAGATTTTTATATGGTGAGTAAGAAAATTGAAGAAATTTAAAAATCCAACTTTTGGATTTGAATCGAGAATTATTAGGCTAAAACCGAAAACAAAAGAAACTCGATTTTTCAATTTGTAGATATTTGAAACAATTTTGGAATACTGAATAAGAAAATCGAAAGTTATGGCCTTTTCAATTTTTAGATATTTGCAATGATTTTGAAACGCTGAGTAGAAAAATCGAAGAAATTTTCAAATTGAACATTTGGTTTGATAGTTATGATGATAAAACCATAAACCAAATGAAATTCGATTTTTTCTATTTTTGGATATTTGCAATAGTTTTAGAATGCTGAGTAGAACAATAGAAAAAAAACAAATTGAACGTTTGGTTCGATAGTTATAATGATAAAATCAAAAAACTAAAGAAATTTGATTTTTGATTTTTTTAAATATTTAAAATGATTTATGAATGCTAAATATGAAAATCAAAGAAATTTTCAAATAGCACATTTGGTTCGATAGTTATGACAATAAAACCAAAAAAACAAAAGAAACTCGATTTTTCAATTTGTAGTTATTTGCAATTATTTGGGAATACTGAAATAGAAAATCGAAGAAATTTTAAAATCCAGCTTTTAGTTCGAAAGTTATGGCGATAAAACCGAAAACAAAAGATACTCGTTTTTTCAATTTGTAGATATTTGAAATGATTTTGAATTGCTGATTAAGTAAATCTAAGAAATTTTCAAATTCAAATTCACCTTTGGTTCGATAGTTATAATAATAAAACCATAAAACAAATGAAATTCGATTTTTCAATTGTCAGATATTTGCAATAGATTTAAAGCCCTGAGCAAGAAATTCGGAGAAATTTTAAAATTGAACGTCTGGTTCGATAATTATATCGATAAAACCGAAAAACAAAAGAAATTCGATTTTTTAATTTGTGGATATTTGAAACAATTTTGGAATACTGAGCAAGAAAATAGAAAAAAACTTTAAAATCTAAATTTTGGTTCAAAAGTTATAGCGATAATACCAAAAACAAAAGAAACTCGTTTCTTTTTTAATTTGTAGATATTTGAAATGAGTTTAGAACGCTGCATAGAAAAATCAAAGAAATTTCCAAATTGATCCAAAAAACAATAAATAAATAAACAATAGAAACTCAAAGTTTCAATTTTTAAATATTTGAAGAGATTTTTATGTGCTAAGCAAGAAACTCAAAGATTTTTTAAAATAAAACTTTTAGTTTAAAAGTTATGGCCATAAAACCAAAAACAAAAGATCCACGTTTTTACATTTTGTAGATATTTGAAATGATTTTGGAATGCTGAGTAGGAAAATCTAAAAAAAATTCAAATTGTACCTTTGGTTCCAAAATTATCACAATAAAACCGAAAACAAAAGAAACTTGATTTTGCAATTTGTAGATATTTGAAACGATTTTGCAATTCTGTGTAGGAAAATCGAAAAAAATTTCCAATTGCACGTTTGGTTCGATAGTTATAATGATAAAACCAAAAAACAAAAGAAACTCGATTTTTCAATTTTTAGATATTCGCAATTATATTGGAATGCTAAGTAGGAAAATCAAAGAAGTTTTCAAATCCAACTTCTGGTTCGAAAGTTATTGTCAAAAAACAGAAAACAAAAGAAAATCGATTGTTTAATTTTTACATATTTCAAACGGTTTTAGAATGCTGATTAAGAAAATCGAAGAAATTTCGATATTGAACGATTGATTCAAAAGTAATAATGATAAAACTCAAAAACAAAAGGAAGCAGATTTTTCAATTTGTAGATATTTTTAAAGATATTGGAATGCTAAATAGGAAAATCGAAGAAATTTTCAAATTGAACGTCAACAAAATCGAACAAAACAAAAGCACATCGATTTACCAATTTTTCAATATTTGAATAGATTTTAATTTCCTGAGTAAGAAACTCAAAGAAATTTTAAAATTGAACGTTTGGTTCAATAATAAAACAAAAAAAACAAGTGAAAGTCGATTTTTTAATTTGTAGATATTTGAAGCAATTTTGAAATACTAAATAAGAAAATCGAAGAAATTTCAAAATCAACCTTTTGGTTCAAATGTTATGGCGATAAAACCGAAAACAAAAGAAACTGGATTATTCAATTTGTAGATGTTTGCAATGATTTTGGAATGCTGAGTAAGAAAATCGAAGAAATTTTCAAATTGCACATTTGGTTCGATAATTATGACAATAAAACCGAAAAACAAAAGCACATCGATTTTCCAATTTTTAAACATTTGAATATATTTTAAAGTCCTGAGTAAGAAACTGGAAGAAATTTTAATATTGCACATTTGGTTCGATAATTATGTCAACAAAATCGAAAAATAATAGAACATCGATTCTTGAATTTGTAGATATTTGAAATGATTTTGGAACGCTGAGTAGAAAAATCTAAAAAAAATTCAAATTAAACGTTTGGTTCGATAGTTATGATGATAAAACCGAAAAACAAAAGAAATTCGATTTTTTCAATTTGTAGATATTTGAAACAATTTTGGAATACTGAGTAAGAAAATCGAAGAAGTACTAAAATTCAACGTCTAGTTCAAAAGTTATGGCGATAACACCGAAAACAAAAGATACTCGTTTTTTCAGTAGATGTTTGAAAAAAATTTTTGAATTTTGTAGGTAAATCGAAGAAATTTTAAAATCCAACTTTTGGTTCAAAAGTTATAGCGATAAAACGGAAAACAAAAGAAACCCGAAATTTCAATTTGTAGATATTTGCAATGATTTTGGAATGCAGAGTAAGAAAATCGAAGAAATTTTCAAATTTTACTTTTGGTTCGATAGTTATGATGATAAAACCGTAAAACAAAAGCACATCAATTTTCCAATTTTTATATATTTGAATAGATTTTAAAATTCTGAGTAAGAAACTCGAAGAAATTTTGAAAACCAACGTTTAGTTCGATAATTATGCCGATAAAACTGAAAAACAAAAGCACATTGATATTCCAATTTTTAATTGTTTGAATAGATTTTAATGTCCTGAACCAGAAACTCGAAGAAATATTGAAAACTTACATTTGATTCGATAATTATGTAGAAAAAACAGAAAACAAAAGCACATCGATTTTCCAATTTTCGTTGAGCGTTTGGTTCCAAAGTTATGATGATGAAATCAAAAAACAAAAGAAACTCGATTTTAGATTTTTTTAGATATTTTATAAGATTTTGAGGTGCTGAGTAAAAAAAATCGAAGAAATTTTAAAATTGAACATTTGGTTCCAAAGTTATAATAATAAAACCGAAAAACAAAAGAAACTCAATTTTTCAATTTGTAGAAATTTGAATAGATTTTAAAATTCTAAGCAAAAAATTCGAAGAAATTCTAAAATTGAACATTTGGTTCGATAATTGTGACAATAAAACCGAAAAACAAAAGCACAACGATTTTCCAATTCTTAAATATTTGAATAGATTTTAAAGTCCTGAGTAAGAAATTCGAAGAAATTTTAAAATTGCACAATTGATTACACAATTATGTCCACAAAATCGAAAAACAAAAGCACATCGATTTTCCTATTATTAGATATTTGAATAGAATTTAAAGTTCTAAGTAAAAAAGTCAAAGAAATTTTAAATTTTAACGTTTAGTCCGATAAGTATATTAACAAAACCGAAAAACAAAAGCACATCGATTTTCCAATTTTTAAATATTTGAATAGATTTTAAAGTCCTGAGTAAGAAACTCGAAGAAATTTTAAAATTGCACATTTGGTTCGATAATTATGTTAGCAAAATCAAAAAACAAAAGCACATCGATTTTTTAATTTTTAGATATTTGAATAGACTTTAAATTCCTTAGTAAGAAACTCGAAGAAATTTTAAAATTGTACATTTGGTTCGATAATTATGTGAATAAAACCGACAAACAAAAGAACCTCGAATTCCAATTTTTTAATTTTTTAATAGATTTTGAAATTTTACAATTGAACGTTTTGTTCGATAGTTACGCCAATAAAACCGTAAAACAAAAGAACATCGATTTTCCAATTTTTGATATTTAAATAGATTTTAATGTCTTGGGTAAGAAAATCGAAGACATTTTTAAATTGAACGTTTGGTTCGATAATTATGTTGATAAAACCAAAAAACAAAAGAACATCGATTTTACAATTTTTATATATTTGAATAGATTTTAAATACCTGAGTATGAAATTCGAAGAAATTTTAAAATTTCACAATTGCTTCCATAATTATGTCCACAAAATCGAAAAACAAAAGCACATCGATTTTCCTATTATTAGATATTCGAATAGATTTTAAAGTCCTAAGTACAAAACTCGAAGAAATTTTAAAATTGAACGATTGGTTCGATAATTATATTAACAAAACCGAAAAACAAAAGCACATTGATTTTCCAATTTTTAAATATTTGAATAGACTTTAAATTCTTGAGTAAGAAACTCGAAGAAATTTTTAAATTGAACGTTTGGTTCAATAATTATGTCAATAAAACCGAAAAACAAAAGCACATCGATTTTCCAATTTTTTAACATTTGAATAGACTTTAAATTCCTGAGTAAAGATATCGAAGAAATTTTTAAATTGAACGTTTGGTTTGATAATTACGTCGATAAAACTAAAAAACAAAAGCACATCGATTTTTAATTTTTTAATACTTGGATAGATTTTAAAATCCTGAGCACGAAGCCCGAAGAAATTTAACAATTAAACGTTTGGTTCGATAATTATATTGATAAAACCAAAAAACAAAAGAACAACAAATTTCCAATTTTTAGATATTCGGATATATTTTAATGTTCTGAGCATGAAACTTGAAAAAATTTTTAAATTGAACGTTTGGTTCGATAATTATGTCGTTAAAATCGAAAAACAAAAGCACATCGATTTTTCAATTTTTAGATATTTGAATAGATTTTAAAGTCCTGAGTAGGAAACTCGAAGAAATTTTAAAATTGAAAATTTGTTTCGATAATTATGTCAATAAAACCGGAAAACAAAAGAACCTCGAATTAAAATTTGTAGAAATTTGAATAGATATTAAAATTCTAAGCAAGAAATTCGAAGAAATTCTAAAATTGAACATTTGGTTCGATAATTGTGACAATAAAACCGAAAAACAAAAGCACAACGATTTTCCAATTTTTAAATATTTGAATAGATTTTAAAGTCCTGAGTAAAAAACTCGAAGAAATTTTAAAATTCCACCTTTGGTTCGATAATTATGTCGATAAAACAGAAAAACAAAAGCACATCAATTTTCCAATTTTTATATATTTGAATAGATTTTAAAATTCTGAGTAAGAAACTCAAAGAAATTTTGAAAACCAACGTTTAGTTTGATAATTATGTCGATAAAACTGAAAAACAAAAGCACATCGATATTCCAATTTTTAAATGTTTGAATATATTTTAATGTCCTGAACAAAGAAGCTCGAAGAAATATTGAAAACCAACATTTGATTCGATAATTATGTAGAAAAAACAGAAAACAAAAGCACGTCGATTTTCCAATTTTTGTTGAGCGTTTTGTTCCAAAGTTATGATGATGAAATCAAAAAACAAAAGAAACTCGATTTTTAGAATTTTAGATATTTCATAAGATTTTGAAGGGCTGATTAAAAAAATCGAAGAAATTTAAAAATTGAACATTTGGTTCCAAAGTTATAATAATAAAACTGAAGAACAAAAGAAACTCAATTTTTCAATTTGTAGAAATTTGAATAGATTTAAAAATTCTAAGCAAGAAATTCGAAGAAATTCTAAAATTGAACATTTGGTTCGATAGTTGTGACAATAAAACAGAAAAACAAAAGCACATCAATTTACCAATTTTAGATATTTTTATAGATTTTAAATTCCTGAGTAAGAAATTCGAAGAAATTTTAAAATTTCACAATTGCTTCCATAATTATGTCCACAAAATCGAAAAACAAAAGCACATCGATTTTCCTATTATTAGATATTCGAATAGATTTTAAAGTCCTAAGTACAAAACTCGAAGAAATTTTAAAATTGAACGTTTGGTTCGATAATTATATTAACAAAACCGAAAAACAAAAGCACATCGATTTTCCAATTTTTAAATATTTGAATAGATTTTAAAGTCCTGAGTAAGAAACTCGAAGAAATTTTAAAATTGAACGTTTGGTTCAATAATTATGTCGATAAAACCGAAAAACAAAAGCACATCATTTTCCAATTTTTAGATAATTGAATAGATTTTAAAGTCCTGAGTAAGAAACTCGAAGAAATTTTAAAATTGCACATTTGGTTCGATAATTATGTTAACAAAATCAAAAAACAAAAGCACATCGATTTTTTAAATTTTAGATATTTGAATAGACTTTAAATTCCTGAGTAAGAAACTCGAAGAAATTTTAAAATTGCACATTTGGTTTGATAATTATATTAACAAAACCGAAAAACAAAAGCACATCGAATTACCAATTTTTAAATATTTGAATAGATTTTAATGTCCTGAGTAACAAACTCGAAGAAATTTTAAATTTGGACGTTTGGTTCGATAATTATGTCGATAAAACCGAAAAACAAAAGCACACCAATTTTCCAATTTTTAGATATTTGAATAGATTTTAAAATCCTGAATAAGAAACTCGAAGAAATTTTGCAATGAATCATTTGGTTCGATAATTATATCGATAAAACCAAAAAACAAAAGAACATCAAATTTCCAATTTTTAGATATTCGGATATATTTTAATGTTCTTAGCATGAAACTTGAAGAAATTTTTAAATTGAACGTTTGGTTCGATAATTATGTCGTTAAAACCGAAAAACAAAAGCACATCGATTTTCCAATTTTTAGATATTTGAATAGATTTTGAAATCCTGAGTAAGACAATCGAAGAATTTTTGAAACCAAACATTTTGTTTGGTTATTATAACGATTTTTCTAAAATATTTCTTAATCAAAACAGAGCCACTGCTCGTGTATCAATTTTTTTTTTTCTTCTTCTAAATGGTTTAGCGGCGGGCATTTATAATACCGTAATGAATGCACGCGAGGACATGGCCACTCCCGAAATGAGGCGAACGTGTCGGAAATTGAATGGACCATTATGTTATTCGGCGGGCGCTCGAAAAAAAGAGGTGTCGGAACTTACCTGTCGTTTAACACTGCAGGAACTATCGCTAAGACTTCCCGACGCTGTGTATACTGGAGGCCCGCGCGTCTTCTTTCGAGCGCCTCCGCCCTCGGTACTCCCAGATACTATCTGTAATTAGGAAGAAAACTCAATTATCGACCGTCAAAAATTAATTATGATTTGTCAAGAAAATAAAAAATGCTTCAATTAACTTCAATACCTTCGGTTTGGAATTGGAATCAACGTCTACAAACTAGAAGGTGTGGATGTAGGGAAGGATCACACATCACAAAATAATTAATATATATGGAAATGATGTGTGATAACTTTAAATTATTGTTTTCTTGTCGTTAACAGTTTTTGGCCGATTTTGATCAATTTTTGGTCTCCACAGGCAAATAGATTTTATACAATTAAAGATAAGAAAACGGAATTTTATTTTGATGTATTACTAATTAAGTTTTTTAAATCTTCTGATGTCTGTAAATTTTGAATATAATTACAGTTTAAAATTCATGCAAGTTCTTTTCTAGATCAATTTTTTTGTAGTCTATATTTCACCCATCCATTGTTGATTTATGTTTACGCTTATAATAAACGATATTTGCAAGTGGTAATTAATGTAACTGCAAAGTCTACGAGTGGAAGTAATAAATAATCCGCATTTCACGCTATATTAAACGACGTTTCTTTAATAAGCTGACGTGCAAGTGAAATTTCCAATTAATCATGGCGGCGGCGTGGGGGGGGGGGGCATACTGGTGTCCGAGTATGACACGTATATATATATTTTAATAGAAGTCCTTAATCACACATAAAGGAAAGTAACGCTCGTCCGAAACGAAGAGAACTCTATCATAACAAAGATTTATAACGGCCACGTCACATCATGTCACATTTCTCCACTTAGCTTAACTCCTGGTGGCTTATCGCGGGATCAGCGAGCGCCGTTCCTGCCTCCTCTCTTTCTTCCATCCTATCCACTCGCCGCTGCTGCTTCTGCTACTACGTACACCACACCAGTGCTCCCCAAACGTGTGCTTTAATGAATGAGTTTTCAAATCAAATAAACTTCTTTTTTTTATGATGAATCAAAATTGATTATATATTGTATTGAAGATTAACACAATCTTTTCTTACGGTCCCTTCAATTAGCTCAACTAAAACCTTGATTGATGACCGAACATCATCAAAGCGACCACAATCTAATTATCCACCAGTGTATGTGTGTGTGTGTGTGCAAAAATGTAGTTTAACGAAACTGTTTTAATCATTAGATATTTTCTCGCTTGTTTTTTTCTCTTCATATGATAATGCCATCTTTGATAATATTTTATACAGTCTATCTCCTTCAATGTTTGAAATATAAACCTAGACAAAATTCATGGGGTTGATTACAGAAAAAAAATAATAAAAGATAAAAGGCAGCCAACAGAAAATTCATATAAATACTATTTCTCATAATTTGTTCACTTTTAATTACTTTTTCTATATGACAGATGACAGATGTCAGATGGCAAATAACAGATAACACATGAAACATGACAGATGGTAAATGACAGACGGATTTAGATTTAGAAAAATCAGTCACAGAATCTAGATGACAGACGACAGATGACACACTATAGATGACAGATGACGGACTACAGATAACAGATGACAGACGACAGATGCCAGATTGCAAATGATAGATAACAGACGACAGATGACAAATAAAAGATGGCAGATGAGACACTACAGATGACAAATGAAATGACAGGCACAGAATTTATATGACAGACAACAGATGACAGACTATAGATGACTGTTACCTACTGTCAGTCGACAGATGACAAATCACAAGTGACACACGAGACACGACAGGTGACAAATGACTTTAAAAAATACTAATAAAAGTTAAAATTTACTAAGAAAAATCAGACAGAGAACTTAGATGGCAGATGCCAGACTATAGATGACATACGACAGATGGCAGATGGAAATATTTTTAAAAAAGAAAATTCAAATTAAAGATGACTAATGACAGATGACAGATGACAGATGGCAGATGACAGATGACAGATGGCAGATGACAGATGATAGATGATAGATGACAAGATGAAACACGAGATATGACAGATGACAAATGACAGATGGAAAAGGTTTTAGAAAAAAATATCGTTAAAAGTTCAAATTTACCAAGAGTAATCAGTCAGAGAATGACAGAAATGACAAATGACGGAAATACTTAAAAAAAGCTTCATTGATAAGTTAAAATTTACTCAGAAAAATCAGTCAAAGAATTTAGATGACAGATGACAGATGTCAGGTGACACACAAAACATGACAGATGACAAATGATAGATGGAAGTACGTAAATACATCTTTATCGATAAACATTTAAACTTACTGAAAAAAATCATCCAGAGAATTGCAGACGACAGATGAGAGATGACAGATGACAAAAGGCAGATGACAAATGACAGGTAACACACGAGATATGACAGATGACAAATACCAGATGGAATTGGTTTAAAAAAAATCAGTCAGTGAATGACAGAGATGACAAATGACAGATTGAAATGCGTAAGAAGCAGACGACATTTTACAGATGACAAATGACACACTATAGAAGACAGAAGACAGAAGACAGAAGACAGAAGACAGAAGACAGAAGACAGAAGACAGAAGACAGAAGACAGAAGACAGAAGACAGAAGACAGAAGACAGAAGACAGAAGACAGAAGACAGAAGACAGAAGACAGAAGACAGAAGACAGAAGACAGAAGGCAGAAGCCAGAAGACAGAAGACAGAAGACAGAAGACAGAAGACAGAAGACAGAAGGCAGAAGGCAGAAGACAGAAGACAGAAAACAAAAGACAGAAGACAGAAGACAGAAGACAGAAGACAGAAGACAGAAGACAGAAGACAGAAGACAGAAGACAGAAGACAGAAGACAGAAGACAGAAGACAGAAGACAGAAGACAGAAGACAGAAGACAGAAGACAGAAGACAGAAGACAGAAGACAGAAGACAGAAGACAGAAGACAGAAGACAGAAGACAGAAGACAGAAGACAGAAGACAGAAGACAGAAGACAGAAGACAGAAGACAGAAGACAGAAGACAGAAGACAGAAGACAGAAGACAGAAGACAGAAGACAGAAGACAGAAGACAGAAGACAGAAGACAGAAGACAGAAGACAGAAGGCAGAAGACAGAAGACACAAGACAGAATACACAAGAAAGAAGACACAAAACAAAAAACAGGAGACACAAGTCACAAGACACAAGACACAATGCAGAAGGCAGAAGACTGATGACACATGACAAATGGAAATACTTAAAAAGAACTTTATCGATAAAATTTAAAACTTGAAAAGTAGACGACATTTGACAGATGACAAGTGACACACTATAGATGACAGATCACAGAAGACAAAAGGCATAAAGCAGAAGACAAGAGCCAGAAGACAGAAGACACAAGACACAAGACAGATGACAGAAGACAGAAGTCACAATGCAGAATGCAGATGACAGATGACAGATGATGAGTTTTAATAGATTAGTAAGAGTGGTCTATCCATAGATGAATTTTATAATTTTTAAGTCATTCCCACGCGTGAATATTAAAAAAAAATAATTTCCAATGACTGAAAGCAATTTTTAATTTTTCAACTTTAAGTTTCGATCGTTGTGGTTTGTTTTCAGACTGTTGAATCTCGATTGTTTTAATAGATTAGTAAGAGTGGTCTATCCATAGATGAATTTTATAATTTTTAAGTCATTCCCACGCGTGAATATTAAAAAAAAATAATTTCCAATCACTGAAAGCAATTTTTAATTTTTCAACTTTAAGTTTCGATCGTTGTGGTTTGTTTTCAGACTGTTGAATCTCGATTGTTTTAATAGATTAGTAAGAGTGGTCTATCCATAGATGAATTTTATAATTTTTAAGTCATTCCCACGCGTGAATATTAAAAAAAATAATTTCCAATGACTGAAAGCAATTTTTAATTTTTCAACTTTAAGTTTCGATCGTTGTGGTTTGTTTTCAGACTGTTGAATCTCGATTGTTTTAATAGATTAGTAAGAGTGATCTATCCATAGATAAATTTTATAATTTTTAAGTCATTCTCACGCGTTAATATTAAAAAAAATAATTTCCAATCACTGAAAGCAATTTTTAATTTTTCAACTTTAAGTTTCGATCGTTGTGGTTTGTTTTCAGACTGTTGAATCTCGATTGTTTTAATAGATTAGTAAGAGTGGTCTATTCATTAATGAATTTTATAACTTTTAAGTCATTTCGACGCGTAAATATTAAAAAAAATAATTTTCAATCACTGAAAGCAATTTTTAATTTCTCTACTTTAAGTTTCGATCGTTGTGGTTTGTTTGAGGCCGTGTTTGATGTGATGATTATTGACAGGTGACATATGACGGATGACAATTTTCCCTTTATCAGTTAAACATATGTTTAAAAAAAAATTGTACAGAAATTAAAATATATTATATTATATTATATTTGTCTTTATCATACATGCTTTTATAAAATATTAACAAAAATTGGCACAAAAAAGTATAAACATGTAAAAAATACAAATTTTGTTTTATTGATATGTGCCTGAAGATGTTTCTTAAAAGCTCAGATAATTTTTGCTATAAGAATTTTTTTAGCTCAGATTGTATTTTTAGTTTGTCTTCGAGAAATTAAAAAAACTCTATAAGATAATTAAAACACTTTAACTTTGTTTTACCACAAAAATATTTATTGCTGTGAAACACTTTATGTTTGATAATGAACAGTGAATGTTTGAAGCTATAGTCACAGCAATAAATATTTTTGTGGTAAAACAAAGTTAAAGTGTTTTAATTATCTTATTAAAATGTACCACCAAGTTAACGCCGACAACATTCAAGAATTAAAAAAACTCTGATATTAATGTTTTGTTTCAAAAAATGCGTTTATTTAAAGTTTAGTTTTAAAAAATTATTTAGAAATTTCAAACAATACATTTTCTTAAGTTTGACTTTAAGAAATATAAGAAAATACAGATCATTTTTACTAAAGTTTTTTTGCTTTAAGATATTTCTTAAAAAAACTCAGATTACATATTTTCTTTGAGAAACTTTTTAGAAAACTCGCATAATCTGTTTTTCTTTTAGAATGTTTTTAGCTAACTCAGATAATCCTTTTATTATAGTTTGGCATTAAGAAAATTAGATTAATATTTATTATTAATATTAAAATATAAATTAATATTTATCTACCTCAAAAATTTAATTTTTTCTTCTAAAATTTTACTTTAAGAATTTTTTTTCATAAAACTAAGATACTTTTCCTTAGTTTATTTGGTTATAAGAATTTCCAAAATAAAAACAAATATTATTTTTTCTAAAATTTTGTTTTAGGATATTTCTAAAAAAGTCAGATTATATTTTTTCTTCAAGAAACATTTTAGAAAACTCACATATTATTATATACTTTAAGAATGTTTTTAGAAAACTGGGAAAAAACCTAGAATCTATATTTATTGGAATCAAGATTTTTGTTTAGAAAACTCAGGTAATATTTTAGATAACCCAAATATTGCATTTTTGAGTTCTGTCTGAAGATATTTAAAGTTTTACTTTAAAAAATTGTTTAGATCTCTAAAAAAAAAATCTTTATGAAATTAAAACAAAACTCCGATATTATTTTTTCTAAAGTTTTACTTTAAGATATTTCTTGGAAAAGTCACATTATATTTTTTCTTCAAGTAAGTTTTTAGATAATATTTTTGAAATCTCGGATAATATCTTTTTCTTAAATAATGATTTTAGATAACTCGGACAAAACTCAGATAATATTTTTATTATAGTTTAACGTTAAGAAACTTTTTTTTTTATAAAACTCGGATAATATTTTATTCTAAAGTTTTACTTGCTTGGAATTTTTTTTCTCTAAAATTATGCTTTCAATTTTTTTATAAAACTCAAATATATGTTTTTTAAGTTTGGCTTCAAGAATTAAAAAGAAACAATTATTATTTTTCCTAGAACTTAAAATATTTCTTAAAAAAAACAAAGATTATTTATATACTTTTTCTTCAAGAAACTTTTTAGAATACTCAGATAATTTTGTCTAATTTTAATTCTAGATATTTCAGATAATATATTTTTTTGTTCTTTGGGGAAGAAAACTAGGGGAAACCCCAGATATTTTTATTATATTTTGGAATCTAGATTTGTTTAGAAATCTCAAATATTGTTTTGCTTGAAGATATAAAAAACTCAAATATTTTTTGACAAAAGATTTTTTTCTACTCCGATATCTAGTTAGTTTGCCTTCGAGAAGTTAAAAAAAAAAAGCTCAAATATTATTTCTTAAGCTTCGCTTTAAGAAATTTAAAAAAATCAGATATGACTTTATTCTACAGTTTGTAGGATGATTGGGTGTCTACTATTACACCCTTTATTTACAATAATCTAAACCACCTACAGATTGAAGAGAAAATAAGTAGCCACCCACCCACCCGACGTATATAATTCTAAATTTAAAAATACGAAAACATTTCGTGAATCTACAACAATGAGTCTTACTAAGACTACAAAACAAATTAATTTGAAACAACTACTTCTCTAGCTAATACTACGACAGACATTGAATAATACAAATTAATTTGCGTGTTACAAATAGTACAACTATTAAAGCAACACTAATTTGAATGAAATTATTTCTGTTGAATAAACTAATAAATGATAAAATGTACTTTAGATTGTTTAAATGTAACTATAACATGAAAATTTATGAAAAATGAATTTTAAACTGATTTCATTAAATTAAATTAGCAAAAGCAATTAAAAAATCTAGCATTCAAGTTTATAATCATCTGCAGACACGTGTTTCGAACTTTCGCTCTCTTCAGTACAGCTTTATTATAAAATTGATTTTAAATACAAATAAAAACACTTACTAAAATAAATATAATGAAATATGATAATAAATATAATGAAATATAAATAACTTACTCAGATATGTACGGCAACTGACACAAGAATGAAATATAATCGACTGAAGGTCTGAATTTATACCTGAGGTGGTATTAGCTAGTCGAAGTATTAGCTAGAGAAGTAGTTGTTTCAAATTAATTTGTTTTGTAGTCTTAGTAAGACTCATTGTTGTAGATTTACGAAATGTTTTCGTATTTTTAAATTTATTATTTAATTTTCTGCAACGAACTAAAGGATTTTAATACATTTTATTATTATTTAAGATTAATTAAAGATCATTCAAAGTTATTTTTGGTTTTTAAGGTCAATTGATGTCATGTTACATAGAATTTATTATTTTTTATTATTCAATATTATTGAAAGTCATCCAATGATGAATCACGGTTATTTAAGATTTTTAAGGGCAATTGATGTCACCTTACAAAAACACAATGCCATCCACCGGTTGATTAAGGTTATTCAAAGTTATTTATGGTCATTCAAAGTTATTCGTGGTTTTTAAAGGCAATTAATTTCATCTGTCAAAGACTCAAGGTCATCTAGCGGTCAATTAAAGTGAATTAACGATCATTGAGAGCAATCTATGTCGTACAACAATTATTTAATGTCATCCAACGATATATTGAGGTCACTCAAGGTTATTTAAGGTCATCCAACGATCATGAGGTTTTTACGGATAACTAATGGCATCTATCAAAGGCTCAAGGTCATCCAGCACTGAACAAAAGTATTTCAATGTTATTTAAGATTATCCAACGATCATTGAAGGTTACTGTTTTTTTAAAGAAAATTGGTGTCATCTCAAGGTCATCTAGCGGTCAAATAGTCTTCTTAAGGTCATCTAAAGATCAGTCGAGGTTATCTGAGGTAATTAAAAGTAATTTATATCATCTAACGAAGGTTCAAGGTCGTACAGCGGTCAATTGAGGTGAGTCATTCATTCATTAATAATGTTTATTGGTGCTATTAGCATTTTTTAATATTTCTTGGAAGTACTTATAACAACAGAAAGATTTTTTTAAATATGATTTAATATTTCATCCTCAATTTTGCTTCAAGATATTTAGAAAAAACCTCAGATAATATTCTTTCTAAAAATTTTCTTCAAGATATTTCTCAAAAAACTTGGATTATATTTTTTGCATATAACTTTTTTAACTGGGAAAATATTATTTCTTTTTAGAAACCTTCTCTAAATAATTTTGTCTAAAATTTTTAAGAAAACGAGTAAATATTTTTTGCTTCAGAATTTATTTTAGAAAACTCAAATTTTGTTTACTAGAGATTTGCTTCAACGAGTTTCTTGTAAAACTCAGATAATAACTTTTCTAAAGCTTTGCTTCAAGATCACAAAACACAGATTATATTTTTCCTTTGATTTTTTTTTTTTTTAGAAAACTCAAATATTTTTTTGGCTTCTAAAATTTTTAAAGAAATTTCTCTTTCAAATTGTTTAGTTTAAGATATTTCTTAGAAAATCCGGATTTTATTTGTTGCTTTAACTTTAAGATGTTTTTTTACAAACCTTAAAACATATTCTTTGCTAGAATTTTTTTAGAAATATTTTTAGATATTTTTTTTTTTAAAATTTTGATTGAAGATTTATTTTTAGAAAACTTCCAGTAATTTCTTAGAAAACTCAAATATTGATTCCTTAAAATTTGATTCAAGATATTTCTTAGAAAACAGATATTTTTTGTCACAAGATTTATGTTTTAAACACAGATATTTTTTTTTACTGTCCTAGAGAAATTTAAACAAAACTCAGATATTAAAGTTTTGTTTTAAAAAATATTTTGCTTTAAGAAAATATTTAGAAATCTCAGAAGATATTTTTTTCTGAAGTTTGACTCTAAGAAATTAATTGAAAAGTTTGGCTCTAAGGTATTTGTAATAAAACACAGTATTTTTTCTTCCAGAAACTTTTTAGAAAACTCATATTTTTTTTCTGAAATTTTGAATGTAGATGTTTCATACGGAACTTAGATAATATATTTTTCTTTGAGAAAATTTTTAGTAAACTCGGTAAAAAACTCGGATAACTGATATAGTTTGAAATAAATATTATAAAACTCAGATAATATTTTTGAAAACTCAAATATTGTTTTCTTAAGTTCAGCTTGAAGATATTTTTTAAAATAATAATAGAAACTTTTGCTACAAGCTTTTTTTAGTTTCACATCAAAAAAATTTGAAAAGCTCAAATATTAAAGTTTCGTTTCAAAAAATATTTTATATAAACTTTTTTTCAAAAATTTTGCTTCGATTTTTTTAATAAAACTCAGATTCTTTTCTTAAGTTTATTTTGCTTCAAGAATTAAAAAAAACAATTGTAATTTTTTCCAAAATTTTGTTTTAAGATATTTCTTAAAATATTTTTTCTTTTGGAAATATTTTAGAAAACTCAGATAATATTTTTTTCTTTTAGAATGTATTTAGAAAACGGAGAGAACCTAGAATTTATATTTATTGGAATCAAGATTATTTTAGATTTTTTTTTAGAACCGGGGTAATATTTAAAAAAATTTAAATATTATTCGAATATGACCCGTGAGTATCTGAAGTAAAACTAGTATTTCCGTAAAATTAAATATTTTACAGAAATGGGAATGAACACGGTGACTGTCCTGAGAGCATGAAGTCCGCTAAAGAAGAAGAGACCGGACAGGATGTTGCCAACCACATCCTTAACTTCCCCAATGTACTCGCCGCACTACAAAGTCAGCGTACTCCTGAAGTGCTAGCCTCATTGCCCAACTTTGTGAAGCGGCGTATCAAAGCCCTCAAGAAACTCCAGAACCAACAAACCAATGTCGAAGCCAAATTATTTGAAGAGGTCCAAATCCTTGAATGTAAATACCCCAAAATCTATAGTCCCCTGTCCGATAAGAGAAACACCATCGTGATAGTTAAGTACGAGACAGAGAATGCAGAGTGTGACAGGGCCTCTAACGAGGCCGAGGATCTCACCAATGAATTAGAAGAAAAAGTGTAAATTGGGGACAAAAAGCCTGAGGATGTGCCGAAAATGGATGAGAATGTTAAAGGGATTCCTAAGTTCTGGTTGACCATATTCAGGAATGTTTCTCTTCTCTCAAAAATTGTGCAGGAACACTATGAACCCATTCTCAAGCACCTTGTTGATATTAAAACCAACTTTATTGATAAACCTACGGGACTTAATCTGGAATTTCACTTTGAGAATGAGTACTTCACCAACACCGTACTAACAAAAGAATATGACATGAAATGCGAACCAGAAGCCGATTCAGTTTTGAGGATTTTTATATGTACGTTTATATGATCAACTGTAATAAGGCAAAAACGTCACTCGGAAGACGGGGAAGAAGCAAAAACTCAAGAGTTATGGCCTCGTTCGCACTATAACGAAGACTGTGCAAAATGATTCCTTTTTCAATTTCTCTGCGCCTCCTACAATGTTGAATGTCCCTTCTGACAACAGATTTTAAGATCGGTCACTACTTTCGTGAGAAAATTTGGCCTAGGGCAGTCGCCTACCTCACTGGCGAAGCCATTGAAGATGAGGATTATGATGACGATGACGATGAAGAGGAGGAAGAGGACCATGATGACGAGGAAGACTCTGTAGGAAATTGCGAAGAACGCTAAATACCAGAATTGAATTGAATTGTTTTCTTGAGTTCTGCTGAAGATATTTTTACTTACAAAACTCATTTATTTTTTCTAAAATTTTGCCTTAAGAATTTATTTTTATAAAACTTATTTTATTTTTTTTAAATTTTGTTAGGCTTCAAGAAATTCCAAAAAAAAAAACAAATATTTGTTAAGATATTTCTTGAAAAGAACTTGGATAATATTTTTTCTTCAAGAAACAGTTTAGAAAGTTCAAATAATATTTTTTTCAAAAATTTTGATTCTAGATATTTAATAGAAAACTCTGATAATAATTTTTTCTTTGGGAATGTTTTTAGAAAACAAAACTACGGGAAAACCCAGATGATATTTTTATTATAGTTTGGATTGTTTTCTTAAGTTAAGCTTAAAGATACTTAGAAAAAAACTCAGATATTTTTTGCCACAGTTTTTTTAATTCGGATATATTTTTAGTTTATCTTCGGGATGTTAAAAAAATCTCAAATAATTTTAAATTATTTCATATAATTTTTTTTCCTAAAGTTTTAAGAAATTGTTTAGAAATCTCAGATAATAATATTTACACAGTTTGTCTTTAAAATATCAAAAAAAAAGTTAGATATTATTTTTTCTAACGTTTTGTTTTAAGATATTTCTTAGAAAACTCAGATTATATTTTTTCTTCGAGAAATTCTTCAATTAGATAATATTTTTGTATAAAATTTTGATTCTATATATTTCATAGAAAACTAGGATAAAACCTTTTTCTTTTACAATGTGTTTAGATTACTCGAAAAAGAAAACTCTGGTAATATTTTTGCTAGTTTGGCGTTAAGACATTTTTTTTAGCAAACTAGGGTAATATTTTATTCTATAAAATGTTTTTAGATTTATTCTTTGAAAATATTTTTAGGAAACTAGGTTAAGGCATAGATTATATATTTATTGGAATCAAGAATTTTTAGAAAATTCAGGTAATATTTTAGAAAACGCAAATATTGTTTCCTTAAGTTCTGCTTGAAGATATTTCTTTAAAAAAAACTCAGATATTTTTTTTTAAATCAGTTTTATAACTTAAGTTTCTATATATATATGTAGGGTGGGCAGGTGGCCACTATCACACCCTCCAGTTACAGGTTTAAATTTTAAACCACGATTTCTTAATTATTAAAATGTACAGAGGAAAGGATTATCGTAATAAACGTTTTGTATTCTTCTTAACAAATTTACATGTAAATTATACTAACAAAATATCAGATAAACTTTTTGGTTTGTATTATAGATGGTGTAGGATAGTAGACACCCAGCCGCCTACTATGTATATTATTTTAAACTATTGTTACTAGTTCTGTTTCCAAGAAAACGTTATGTTGATGTGGCTCAAATAATTAAAAAACATTGTTGTAGCTTAAGTATTTATTAATATGTGGGGTGGGTGGGTGGCCATCATCCAACCCTTCAGATACAGAAATTCACTTTACGTTATCTTTAAGATAGAATAAATTAGAGAAAATATTGTTGTAATAAACGATGCGTAAGTTTTGTCATTCATTTAGAATTACTCACATAAAGTCAGATAAATTCTTGCGTATGCTGTACTGATTATATAGTAACCACCCACTGTACAACAATTTTATGTAAATCATTATTATGATGTGGTAAAAATAAATTATTTAAACAATTAATTAATACATAATAACTGCCGGACGATAATGGACAGATAAGGAAATTTCGCGTTTCCGTTGTAAATATCGGGGACCTTGTCAGTTTATTGAAAAAAACAATAAAAAAATAATACAATTACATCCTGTGGGAAAGAGAGATGGTGGAAAATTAAACGCGTGCCGTGTACGACCACGATAACCGCTTATTTTGCACTTGTTATAAATAAACCGTCCCGCAGGATGATAATGAAGGCAATGTATTTAATTACCGAACGTAACTCCAAACCTTATCAGAAATATTTGTCGGTGGATAATCTCATTGCGCACGTTTCCGCATTCACTCGAGTCGAGGATATTGAGGTTATGTTGCGATTTCGATTTTTTTTTTACGTTATCACAAAGAAATGTTACGTGGTATCAGATATCTACAATTATCGTTGGTAATAATTTAGCTTTAAATTTTTAGATTTAATTATGAACACAATTAATTAACAAAATCAACAAAAGATTTCTGTTTATAAAAAAACTTAATAAACTGTATAATATTTAATGCGGAATCAATCTGTTACCGAAAATTAATTGCGAAAAAAAAAACGAACGAGGTAAGTGCTTCCAATGCTGAGCATTCATGCGCGTTTTAATCTCGAATGGATCTAAATACCGTTAAACGGTCCTGTTTCGTGTTTAAATCAGGATGTACTTAATTAGAAATTTAAATATAATTATTTGAACGAGTTGGCCCGATGGAAGAGGTGGAGGAGGTGGAGGAGGAGGAGGAGGGCAAAACCAACGTTGGCCTAATCATAACCCAATATCGTAATTTATGATTCTGTTTAATTTTTTTTTTCTTCAGTTAATTCGATTTCTTGAGGAAGCAATTAATAAATGCGTGCGACCGCTTTTGTTTCACGCGGTAGCGTAAAACGAACAAAAACGGGGTGGAGTGTGTCGATGTTCTTTTTTTTCCTCTTCTTCTTCTCTTTCCTCTCCACTCATTTTCATCCTCGCGTTCTCATCCTCATGGTGATAAGTGGGGCCATTTGTATGCACCTTCTTGGGGGCACGAGGTTGTGAGGCACGCGCCCAAACGTGTGTCGTGGTGACGGGAAAGAACAGATGATTAGTGTGAAGAACAGTGTCTCTCAAAACTACACCAAAAAAACTCACGCACTGAAAAATTTTAGACAATTTGTATTAAATTAATTCCTTTTTGAAAATTATAACGCAATGTATCAGGAAATACTAAAAAGTACTGTTTATGTAAGGCAAAAATATGTTACAAATATCTAAAAACAGTTTTCAATTGATTGATTGTTGAGAAAAACAGTTTTTAGAAGCCTAAAGGAAAAAAAAATCAGAAATTAGTTTTTTTTTTCAATTACCAGAACTTTCATAATTAATTTTTGGATATTATAGTAATTCATAAATATTTTTTGACATTTTAACTTCTCTTCCATCTTCAAGAATGAATTTCTCTTGAAAGGCATGAATTTTTAAAGAAGGTCGCTTTCAAATTTCTTGATTATTTCAGAAATTTTTCTTCAAAAATATCACAATTTTTCTTAATGAGATTTTAAAATTTATTTACATACTTCTTTCAGATTGTCTAGGAATTCCCTTGTAGGATATTTGAATTTAGATTTTTTTCTTCAAGTGTTCAAGATTTTTCCTTAGTTTTTTTTAATATAAATTTCTCTTGAAGAACTTATGAACATTCCAAAAAGTTTCTTGATCTTTACAAAAATTTCTTCAAAAATATCAGAATTTACCTCCGAAGTTTTAAATTTTTTTGCATTTCATTAGTTTTTAAATATCTAGATTTTTCCTGGATTATATACCTCTAATTTTACATTAAACTTGCTAGAATTTTCTTAATCAGAAACAGATTTTTTTTGGAAATTTAGATATTAAAAAGTATTAAAAAGAATTAATTTAAATTAAATTTTTCTCTAGTTTTTGAAATCAATTGGAAAGTCTCCAATAACTTTGGTTTTGAAGCTATCCGAAAGTAAAAAAAAAAACTTAAAAACCCAAAAGTTAGTTTTCAGAAGCTCTAAAGTTTTCTCTATAGAGAAATGAAAAGATGCGGAAATAATCTAAAATTGTAGACAAAATTTTTATAAGCTTAGAAGGAAAATTTATATCTGAATCTTTAAAAAATAAAAAAATAAAAGTTTATAATAATTAAGAATGTAATAATAGTAATTATTGAAATATTTTCAGAAATTTAAAAAATTGCTTAAAAATTCTTAAATTATCATAATATTTTCTGAAAAGTACAAATTTACTAAGAAAATCAAATAAGAAAAAGTGAAAAATATTTTTATTAAAAACAATATTGGGAACTCGAATTTTTGGTTATTTTACGTAGTTCTAAACTTTGTCTAAGTTTTATAGTTGCAGATTATCTACAGTTTATTTTATTAAAAGTTTATTCTAACGTTTTTTTTTTCTCTTTGGTTCAAAAGTTACAGAATTCTTAAAAACCCTAAAGTTGTTTCAAGTTTACAGAATGTCTAAAGCTTTCTTTATAAAGAAATGAAAATAGTGCATAAATTTTCTAAAAAATTTTGACGAAAATTTTGGTGAAAATAAATGTTTGGAATTTTAAGATTAGGAAATCTCAAAAAAAAAAAACGTAAAAAACCTGTTTAAAAATTATCGAATAATAAAAGAAGTAATTGTTAGAAGATTCACAGGAATTTTAAAAAATGCTTAAAGAATCTTAAACTAAAATTTTAAATGATAAATTTCTGAAAAATTCAGAAACCAGAAACAAAAATGTCTGAGAACTTTAAATATGAAAAAATAAGAAACATTTTTATTTGACTTGATTTTTTGGGTACTGCTCGTAACTCTGAAGTTTTAGATTTGTGGATACTCTAGAGTTTATTTTGTTTTAATTAATCCTTAAGATTTTTTGACGTCTGAAATCTCTTTGATTTTAAAAAATTCTCCAAAAGTTAATGATTAAATTTAAGAAACCCCAAAATTTATGCAAATTCACAGAAGCTCTAAGGTTTTCTCTATAGAAATGAAAGATGTGCAGAAAAATTCTAAAAGTCAAGAGAAAAATTTTGGCATTTTAGAAAAAAACTTTAAAATTTATAAAATTTTTAAAAATATTGTTAAAAAACGATGAGAAAATTATATAAAAATAAAAAAGGAAATTAATTTTGAGGAATTAAAACAATTGCTTAAAATTCAAATGAAAAATTTTAGAAAAGAGATATTTTTAAGAAATTTATATATGATTACAATTACAAAACATTTTATTTAAAAAAAATGAAAAACTTAAATTTTAGAATACCGTTTGGTATTTTGAAGTTCGCTTAAATTTTAAAATTGCAGATTATCAACAGTTTTTATATTTATTTTTTTAAATTATTTCAAGTTTTTCGTATCTCTTTGGTTTTGAAGTTCTACAAAAGTTACAGAAGTTTTTTTCTAGTTAATAAGCTTACAGAAGCTCTAAAGTTTTGTCTATAGAAGAGAATTGAAAAAGTGTGTAGAAATATTCTCAAAAGAAAATTTTCTGGAAAATTTATGAAATCTGAAAGAGACTTTTGGAAAACTAAACCAAAAATTCAAATAAAAAATTTCTGAAGACTTTAAGAAACCCAAGAGGGATAATATTTGAGAAATTTAAATATGAAAAAGTAAGAAACTTAAATTTTTGGGTACTTTGCGTAGTTTTAAAGTTCGCTTAAGTTTTGGGGTTGGCAACTGCTGGTTAATTTCTGTAGACCTTATTTTATATGTCAATATGGCATTTGTTTACAAAGGTTTTATTGAATTTTTAATTTATTCAAAATACTGTTGCTGCGATTTTATAAACTAAATTATCAACGAGATGGAAGACGGCAATAAGGACAACCACCCACCTTATATATAAGGGCACCTACCCACTCTACATATATATTTTTATTATGATTAGTGTAACTCGTAAAATATGTATCAACAATTTTAAAATATTAAAAAAGATTTTTAAAATTTTTGATACATTTTGTGAGTACAATATTTGTAGGATATGTGTAACATGCGTCTATATTTTAAAGGTTAGAAAGTGGAATAGTGATCTCCTACGTACCCTATATATATAGTAACTTTAGGTGTAATACTTTCTTTTGTTTTAGATGTATACTCACATTTTTGAAAAAATCTCTTTGGTGGGAGAAGGAGAAGATAAGAAGGTTTTAAGAAACCTTTTCAGAAAGGAGAATTATGATAGACCTTTTTTAAAAAATTCAAATAAGTTGAAATGTTAAAAATCGAAAGGAAATTTAAATAAGGCAAATAAATAATTGTCATCTGACAGAAAAACACAAATATTGTAACAACTGTTTTTGAAACAAACTTTAGTTGTTTTATTTTGTAAAATTCCAACTTTTAATAAACAAATAGAATTGTTTTTTATTCAAGTTTTTATGCAAAAATATGCTTAAAAAATGAATATAGATTTTCTAAGAAAAACAATTTAAATGTGGGAGAAAAATAGTTTCGAAATAATTATTCATTTGTTTTACGAGTAATAAAAATCCAATATTTATTTTCACAGCTTTTTTCTTTGTAAAATACAAATAAAATGCAAAAATACGAAATGTTTTCGTAGTTTAAAATCATAAAATCTAATAGTATATTTGGTCAATTATCAATTTTTCATTCTCATTTAACTTTTTTTAATATTTGTTTTCTTCGGTAAAACTTGAATATTTTTTTTTTTTTCTGTAAAAATGCCAACTGTTTTTAATTGTATTTTTAGAAAGTTTTTCACGAGCTTAAAAGAGTTGCAAAAAAACAATTGACGTTTTCTGAGAAAAAAAAATGTTGTCAACTGTTTTAAACGGGATTTTTAGTTGTTTTTTTGTTATTGTAAAATTCCAACTATTAATAAGTAAATTGAATAGTTTTTATTAAAGTTTTTTTCAAATTTTTATTATTATTTATTATTAATGTATCCCAATTGTTTTTCAACTATTCTAAACAAATGAATTAATTTTTCAAAAATATTTTTAATTTAAACTATTTTTTTAAGAAACTTCAATTGTATTTTTTGTAAAAATTAAATTTGTTATTTTTTTATTCTCTTGAAACAGTTTAAGTGTAATCAAAAACAATTGATGTTTTATAGTAATAAAAAATCAATGATTTTTGTAATTCCATATACAGGGTGAGTTTTTTTCGATGTTCTCTATGGGGATCTCGGAAACTATAAGAGATAGAGAAACGGTTAGATGGGAAAAGAAGTGTAGATTTCCGAGACGAATAAAATTCCACTTTCAAAGTTTTTAAAAAAGTCAAGGGTAACTAGATATTTTGAAAAAAGTAAAAAGTGTCAATTTTTTCAAATCAATATATCTCGGTTATTATAACAAATAGAAAAAAAATGTTAAGGACAAAGTTTAAGATAATTTTATGTAGATTAATAAAAAATAATGAGAAAATTTTTATCGCCATTATTTTCCGAGATATGACGCAAACTTACATTTTTTGAAATGGAAACCATAGTTGGCTATGGCCTCATTCAAAAGTTAATTTTTTTCTCTTTAATCCAATATGACATACGACATAGTTATTTCTAAAAATAAGTGAGTTATAGTCATTTTAAGTTTTATTATAAATAAAAAATGGGTAGCCATGAAAAAGATGAAAGTAAAACAATTGCAGTTGTTTATAATAATAGCTATATTGTAATAATTAGTTTTACAGAGATAAACCAAAATGAAACAACAGCATAAGTAATTCTGTACTTATCAAAATATTAATGGGAGAGAAATTTTAATATTACAATACAATTTTAATATTACAAAAATATTATTAAATTCCAGCTATTAATAAGAAAATTAAATTGTTTTTTTTTATTTTCAACTACTAAACATTTAAATTATTTTTATTAGTTATAATAATGAACTTTAATTGTTTCCTTTTCTGTATAAATTTCAATTGTTTGAACTGTATTTTTAGAAAGATTTTCATTCTTTAAATGTAAACAAGTAAACAAAAACAAATGATGTTTCTAGTCAAAAAAGATTCAACTGTTTTTAAACAAAATTTCAATTGTTGTTTTTTCTGTTTTCGTAAAATTCCATATATTAATAAACAAATTGAATTGCTTTTATCAAAGGTTATAAAAAACATTTTTTTATTAGAAATTTTCAAATCCAATTGTGTTTATTATTTTTAAGTGTTTTTATTTTTAGAATAAATTGATTATAGTTTTTAAAAAATTCAGACAAGACAAGGAAAGAAAGCGACTTCTAAAAATGAAACTTCCAGAAAATGCTTAAAAATTCTGACAAAAAAATGGAGATTATTTTCCACAACATTTCTACAAAATTTCGGATGGAATTCTAGATAAAATATATAAATATTATAAATATCCAAAGAAGTTTTTAAATACTAAAGAATAATGTTCTAAAAGGTAAATAAAATATTAAGAAATTTCTAACTCCGAAAGATAACTTTAAACCCGTTCAGTAGAATAGAATTTTCAAAAAGTTTCTTTTGTCTTACTATCTTATTTGCTTCTTGAATTTCATCATATAATCTAAAGACAATTAGAAAAAAGTTTTTGATTTGTCAGAATTTTCATGCAATTTTAAATAAAATTCACTTAATTTCTTCGTCTTATCTGAATTTCCTAAGGTTGTTGTTTCTCCCACAGAGAAGTAAAAAGATTGTTAGAAAATTCTAGAAATTTGCAAATTTCTGAAAAAATAACAAGAGTACTTTAAGAATTTTTTCTAAATATTTGAAAAACCTTTCGAAATTTCTATAAAGTTCAAGAAACCTTTTTTTAAATTTAAAAAAAAGAAATTTTAGGGAAATTAAAAAAAAACTGTAACAAAATCCTCGCAGAAGTAAGAAAACAGAAATTCCTAAAAAATTTAAGCAATCTGTAAAAGAAAATTCCTTGTAAATTCAAGTCCTCTAAGAAAATTCTGGTAATTAGAAAAAAAATTAGAAACCTCAAGGAGAAATTTCTATTCAAGAAACCTCCAAGATTTATTTTGGAGTTTAAAATAACAGAAATTTTAGAAAAATTAAAAAAACCCTAACAATATCCTCACAGAAATAAGAAAAGAAATTCCTAGAAAATTCTAGAAATCTGCAACAGAAAATTTCTGGAGAATTCAACAGCCTTCTAAGACAATACTAATAATTAGTAAGAAAAAAATCCAAAAATATTTTAGAAAGCTTAACAAAGCTCTCGCAGAAGTAAGAAAAGCGAAATTTTTAGAAAAATTAAGCAATCTGCAAAAGGAAATGTCTTGAAAATTCAAGAGTCCTCTAAGCTAATTATTTTAAATGGAAAGAATTTTTTTAAATATTTTAAAAACTTCAAAAAAAAATTGAAGAAACATGAAAAAAAAAATGGAATTTGAAATTTAAGAAAAAACTCCTAGAAGTGAGAAAAGAAATCCTAGAAAGTTCTATAAATCTTTAGAAAGTTTAAGAGTCCTCTAAGAGAATTTTTTTTTTGTTTGATTTTTGTGAGTTACGTGAAGGTAAACTTGATTAATTAAAAAGCACTAAAAACCTTTCTTCGCAATTTTATTTAAATTAACAGATATATATTTCGGACACAAAGTGACCATTATAAATGTTTTAATATGTTTTATTAAAACATTGATAATGGTCACTTTGTGTCCGAAATATATATCTGTTAATTTAAATAAAATTGTGAAGAAAGGTTTTTAGTGCTCTCTAAGAGAATACTAATAATTAGAAAGAAAAGATCCGAAAAGCGTGATCTAAGAAAATTCTAGTGATCCCAAAAAATATTTTAGAAACCTTAAGGATAATTTATAAATCTAATTCAAAAAGCTCCAAGAATTTTTTGGAGTTTAAAATAAAGAAAAATTTAAGAAAAATTAAAAAACTAAAAAAAACTCCTAGAATTGAGAAAAGAAATCCTAGAAAATTTTAAAAATGTTTGGAAATTTTGGTGAAGAAAAACACTTGTTATGATCCATATTGTTACTTTTATTTTCAGTTTCCTGACACGTGTTTTGATCATACTCGATCATTTTCAAAGGTTTAACTTAAACTTGCATTAGTTGTTCACCAAAATTACATATCTGGTTCCATCAAGAGGGTAGCTCAACAAGTATCAACAATGTTTGGAAAGTTTAAGAGTAATCTAAGAAAGAAAAATCCAAAAAGCGTCATCAAATAAAATTCAGGTGATTAAAAATTTTAGAAACCTTAAGGATACATTTCTATAAAATTCAAAATACTCCAAGAATTCTTTTGGAGTTTAAAATAAAAGAAATTTTAGGAAATTTTTTCTAAAAATCCTTGAAGAATTTTTTTCATAGAAAATTCTAGAAATCTGTAAAAGGAAATTTCTAAAAATTCCTCTAAGTAAATTCTTCTAAAGAGAAAGAAAATATTTTAGAAACCTTAAGGAGAAATTTCTATAAAATTCCAGTAACCTTGAAGAATTTATTTTTAGAATTAAAAACAAAACAAATTCCTGGTAAATTTTAGAAATATAAAAAAGACAACAAATTCGCAGTTTAAAAATAAAATTCAAAAATATTATTATATTATATTATTATATTAATTAAAAATTAAGAGAGACAAACCAAGTTATTTTTTTTCAAGAACCTATTATTTTAAAAAATTATAAATTCAAAAAAATTGCAATAGATATGGTAGAAAATTCTTACAGCTTAAACATGAACTTCTAAAAGATTCCCGCAATTTGGAGAATTATATCTAAAATTGTTGATTCTGCTTTGCCCGAAAGTTGCTGTATTATAAAACAAGAAATCTTAGAAAATTCTAAAAAAATTTGAAGAAACTATCGAAAAATTGAATAGAAATAACTTAAAAATTCTAGGAAATTTAGGAAAATTAAAGAACACTAACAAATAATTAATTGATGAAGCTGATAAATATTAAAATGTAGAACACTAAGAAAATTCTCACAAAATGAAGAAAATTTACTAAAAAGTTTCTATAAAATAAATCAACTAATGTTGAAAATAAAATAAAGAAATGATTGAAAATTGTAAATATTTGGAAAAGAAAAGGCAGAAATTTAATAAATCTAGAAAAGTAATTTCTGTAAAATTCATGAAGGAAATTCTTCGAACGTTATCGAAATTTGAAAAATAAATTTTTAAGAAATTCATAGAAATTTTCGTAATTTAGAAAAATAATTCAAATTAAAAAAAGTTCTCGAAAATTGGAAGGACAGTTCGCTGCTCAGTTCTTATAAAATAAAGGAAGACATATTTATAAAATGGAAGAAAAAATTAGAACAAAGAAAAATTGCTTAACAAACACGTTATTCTCTTAAAAAAAATCTTGGCAATTTGGAAAAAAGTTGAATAAAATTGCTGAAACAATGTATCTTTCGAAAGCAAATATTATTGGTAAAATTTAGAATTTCAAACGAAATCCAAAAAAATTACAAAAGAGCTTTTAATTTTTTTTTTTCATTCCAGAAAAATTTGAGAAATCTGAAACAATTTCTGGAATATTCTAGAAAAATCAAACAGAAGTTTTTTCAACAAAAAGTAGATATGTTGCAAAATTCCAAAATTGGCATTAATATTTGAAAGAAAAATGATTTAGAATTTACTTTATTTGCGTAAATCTCCTTAATTAACTAGAAGAAGAAATACAGAATTTCAGAACTCTCCAAAATGTTATCATAATTTAAAATAAGAAGTAAATTCTAAAAAACAAAAACTCCAATAAAATCGAGAAACCTAAAATTTTTTATTTTTTAAAAATTCACGAATACATATTTCTAAAAAACAAAAAAGAAGGTAATAAAAGCTTCTTATAAATTAAGTTAAATATGTTGTAAAAAAATTGGAAATCCTTAGAAGAAGAAATAATTTAAAACATTAGATATTAATAACTTATATGATGATTACTTATTAATATTAAAAAATAAATAAAATCTACAAGGAAAATAAAAAAAACCTTCAATTAATTATTTCGACTTTTAAGAAATCTAGACATTTGGAAGTAATATTCAAAATGAAAAACTAGAACTCTTGAAGAAATTATTGCAATTTGGAAGATAAAAAATATTTCGAAAATTATTCAAAATGGAAAAGAATTTTACTCGAAAATTGATAATTCTAAGAAAACTTTTACCTTTTCTTAAAATCTTTTAGAGCGAAAATAGGACACAACTTTTATATAATTTAGACTAAACTGTGTATGTAGAGTTGGTGGTAATGTTTTCGTGTCTTTCTAATTATTAGATTTAGATAAGTTTGAATGATTTGCATCGAATGACCTTGAATTATAATGAAGTACTTCGAGAATATCTCGAATACTCATTTTATGTTGAAGTGTAATTTATCAGTTAATGATCGAAACTCGAGTCACTTAAAAATTAATTGTGATATCAACAAAGTAAGCGTTTTTGTTTAATTTCTTTATTATTTTTTCCGATATTTGTTATCAATTATTTAGAATCATCCCCTGAATAAATTTGATGATGATGAGATAGAAAAAGGTCGTATAGTCAGGACCATAAAACAGTTTTACCTCATTATGGAATAAAACCGTTTACAACCCCACCTGAAAGGAGCTAATAAGCCGTCGTGGTAAATACAAGACGTTTTAAAGGGATCGGAAAAAAGGTAAGGGTAGTTTGAGGTATGCAGGTAAATGCAATGACAGCCACCCCGCCGGTTCTTGTATAACTTTACACACACACACAGATACACACACACAGGTTGTTGCATCAAAGGAGGGTGGCCGAATTTATCCCCCATCGGCCTTTCCACCAGTGGCGTACCGAAATTAATAAAACAGAAGTAAAAATAAAAATATAAGTTGGATGTTTAATTAGGAATATAATTACGGTGTAGAAATAATGGAGTTGAATGTAATTTAAGAAGAAGCTTTCCTCACTTCGTAATTGGTAATAATTATTTTGGATTCGTATGAATTACTAAAGGTTTTCACATGTTTCCTTTTTTTGGGTAATTACTGATGCAAATGCGGTACGCTTAATTACTAGGTGAACACCTGTGGTTTATAATTACGAATAACAATTATTTTATAACTGAATAGTTGTTGAATATAGAATATTTTGAGTTATTAGTGATGAAGGTTTAAATTATATTACACTTGGTTTGTTTTGAGGTTTGAAATGTGGCTTCAATTGATTGATTATTTTTGTTTGTATATCTTTAGTTTTGATGGTAAATTTAAAGTTTAATAAAGACGAATAACACTATTTTAAATATACGGTGGTAGAGTAAAGCTTTTTTCAAATCCTTACTTAAAAATGATCGCCAAAAAAACGCCGACAACATTCAAGAAATTTTGAAAATAAATTCCCCATTGGAATTTTTAAGAAAATTGTTGAATATTTAAATCATCTTGAAGATTTATTTTTATATGTCTGTAGGATTTATTAAAAAAAAACTACAACAATAAATATAGTTATTTTAATAATAATGTTTCTAATTGTGATTTTATTAGTGGTTTCTTCAACAGTTTAACCCTTAAGGTTCGAAATGTACATATAGTTAACAATAAAACTGTTGGAGAACGGATATACTTTTAACCACTAATAATAATAATAATAATCTTCACACACACAAATATTTAATCAGAAATAATTGTGTATTATTGGAATTACACGTTTAATAACAAATAAATAAATAATATTAGTTTTAAAAACGTAATCCAGTATTTCTAGTTAAACTTAAAACTCTAAATGATCTTTATAATTAATTTTAAAGAAAATCTCAACGTCACAACTGTTTTGAAACTTACACATTCTAGATAATAACGAAATGCACATGTCAAAAACCCCTCTCCGCCCCTAAACCTTAAAAGGGCGCATTGTCTTTATGAACCGACGTTTTTTCTTTCTTCATCCATTCTTCTCCTGCATGTGACTTAACCGACCTAATACGATATGGTCCCTTTGTATGAAAATGGAAAAGATATTTATCAAACGCAGGTATAAAAAAGTAAAAATATATTTTCGTGCTTTACGCAAGTTTCGCAGTGAAAGTCAATCGAATCGTTCTTTTTTATTAACACTTCCTTTATTATACATAAAACGTTAATCCTTGGATAACAGACCGTTTTAATTGCGCATTTAAATGAATCCATAAAAAAAAAATGTGAAATCTCATTTGATATTCAGATAATTTCTAATGTAAATGTCAAATCTAATATTTACTGCTCGATAATAATGATGATTGTGTAAAGTATAAAAATGTTGTTTTTATTAGGAGTAAAAGTTTTCGCACCCCCCGCGGTTTTATAAAGTTGGATGTAGTTTTTTTTTTCTTGCCCAAGAGGGTGTGGCTTTTTTTATATTTTCTGGTACCTTCTATAGAAAATAAATCGAGGTATTCACCTGACTTCCATCCCCCGAACCGGTATTGTTCACACAATGCGGATTCTGCTAAATAATTGTACCCCCAAAAGGGATGATTAATGGTGGGACGGTTTTGGATCGACCTGCGCGTATTGTAGTGTGGAAATCGTTTCTAGATTTTTATTTGCGTTAAAAATCTCTAACATATTGACGCAATTACGAATGCACAATGGGGAGAGGTGAATCTTTCAAAAATTACAGATGTAATCTGTATGAGAAGTTTAGATTTTAAAAGTTGTCAGAGACTAGATCAAAAATATATTTTACGTAGAATACAAATGTTTAGATTTAGCATATCGAATAAAGCAGATGTAACTTAGATTTAACATTAACTAGATATAGAAATTAGGTTTTTAATTAATACAAAAATGTTTCACCACGAGTTAAGTGAGAGATTAATTCATCATGTAGGTTTGGAAGTTGTAAAATGGCTATTACAATAATATGTAAAGAATTGATAAACACTTGTTTTGTTTCACTGATTATTACAACTTCTAAACCTAGTTAAGTCAAAATCTATATTGAGATCTATTCAAATCCTTCATTAATATATCCAATCACATAATTTTCCTTATTTTCCCTCATATTAATAATAATTAAACGCAATTTTTTTATTTAGAGGTTAATTAACATTAAAATATTTCACCACTGGTTAAGTGAGAATTTAATCCATCGCAAATTTTTTATAGTTAACTTAAAGATTAATTATAAAAATATCAGATTCCGCTTGATTTTTATTTGGGTGTATTTCATGTGGAGCGAAAGCAAGGTGCAGGTATAAAAATTTTAAAATACACACACACACACACATACACAAAGGACGTTGTAGAGAAGAAAGCCCGAATTTCGGTGATGGTGGTGTGCAATGCGTGATCGGGGGGGCCCGGTGTGTCAGGATCACTTGAAATAGGTCCTTGCATTATCATAATATCTACTGATTCCCTCATAGGCAATGCAGGTAGAAAAAAAAACCCTCAGTCTCTTTCCGTTCGGTTAATTATAATTATGTCAAATATTTCAGGTTTTATCGCTTACAACCTTTTATATATATTTTTTTTTGAGTTTTATATTTGATGCCAAATTTTTCTTTTAAGTGGTAATAAAACGAGGCATCTCATTAACACGGTGTGATTTGAAAACGACATGTGTTGAATTAGAACTAAAAATTCCAGAAATATTGATGTCAATTAAAACGAAGCGGTTAACACTATTTGTTAAATCTAGTTCAAATAATTTCTTAATACGATTATATTGACTTATCCCAATTTTGATTTTCCTAGCGTACTTTTGACCTACCCTAATATATTGATCATTGACCTAGCATACTCCTGACTTCCGTCAAAAAATTATTAATTATTGCAAAAAAGAATCAATTTGATAATTCACAATAATTTGTGCTTAAGAAGACAAGACTGAAGATTACACAGAACTTACAATAATTACGATTTTAATTAGAAAAAACGTAAAAGAGAATATTGGTGTAATTAACTCGAGGTTTGTAAAACCCTCGCGTATGTTTTACTGATTGGAGGGTGGGATAGTGGCTACCCACCCACCCTACACATACAATTGAATCTAAATCAAAGTCACTTCTTTGATTTCCAGAAAAACACGTCTACTCTATTAGGGTTTTTAATAAAAAATTGCACACATGAAAAGATTATCAATAAATATAAATACCTTTTATATATCACACCCTTTTTATCTTTATTGTGACTATAGTTTTGACAGATTTTCTGTTATTTTCAAACTATACTTCAAATTTTTACAAACAACTTTATAAAATAAAAGATTGTCGTAATTGGAAAGAGGTAAGTGAAACCCTCGTGTATGTTTCACAGATTGGAGGGTGGTACAGTGGACGCCCACCCACATACATATACAATTTGATCTGAACCACTGTAACTCGTTTATTTTCCAAATAATTTCACCAATTGTAGTGTTGATGTTGTTCAAGTGTTAAAAATTAGTTTTGTTGATTAAATATCCATATATATGTAAGGTGGGTGGGTGGCTGCTATCACACCCCCAATTTACACAAATCTAAAAACGATTTCTGAATTATCCAATAAGTAAACAATCGTTAAAATCCTTCCAAAAGTAATTTAAACTTTTCTATAAATTTCTGATTATCTAATGATGATTTAAATTTATCCAACAATCAATACAGATTGTTTAAGCTCAGCCAACGAGTCATTCAACAACCATTCAAGGTCATTCTAACAGTTATTTAAGGAATTCAAGTTAATTTAAATTTAATTAAGATGATAAGTTTTTCATAAATTATTATACATCATTAAAGGTCATCTAATGGTAGTTCTTGGTCATTCAAGGACAACTAATGGTAATTCTAGGTCATCACAGGTCAGCTAACAATAATTCTATATCATCCAAGATCATTACAGTCACCAAATAATAATTTATAGTTATTCGAATGTCAGTAAAGATAATTTAAGCTCAACCAATGTCGAATTAAGTTCCACAAACGCTCATCAAATTAAAATCATTTAAAGTCCCCAAATTTTCGATTAAGGTCTTCCAACAGTTGTTCAAAAATTTTGAGCTTCATCTAAATACTCCAACGAACTTGAAGTTTTTAAAGGGTCATTTTCAAGGTCATCTAATGGTAATTATAAAACATGCCAGGTCATTTAAGTAATCAAACAATAATTTATAGTTATTCAGCAGTCAGTAAAGATAATTTATGCTCAACCAATGTCGAATTAAAGTCCTTGAACGATCATCAAATTAATTCAAGTTTATCATAAATTATTATTCATCATTCAAGGTCATCTAAGGGTAATTTTAGGTCATCTAATAGTAATTCTAGGTCATGCAAGGTCATGCAATGATAATTCCAGGTCATCCCAGGCCATTTAAGTCATTAAACAATAATAATAAACGGCCAACAAATTAGTTTAGAGTTTAAACGAATATTCAAAATTATTAAAGATGTTAAGAACGACTCTACGACCGTTCAAGTTTTTCATAAATTATTATACACCATTCAAGGTCATCCAATGGTAATAATAGGTAATTCAAGGTCATCTAATGGTAATGTTAGGTAGTTCAAGGTTATACAATGGTAACTCTCGGTCATCCAAGGTCATTTAAGTCATCAGACAATAATTTATAGTTATCCGTCAGTAAAGATAATTTAAGCTCAGTCAACGTCTAATTAAAGTCCTCGAACGCTCATCAAACTAGTTTAGAGTTTAAACAAACATTCAAGATTAATTAAGATGATAATAACGAGTCAACGACCGTTCCAGTTTTTCAAAACTTATTATACATTATTCAAGATTATCTGATAGTAATTATAGGACATCTAGGGTCATTTAGGTCACCAAACAATAATTTGTAGTTATCCAACAGTCAGTAAAGATAATTTAAGCTCAACCAAAGTTGAATTAAAGTTATTGACGCTCATCAAATTAGTTTAGAGTTTAAACAAACATTTAAGATAAATTAAGATGATCATTCAAAGTCATCTAATTTTAATTCTAGACCATTTAAGGTCATTCTAGGTCATCCAAGGTCATTTAAGTAATAAAAAATAGTTTATAGTTATTCGAATGTCAATAAAGATAATTTAAGCTTAACCAACGTCGAATTAAAGTCCTTGAACACTCATCAAATTAGTTTAGAGTTTAAACGAACATTTAAGATTAGTTATTATCCATCCTTCAAGGTCATCTCATGGTAATTTTAGGTCATTAGAGGTCATTTAATGATAATTCTAGGTCATTCAAGGTCATCTAATGGTAACTTTATATCATACAAGATCATCCATTGGTAATTCTAGATAATTCAAGGTCATCTATTAGTAATTATAGGTCATCGTAGGCCATTTAGGTCATCAAACAATAATTTTTAGTTATTCAATGCTCATCAAATAATAGTGGATGCTTAAAGTGATTACTTTGTGCTCATCAAATTAGTTTAGTGTTTAAACGAACATTCTAGATTAATTAAGATGATAAGAATCACTCAACGACCATTCACGTTTTTCATAAATTATTATACATTATTCAAGGTCATCTAATGGTAAATCTAAGTCATTCAAGTTCATCTAATAATAATTCTAGGTCATTAAAGGTCATCTAATGTTAATTCTAGGTCATCCCAGGTCAGTTAAGTCATCAATTAATAACTATTAGATATTTTAAAGTTATCCAAAATATTTTAAACGTAATCAACGCCGATTTAAGTTTATCGAAAGGTCATCAAATTAGTTTAGAGTCAACCACAGTTATTTCAAAGTCAGTAAAGACCATTTAAACTCAACCAACGTCGAATTAAGGTCCTTGAACGCTCATCAAATTAATTTTTTGATTAAGATGATAAGATCGACTTAACAAACGTTCAAATTTTTCATAAATTATTATACATCTTTCAAGGTCATCTAATGGTAATTCTAGGTCATTTTAAATCATCTAATGGAATTAATTCTAGGCCATTCAAGGTCATCTAATGGTAATTCTAGGTCATTCAAGGTCATCCAATGGTAATTCTAGATCGTACAAAGTCAATTTATGGTGATTATTGGTCAACCCAGGTCGTTTAAATTTAATCAAGCAATAATTTATCATTATCCAAGTGTCAGTAAAGTTAATTTAAGCTAAACCAACGTCGCAATAAGGTCATTGGACGCTCAATAAAATTTCTTTAGAGTTTAAACGAACATTTAAGATTAATTAAGATGATAAGATCGATCAAGTTTTTCATTAATTATTATTATACATCATTCAAGGTCTAATTAATGGTAATTCTAGGCCATTCAAGGTTATCTAATAGTATTTTTTTTAGGTCATTCAAGGTCATCTAATAGTAATTCTAGATCATCCCAGGTCATTTAGGTCATGATATCTTTATCACAGGCATATTCCCCGATAATTTAAAACTAGCCAAAGTAATTCCAGTTTACAAAAAAAGGCGATCCTGTGTCTGAGGATAATTACAGACCTTTATCAATACTTCCAGTTGTGTCAAAAATAATTGAGATCGTAATGAAAGATTTTTTGTCCTCTTACCAATTTGAGTTCGGTAAAAACTCGTCAACAACTGAAGATGTTCAAGCCTTTAAAAAAACAATTAAGTGCTTTGAAAATGGCCACCATGAAATGGTGACATGATCTAAGCAAAGCCCAAGTTGTAATCTAGAGTCATCCAAAGTAATCTTAAATCATAAAATTCTCATTCAAGGTCTTCTAACAGTTATTGAAAAAGTGGGCTAATTTTAAAACCTTCAATGAACTTTCAATTTTATTTAAGGTTAAACGAATGAATGAACTATCAAATCTATCCAATGGTGATTTAAGATTCTCCACAAATTACTATATATTATTCAAGGTCATTTAATCAAAATTCTAGCTCATCCGTAGTAGTTTAATTCTTAATTCGTCCAACGCTTGTTTAAAGTTATGCAACAGACAGTAAAAATAATTTAAGCACAACCAACGTTGACTCGAACTCCTTTAATTGAATAAGTGCAAACATTCAATAATCATTTAAGATGATGCAATTACCATTCTGGGTCTTCCAACAGTTATTTAAGAAAATCAAGTTAATTTAAGATCGTCCTAAGAATACTCAAATTTATTTAAAGTTATACGAAAGATTAAATAATCATTCAAATCCTTCCAATGGTAACTTAAGATTTTCTAGTAAACGGTGAACATAATACTAGGTCATCTATTGATAATTCTGGGTCATACGAAGTCATTTAGTTAATTCAAAGATAATTTAAAGTTGTCCACGATATTTCAAACGCAATCATCGCCGATTTAAATAACTCGAACGGTCGTCAAATTAGTTTAGAGTCATCCAATAATTCTCTAAGGTCATTCAACATGATACTAGGTCATATAATAGAGATTTTGGGTCATAAAAAGTCAATGAATTCGTTTAAAGATAATTTAAAGTTATCCAAGATATTTCAAACTCAAACAACGCCGATTTAAGGTAATCGAAAGGTCATCAAACTAGTTTAGAGTCATCCAACAATTATTTAATGTCATTCAATAAACACTTAAGATCATCTAATACTAGAACGAACATCATACAATGTCATCTAGTGAAAATTCTGGATCAAACAAGGTCATTAAATTCATCTAACGATAATTAAAATTTATCAAAGAGTCAGTAAAGATAATTTAGACTCAACTAACGCCAATTATTTAAGGGCATTCAATTAATTTAAGATCCTGAAACGAACAGTTAAGATTATTTGAAGTTATACGTAAGAAAGAACAATCGTTCAAATCTTTTCAATGGCAATTTGGTATTATCCGTTAATCATTGAATATCATTCAAGGTCATCTAATGATAGTTCTAGGTCATTCTTTTGACCTAGACCTTTTGAGTCATTCAAGATAAATTTTAGGTTATCAAACAGTCAGTAAAGATTATTTAAGTTCAGCCAACGTTGATGGAAGGTCTTCGAATTATGATCAAATTAGTTTAGAGTCTTTTAAAAATCATTTAAGATGATCCAAATCTCATTTAACATCTTCGATTAACTGTAGGAAGAAGGAATTCAATTTAATTTAAGATCCTTCAACGAATATTCAAGATTGTTCAAGTTTTAACGATCGTGCAGATTTAAGATTTCTCGTAAATCATTGGAATATAATTCAAGGTCATCAAATGATAATTCTAGATCGTGCAAGGTCGTACAGTGATGATTAAAAGTTATCGTACAATTAGTAAAGATTGTTTACATCTTTCCAATGGCAATTTGGGATTAACCATTAATTGAATATTATTCAAGGTCATCTTATTATATTTCTAGGTCCTTTAAGGTCATCCAGCAATGATAAAAAAGTTATCGTTAGTAAAGCTTTTTATGCCAGTCAACGCCTGTTAAAGGTCATAAAAAGCTTTCATAATTATTAAAGTTTTTCTAGGAATATCCTCACTGAATTTTTTTCTTTAAATCGGTGGAATTAAATTTCGCAAAGGAATCCTATGCCTGTCAAGTTATAAACAACCACCCATAATTCCGGCATCGAGAAGAGTGGAGAAAAAATGGACGGTTGCCGAATAATTCGAGATATTAACATATTTTTTTTCTCGCACGGCACAGGTACGCCGAGGAAATCTATTCCGTCTCAAGGCCCCCGCTTCTTTGTTCCCATTGCGCTCATTGTTTTTCCCTTTCCGAAATACGGGAAAAAAATTGCAGCTTAATGACGCGAACGCCACCCATAAATCCGCACACTTTTCTGCACAATTAGCATTTTTCGGTACCGACCTTTTGGACCAAAAAAAATTCCTCGCGGCTAACGGACGAACGTTTGAAATGTGTTCGGGTTATAATAAACAAACTCGTAAAGTTCAAGAGTGTGGCGAATTTGTGTGTATATATGTGTGCGTGTTTTTTACAGTTGTGGCGGAACAAAGGCGTAAACTGAAACTCATACAGAATTGGTTGTCTTGAGTTCGCAGTAATGGATGAAATATGATGCTGAAAATCCTTCAAAACAGAATAATTGATACTGAAAACGTTTTTGTAGTCTTTAAAAATTTTGGGAACATCTAAAAAATTTCACAGAATGGAAAAGTAATTGCACTATCAATCTAAAATTTCCACTTGAAAAACAGTAGGAAAGTTTAGATTGACAGTGTTCAACATTTTTATTGCGAAAACTATGAGAAGAATCATTAGTTTAATCCTTAAGGTTGATAGTTTGGTCAGTATAGTATACAGAAAAAAATCAATAAATAATTTGTCAAGTGAATTACTTCGTTTGTAAATTACCAAGTTACAGAATTGGAGGGTGGGAAAGTGGTCACCCATCCACCCTACATATTAACCTTAAAAACGAAACCAGTGAATGCGACTGAAATAAAAATGTTTTTGTAGGGTGGGTGGGTGGCCTCTAACTCACCCTCCAATCACTAAAACATACACCAACGTTTAATAACCCGATTGAAGATTTATATTTTATTAATTATATAAATATGTTTTTTCTTGCAATTTTAGAAATCATAAAACCAGCGCTAATGTTTTGTGGCTGGAAGGTAGGATAGTGGCCACCCACCCACCCTATATATAAATAGAAATTTAAAGTCAAAAATCGTTTTAGTTTCATTAATAATACTAACAGATTTAATGCTGTAAAGTTTTGGGAACGAAAACAGTAATAGCGATTAAAATTAAAATGTTTATGTAGGGTGGGTGGGTGTCCTCTAATCTTCCCTCCAATCTCTATATTATACAACAATGTTTTACTGAATAATAACCTGATTATTTGAAGATTTACATTTTATTACTTACATAAATATTTTCTGTTTCGCAATTTTAGTTATCATGAAACCAGCGCTAATGTTTTGTGGCTGGAAAGTAGAATAGTGGCCACCCACCCACCCTACATACAAATAAAAACCTAAAGTCAATAATTGTTTTGGTTTTGTTGATAATTCCAGCAGATAGAATGTTTGAAGTTTTGGAAATGAAAGCGGTAATAGTGATTAAAATAGCAATGTATATGTAGGGTGGGTGGGTGGCCTCTTACCCACCCTACAATCCCTAAAACATACATCATTGTTGTACTAAATAATAACGTGATTATTTCATCATTACCTTGAAAAATATTTACACTCAAACTTATGATTTGATTTTCAATTTTTCACAAAATAAAATGAAAGAGAAACAATTGAAAAACATTTGCGACGGGCTTAAAATTTACTAGATTAATTCAGAGTGATTCAATTTACGTGTTTAGATAAAAAAATGTAACTAATTTAATCTTAAACTTTAAAATATTTACACCAAAACTTTCAATTTGATTTTTCAATTCTTTACCAAAGAAAAGGAGAGAGAAAAAAATAGAAAAACAATTGCTGCAGGCTTAAAATTTATTAGATTTATTCAAAACGAATCAATTTAAGTCTTAACTCGAGAAATATCACCAACTCTTCCTTAAATTTAAAAATATTTACAGCCAAACTTACGATTTGATTTTTCAATTCTTCACAATATAAAAGTAGAAAGAAAAAAATAAGAAAAATAATTAGCACAGGCTTGAAATATGTTAGATTTGTTTAAAATGATTCAATTTATGTGTTAACATAAAAAATATGATTAATTTAAGCTTAAATTTTAAAATATTTACACTCAAACTGACGATTTCATTTCATTTTCAATTCTTCACCAAATGAAACGAGAGAGAAAAAATAGAAAAACAATTGCCACAGGTTTAAAATTTACCAGATTTATTCAAAATGAACCCACCCTCCAATCAATAAAACACCAATTTTTTCATTTTTCAAAAATTATCTAGAATTTTTGGTATAAATTCTTAAGGTTTCTAAAAATTTTATAAACGCGACCATTTTTTTCCAAACTGAGGTTCTTGAAATATCCAGTTTTAGATTTTCAGATTTCTTCCAGAAATTTTTCATACAAATTATCAGAATTTTCGTCGAGAGCTGTACAATTTTTTCCATTTTTAAGAATTTGTTTTGAATTTTAGAATTTTTCAACATTTTAATTTCATTATTTAATCATTTTCAAACAACTTTTCTTCCATTTTATTTTTTTTCTATTTGTCTTAATATATATATCTACTTCAGGTTTCTTGAATTCGCCAGAAAACTATTCTTAAAATTAAGAAAATTTTGGATCTTCCACAGATTTATCTCTACAATTTTTGTTCAGCTTATGTTTGGAGGTAAAATGAGTTTCACATTTTTTCACAATTTATTAAATTTCCAACAGCTTTTCTTTAATTCTTTACACAACTTTTTATAATATCTTCTTCGACATAATGAGAATTTTCTTAGAAGATATACGTCTATAATGTTCCAGCAATTTATTTTAGAAATTGCAAAAAAAATTCTTCTTGAAGAATTTTTCAATTTTTCAGAAATTTCCCTTATATATGTAGGGTAGGTGGGTGACTTCAGATCCACCCTCCAACCACTAACACATGCTGCAGGTTTTTTTTTATTCAATTAATTAATTATTACGAAAGAAAATCGATCAAAAAATTCTTAGAAGTATAATTTTATTTGTTGATATTTTTGTAAACCCTTGAGATAATTGTATTAGCTGGAGGGTGGATTAAAAGACACTCATCCACCCTGCAAATACTATTCCATTCTCACCCTAAATATACTATTTATTTCAAGCTAAAACGTTGCATTACATTTTTTAACAGCATTAAAAGAAACAGTGTTTGTTACCTAGTAAAAATTTTTAAAAAAAACTCTTAAAGGCTAAATTTAAATATTTATGTTACGAGGGTGGATTCTAACCCACCCTCCAATTAATAATATTTAGGTAAAAATATGAAATAGATACAGAGTTAGGAAACTGATTTTATTAAATTTTTAATTCACACAATCTCGAGTAATTTTTGAAATTGTAGGGTGGGATAGTGGCCACCCACCCACCCTACATATACATATTAATCCCACGCACTAATCACCGTTTAATTTTCAGGAAAACAATCAGTGAAAGTGTTGATTAAAGTAGCAAAAAACATCAGCAGTGTTGTACCTAAAATTAATAGTTATATGTAGGGTGGGTGGGTGGCCTCGGATCCACCCTCCAATCAGTAAAACATACGCGAGTGTTTTGACATTTTAATTATTTAATTACTACCAAAATAAACGATGTTGTCAGGTAAATTACTTCATTTGTAAATCATTAAATTACAAAATTAGGAAACTGATTAAATGAAATTTCTAATTCACTTCTTCTGACGTAAGTTTTGGAATTGGAGGGTGGGATAGTGGCCACCCACCCACCCTACATATACATATTAACCCCACCCACTAATCAGCGTTTAGTTTCCAGGAAAACAAACAGTGAAAACGTTGATTAACTTAACAAAAATCATCAGCAGTGTTACAACTATAATAAATAAGTATATGTAGGGTGGGTGGGTGGCCTCTGACATAATTCACAATTAGTAAAACATACGCGAGTATTTTGTAATTTAATTATTAAATTACTATCGAAAAAATCGGTACAAATGTCAGGTGAATTACTTCATTTGTGAATTTTTGAATTGCAGAATTATAAAACTGATTAAATTCATAATTCACTTCTTCTATCGTATGTTTTGGAATTAGAGGGTAGGATAGTGGTCACACACCCACCCTACATATACATATTAACCCCACCCACTGATCAGCGTTTAGTTTTCAGGGAAACAAACATTGGAAACGTTGATGAAATTAGCAAAAATCATCAGCAGTGTTGTACCTATAATTAATAGATATATGTAGGGTGGGTGGGTGGCCTCGGACCCACCCTCCAATCAATAGAACATACGCGAGTGTGTTGTAATTTATTTACTTAATTACTACCAAAAATATCTATACCAATGTTGTCAGGTGATATATTCTTCATTTGTAAATTATTAAATTACAGAATTATGAAACTGATTAAATTTATAATTCACTTCTTTTGGAATTGGAGGATGGGATAGTGGCCACCCACCCACCCTACATATACATATTAACATCACCCACTGATCAGCGTTTAGTTTCCAGGAAAACAAACTGTGAAAGTGTTGATTATATTACCAAAATCATCAACAGTGTTGTACCTAAAATTAATAAATATATGTAGGGTGGGTGGGTGGCCTCGGACCCACCCTCCAATCAGTAAAACATACGCCAGTGTTTTGTAATTTAGTTATTTAATTACTACCAAAAATATGGATACAAATATCGGGTGAATTATTTCATTTGTAAATTATTAAATTACAAAATTGTGAATATGATTAAATTCATAATTCACTTCTTTTGGCGTAAGTTTTGGAATTGGAGGGTGGGATAGTGGCCACCCACCCACCCTACATATACATATTAACCCCACCCACTGATCACCGTTTAATTTTCAGGAAAACAAACTGTGAAAGTGTTGATTAACTTAACAAAAATCATCAGCAGTGTTACAACTATAATAAATATGTATATGTAGGGTGGGTGGGTGGCCTCTGACACACTTTACAGTCAGTAAAACATAAGTGAGTGTTTTGTAATTGAATTATTTAATTACTACCAAAAAAATCGATACAAATGTTAGGTGAATTACATCAATTGTGAATTATTAATTACAAAATTATGAAACTGATTAAATTCATAATTCACTTCTACTGGCGTAAGTTTTGAAATTTGAGGGTAGGATAGTGGCCACCCACCCACCCTACATATACATATTAACATCATCCACTGATCAGCGTTTAGTTTCAAGGAAAACAAACTGTGAAAGCGTTGATTAAAGTAGCAAAAATCATCAGCAGTCTTATACCTAAAATTAATAGATATATGTAGGGTGGGTGAGTGGCCTCGGACCCACCCTCCAATCAGTAAAACATACGCAAGTGTTCTGGAATTTAAATAATTAATTACTACCAAAAATAACTATATAAATATTGTCAAGAAATTACTTCATTTGTGAATTATTAAATTGCAGAATTATGAAAATGATTAAATTCATAATTCACTTCTTTTGGCGTAAGTTTTGGAATTTGAGGGTGGGATAGTGGCAACCCACCCACCCTACATATACATATTAACCCCACCTACTGATCACCGTTTAATTTTCAGGAAAACAAAAAAATGTGTTGATTAAAGTAGCAAAAATCATCAGCAGTGTTGTACCTAAAATTAATGGATATATGTAGGGTGGGTGGGTGGCCTCCAATCCACCCTCCAATCAGTAAAACATACGCGAGTGTTTTGTAATTTAATTATTTAATTACTACCAAAAAAATCGATACAAATGTTAGGTGGATTACTTCATTTGTGAATTATTAAATTACAAAATTAAGAAACTGATTAAATTCATAATTAACTTCTTTTGGGGTAAGTTTTGGAATTGGAGGGTGGGATAGTGGCCACCCACCCACCCTACATATACATATTAACTTCATCCACTAATCAGCGTTTAGTTTCCAGGAAAACAAACAGTGAAAGTGTTGATTAAACTAGCAAAAACATCAGCAGTGTTACAACTGTAATTAATAAATATATGCAGGGTGGTTGGGTGGCCTCAAACACACTTTACAATCAGTAAAACATACGCGAGTGTTTTGTAATTTAATTAATTAATTACTACCAAAATTATCGATACAAATGTCAGGTGAATTATTTCATTTGTAAATTATTAAATTACAGAATTATGAATCTGATTAAATTCATAATTCACTTCTTCTGGCGTAAGTTTTGGAATTGGAGGGTGGTATAGTGGCCACCCACCCACCCTACATATACATATTAACTTCAGCCACTGATCACCGTTTAGTTTTAAGGAAAACAAACTCTGAAAGTGTTGATTATATTAGCAAAAATCATCAACAGTGTTGTACTTAAAATTAATAAATATATGTAGGGTGGGTGGGTAGCCTCGGACTCACCCTCCAATTAGTAAAACATACGCGAGTGTTTTGTAATTGAATTACTTAATTACTACCAAAAAAATCGGTACAAATGTCAGGTGAATTAGTTCATTTGTGAATTTTTAAATTACAAAATTATGAAGATGATTAAAATCATAATTCACTTCTTCTGGCGTAAGTTTTTGAATTGGAGGGTGAGATAGTGACTAGCCACCCACCCTACATATACATATTAACCCCACCTACTGATCGCCGTTTAATTTTCAGGAAAACAAAAAAATGTGTTGATTAAAGTAGCAAAAATCATCAGCAGTGTTGTACCTAAAATTAATGGATATATGTAGGGTGGGTGGGTGGCCTCGGACCCACCCTCCAATCAGTAAAACATACGCGAGTGTTTTGTAATTTAATTATTTAATTACTACCACAAATGTCAGGTGAATTACATCATTTGTGAATTATTAAATTGCAAAATTATAAAACTGATTAAATTAAATTCTTAATTCACTTCTACTGGCGTAAGTTTTGGAATTGGAGGGTGGGATAGTGGCCACCCACCCACCCTACATATACATATTAACTTCATCCACTGATCAGCGTTTAGTTTCCAGGAAATCAAACAGTGGAAACATTGATTAACTTAACAAAAATCATCAGCAGTGTTACAACTATAATAAATATGTATATGTAGGGTGGGTGGGTGGCCTCTGACATACCTTACAATCAGTAAAACATACGCAAGTGTTTTGTAATTTAATTATTTAATTACTACCAAAAAATCGATACAAATGTTAGGTAAATTATTTCATTTGTATATTATTAAATTACAGCATTATGAAACTGATTAAATTCATAATTTACTTCTTCTGTCGGTAAGTTTTGGAATTAGAGGGTGGGATAGTGGCCACCCACCCACCCTATATATGTATATTGACCCCACCCACTGATCACCGTTTAATTTTCAGGAAAACAAAATGTAAAAGCGTTGATTTAAAGTAGCAAAAATCATCAGCAGTGTTGTACCTAAAAATAATGGATATATGTAGGGTGGGTGGGTGGCCTCGGACCCACCCTCCAATCAGTAAAACATACGCGAGTGTTTTGTAATTTGATTATTTAATTACTACCAAAAAAATCAATACAAATGTCGAGTGAATTATTTAATTTGTAAATTATTAAATTATAGAATTATGAAACTGATTAAATTTATAATCCACTTCGTCTGGCGTATCTTTTGGAATTTGAGGGTGGGATAGTGGCCACCCACCCACCCTACATATACATATTAACTTTACTCACTGATCAGCGTTTAATTTTCAGGAAAACAAAATGTGAAAGCGTTGATTTAAAGTAGCAAAAATCATCAGCAGTGTTGTACCTAAAATTAATGGATATATGTAGGGTGGGTGGGTGGCCTCTATCCCACCCTCCAATCAGTAAAACATACGCGAGTGTTTTATAATTTAACTACTTAATTACTACCAAAAAAATCGGTACAAATGTCAGGTAAATAACTTCATTTGTGAATTTTCACTTCTTTTTGGCGTAAGTTTTGGAATTGGAGGGTGGGATAGTGGCCACCCACCCACCCTACATATATATATATTAACTTCATCCACTGGTCAGCGTTTAGTTTCCAGAGAAACAAACAGTGGAAACGTTGATTAACTTAACAAAAATCATCAGCAGTGTTACAACTATAATAAATTAATATATGTAGGGTGGGTGGGTGGCCTCTGACACACTTTAGAATCAGTAAAACATACGCGAGTGTTTTGTAATTTGATTATTTAATTACTACCAAAAAAATTGTTACAAATGTCAGGTGAATGATTTTATTTGTGAATTATTAAATTACAGAATTATGAAACTGATTAAATTTATAATTCACTTCTTTTGGCGTAAGTTTTGGATTTGGAGGGTGGGATAGTGGCCACCCACCCACCCTACAAATACATATTAACCCCACCCACTGATCAGCGTTAAATTTTCAGGAAAACAAAATGTGAAAGCGTGGATTAATGTAGCAAAAATCATCAACAGTGTTATACCTAAAATTAATAGATATATGTAGGGTGGGTGGGTGACCTCGGACACACCTTCCAATCAGTAAAACATACGCAAGTATTTTGTAATTAAATTATTTAATCACTACCAAAAAAATCGTTGTAAATGTCAGGTGAATGTTTTTATTTGTAAATTATTAAATTACAAAATTATGAAACTGATTCAATTTATAATTCACATCTTCTGGCGTAAGTTTTGGAATTGGAGGGTAGGATAGTGGCCACCCACTCACCCTACATATACATATTAACCCCACCCACTGATCACCGTTTAATTTTCAGGAAAATAAACTGTGAAAGTGTTGATTAAAGTAGCAAGAATCATCAGGAGGGTTATACCTAAAATTAATAGATATATGTAGGTTGGGTGGGTGGCCTCGGACCCACCCTCCAATCAGTAAAACATACGCGAGTGTTTTGCAATTGAATTATTTAATTACTCCCAAAAAATCGATACAAATGTCAGGTGAATTATTTCATTTGTAAATTATTAAATTACAGAATTATGAAGCTGATTAAATTCATAATTCACTTCTTCTGGCGTAAGTTTTTGAATTGGAGGGTGGGATAGTGGCCACCCACCCACCCTACATATTATCCCCACCTACTGATCACCGTTTAATTTTCAGGAAAACAAAAAAATTTGTTGATTAAAGTAGCAAAAATCATCACCATTTTTATACCTAAAATTAATGGATATATGTAGGGTGGGTGGGTGGCCTCGGACCCACCCTCCAATCAGTAAAATATACGCGAGTGTTTTGTAATTTAATTACTTAATTACTAGCAAGAAAATGGATACAAATTTTTTCAGATGCATAACTTAATTAGTAATGTCTTCTTTTTAACGTTAATTATAATGTATTAATTAGAGGGTGGATTAAAAGCTAAACACTATTCTATTTCCACCCTTAATATACTATTTTATTCATGCAAAATCATTGCTTATTATCATTAACAGAAACTACATTATATTTAAAAAAATGTCATTCATTATTTTCTTTGTTTTTAATTATTCGAAAAGAGGTAAGCAGATGAATATGTTGAGGGATAAATTAATTTATCGAACCGACAGCTTAAGTCCACTAATGCTAATAATCAAAACGTCCACGTGAATCCCTTCATAAATAAAATTTAAAAGGACCGAATCGAGATGCTACGAATCGATAAATCCAATAAACAACGACCATTTTTCTCTACAAATCCGAAAAGGTGAACATGTGCAATGTGTGAAATCACCTGGCCCCCCCTTTTTAAAAACCCCCCGAAAAACACCACCTTTTCCTAACCCGAATTAATAACGCCTCGGACTAACCGGATTGCCCAACAACTCGTTCAAAATGCACGTCCGAAATTTTATTAATTAACTCCGGCCGAACGTAATTAATTAATAGGAACGAATGCTCTTTGCATTCAATGTCGGGTGCATATTAACGTCGATTCATTAAGCGTAAACCTGATATTCGTATTTGAGCGCGCGATTATTTCGTTAATACAAGGTTTATTAGAGTTTTATGTAAATGCCCGAAAAAAAAAAAAAAGAAAAACCGGACCGGAGCGACTTTTTGGGAGAATAATTAGAGTGGTTTTATTTGAGTATGAAATATTTATTCACGCTCCGGAATGTGTAAGTGCCCTCGTTAACTTCCAACTTCTGTTCGGATTACGTTCATTTTTTTTTTTCGTCAATTTTATTTAATGTATTCATCCGAAAGGTGACGAGAGTTATTAAATTTCGACCGTTATTATTTAATTTACGATCGTAATCAACACGTATTATAATTAATTTAATATTTAAGAACATTCGAAACAGTTTATTGTAATATAATATACTTAAATAGTTATATTGCAGTTAATTTTTATTTAATACAAATTTAAGCAACAATAACCTAATTCTATTAACAGATATAATTGTGTGAAAACTTCTAAAAGCAGTTTTTTTTTTAAACTAACGTGGTTCTTAACTGTCTCAAAATAAAAATCCAAATTTTGATCAAAATTATTTGTTTACATTCAATATTTTTACTTTCCCTATATAGTATATACAGGGTTATTCACGCTATACGGCACGGAATATTGTGGCCAAAATATGTGACTTTCAAAAAGTTTCACTTTGGGGATATATGGGGGTCTATTAGGACTACTTTTTAAAATTACTTTTATAATATACAGGGTGTCCCAAAAACCCTAAAAGTGTCAAAGTTGTGTTTTTTTTAATGAAACACCCTGTATTTTATTGCATTTTTGGATTCTTCGATCAAAATAAGTGTGTGTTTTAATAAGGTTTTTATTACTTAAACCTTAAGGTTTTTGAAATAATTTGAATTTTGTAAAAATTTAACCTAATTTTCATGTTTCAAATACTTAAAAAGTAATTAAGTTATGCATACCAAATGTACACTGAAATGTAACAATAGATCATATTTTATTTACAAAGTATAATAAATTTGACACCTTATACCGGGTGTAAAAAAATTGGAATTAAACAAATGAGAACTTTAAATGGCTATAACTTCATTTAAATGGAACGCTATATTTATTAATTTATCAGCAAATGCACGTTTTAATTACCTATCGAATGGTATTTATATCTTAAATGTTAAGTCTTCTCGTTTTTACAGAAAACGCCAAAATATTGTTTATTGCACCGTTTTAGCACTTTTTAAGTAAAAATTTTAATGTAGATTCACGAAATGTTTTCGTATTTCTAAATTTATTATTTAATTTTCTACAACGAACTAAAGGATTTTAATACATTTTATTTGATGAAATTGTTATGTTATCGTAAATTTTCAGAAGTATTTCTTACGAAACCTTTCTTTACAGATTCTAAAATTTTCTAATTGTGAAAGTATTATGATGGCCACATCACAATTTGAATAGTAATATATTTCCGATATTTCTTTTAATATGAAAAATATTACAAAACTTTTCAAACAAAACTTAAAGAAAATGAGAAACTAAACAAGTTTTATTTAAACATATTTTTCATCAAATTCTTAGCTCTTGAGAGAAAAAATAAAAATTGAAAATTTTGACATTTTTTGTCAATTGTTAATAAACTATTTGAGTTACATAAAATTTATATAACAAATAATTGTAGAGAATTAAAAACTGAACTTATTGTTAAGAATAACCTTTTTGCGTAAACCTCATAGTTTTCGAGTAAAATATAGGGAAATTACTATGATGGCCACATCACCATTTTTACTTTCCCTATATACGAAGTATATATAGGGGAAGTATTGTTTTCGTGCATGAAAATGTTTGTGGGCGTTGTATCTCAAAAACGAATGATTTCGTTAAAAACTGGAACTGAAAAGCTTTTGGTAAACATTCATAAACAGGAAGTGGATGTTTACTCGAGGCATTTTTTTGATTTTTCTCAATATTTTTCCAAATTTGAAAAATATTACATAACTTTTCAAACAAAGGTTAAAGGGAATGAGAAACTGAAGTTTTATTAAGACATGTTTTTCATAAAATTCTTAACTTGTGAGAAAAAAATGTAACATAAGAATTTTTCAGAAAAATTGTTCTTTAACGATTCTTGAAATTTCAGTAATTTCTCCTCCACACTTTCAGTTTTTATTGCAACTTCCTTTCCAAAGAATTTTCATCGAGAATTCTACAAACTTTTACAAAGCAAAGATTTTATTCAAGAGTTTCAAAATTTTTCAGAAAGTCATTATTTATATTTATTTATAGACATTTCTTCGTGGTTTTTGTACAATATTTTGTTTAACTTTTTCTATAATTTTCTCAGATGATCCATAGATTTCATTTTAGATCTATAAAACTTTTTTGAGAATTCTAGAAGATTACAGTAATTTCGTTTTCTTATCCAATAAATAAATAAATAGATATTTCCAGATTTTTAGCAAATATTTTATTCGAGAGTTCTAGATTTTTCAGAAAGTACTTTCAAGATTTTGTTTAATTTTATAATTTATTAGGAATATTTTTTCTAAATTTCTAGAACTTACTTAGAGGCTTCTAGAAGTTTCAGGAATTTCTTCTCCATATTAAAAGTTCTTTGCATCTTCCTTTCCAAAGAATTTTGATCGAGGATTCTAGAAATTTTCCTTATAGGTTTCTAGAACGTTTTTGGAGGATTCTGAAAGTTTACAGTAATTTCTTCTTCATATTTCCAGAATTTTTAGCAAAGGTCTTATTCGGGAGTTTTTTAGAAAGTTAGCTTTAATATTTATAGAATTTTCTTTGAGGCTGTTTCCAGTTATTTCTCTTCCAGATTTTAATATTGTCGTATAAATTGCAATGATTTTTTCCAGAACTTTAGACATTTTTCGAGTGTTCAGAAATTTCCAGTAACTTTTATTCAGATTGGAGGCTATAGATTTTTCTAGGAAATCTGTTCCTAGAATTCTAGACTCTTTTCATTCATTTCTCTTCCAGATAACAAGATTTTTTTCAAGCAGTCGTTTAAATTGCGGTATTTTTAGAATTTTCAAAAAAAAAAATTGTTTATAAATTCAGAAAATTTTTAGTAAATTGCGAAGATTTAAATGAAGGCTTTTTTAGAAAATTTGTTTTTAAAAACTAGACTATTTTTGAGAGAAATTTTTAGTAATTTCTTCTCTACATTTCAAGATTTTTTCAACTTGTCTTCTAAATCGTAAAGATTTTCTTTGAGGCTCTAGAATTTTTATAATTTTCTTCTAAAAATCTAGATTATTTTCTCGAGGGTTCAGGAAATTTTTAGCAATTTATTCTCTAGAGTTCGAGATTTTTTTTGAAGTCGTCTTTTAAATTGCAAAGATTTTCTTTGAATGCCTAGTATTTTCTAGAATTTTTTTTCTAAAAGTTTATAGTTTAGAAAATGGCTAATAACTTCTTAACAAAAATTATTTTTTTAATTATTCTTATAAATTGCGAAGATTTTTTTCAGGCTCTAAATGTTTTTTAATTCGTCTGCTTTTCGAAAATTCAGGTAAATTTTAGTAATTGCTTCTCTAGAATTCAACATTTTGTTTCAACTAGAGGCTACAAACTTATTTAGAAAGTTCTAAATTGCAGAATTTTTCTTAGAGGGTATAGATTTTTTTAGAAAATTTTCCCCTTGAAATCTTTTCTTATTTTAGAGAAAGTTTAAAGAATTTTCAGTAATTTCTCTTATATTCATTCAACTGGTCTTCAAAATTTCTAGGAGGCTGTAGAATTTTTAGAAAATATTAATTTAGAAATCTAGACTTTTTTTTTCAAGGGTTCAAGAAATTTCCAGATTTCAAGGTTTTCTTCTTATCTTTTAAATTACAAAAAATTTCTTGGAGGCTATAGAAAATTTGTTTGTAGAAATCTAGGTTTTTCTTGAGGGTTCAGAAAATTTTCAGTAATTTCTCTTTTTTGAGGCCTTAGATTTTTGAGAATGCTTGTTCTAAAATCTAGACTCACTTTTTCAAGTATTCAAGAAATTTCCACTAATTCCTTTTCTATGTTTCAAGATTTTTTAATTCAACCCGCTTTCTAAATTGTGAAGATTTTATTGGAAACTGTAAAATTAAAAAAAAAATACGTTTATTAATTTAAAAAAATTCTAACTCACCCTAAAATCAGTAAAACATAAGCGAGGGTTTTAATTAAAAGTTGTAAAACGTAAATAAATATAATATTAATGCAAAATTTAATAGATTTATTCAAACAAATTTTGAAATAACTTGACATAACTTTTCAAACAAACAAAAAGTTAAAGTAAAGTTAAAGTTTTATTGAAACATTTTTTTGTTCTTTATTTAAAAATTTTAAATTTTTTTTCTTATTGTAAAAAATATAAAATCAAACTTTAAATTTTTAAAGCAGAAACTTTCTACATGTTTTCTGAATATTTTTAGAAATTTTCAAGTCGATGGCAATTGTTTTCATATTTTTTTTCAGACCATCAAAATTATGATTGCAATTTTTTTAACGTCTCTTTAATTTGGCGTGAAGTTATTTAAAAAATCTAAAATCAAACGTTTGAATTTTTTAAGCAGTAATATTCCTACATATAGTCTCAATATATTTAGAAAGTTTCAAGTCGATAGCAATTGTTTTTATATTTTTTTCAGACTGTCAAATATATGATTGCAATTTTATTAACGTCGCTTTCTATTGACGTAAAATTTGCAAAATCTAGAACCAAACTTTTGACTTTTTAAGCATCAACATTCCTACATGTATTTTGAATGTACTTAGAAAGTTTCAAGTCGGTAGCAATTGTTTTTATACTTTTTCAGGCCGTGAAAGTTACGATTGCAATTTTTCATCGTCTCTTTCATTTGACCAAAAATTATTTAAAAATCTAAAATCAACTTTTAATTTTTCCAAGCAGCAACATTTGTACATGTATTCTGAATATATTTAGAAAATTTCAAAACGATGGCAATTGTTTTTATATTTTTTTCAGACCATCAAAATTATGATTGTAATTTTCTTAACGTCTCTTTCATTTGACGTAAACATAATGAAAAAACTAAAAAGAAACCTTTGTTTTTTTAGGCAGAAACTTTTGTACATGTATTTTGAATACATTTAGATAGTTTCAAGTCGATAGCAATTGTTTATATATTTTTTTCAGACCGTCAAAATTATAATTGCAATTTTGTTAACTGTTCTTTCATTTGACGTAAAATTATTAAAAGATCTAAAATCAAACTTTTGTTTTTAATAGCAGCAACATTCCCAAATGTATTATGAATATATTCAGAAAGTTTCAAGTCGATGGCAATTTTTCTTATATTTTTGTAACACTGTCAAATATATGATTGCAATTTTCTTAACGTCTTTTTAATTTGACGTAAAATGATTAAAAGATCTAAAAGCAAACTTTTGATTTTTTTTAAGCAGCAACATTCCCACATATATTCTGAATATATTTAGAAAGTTTCAAGCCGATAGCGATTGTTTTTATAATTTTTTCAGACCGCCCAAATGATAATTGCATTGAATTTCCACTTAAACTTGTAGATATTTTTAATACAAATAACTTTGAAGATTTTTTCTTTTAATTATTTAAAAACTAATAATAAACTATAGGAGCTAATAGAAATTTATATAAGAAGTGAATATAAATAATTTAAAATTGAGCAAATAATTAAGAATAACCTTATAGTTTTCGAGAAAAATATAGGGAAAGTACTATGATGGCCACATCACCATTTTATGTTATCAATAGATGGCATCATGGTATTATCGTATCGAAAATTGTTTGTATTGTAGTAGACTAATTTAAACGTTAAAACTTTGTTTTATTTGTACTTATCATGGTTTAAAAACCTTCAAAGCGTTTTATAAACCAATTAACTTTATTCTGCCTTAAATCAATAATTTCAGTTTCTTCCAAATTTTGATCAAAATTGTTTGAAAGCATTTCTTCACAGTAAACTAATTTTTGTGCAAAAACTTTTCTCTATAAGCATTTGTTATTATTTAAAAACCTTTAACCTTACCTTATAAACTATGTTTGGTGTAATCTAACCTAAAAAATACTTTTATATTCATACAAATTTTTTATCAAAATTGTTTGAAGGAATTTCTTCATAGTAATAATTTTACTCTATGACATTTATTACATACGTCAATAAATACTAGGATCAAAACAACACTCCATATTGAGGTTAAGAGTTAAATGTACGGATTGTTTTATTTATTGGAAAATCGATTGAGACGAACAGCAAAAGGGTGCAAAGTAAAAGATTATTAAGTGTATAACTTACCTGAGTGGAAGCAGCGTTAGGGGAGTAGGCCCCCTGAGTTTCTTGGGTCACGGAGGGATGTCTCGTTGACATGGCCCCCTCCTACACCATGGTGATGCCCCGGTGCGATTCCTAGTTGCTCATCGTCGCATTAATGGTGCAGCTCATGTTCACAGACACTGATACCAAAAAAAAAAACAACAAACAACAGATCCGAAGGACTGCGGTGCCTTCCTCTACGAGGAATCCCCGACGACGATCAAGACATCCCCCTCGAAGCAGCTCATCGTAAAAATCTCTTCTCGTAGCGTAGGTGGAAAAAGAAAACGAGATGCAAATGGTGTATTAGTACCGATTCAGCGTGTGTAAGGTAAGTGACCTACATTTGATGTTTTATAGGTGTCAGTGTGTGGCTGCCATATTGCGGATAAGGTCAACTAAGTGTGCACGGGGATTACGCAGGGGATGATCTCCGAACTTTGACAGCCAGTCGAGGGGATGCAATCGGAGCTGCAGCAACAACCCAAAACCGCAATATGCGAGACGGTCGCGGTTAAAAAAAAAAGCGAGCACTTATTTACCCGACGTCGTCGGTTGGAATGATTGGGGTTAGCCCGTGTGGCCCAGCCCTTATCTCCGCCGGCACCGTTCACCAGAAAAAAACAAAAACACACCGTTAACCACCAGGCGACGACGTCCTGAAACCCTTTCGCTGGTCGACACACGGCAAAACTGCAAATCCGCGAAATTGATAAATATTCCAAAAATTAAGCTTTACAGTGCACCCACATGAAGAAATGTCAATCAGAGCACCACCTGCACGTTCGTGCCTTTCCGGGGATTTCCGGGTCGGACGCCGCGTCGAAAACGACGCCGTTACGTAAGCGGCGTCGGTTCTATCGATCGCCTGGATTTCTGCCGGGGAATCTTCCATTCTTTGCCGCCACCGCCGCCGCCGACGCCGCCGCCGCAATGGGGGAAAAGGGCCTCTGACCTTGTTTTGTGTGGGGGGTGATGTTTTTCGGCCTATATCTTCCGCAGATAAGTCAGTTTATTTTTGTTCGGCCCCCCCGGATGAGATATGGCCGTATTCAGGCGCCACATGAACTGCACAAATGAAAACGGGTACTTTTTATAAAACTAAGACAATTTATTCTGTTTTCAACTGGGGATGCCTTGCAAATTAGTTTTGCGCGCAATTTTTCTAATTTACGACCAATTTTTTTTCACCCATTGTATAAAAATCTTGTTATTCCAATTAATTCTTTCATTCTGACATAATCATTGATTTATAGCTAAAATATTTAATTTTTAACATTCAAAGAATCAACCATCAATCACTAGAAACAATATAATTACGCTCAAAACACCAATTAAAACAACCCTAATTTCACTCAAGTTTTGAAAATTTGCCAAAAATCACATCACAAACATATGACTAGTTTGAAAATCATAAAATTTATAAAGGATGAACGTATTTCTAACCCTACATTAAAATAATTAACATTTAATGTCTAAAAACAAAATGGCGGCTCTCAAAAATCCAATGGTAGAAACATAAATTTCCTTCAGTGTTTTCAAAAATTCCTCAAAATTACTCTCAAGTGTGAATAGTTTTAAAATCATAAAATTTATAAGGGATGAACATAATTATAACCCTACAATGAAATAATTGACTGTCGATGTCTTGAATCAATATGGCGGCGCTTAAAAATCCAATGGTAGAAACATGAATTTCCTTCAGTGTTTTCAAAAATTGCTAAAAATTACTCTCAAGTGTGAATGGTTTAAAAAACATAAAATTAATAAGGGATGAACATAATTATAACTCCACAATGAAATAATTGAACGTCGATGTCTTAAAACAATATGGCGGCGCTTAAAAATCCAATGGTAGAAACATGAATTTCCCTCAGTGTTTTCAAAAATTGCTAAAAATTACTCTCAAGTGTGAACGGTTTAAAAATCATAAAATTAATAAGGGATAAACATAATTATAACTCCACAATGAAATAATTGACCGTCGATGTCTTGAATCAATATGGCGGCGCTGAAAATTCAATGGTAGAAACATGAATTTCCTTCGGTGTTTTCAAAAATTGCTAAAAATTACTCTCAAGTGTGAATAGTTTAAAAATCATAAAATTAATAAGAGATGAACATAATTATAACTCCGCAATGAAATAATTGACCGTCGATGTTTTAAAACAATATGGCGGCGCTCAAAAATCCAATGGTGGAAACATGAATTTCCTTCAGTGTTTTCAAAAATTGCCAAAAATTACTCTCAGGTATGAATGGTTTAAAAATCATAAAATTAATAAGAAATGAACATAATTATAACCCTACAATGAAATAATTGACCGCCGATGTTTTAAAACAAAATGGCGGCGCTCAAAAATCCAATGGTAGAAACATGAATTTCCTTCACTGTTTACAAAAATTGCTAAAAATTACTCTCAAGTGTGAATGGTTTAAAAATCATAAAATTTATAAGGGATGAACATAATTATAACCCCACAATGAAATAATTGACCGTCGGTGTCTTAAAACAATATGGCGGCGCTTAAAAATCCAATGGTAGAAACATGAATTTCCCTCAGTGTTTTCAAAAATTGCTAAAAATTACTCTCAAGTGTGAATGGTTTAAAAATCATAAAATTTATAAGGGATGAACATAATTATTACTCAACAATGAAATAATTGACCGTCGATGTCTTAAAACAATATGGCGGCGCTTAAAAATCCAATGGTGGAAACATGAATTTTTTTCAGTGTTTTGAAAAATTGTCAAAAATTACTCTAACATGTGACTACTTTGAAAACCACAGAGCTTGTAGACAATACACATAATTATAACCCCACACTATAATAATTAACCTACAACATCTAAAAACAATATGGCGGCATTCAAAATTCAAATTTAAGAATGACGAATTTCTTACAGTAATTTGAAAAACTGCCAAAAATTACTCTTACGTGTGATTAGTAATCATAAATAGCATAAAGAATTAACGTGCTTACAACCCCACACTGTCATAATTGACCATCGATGTCTAAAAACAATATGGCGGCCCTCAAAGCGACATGAATTTCCTTCAGAGTTTTGAAAAATTTCTATAAATTACTCTCACATGTTTGAATAATTTTAAAACCATGAAATTAATAAAACATAAACGTATTTATAACCCCACGCTAAAATAGTTAACATTCAAGGTCTAGAAACAAAATGGCGGCGCTTGAAACGTTGAAAGAAGCGTGAATTTCATTGAGTGTTTTAAAAAATTGTCAAAAAATTACTCTTATTAGTGATTAGTTCAAAATTCTTAAAATATATAAAGGATAAAATTATGTATAACCTCACACTAAAATAATTCAACATTATTACCGAGAAACAATATGGCGGCGTTAAAAATTCTAATTGAAGAAACGTGAATTACTTTCAATGCTAAAAATTCCCCTCACGTTTTATTAGTTTAATAATTATGTAATCTATAAAGGATAAACTTATTTATAACCCCAGACTGAAATAATTGCCTGCTACTTACTAGAAACAAAATGGCGGCGTTTTGAATTTTAATTAAAGAAATGTGATTTTTTTCAATGTTCTTAAAAGTTTCTGGAAATTATCATCAAATGATATTAGTTTTGAATTAATGAAATTTATAGAGGATAAATGATATTCCAACCATATTTTGAAATAATTGACCTACAATATCTAGAAACAAAATGGCGGCGTTGAAAACTATAATTGAAGAAAGGTGATTTTTTTTCAGTGTTTTAAACAATTGCTAAAAGTTACTCTCACGTTTTATTACTTTAATAATCCTGTAATCTATAAAGGATAAACTTATTTATAACCCCAGAATAATTAATTAATTAGTTACTAGAAACAAAATGGTGGCGCTTTGAATTTTAATTAAAAAAACGTGAATTTCTTTCAATGTTTTTAAAAATTTCTGGAAATTACTATCAAATGTGTTTTGAAATAATAAAATTTATAGAGGATGAATGATATTCTAACCCCGTTTTGAAATATTTAACCTATAATGTCTAGAAACAAAATGGCGGCGTTTAAAAATCAAATTGTAGAAACGTGAATTTTCTTCGGTGATTTAAACAATTGCTAAAAATTACCCTCATGTCTTATTAGTTTGAAAATTCTAAAATATTTAAAGGATAAACATATTTATAACCCCAGATTGAAATAATTGACCGCTAGTTACTAGAAACAAAATGGTGGCGCTTTGAATTTTAATTTAAAAAACGTGAATTTCTTTCAATGCTTTTAAAAATTTCTGGAAATTACCATCAAATGTGATTAGTTTTGAATTAATGAAATTTATAGAGGATGAATGATATTACAACCACATTTTTAAATAATTGATCTACAATATCTAGAAACAAAATGGCAGCGTTTAAAACTCTAATTGTAGAAACGTGAATTTCCTTCAGTGTTTTAAACAATTGCTAAAAATTACCCTCACGTTTTATTGCTTTAAAAATCCTGAAATTTATAAAGGATAAACTTATTTATAACCCCTGACTGAAATAATTGACCGCTAGTTACTAGAAACAAAATGGCGGCGCTTTGAATTTTAATTTAAAAAACGAGAATCTCTTTCAATGTTCTTAAAAATTTCTGTAAATCACTATCACACGTGATTAGATTTTAAATAATGAAATTTATAGAGGATAAAGGTTATTATAACCTCACTATGAAATAATCGTCTTACAATACACAGAAACAAAATGGCGGTGTTCAAAAGTCTAATTTAAGAAACGTGAATTTTCTTCAGTATTTTAAACAATTACCCTCACGTATTATTACTATAAAAATCCTGAAATTTATAAAGGATAAACTTATTTATAACCCCAGATTGAAGTAATTGATCGTTAGTTACTAGAAACAAAATGGCGGCGCTTTGAATTTTAATTAAAAAAACGAGAATTTCTTTCAATGTTTTTAACAATTTCTGGAAATTACCATCACATATGAATAGCTACAAAATAATGAAATTTAAAGAGGATGAAGGTTACTGTAACTCCATTTTGAAATAATTAACCTACAATATCTAGAAACAAAATGGCGGCGTTTAAAGCAAGTGTTTTAAACAATTACTAAAAATTACCCTCACGTGTTATTGGTTTGAAAATCCTGAAATTTATAAAGGGGAAACTTATTTATAACTCCAGACTGAAATAATTGATATCTAGTTACTAGAAACAATATGGCGGCGCTTTGAATTCCCATTGAAAAGAGATGAGTTTCTTTCATTTATTTTTTTAAATTTCTGGTAATTACTATCGCATGTGATTAGTTTCAAAATAAAGAAATTTATAGAGGATGAAGTTTATTATAACCCCACATTAAAATAATTCACTAATAATGTCTAGAAACAAAATGGCGGCGCTCAAAACTCTAATTGAAGAAACAAACTTTGTGTTATAGCGCAAAACACGCAATCAACTAGTTTTCATGAAATTTCAGGAAAACTTCTCAATGGATTTTAATAAATTCTATAAAAATGTACTCAAAATACATACAGTTGTAAAACAAATGACTAACTGTAAGCATGTTGTTAATGTTTTTTTTTTTAATTTCTCACCAAACTTTGCCTTAGTGTGCAAAACACGCAATCAACTAGTTTTCCTGAAATTTCAGGAAAACTTCTCAATGGATTTTAATAAATTCTATAAAATTTTACTCAAAACACATACAGTTGTAAAATAAATGACTAACTGTAAGCATACTGTTAATGGTTTTTCTAAAATTTCTCACCAAACTTTGTGTTAGTGTGCAAAACACGCAATCAACCAGTTTTCATGAAATTTCAGGAAAACTTCTCAATGGATTTTAATCAATTCTATAAAAATGTACTTAAAATGCATACAGTTGTAAAACAAATGACTAACTGTAAGCATACTGTTAATGGTTTTTCTAAAAGTTCTCACCAAACTTTGTGTTAGTGTGCAAAAAACGCAATCAACTAGTTTTCATGAAATTTCAGGAAAACTTCTCAATGGATTTTAATAAATTCTATAAAAATGCACTTAAAATACATACAGTTGTAAAACAAATGACTAACTGTAAGCATACTGTTAATGGTTTTTCTAAAATTTCTCACCAAACTTTGCATTACTGTGCAAAACACGCAGTCAACTAGTTTTCATGAAATTTCAGGAAAACTTCTCAATGGATTTTAATAAATTTTATAAAAATATACTCAAAATACATACAGTTGTAAAACAAATGACCAACTGTAAGCATGCTGTTAATGGTTTTTCTGAAATTTCTCACCAAACTTTGTGTTAGTGTGTAAAACACGCAATCAACTAGTTTTCATGAAATTTCAGGAAAACTTCTCAACAGATTTTATTAAATTTTACAAATATATACTCAAAATACATACAGTTATAAAATAAATGACTATCTGTAAGCATGCTGTTATTAGTTTTTCAAAAATTTCTCATCAAACTTTGTTTTAGTGTGTAAAACCCGCAATCTACTAGTTTTCATGAAATTTCAGGAAAACTTCTCAATGGACTTTAATAAATTCTATAAAAATGTACTCAAAATACATACAGTTGTAAAACAAATGACTAACTGTAAGCATACTGTTATGGTTTTTCTAAAATTTCTCACCAAACTTTGTGTTAGTGTGCAAAAAACGCAATCAATTAGTTTTCATGAAATTTCAGGAAAACTCCACAATGGATTTTAATAAATTCTATAAAAATGTACTCAAAATACATACAGTTGTAAAACAAATGACTAACTGTAAGCATACTGTTAATGGTTTTTCTAAAATTTCTCACCAAACTTTGTGTTAGTGTGCAAAACACGCAATCAACTGGTTTTCTTGAAATTTCAGGAAAACTTCTCAATGAATTTTAATAAATTCTATAAAATTGCACTTAAAATATATACAGCTGTAAAACAAATGACTAACTGTAAGCATACTGTTAATGGTTTTTCTAAAATTTCTCACCAAACTTTGTGTGAGTGTGCAAAAAACGCAATCAACTAGTTTTCATGAAATTTCAGGAAAACCCCTCAACGGATTTCAATAAATTTTACAAAAATATACTCAAAATATACACAGTTGTAAAACAAATGACTATCTGTAAGCATGGTGTTAATAGTTTTTTCACAATTTCCCATCAAACTTTGTGTTAGTGCTTAAAAAACACACGAATTTTCTTCAGAAATTTGAAAAATGACCAAAGGTTAGTTTCATGTGTTATTAGTTTGAAATTTATAAAATCCATACAGCATGAACGTAGTTTTACCCTTATACTAAAATAATTAGTCATTAAGTATTAGAAAAAATATGACAGCGCTTAAAACTACGATTGATAAACGTGAATTGCCATCAATATTTTGAAAAACTGTTAAAAATTACTCTCAACTGTGATTAATTTAAAAAATAATAAAATACATAAATAATGAACGTATTTATAGCAGCACATTGAAATAATTGAGCATCAATGTCTAGAAATAATATGGCGGCGCTTAAAATTCGAATTGAAGAAACGTAAATTTCTATCAGTACTGAAAAATTTCCAAAAATTACTTTTACGCGTGATTAGTTAAAATTCATGAATATTACCAAAGGATGACTGTATTTATAACCTCACACTGTTATTATTGACCATAAATGTCTGGAAACAATATGGCGGCGTTCAAAAGTCCAAATGAAGGAAGATTTATTTCCTTTTTTAAAAAATTACCAGATTTTAGTCTAATACTTGTAATTTGTTTGAAAATCCTGAAATAAGTAAAGAATGAATGTGTTTATAATTCTATATTAAAATAATTGACCATTAAAATCTGCAAACAACATGGCGGCGCTAAATAAACTAATTGAAAATTGTAAATTTCTATCAGTGTTTTGAAAAATTGCCAAAAATTACTCTCATATGTGATTAGTTTAAAATACATGCAATTTATAAAAGATGAACGTGTTTATAACCTCAAACTGAAACACAAATCACTAGAAACAATATGGCGGCGTTCAAATTACAAATTGTAGAAACGATAATTTTTTTCAGTGTTTTAAAAATTGCCAAAAATTATTCTCACTTGTGGCTAGTTGAAAATCATGAAATTTATAAACGATGGACGTATTTAAAATTCTACATTAAAATAATTGACTAGTTATGCTTAGAAACAATATGGCGGCGCACAATATCCAGATTGAAAAACGTAAATTTCTATCAGTATTTAAAAACCATTGCTACAAATTGGTTTCACGTGTGATGAGCTTGAAAACTATGAAATTTATAAAGGATGATCATATTTATAACCTCACTTTGAAATATTTGACCATTTGTCTAGAAACAATATGGCGGCGCTCAAAATTGCAATTGAAGAAACATAAATTTCTTTCAATGTTTTGAAAAATTGTCAAAAATTAATCTTATCTGTGATTAGTTTGAAAACTATGAAATATTATAAAGGATGTTAATATTTATAATTTCACACTGAAATAATTGACTATCACCCTTTAAGCGGCGCTTAAAATCCAATTAAAAACGTACATTTTCTTCAGTATTTGAAATATTTGTCTATTAAATTCTCTCCCGCGTATAATTAGTTCGAAAACTATGAAAACTATAAAGAATGAACGTTTTTGTAACCTTATACTGAAATAGTTGACTAACAATGTCTAGAAACAATATGGCGGCGCTTAAAATTCAAGTTGGAGAAACGTGAATTTCCTTCAGTGTTTTGAAAAATGCTACAAATTACTCTGACGTGTGAATAGTTTAAAAATTATGAAATTCATAAAGAATCAACTCTGTCGTTAGTTAATTGAATATTAATATCTAAAATCAAAATGGCGTCGCTTAAAATTCCAATTGAAGGAAAGTTAAATTCTTCTTCTTTTAGAAAGTCTGATATTTTGAACCAGCAAATTATAATAAATAATGGAAATGAATAGTCTAATGGAAAAGGATCCATTCAAAGATAACAGAGGGAGCGCAAATGATAAACAAACGATTGTTTGATAGACGTAAGTAATAGAAAAATAAGATGGCACAGTTAAGCAGACAACAGATTTATAGATAAATAATTGGAAGTTAAAAAAAACTGACAATACATAAAATGATTCGATGAAATAAAGATGAAAGGAAAACGAATACTTTTGTGACTGCCTTTCCCAGTTTAGACTTTTTAGGCTATTAAAATAATGGTGTTGAACTGGATATTGAAATTTGCGGTATTAACTGACGTTAACGTTATAATGCTTAATATTAATGTAAATTCTATAATTTTGGCAAAGAAAAACACTTGTTATGTTCCATATTGTTACTTTTATTTTCATTTTCAGTAAACTGTTAGTTTAACCTTTGAAAATGATCGGGTATGATAGAAACACGTGTCAGGAAACTGAAAATAAAAGTAACAATATGGCCAAATTACATATATGTGTCCAGCAAGAGGGTAGCTCAACAAGTATCAACTACAAATTCTATAAATTTTGCTTTCATGTTTCGTGGAATCGAACCCGTATCGAATGAAGAAGTTCTTCGAAAAGTCAAATAGCATCTACAATTGGCTTCTGTAAACTAATAATGTCATCTACCATTTTACATCTCACAACTTTCAAATGACCAATTGACTTTTATCAACTATCAAATGGATGTGGTATCCTTATTTGCATTAGTCTTTTTAATATTAAATTTCATAGGACCAACTATGGGTATAGTACACCAATTTCACGTGTATTGCTTGCTATTGTATTGCAAATTATTATACTTCTCATCTGGTAAAAATTTTAATTTATTTTCTGGAAGCCTTTTTGATTTCAAGTCGATTCTTCTGCGCCTATGTATAATTTATATTATTTATTTACTTTTGTTTATTATTAATAATCACCTTCAACTTTTTTTTTATGAATAGGAATTGCTATAGCTCTTTTCAGAACCTCTAGGAAAATATTGTTCACAAGCTTAGTAATTTCGTCAAAGGTAATATAATAGCGTTTAGTACTGACTTTATTTCGCAAGCCATAAATATCTCTACTTGCACTATTACTTAGGCTACCTACAAAATCCCTAACGGTACCAGAGGTACCAAATGGAACTTCAGTAAATTTAAAATAGTCTTTACATTTGGGAGGATTACTACACATTAAACTAATTGGGTCCATGGTATGTTCAGGCAATGAGTTTATAATTGCTAGTGACTTCAGAAAAATCTATGTTAAAGTCTTCTGCAGAAATGTCGTCTCAAGGTATATTATGATTGTTATTTTTTACTCTTTTTATGTTAATGATTTTCCACATACTTTTTGGTTTGTAATTATTGGCTTTAATATAAGCGTTATTAACATCCCATGTTGACGCTTATAGTTTAGTCTGAAAGATTTCGAATCTCTTTCATTTCAGGATCTTGGTTTTGGTTATAAAGTTAAGAGATTAGGTTTAAAACGTTTCTCGTGTTCGCTAGCTCTTCGGTAAACCATTTAATTTTGAACGTTCGGTGTACCGAATAGCTTTTCAGGTTAAGTGCTTCAGAAAGGTGGATAAAAATTTATCGAAGGAGAAATTTACATCGTCAATGAAACTCTATTTTTGTAGAAGATATTTTTACATTCTTCTGATATCCAATACTCACACACACACAGAGAGAGAACAGAAACATTGAAAAAAATTGTCATTAATAAAAATATCAATTTCGTTTATTTTATTGTGTAGTGATTTAGTATTTAGTAATAAACAGTTTAGTTCAGCATTTTTCACTGAGGGCGATATTCAAACTTAGTTTTTTAGGGAGGGGCAGGATGCTTCGATCATTATTGAGAGCACCAGATTTGTTAGTATTGAGTTGTCTTAGGATATTCTTAATCATTGAAAATTTTAATCTATCGTGTATATAAAAGGAAGTACTCGCGATTACCTTAGTATGTGCACTTAACCTCGTTTGTATACTTATTAATTGAGTTTATGAAATTATTAGTTTATCTTTCCAAGGAGGATTTTCAGTAATGTAAACATTAGTTCGATTAATTAGTGGCATTAAAAGTTGGTTTATTTTCCTTAAATCTAAGTGGCGACCTTTAACTGCACTAACTGTGCGAACCATAATGAGAATAAGATCCATTTGGGTAAAATCACTAGTCAGTTCCTTAATATGTTCTATGACACCATAAAATTAGCATCGGGTTTATAGATTGATGTGATTTTGGGTTGGTTAGTGAGTTTACTAACAATCCTCCCAAATAATTGTCCCATATCTCTCACGTAATTGTCCCTTATGATCAGGATCTGGGAAGTGCTATTGAAGATTTCGGTTTGTTGATGTCTCTTGTTTTTGAAGGTCCCTGATTTTTGTTTCACAATCGCAAGTTTATCGTTTAGTTTGTCGTTGTTCTCTGTAAGTGAAATGATTTAATATACTGAATACTTGTTGCGCTACTTTCTTGATGGAACCATATTTTTAAATTGGGTAAAGTAGAACACTTGTTTTGTTCCATAATTTTATTATCAGGCAACTGATAATAAAATTATGGAACAAAACAAGTGTTCTACTTTACCCAATTTAGAAATGATTTAATTCTACATTAATTTTATTATAATAAAAATTGAATCAGTAAAATTCACACATATGTTTTACTGATGGGAGGGTGTAATAGTGGCCACCCACCTACCCTACTTTTTTTTAAAACATAAACTAAAACAGTGACGATGGTTTTCCATAAATTCATCACTTCCTTTATGTTTGTTTTGCTGGAAACTTAACGACGATCAGTAACTAAAGTAATCGCGAATTTGTAGGGTGGGTGGGTGTCCTCTATCCCACCCTCTAACCAGTAAAACATACCCTAAATTTAATTAAAATGTCTTGAATATAGTGAAAACGTTCTTATTAAGTTGTAGAATATTTTTATCTAATAGACACGTATATGTTAGGTGGGTGGGTGTGCATTTTCCGCCGTTAATTTTTTTAATTTTTGTCAGAGTTCCTTTAAAAATTCTTGAGCAAGAGAAGTAATTCAGTTATTACATTCTGCATTAATTTTATTTTAATAAAAGATTAATTAGTAAAATCCGCGCTAATGTTTTACTGGTTGGAGGGTAATAGTGGCCACCCACCCACCCTACATATTTTTTTAAACTTAAAATAAAACAGTGACGATGGTTTTCTATCAATTCATCACTTCCTTTATATTTGTTTTGCTAACTTAACGAAAGTCAGTAACTGAAATAATCATGAATATGTAGGGTGGGCCCTCTGGAAAAGTTGAGGGTTGTCTTTGCCACTTTTTTACTTTAATGTTTTAATGAAGTCTAGGTTTTCGCAGATAATAATTTCCAATTAAGGGCTGTTGCATCTACACTTTGTCTTAGCAACTCGTTTTAACCTAACTCTTAACTCTTCGATAAAACTAAACTAAAATATGAATTACCACGTAGTAACAGTCGCAACTATTCTTACGATCAATGTGTCTATTTATATTGATTCCAATATTTCATAAGAAACTACTGGTTTATAAGTAACGATTGTCCGGATTTGATTTTCTAGTGAGCGTTGTTAATTAAATTTTAATTGCATATTGCTTAAAAAAACACTCTATCCAAAAGTTTTGATTTACAAAGATTATTTTTCTCACACACATATTATTCCCGTTTCCATCCTCTTCAAACTTTAATATTTAGAAGACCTATCGACGACACTTTCTTGGATGATGGTGAAAAACCTGGAATCACGTGTATTATAAGTCCATTTAAAATTCAATCAAGTCTTTAAGTATGTTTTCAAAGTTGGAGGTTAGGATATATTTTTGAAGGCCATTCAGGGCATTCAATTTAATCTAACAGACTTTCAATATTGTTCAAGATATATAAACGGTAATTAAAAGTTATTCATTTACAATATATAACGGTACAGCAAGATTATGCAAGTCATCTAATAACACTAGAAACTTTGAAGGAAGTCTTCGCAAATTGATATACATATTATTCTTCTTAATTCCAATATGATTTATTTTCTTTAGTGTAGTGATGTTCTGATCATACAAAATAACTTACGCATTCGTTTAGCGTAATAATAATCGCAATGATCTGTGCGTGAATATATCCTCGTTAAGTTTTATCCAATTGTACATGCATCTTGACCTACTCCAATAGTCTGCGTATTGGATAGGTCGGGAGTACGCTAGGTCAATGCGTAGACTATTGAGGAAGGTCAAGAGTACGCTAGACGAATGCAAAGGCTATTAAAGACTGTTAAGATTGCGCAAGAACAACGCTTAGACTATTGTTATTTGGAAAGTTGTTGGACAATTTTAGAATATTTAAAGAGAAATCCGATTAAATGATTCAAGAGATTTTGGCGAATACTAGAAATCTGAAAGAATATTCTGGAAATGTAAAATAAAACATCCTGAAAAATTGTCATAAAATGGTAGAAACTGTTTGGGAAAATTCACATGAAATAAAACAAGAAATTGTCGACAATATCTAAATATGGTAGGGTATCTCTAAAAAAATATTAGAACTTTTGAAAAAAAAATCCGACAGAATAAAATACTAAAAATTTCTAGAGGAAAAAATAATAAGAAGTACTGAAACATTTTTTGGTCCTCGAAGAGAAATCTCTGACAAATATTAGCATGAAATTGTGGAAATTCTCTCAAGATGAAAGAGAAGTTTCTGGAACATTAAAAGACAAAATGAAGCAAATTATTCTGAGAAAATTTTAAATAATGTGGAGAATGTGTCCTCATATTATCACATATCGTTAAATGTTACCTGTGAGAAGACAAGCTTTTTAACTTTGTTGTTTTCTTGATATACAGACATTCAAAAATTTTTAAGGCAAAATTAAAAGGTAATTATCTTTAATTTATTTAAAGATTTTGTTAAAAATTATTCATTTCCGAATGGAGATAATCATCTTGCAGAGTTGTACAATTTTTCAGAAATATCAGGCTTGTTTTCTTTCATATTTTACAATTTTTCTGTGTCATTCCTCGTCAGATTTCTTTTATAATTATTACCCTACCGATCTAAACTTGATGAAGGTTTAAATAAGGGAAAAATTGTGAAATAATCCAAGTGTAATTTAAATAAAACCTTCATTAGAATTACCTTTGGTTTCTTATGAAAAATTTTAATCCACAAAAATAATATTTCTTTTGATTGTAAACATTGGGATGATCATATCAATAGGTTTTCATCTGACTCGATTAAACGAATTGTTTTTTTTAAATATTTTCCAGAGTATTAAAAATAATTCCGAATACACATATATTTTTTTGTACATAATCCGTCTCCCTTCTCGTTATTCATTTAGCGACATCAAAGGGTTCGTCGATTAATCCTGCGGCCGAAGAAAATCCATCACGGAAGAATAAATCTAGTCGGCAAGAAGAGAAGAGCAGGACGGGGAAAAAAACGGCGGGCGCAAATAATTAACAGCCCAATAAGCAGATAAAGCTGATAAAGATTAAAAGTAATCGATACTAATAAATTAAATCCTTTATCCGATTAAGGGGAGGCCAAAGACCAAATAAATTGTGCCTAGGGGGCCCGCTTATCTCCGTAACCCCCCCGGAAGCCCCGCAATGCCGCCAAAACACGTACGCGCGCACACTTGTATATCAATTTTCACCTGTCCCCGTCCCCGGGCAGTTTTCACCCCCCTAATTTCGACTCGCGTTTTAATTCGAACGTCTGGCGTGCTTGTATGGTTTTAGCTTGTCGTTGATGATTTAAATTAAATATACAGGAAAGTATTTAAGTCCTGAAGTTTTCTGGTTTCATTTGTATGTTTTTTTAACTCGATTTAAGCTTGATGTTCCCAAACTGTTTTATTTCATAGACCACTTGCATTGTCTTACTTAAAACACAATAACATTGAATGAATCTAATTGATAATAAAATGTCAAAAATGTGTCCCACCTAAATTAAGCATAAATGCGCCAGTAATGGCTAAAATATTGTCTGAATGGCAAATATGTACTTTGGATGTAAATTTCCGTCACCTGAAGTTATGGGCTGACTGCAAAATGTGAACTCCGCCTGCAAGTCCTGTGAGCAAATTTTTTGAATGACCTTGAATAATCATTGGATGACCTTGAATACCATCGAATGACCTTCGTTGCTTATTAATTATTAGTGTATGACCTTAAATAATATTAAATTGCCATTAGATCTAATAATAACCTTAACAATTTTTGAAATAACCTTAACTAACCTCTAGTTACCTTTTGATATCTTAAATAATTTTGAAAGACTTTCACTTAAATACCTTTAGGTGACTTTAAACAATCATTTGATGACTTCAAATTACCTTCATGTCTTTAAACTATCGATGTTTAAAGCTTAAATGACTTTAGATGGACGTTAGATGACTTTGATTACATTTAAATAACCTTGAAAAATAGTTGGCGTAACCTTTCTTTAAGAAAACTACTAACAGACATTGGATCTAGTTCGCCAATAATGTCGGATTGAGGATGTTGTTCCAACCGACCCAAACCCTGTATTCATGGTTAAGCTTAAGTAATAATTAATTACAGTTAAATATCATAACTAATTTTGGAAGTCTATTAGATAACCGAAAATTCACTTGCATGACCTTAGAAGATCACTGAATAACCTGGAAAACCATCGAATGACCATATGCTTCTGAATGATCATAGTATTACCTTAAATAATCTTAAATTTTCACTGGACGATCTAAAATAAATTTGAATAACTTTTAGTGTCGTTAAATGACTTGAGATTCTCTTGTAAGATCGCTGTATGAACCTAAATAACCTTGAAGTATCGTTAAATACTTGAGTGACTGTTAAATATCATAGAATTGCAATAGAGAATTTAGATCGGTACAATAATGGAAAAGAAATCTGATAAAGTAAGGAAATGATACTGAAGTATTCTAAAATATGAAAGAAAGCAAGCTGGATATTTCTGAAACATTTTACAACCCTGCAAGAAGATTATCCTAGTTTAGAAAAGAATAATTTCTAAAGAAACTTTGAAATACATTAAAAGAAACGCTACTGAAAAAATTCGTTAAAATAAAAAATAATTATTAGAAAATTCGTTTAATTTTGACAATAATAATAGCAATAAAGGTTAATGGAAAACTGTGCCAAGGTTACAAAAAAATGTTAAGAAGAAAGGAATTTTATTCTAGGCCTTGGAAGGAATTCTTGCAATTTGAAAACTTTCAAAAATTGTAATAAAATAAAACAAGAAATTGTGTAAATTGTCTAGTAATAGAAATGGTGTTGAGAAATTCCAAACTTTTTACAAACGAATGAGTGATGCTCTTCTAAATCCACAAGTTCAGAAAAGCTGAAAACGAAAATGTCAAAAAACTTTAAAGAGAAATTCTATAAATGGAAAAGAAAATTTGTTGAATAATTTTAGAAATCAGGAGGAACTGCTGCAAAAAAATATGTACTAAGCCCGTGGTGAAACATTTTTGTATTAATTTTATGATTTAAAAAAACATTTGGTATGGTTTCACTGTTTTTATTTTTCTCTCCGACTAGTTTCAACATTCGAGAAAATGTAATTATAAAATTGTCAAAAGAATCTAAAACCCTGAAAATCTTTGGTAATTCGATGAACAGTTGATTGAAAATTTTAGAGTTTTTGAAGAGAAATATTACAAAATAAATCAAGACACAATTAAAAATGTTTAAAAACAACTGGGAAAGAAAATGCTCAAAAATTCAAGAAATTTCTAGAGAAAATCTTAAAGAAATTTAAACCGAATGTTCTTTTTATTTGGACAATAATTTCTTAGAAAACTTTCGACAAATCGACAAAGGTTAATGGAAAACTAACCAAAAATTTGATTGAAATTTTCTAAAAATTAATAAAAATTCTTAAAGAAATACAACAAAAATTGCATAATTCTAGAAATCTCGAGGATACGTTTCAAAAATTATAAAAATTTTAAAGCAAAAATTCATGTAAGCTCTGAAAAATTCAAAAACTTTGGAAGTAAAATTGCTGGACAATTTTAGAACCCTGAAAAAAGATTATCACATTTTGGTAGGAGAAATTTCGATAAAAGAAAACAAGAAATATTGGAAACATTTAAAAAAAATAAGAGAGGCAAGTTGAAAATTTAAAGATTATTAAAAAGAAAGAGTTTAAAAAAAGAATTAGAGGTGTGAAGGAGGAAGTAGAAAAATTCTAGAAATATAGAGGGTGTGTTAAAAATTTTAGAATCTTCGATGGATGCGAGAATGACAATTTGTAAAATGAAAATCTTTAAAAATGCAAAAAATGTTAATAGAATTTTCTAATAAAATAAAACAAAAAATATATAAATTATCTAGTTTTAGAAGTAAAGTTGAAAAATTTTAACATTTTGGAAAAAAGCCAAAAGAATTAAGATATGTTGGAATATTTAAAAACACTGTAAAAGGAAATGTCAAAAAGCTTGAGAAAGAAAATCATCTACAAATGAAAGAGAAAATTTGCTGGAAAAATTTAGAAATCAGAAGAAATGGCTAAATAAAACCAAATTATAATCACTTTATTTCAAAGTGTCATGTACATGTACAAAATGAAATTTGCGATAGCCAGAAGAGGACGAAGAAACACAATATATTATAGATGTTTTCTCTCTCTTAAACAAAATATAGAATATTGTTTAAAAATCTGAAGGAGGAAATGCTCAAAAAACCTAGAAATCTAAAGGAAATGTTAAAAATCTTGAATAGATAATCCTTTTTTTTTCTTTCTAAAAATAGGTAAAAATTCGTGTTCCTCTAAGAAAGAACAATAAATGGTTAAAAATGGCTCCAAAATCTAAAAACTTTTTTTAAGATCTGGATAATTCTAGAAGGCTCCAGAAATAATATTAAAAAACGCAGAAAAATTTTGAAAAATTCAAAAACCTTTATAGAAAATCTTCTAAAAGTGGAAGGAAAATTACTGGACAATACTAGAATTCTGGAGGAAGGTTTTCACAGTTTAAAAGAGAAATTTCTAAGAGAAATAAAGGAAAAATTGTAGAATCCAATAGAAGAAAAAAACTCTTGCAGCTTAAAATATAAATTCTCAGAAAAAAGATTTGCTACCAAATTCTAGAACCTTTGAAGAGGAATCTCAAAATTTAGAAGAGGAATTTCAAACAAAATTGAAGAAAATTACTGGAGATTATACTAAAAAATTGTAGAATCCGGTGGAAGAAGAAAAAACTCTTGCAACTTAAAATATAAATTCTCAGAAAAAAGACTGGCTAGCAAATTCTAGAACATTTAAAGGGGAATCTACAGATTTTTAAAATTTTATGTTGCTCCCTTTAGTCTTTATAATATTTTCCAGCTGCTTTCCTCCCTTCTTAAAAGAATTTTTATAATATATTTAATTAATTGCTCACTTAACCCGTGGTGAAACATATTTGAAAAATCTTGATTAGAAATTAAAAACACTTTTTTGGAATTTTTACAATTTCTTGTTATTATTTGTCACAGATTTCTCTTCGAGGACTAAAATTTTTCAGTACTTCCTTTTATTTTTTCCTCTAGAAATTTTTAGTATTTTATTCTGTCTGATTTTTTCTCAAAAGTGCTAATATTTTTTTAAAAGAGATACAATGAAAAAGGAGACACGATCACTTTAAATTAAACATTAAATAGAGATACTCTTCCATTTTTAAATTTTGTCGATAATTTCTTGTTTTATTTAATCTAAATTTTTTCAATACCATTTCCACAATTTCATGACAATTTTTCAGAATGTTTTATTCTACATTTCCAGAATATTGTTTCAGATTTCTAGTATTCGCCAAAATCTCTTGAATCATTTAATTGTATTTCCCTTTAAATATTCTAAAATTATACAACAACTTTCCAAATAGCTTTCATATTATGCTAGCGTAACCCTGACCTTACCCAATAGTCTAAGCGTTGTCCTAGCGCAATCTTAACAGTCTTTTATGTCCTTTACATTAGTCTAGCGTACTCTTGACCTTCCTCAATAGTCTACGCATTGACCTAGCGTACTCCCGACCTATCCAATACGCAGACTATTGAGGTAGGTCAAGAGTACGCTGGATGCATGTACAATTGGATAAACCTGAATGAGAATAGATTCACGCATAGATCGCTGCGGTAAATATTGCGCTAAAGCAATGCATACATTATTTTGTGTGATCAGAACATCATATTGGAATTAAGAAGATTGAATATGTTTATCAAGTTGCGAGGACTTTCTTCAAAGTCTCTAATGTTATTAAATGACTTAAATAACCTTGATATACCGTTATATATCATAAATGAATAACTTTTAATTACCGTTTATATATTTTGAACACTATTGAAAGACTGTTAGATTACCTTGATTACATATAATTGTTTTTCATTAATCACTTGGTGAAACATTATATGAATGTAGGTTTTATCATCATTATCATTCTTGATAATGGCCTTGAGCCGAAACTAGTCGAATAAATTATTAATTTGTGAAATAGGCCAAGTGAATTTAATTTAACCTAAAACCTACCCTGATTACACTGAATGACCTTGAACGATCATTACATGACCTTGATTTAGAGTGTCTTGGACGATCATTAAATTACCTTAAATACCATTCAATGGCCTTAAATGCTTATAAATGATCAGTGTATAATCATGAATTTTAAATACCGTTGAATGAGTTTAAATTCTCTTGAACGATGGTTGTATAATGTTAAATAACATTGAAGTATCGTTGAATATAGTAAATAACCTTGAATTACTCTTGGATAGCCTTAAGTAACCTTGAATGGCCGTTAGAATAACTGTTAGATAACTTTGAATATCGTTATATGACCTTAAAGTATCGATAGATATCATAAATAACCTTGAATAACCATTTTTGGCCTTAAATAACCGCGAATGGCCATTAGATGACCTTAATTGCTGCAAAATAACCTTGAAAAATCGTTGGATTAAACTTAACCAACCTCTGATATCTTAGATAATTTTGAAGGACTTAGATTACCTAAAATACCTTTGAATGGCCTTGAAGGATCAATGGACGACATCGAATTTCATCGAATGTATTTGAATGTTTGTGAATGAAATTTCTAGAAGAAAAACCTTCAAATAAAATAAGGGAAAAGCTACTGGAAAATTTGGATAAAATAAAACAAGAAACACTGGAAGATTCTCTAAAAAATACGAGAAGAAATTCAAGAATTATTGAAATACGATAAAATAAGGCAAGTGTTACAGAAAAATTTTAGAAGACTGAAAGAGAAAGGGCTAAAACTTATTTAAATCTAAAGGACTTGCTAAAAATTTCTAACAATTTGGAAAATAAATCATCTAGAAAACTAGGAAAAATTCTGGAAACATATAACAAGAAATTCGGTAAATAGTCTAGTAATAGAATGGATCTTAAGAAATTATTGATTTTTTATTATTAAAAAAATCCGAATGTATGAAGCAGAAGATGCTGGAAAATTCGAGAAATATGGATTGATCAAAAATTTTTAAGAGAAAATTATTTAAAAATTGAAAGGGAAAACTTACTTACTTTATAAATCGGAAGGAATTGCTAATAAAATGTAGAAACCTGACAATTCTAGAATTTTTGAAGAGGAATCTTACAAAATAAAACAAGATGTATTGAAGAACAGTAAAAAAAACTGGAAATTACAATGCAAACAAATTTTAAGAATCTAAAGGAAATGCTGAAAAATTCTAAAAAAATTCCTTAAAAATAGACGCAAATTTTAAAAATAATAGAGATTAATGAAGTCTCCTAATGAGAACGAAGAAAAAAATGTAAAAATTCTTTTAAAAAAATAGAAAATATTTCCCACAAAATAATTCTAAAAATCTCGAAAATAAAATACAGAAAATAAAAAAAAAATTAAAAAATAATTCTAGATAATTATGAAAGAGTCAAAAACCCTTAAAGATAATTTTCTAAAAGTGGAAGAAAAATTGTTGGGCATTTTTAGAACCCTCGAAGAAGATGATCACAATTTGGAAAAGGAATTTCTAAAAAAAAATGCAGGAAACAAAAATAAGGGAAAATTATGATAGAATAAAAGAAAAAATATTGGAAAATTTTCTAAAAATATAAGAGAGACAGAATTATTGAAGAAAAATAGGGCGAGAGTTACAGAAAAAAATTTTAGAAGTGTAAAGAGAAAGAACATTATAAAAAATGCCTAAACCTTTGATAAAAATATAATAAGTTGCTGGAAAAAGAAAAAATGTAAAACCCTGAGAAATAGAATAACGGTTATGACAATAAATATTGGAAAATTATTTTAAAATTGGAGAAAGGCAGATTGAAAATTCAAGAATTATTGAATAGAAATCCGATAAATTAAGACAAAGTTACAAACCAAAATTTAAAAGTGTGCAGGAGAAAGTAGGAATATTCTAGAAATATAGAGGAAATGCTGAAAAATTGTTGAACCTTCGAAGGAAATATTTGAAATTTAAAAACAGGTTCATTCAAATTTTTAAAGGGAAATTTTGATAGAATAATACAAGACATTTTGTAAGCTATCTAGACTTATTAGATAAAAGCCAAATGAATGAAGAGATTCTGACGAATTCCCGAAAACTAAAGAAGAAAATCTTACAAATATTTAAGAGAAAATCATCTACAAATGAAAGAGTTAGAACTTGTTAGAATATTTTAGAAATCAGAAGAACTAGCTGAGATAATTTAGAACTATAAAAATTCTTGGAAAAGAACAGTTGCTTCAAAATTCTACAAATTCTGAAGAAAAATCTGACGTAATGAAAAATGTTTAAAACCTAGAAGAGAAAATGCTCAAAACTTCGAGAAATCTAAAGAAAATGCTAAAACATTTAACTATAATTTCTCAGAAAATCTTTAAAACATTGATAAAGTTTAATGAAAAACAGTGCTAAAAACGAAATATAACATGATGGAAAATCTTTAAAAAATGGCAGATGGAAAGATGTAGATTTTTTAAAAAAGTATCCAACAGAAACCTAGAATAAATGCTTAGATAAATCTAGTAATCTCGAAGAGTAATATTAGAAAATTATGAAAATTTTTAAATAAGGCAAGCTGAAAAAATGTAGAACTCTGAAATGGTACAAATTATCTAAAAATGGAAGAGAAGTTATTAAAAACCTTCTAGATCTTTAGAAATCCAACAGAATGGAGCTTGAAATGATGAAAAAATCTATAAATTTTTAGATTTGTTAGGAGAAAACTCTCTTAAAATAAAAGATATAATATTGAAAAATTCCTGGAAAAATCTAATGTTTGAAAGTTTTGAAAAATTCTAGAATTTGGATGAATTGGCCAGACAAATTCTGAAACTATAAAAATTCTAAATAATATGAATGTAGCTAAAGATGATGAAAAAATATATTCAATTCAAGAAGGACAATTAAAAAGTTTTAGATTTCTAAAAAAAGTATCAAAAACTACTGGATTTTGGCTTAAAAATTAATCTCAAAATAAAAGAGAAATTCCTAAAAAATTGTAGTGATCTAGATGAAATGTTGAAACATTTAAAGAGCATTCTCACAAATTGAAAAATTTCTAGAAATTTAAAGAAATGAAACAAAAATCTAAATACTATGAAAAGAAATCCGACAAAATTAAGCCAAAGGTGATGAAAAAAGTGTATTAAATAGATTTAATGGAGAAATCCTAGAAAGTTCTCAAATTCTAGAAGGGAAATATCGAAAACTAAAAATCTAAATAATCAAAAAATAAAAGAGAAATTCCTAGAAAATTCTAGTAATCTAGAGAATATGTTGAAAATGTTTGAAACATTGAAATATAATCATAATTTGAGAAAGAAACTTTTGAAAAGTCTTCAAAAATAAAATGAAAGAAGAATTACTGGAATGTTGTAATAAAATAAAACAAAAATTTAAATTAAATTCTTTTAAAATGCAATAAAAGTTGCTTCGAGAATCTATGTTGTAAGGAAACTAGACACAGTGAGGTAAAAAAGGCCGGAAAGTTCTAAAAATCTTCTGGAAATAATGCTGAAAAATTTTAGAAACCTAAAATGAAATGTTAAAAAATTCTCGCAATTTGGAAGATAATTTTATAAAATTAACTAAAAATAAAGAAAGATTATTGCAGTAAAGAAAGAAAGAAATAAAGAAAGATAAAGACAGTTTGTTATTGAAAATGTTCACCTTGTGAACGAAATGTACATCTAACGCTTAAATAAACAAGTGAAGTAAGGAATAAACTGTGTGTTATTTTCAAGATTATTGATAATTTATTTATTTATTGAAACTTTACAATATCCTGTTAGTACTATACATATAACTATAAACTATATAAAGAAATCACAAAAATTTTGCTCGCAGGACTTGCAAGAGATTTCACAGCTATGTGTTCTTCCACTCAGACCCAATAACTTTCTTCTTCTGTAGATGCCTCTTAACTTTAGACGACGGAAATGCTTCCAATGTACATTAAAAGTAAATATAATAAAATAATTAAATTGAATGCATGATAATTTAAAAAAAAAATATTTGAAAATGTCGAAAGAGACTTCAAGAGAATATTTAAAAAAATTATAGACATTTCAAGAAATTTTGAAGAAAATTCTTGTTATTTGGAAGAAAATTATTTTAAAAATATGAAAAATTGCTGCTTAGAATTTGGAAATAATTTCTTATAAGTTTTAAATATTTAAAAAATGTCCTTACAAATGAGAGTTTTTTTTAGAATTTTCTTAAATTTTAGAAGTTAATCTAAATAAAATGAAACAATAGAAGCTAGAAGTTGAAGAGAATTTTGAAGCGAATTATTGTCTTGTTTTCAAAAATTTGAAGAAATTGTATTGGCAACAAAAAAATGTGGGAATTTATCTTAAAAGTCTGAAAGTCTCTTCACAAAGATCCCTAGCTCCGTTTTAAAAGCTCAGTAGAGTTTACAATCTTGAATTATAGATTACCATTTGCTCAAAATCATAAAGTTGTATTTAGAAACTTCTTATTTTTTTTTTATTATTCAATTATATTATTCATAACAATGTCTTATTTTTTCCTCATTTAAAAAATAATCTTTACATTCATTTAGCGTATTTAACGCATTGATTTGTGCGTGAATCTATCGTTATTCTGGTTTGTACATACAATTGTATATGCATCCAGCGTACTCTTGACCTACCCCAATAGTCTGCGTATTGGATGGGTCGGGAGTACGCTAGGTCAACGCTAGACTATTGGGGAAGGTCAAGAGTACGCTAGACTAATGCATAGACTATTATAGGCTGTTATGATTGAGCTAGGGTAACGCTTAGACTGTTGGGCAAGGTCAGGGTTACGCTATCAAAAAACGAAAGTTATTTGAGAAGAAGATGATGGAAAATTTTGGAATTCTTAAAGAGAAATCACAAAATGATTCAAGAGATTCTGGAGAATACCAGAAATCTGAAATAATATTCTAGATTATATTATAGTAAAGCATCCTGTAAAATTGTCATGAAATGGTAGAAACTGAACTGAAAAGTTCAGATGAAATAGAACAAGAAATTTTCACAAGTAATACCATAAGTGATGGCAATTTACTCGAATAAATTTTGTTTTTGCATGAAAGTTTGTTGCTTAGCGATTTTAATGAGAGCAACTGTCTATCAGTTGCTCGAATAAAAATCGCGAATAAGCAGCAAACTTGAATGCGCTAAAGACAAAATTTATTCCGATTTAATTGTCATCACGAATGGTATTTGGAAAGACTATTCCACGACTTGAAACGAATATCGGTGAACGGTTCAATATTTATGTTAAAATGATACATCTCCTGCAGTATTTTAGCCGAAAATTTCGACATTGATTAAACAACACCTTCCTTATAATTATTTGCATTTACCTTATTCATATTCTATTCCCAGTCGGTTAGAATCGCGGCAACAGTTTCAATTGAAGTTTTTGCTAAAGACTGGTAGTTTCTATGGGCGCAAAATTCTTCAAATTGTTTTCAAACACACGATCTCGTTTTAGTTTTATTTTTTGGTACAGAACTTGCCACCGTTGAATTTATTATGGATGATGAAGCCCTACTTAACCTTTTGATTTTATAACCTACTTACAACTGACATAAGTATAACCAACGTTTTTCACTTTTTTATCAAGGCTAATTCATTTTTTTTGTCGGGAAATAGCTAACTTCAGTTTATTCAGGTGAATAAATAGCAAGTTGGTGTTTATTCACTTATAAATTGACGTGATTGGCTAAAAAATAAAAAATGCCTCCTTTTCATTGGCTACATGCAATAGGAGTGGAATAGTCATCTATAAATTTTAGAAATCACAAGAAATTGTTGAGATAACTTAGAACCCTGAAAATTCTTGGAAAATGGAATAACAGTTGTTTGAAAATCCTAGAATTTTTGAAAAAAAGTCTGTAATAGTTTCATAAGAAGCCTAACTAAATGAAGCAAGACGTACTTTAGAGACATAGATGGAAATGGTGGAAGTCTGAATAAAATATAAAAGAATAAACTCTTGAAAATTTCTTGAGAAAAAATAATTAAAGGTCACTGAAAAAATCTGATAAAATAAAAATGCGCTCGAAAAATATTTTTTATTATCCAAAATGGATACAACGTTTTGGAAAATTCTGACGAAAAAAAAAACTAGAAATATAAAATATTTAAAGCAAAAATCCGACACAGAATCAAGAATTTCTTCTTTTCCTAGAAATCATAAATGTTTAATCAAAAAGTGGTAAATAATTCTTGAAAATAAGTTACTAGAAAATTCTGAAAGAATCAAAGAAGAAGTTGATAAGTTAAAAATTGTTGAAACTCAATTTTTGCTAATACATTCTTGAATTTTTAAGAGAAATCTGGTAAATTCAGTGATGATAAAATCTTGAAGAAGACAATAGTCGAAAATTCTAGTCTGGAGAAAATGCAAAATAATTCTAGAATTCTCGAAAATATCTGCAATTTAGAAGGCGAACAGTTAGAAGAAAAATATTAATAGAAAACTGTTTTGAATTTAAACAAAATAAGGTCGAATAAAATTAAATATCTAGAGGAGAACTTCTAGAAAAATTTTGAAAAATTCTATAATCCTTGCAGAAAATCCTCGAAATATGGAAGATAAATTCCTAGAAAAATTTAAAAAAATATATAAAATAATAAGAGAATAAATATAGAATAGAATAGAACAAGAAAAGTTGATAAAAATTTAGATTATTTCACAAATAATCCAACAGAGTAAAGTCGAAAATTTTAGATATTTTATCTTTGTAAAAACTCTAAAAATTTTGAAAAAGAACTTTAATAAAATTTAAAATTAAAAGAAAAATATTTTATAAATTGTAGTAATTTGGAGGAAATCCTGAAAAATTCTAGATGATTGGAAGAATTTTCTTTCAATGTTTTAAGAAGCAATTTCTGGAATATTTTCAATAAATAATAAAAATTACTGAAAAAAACCAACAAAGTAACATTTCTTTAAAACTGGGAAACATTTTTCTAGAAAATTCTTCTATTTTGAAGAGACATCTAAAAAACAGGAGGCAAGAAAATGTTTTTATTAATTTGGAGAACACAATTCTGGAAATGCTTAAAATCTTGAGGATTTATTGAAACATTTTAAAATTCTTGGAGAAAACTTTTGCAATTTTGAAAAATAAATTTTTAGAATATTTACGAAAAGTAAACAATAATTTCATTTTAATTTTCGAAAAATGGAAAAGAAGTTAATGAGAAACTGCGCTAAAATGAAACAGAAAAATTGTCGCAATTTTTGAAAATAAATACAACTAAATTCAACATTACATTCTGAAAAACTCGAGAGATAGGAAAATTTTAAAATAATCGAACAATTCTAGAAACCTTGGAAACAATGTCTTGCAATTTAGAATAAGGATTTTTGCAAAAATCTTGAAAATTAGATTTGAAGTTTCCTGGAAAATTCTATTCAAATAACACTTGTCTGGAAATTTGGGAAGAAATAGCTTGAAAATTAGATTTTTAGTAGATATTAAAAATTATGAAAAATGATAGAAAAATCCTGTAAAATCTAAACATTAATGCTGAAAAAATCTATAATTTACGAAAACAACTGTCGTAACTAAAAAAATAAATTCTCAAAAAGTGGATAAAAGCTTGCTAGAAAATTCTCGAAGCTCTGAAGAGGAATTCAATGTGACAAGAGATGATGGGAATTTCTGATAATCTAAATGTAAAAATTTGACAAAATGAGGCAAGAGATGAATTATTAGAAATTGGAAAGAGAAAGTACTGGAAAATAATAAAACTCTGTCGAAATTCAGAAACTTTAAAAATTTGGCGGAGTAAATTCTATAAGAATAAAAGGCCTTTTAACTTTGTTTGTATAACACTGACTTTGTTATACAAACAAAGTTAAAAAGTTTTTTTATTTGTGAAGAATAATGTATAACAAAGTAGAAGCCTCCACCGTTAACAGTTTAAGAATAAAAGGGTCTAGAAATTTGAAAAAATGACCAAAAAACTATGTTAAATTCAAGGGAAAATCCTAGAAAGTTCTACAATTCTAAGGAAAATATTAAAAACTATTAGATTTTGGCTTAAAAACTAATCTAGAAATAAAATAGAAATTCCTGGAAAATTCTTGAAATCTAGAGAAAATTCAGAAACATGGTAATGTTTGGAAAATTTTAGAATATGAAAAAATGACGAAACAAATTGAGAAACTAAAAAAAATCTAAATAACATGAAGAGAAATCCTAAATAATTAAACAAGAGATGATGAAAAATCGTTTTACATTCAAAGATAAATCTTAGAAAGCTCTAAAATTCCAAGGGAAAATTTACTTCACTTGTTTATTAAGCGTTAAATGTACATTTCGTTCGCAAGGTGAATATTGCAAATAACAAACTTGAAATATAGATTATCATCATTTTAAAATCGTAAAATTTTATTAAGAAAGTGCGTAATTGTTTTTTGTTTAATTTAATAATTTTATTTCATAAAAGATGTCTTATTTCGTCCGCAATAGGTATTCAATATGATTTTTAATTGGTGTTGTGGTTTTCTGATTATTCAATATAATCTATGCATTGATTTAGCGTGATACATTCATCCAGCGTACTCTTGACCTACCTCAATAGTCTGCGTATTGGATTGGTCGGGAGTACGCTAGGTCAACGCGTAGACTATTGGGGAAGGTCAAGAGTACGCTAGACTAATGCATAGGCTGTTAATTGCTGTTAGGATTGAGCTAGGGTAACGCTTAGACTATTGGGCAAGGTCAGGGTTATGCTATCTAAATTCAAAAGCTATTTGGAAAGGAGATGTTGGAAAATTTTAGAATTTTTAAAAGGAAATTCGATAAAATGATTGAAGAGATTACTGGAGGATACTATAAATATGAAAGAATATTCTAGCAATTTAGAATAAAACATTGTGGAAAATTGTCATGAAATGGTAGAAACGGTACTGGAAAATTCAGATCAAATAAAACAAGAAATTGTCGATAATTTTTAAAAATGGTAGAGCACCTCTTCAAAAAAAAAAAAATTAAAACTTTTTAAAAAATATTTGACAGAATAAAATACTAAATATTTCTAGAGGAAAATAATAAATTCAGGGTAACTAATAAAGAGGCAAATGAAAGGTGCAAACTAATAATGAACAATTAATTAATCTATTTATTTATTTACATCTTTGATCTTCTTTCTTTAAAAAAAAAATACATACAAAAAACAGTTTGCCTACTTGGGAGGGATTGGGACCATACATAGGCTATTAGGTGCAGAATTGAGAAAGCAAGATGACTAAAGTGTTGAAAAGTCAGAGCCTAAGGATCGATATCAAAATCAGACTTCTTCATGACATGGACAATAGCCGAAGCAACAAAAAGAAAACTCGAGGCTTTTGAAATGTGGCTATACAGGAAAATATTGAGGATCTCTTGAGTGGACAGAGTGACGAATAATGCAGTGTTGAATGAAGAAGGTCTTGAAAGTAATGAAAACCATAAAGAGAAGAAATTGGACACATAATGAGAAAATCTAAAATCTGTTCTCATCTATGGTAAAAAATAGCAGGAAGAAAAAGAAGATTATCATGGCTTAAAAACTTAAGAACAAGGTTTTCAAAATCTACCACCAAACTGTGAATATTTTGAACAAAAAGGTATCTGAAGAGGAAGAATAAATTATCGAATTGAAATGCTTTATTAAAATTTACAAAATTTATTTTGCTATAATATAGTATACGACCGTTTAATGGCTAGTTTAAGATTCCCCAGGGGTCTATAACGCCCTGAGCCCCCTCGTACGCGCCCCGTAGTGAAATTAAGGGATAAAAATACGCGTTAAAAACGTGACATTTTATATCGGGCATTTCTCCGTGCGGCGTTCGGTTTTTTCGATGGGTGGCACCTGGCAGCGTAATTCGGCGCACACGGCGGCGGCATCGGTTCTCCGTTCTCGGATGATTTCGCGATAAAGAAGTAGAAGGGAAATGTATATATAAAAGAAGGGATTATTTATGTTAGCACCCCTTAAACCCCCTCGGCCGGGGGAAAATGTTCTTTAAGTTAAGGGCTCGTAAAGATAATGGTCCCGGGCGTGTACTATCGTGCCGGGCAAATACACTTTTAACTTAACATTACAATAAAAAGTACCCGAGGTATTGATTAGGGCCGAGATGAGATTTTTATGGTTTACTGCCTGGCATAAAAAGTCATATCAAAATGGCGTCCGCATCTTATTTTTTTTATTGCGTTTTTCCTTCCTTCTCGACGTCTCTTTACCTTCACTTGAGGGGTGTACATTTGTATGTATGGGTGTGTGTCTGTGCTGGGGTAGTTTTATAGTGTGTGTGTGTATGGAAAGAAACATACATCAGCGCAAAGTTATCCTTTTAAGAAGCGACGTGCGTGCGTGCACGGGGCTGACGGTTTGTGCGGGGGTGGGCGCGCGCGGTGGTAATGTTCTCTTTCTAAAGGGATCGGATTGATGACTTATGTGCGGAATAGTGGCGGAATAGGGCAGTGGTCTCAAACGGAAGGGCCATTAAACAAAATTTAAAAAAAGTAATAATAACTGAACGAATTAAATTCTGTCAAACTGTCAAATATCATCTAGCAATTGGATTCTGTAAACTGTTAAATGTCATTTACCATTTAACATCTTACTACTTTCAAATGCCATCACCAATTGACTTTTGTCAACTGTCGAATGTTGTTTAATTTTTGATTTCTACAAACCATCAAATTATAATTTTATTTGACTTATGTCATCTAATAATTGACTTCTGCCAACTGTCAAGTACCGTAATCTGACTGCTGTTAAACATAAAATGTAATCCATCATTTAATTTCTATCAACTGTCAAATATCATCTACTGCTCAGCTTTTACCACCAACTGAAGAAGAAATTGCTCAAAAAAATTAGGATACTCAAAAATAATCACAATTCAGTAAATTAATTCGTAACAAAACGTTAGGATAAAGAACGAATAGGTTAAAAAATCTAACTTTCCTTCCAAAATTTTCTAGCATGTTTTCTTTCAGATTTATAAATATTTTCTGGTTGATTTTATAATTAGCAAGAAATGTTGAATAATTATATAAATATATTACATAAAATAATGGAAATTTGAAGTAAAAATTGTTTCAAAAATTTAAACTCATCAAAGGCATTTACAACAAAATTGAGAAAATAATGTCTAAATTATTTGGATAAGATACAAAAAGTAATGCTAAAAATCGTTAAAAATGCAATTTGAAAGATACATTCGTAGAAAATTTCGATGATATTAAGCAAAAAATAAAGAATTGTTCTCAAAATGTATTTTTAAAAAAGCTGAAAAGTTCTATAAATCAGCTGGAAAATTTTAGAATTTACTAGAAAATTATTGCAATTGCAAAAAAATTTCTAGAAAATTCATTTGAATACAGCAAGAAATATTGAAATATTTGACAATATTGCTAAAAAAATCTAAAAATTTGGAGAGAAATAACAAGAAAATTCTAAAAAGCCTTACATAAATTACTGCATTTAGCAAGAGAAATTTAAAATAGCGAATAATTCTTGCTTAACCATATCAAATTTCTCTAGGAATTTCTCTTGATAATTGCTGCAAATCATGTAGAATTTTCCTGAAAATTTCTAAAATTTCTAAAGTTACATTCCTAAAAATGTTTTATTAATTTAAGCAAGAAATAAAGAATTACTCGCAAAATATATTTGAAAAATGTTACATTCTACAAATCAAGTAGAACACTCTAAGAAAATTGTTTCATTTTGAATTTTCAACTGGTTTACTTTAAAAATTCTTGACCATAATAAATAATTCAATTATTAAATTGTTCATTGATTTTATTCTTATAAAAATTTAATCAGTAAAATGCGCGCTTATATTTTACTGGTTAGAGGGTTTGATAGTGGCCACCCACCCACCCCACATATATTTTTAAACTTAAACCAAAATAGTGACGATGGTTTTCTATAAATTCATCACTTTTTACTTTCCCTATATAGTATATATAGGGGAAGTATTGTTTTCGTGCGAGAAAATGTCTGTGGGCGCTGTATCTCAAAAACGAACCATACGATTGAGATGAAACTTTAAACTTAAGGTTTTATCGTTAAAAACTCGATCTGAAAAGCTTTTGGTAAAGATTCATAAACCGGAAGTGGTTGTTTACTCGAGGCGTTTTTTTGTTTTTTCATGGTATTTTTCTAAATATGAAAAATATTACAAAACTTTTCAAACAAAGGTTAGAGGAAATAAGAAAATCAACAACTTTTAATAAAACATTTTTTTCATAAAAATTTTAACTTTCGAGAAAAAAATAAAAATTGAAAATTTTGATATTTTTTGCAGATTTCTAATAAACTATTGGAGTTACATAAAATTTATATAACAAATAATTGTAGAGAATTCAAAAATGCACATTTTCTTAAGAATAACATTTTTGCGTAAACCTCATAGTTTTCGAGAAAAATATAGGGAAAGTACTATGATGGCCACATCACCATTTTTACTTTCCCTATATAGTATATATAGGGGGAGTATTGTTTTCGTGATTTTTTTTTCAAAAATTTTTTTTGCGGAAATATCCGTTTTGGGGTCCCCTGAACCCAAAACACTAATTTCTGGAAAAAAAAATTTGTGTCTGTGTGTGTGTGTGTGTGTCTGTCTGTCTGTCGGTGGGTGCTGTATCTCAAAAACGAATGATCAGATTGAGATGAAACTTTAAACTTAAGGTTTTGTCGTTAAAAACTGGAACTGAAAAGCTTTTGGTAAACATTCATAAACCGGAAGTGGATGTTTACTCGAGGCGTTTTTTTGTTTTTTCGTGATATTTTTCTAAATATGAAAAATTTAAAAAAATGGTTCAAACAAAAGTTAAAGGGAATAAAAAACTGAACAAGTTTTATTCGAACATGTTTTTCATAAAATTCTTAAATTTCGAGAATAAAATTAAAAACTGAAATTTTTGACATTTTTTGCCAATTACTAATAAACAATAGGAGTTACATGAAACTTATATAACAAATAATTGTAGGGACTTTAAAAGGGAACAAATGATTAAGAACAACATTTTTGCGTAAACCTCATAGTTTTCGAGAAAAATATAGGGAAAGTACTATGATGGCCACATCACCATTTTTATGTTGGTTTTGCTGGAAACTTAACGACGATCAGTAATTGAAACAATCATGTATATGTAGGGTGGGTGGGTGGCCTCTATCCCAACCTCCAATCAGTAAAACATACTATAGATTTAAAAAGAAATATCTTGTACATAGGAAATAATGTTCTTATTAAATTATACAATTTTTTTTCCTTTGAAAAATCTTAAATCATAGAAAATAATTTAATGACTACACATTAATACATTAATTTTGTTCTAAAAAAATTTAATCAGTAAAATTCGCGCTAATGTTTTACTGATTGGAGGGTGTAATAGTGGCCACCCGCCCACCCTACATATTTATTTAAACATAAACTAAAACAGTGATGATGGTTTTCGATAAATTCATCACTTCCTTCATGTTTGTTTTACTGGAAACTTAACGACGATCAGTAACTGAAATGGTCAGGCATATGTAGGGTGGGTGGGTGGCCTCTATCCCACCCTCCAACCAGTAAAACATACCCTAGATTCAATTAAAATCTCTTGCATATAGTGCATAAGTAGTTTGTTAAGTTATACAATATTTTTTATCTAATATACAAATACTTGTTAGGTGGGTGGGTGTTCACTATTCCGCAATTCATTTCTTTAAATTTTCGCCAGAGTTCCTTTGAAAAATCTTAAAACATAGAAAGTAATTCAATTATTAAATAGTATATTGATTTTATTCTTATAAAAATTTAATCAGTAAATTTCGCGCTTATGTTTTATTGGTTGGAGGGTGGGATAGTGGCCACCCACCCACCCTACATATTTTTTTTAAACTTAAAATAAAACAGTGACGATGGTTTTTTTATAAATACATCACTTCCTTTATGTTTGTTTTCCTGGAAACTTAACGACGATCAGTAACTGAAATAGTCATAAATATGTAGGGTGGGTGGGTGGTCTCTATCCCACCCTCCAATCAGTAAAACATAACCTAGATTTAATTAAAATCTTTTCCATATAGTAAATAATTAGTTTCTTGAATTATTTTAGGTGGGTGGGTGTCTTTCATTCCGTCATTCAATTTTTTTAATTTTCATCAGAGTTCCTTTGAAAATTCTTGAGCATAAGAAGTAATTCAGTTATTAAATTCTACATTACTTTTGTTTTAATAAATATTTAATCAGTAAAATTCGCGCTTATGTTTTACTGGTTGGAGGGTGTAATAGTGGCCACCCACCCACCCTACATATTTTTTAAACTTAAACTAAAACAGTAAGCATGGTTTTCGATAAATTTATTACTTCCTTCATGTTTGTTTTCCTGGAAATTTAACGGCTATCAGAAATTAAAATAATCATGAATATGTAGGGTGGGTGGGTGGCCTCTATCCCACCCTCCAACCACTAAAACATACCCTAAATTTAATTATAATCTCTTGCATATAGTAAATAATTTGTTTGTTTAATTATACATTTTTTCTTATACATACTTATAATAGACATGTATATATTAGGTGGGTGGTTGTCCTTTATTACCCAATTGGATTTTTTAAGTTTCATCAGACTTCCTTTGAAAATTGTTAATCATAAGAAGTAATACAATTATTAAATTGTACATTGATTTTATTCTTATAAAAATTTAATCAGTAAATTTCGCGATTATGTTTTATTGGTTGGAGGGTGTAATAGTGGCCACCCACCCACTCTACATATTTATTTAAACATAAACTAAGACAGTGAAGATGGTTTTTCTATAAATTCATCACTTCCTTCTTGTTTGTTTTGCTGGAAATTTAACGACGATCAGTAACTGAAGTAATCTTAAATATGTAGGGTGGGTGGGTGGTCTCTATCCCACCCTCCAATCAGTAAAACATACTTTAGATTTAATTAAAATCTCTTGCATATAGTATATAAATAGTTTGTTAGTTTATACAATATTTTTTTATCTAATATACACGTACTTATTAGGTGGGTGGGTGTTCAATTTTTTAATTTTTATCAGAGTTCCTTTGAAATTTCTTGAGCATAAGAAGGAATACAGTTATTAAATTTTACATTAATTTTATTTTAACAAAAATTTAATAAGTAAAATTCGCGCGAATGCTTTACTGGTTAGAGGGTGTAATAGTGGCCACCCACCCATCCTACATACTTTTCTAAACTTAAACTAAAACAGTGACGATGGTTTTCTATAAATTCATCACTTTTTATGTTTGTTTAGCTGGAAACTTAACGACAATCAGTAGCTGAAGTAATCATAAATATGTAGGGTGGGTGGGTGGCCTCTATCCCACCCTCCAACCAGTAAAACATACCCTAAATTTAATTAAAATCTCTTGAATATAGTAAATAATTAGTTTGTTTAATTATCAAATTTTTCAATACTTTTTTTACCTTTTTCCTCTAGAAATTGTCAATAATATTTAAAACTGAAAGAGTATTTCTTTTAAAGAAATATTAGAACTTTTAAATATAATTCCTACAGAATAAAGTGTAGGAAATTTCTTGTTTTATTTCATCTGAACCATTTCTACCATTTAATGACAATTTTCCAAGATGTTTTACTATAAATTGCAAGAATATTCTTTCATATTTCTAGTATTCTCCAGAATCACTTGAATAATTTTATCGGATTTATCTTCTAACATTCTAAAATTTCTCAACAACAATTTCTCAAATAGCTTTCGTATTTTGCTACCGTAACCTTAACCTTACCCAACAGTCTAAGCGTTACCTTAGCTCAATCCTAACAGCCTCTAATAGCCTATGCATTAGTCTAGCGTACTCTTGACCTTTCCCAATAGTCTACGCATTGACCTAGCGTACTCCTGACCTATCCAATACGTAGACTATTGGGGTAGGTCAAGAGTACGCTGCATGCATGTCAAATTGGATAAACCAAAATGAGGATAGATTCGTACAATCAATGCGATAAGTGTCACACTAAATAAATGCAAACATTATTTTTTTAAATCAGGAAAAAAAACAAGACATTTTTATGAAATAAAATAATTGAATAATAAAAAAAATACAAACTTTTTCTTTTGAATGTATTATAATTTTTCATTACCTTTTGCTTCATATTATATTATTTACATTTTTTTAGTTTAAGAATTTTTCTCGACATTTCTTCCAAATTCTAAAAATTGTCAAACCTATCAATGTTTCAGGCTGTTTCAATATTTTCTCTAGATCACAAAAATTCCTCAGAAATTTCTCTTTTACTTATACATTAATTTTTAAGAAAAAATCTAGTAGTTTTCAATATTTTCTTTAGATTCCTGGAAATTTCTAGGAATTTTCCCTTGAATTTAATATAATTTTTCATCATGTTTTGCTTCATACTGTCGGATTTCTCTTTATATTATTTTGTTTCAGAATTTGTTTGGTCATTTTTCCAAATTTCTAGACTCTTTTATTGTTAGAGAATTTACTCCGCCAATTTTTTTAAGTTTCTGACAATTTCGACAGATTTTTATAATTTTGCAGCATTATGTCTTTCCGATTTCTAGTAATTTCTACCATCTTTTGCCTCATTTTGTCGATTTTTTTTTAAAATAATTCCTCTTCAAAACTAGAATTGTATAGCAAGTTTCTTTGCATTTTTTTTTTTAGAATGGATGAAAGTTTTCTTTGTTAATGCTAGAATTTTTCAGTATTTTTTCTTAATTGTTAGATTTTCCAGCATTTTTTCTACTATTTACCATTTCTCTTAACTTATTCATTTAAATGTCTCCTAAAAATCTAATCCAAATTTCCCACCATTCTTATTTGATCAAAATTGTCCAGGAAACATTAAGTTAAATTAAAATTAAAATTAAAAAAAATAAAGCTAAGTTTCAAATTTTCATGTTCTTTTTATGTATTACTTTCTGTTAAATGTTCTTTGTTATTTTAAGTTTATGTTACCAAACATATTATAGCATATTATTTTATGTACTATATATTTATGTAAAAGGTGTATCCGTATAAATAAATCAAATCAAATAAAATCAAATCAAATCAAGTCAAATCAAATCTTATTTTCAAGAAATTTAAAAAAAATCGTTTTTCTAAATTAAGACTTTGTTTCCAAGGCCTCTAGAATTAATTCTTGGATCTTAACGGCGTTCACTTCGTGGTACATTTCAATATTAAGAATAAAGAAAACACTTTTACTTTTTTATACCACTTTAAACTTTATTACGATTTTTCTTGACTAGTTTCTTGACTTAGTTTGATTATGATTACCGTGTAGTCGAAACCAATCACTGAAAATAAAGTTTAAAGTGGTATAAAAAAGTAAAAGGGTTTTCTTTATGCTTCTAGAATTATTTGGTTAGTTTAGAATTTTTCAATTTATCGAGTTTTTCAGAATATCTTGCTGTTACTTTAATTTATTTTCAAAAATTTTAAACTTTTTATCTATTTTTTAAAAATGTCTACAATTTCTTGTTCCATTTTAGCGCAGTTCTCATTAACTTTTTTGGGTGGGTGTCCACTATTCAGCCGTTCTATTTTTTTAAATTTTCAACAGAATTCCTTCGAAAATTCTTGAGCATGAGAAATGATTTAGTTATTAAATTTAATCAGTAAAATTGGTGCTTATGTTTTACTGGTTGGAGGATGTAATAGTGGCCACCCACCCACCCTACATATTTATTTAAACATAAACTAAAACAGTGAGGATGGTTTTCGATAATTTCTTCACTTCCTTCATGTTTGTTTTCCTGGAAACTTAACGACGATTAGTAACTGAAATAGTCATTAATACGTAGGGTGGGTGGGTGGCCTCTATCCCACTCTCCAATCAGTAAAACACCTGCCCACCCTACATATTTATTTGAACTTCAATTGAAAGGTGTGGTGAAGTTGTTGTCAAAATAATATTTTTAGTCTTTAAAAAAATTAATTTGGATTAGGTAATTCGTATATGGCGAAAATAAAATCCTGGTTGATGTTTTATGGTTTGGTTTGTGGGATAGAGGCCACCCACCCACCCTACATATTTATTTGAACTTCAATTATAAGCTATGGTGAAGTTGTGTTGAACAATCATCAAAATAATATTTTTAGTCTTTTAAAAAATTAACACTGGTAATGGGTTAGGTAATTCGTATATGTAGGGTGGGTGGGTGGCCACTATTTCATCCTCCAATTGAAGTAATACTGGCAAAGTTTCTTGTGAAAAGTTTTTGGCAAGAAAATTTGCACCATCTCGTGGTAATTATGAACAAACAAAAATTCTGGCTGATGTTTTACGGTTTGATCTATAATATAGTGGCCACCCACCCACCCTACATATTTTAAAACTTAAACTTAAACTAAAACAGTGACGATGATTTTCTATAAATTCATCACTTCCTTCGAGTTTGTTTTGTTGGAAACTTAACGTCGATCAGTAAGTGAAGTAATCATGAATATGTTGGGTGGGTGGGTGGTCTCATCCCGAGTGGCGCTTTCCTCGAAAGAAGCAGCGTATTATATTGTTTTTTTGTTAAGTGTATTCCACGCTAAATCCGAATTAAAATTGCTTGACGTAATGTTATTTAATTTAAGGATTCAGGAATGTTAAAAAACATTTTTGACGAAACTTACAAAAATGGAAATATTTAATAATACAGTTTAGTAATCTTTATTTCTATGTGCTATTAAGTTTCATCATGTATCCTCTTCGTTAATTCAAAATCTTTATATAATTTTGACCTATCAATTGGAACAATAGTTTCGTTGATCGGTTGCAGTTACTTTCTAATTGTTCCTCTGGAGGGCGACTTCGTGTTTTATCCAAGATTATCAACACCTTCATTACACTTTGTACTTTTTATATAATCTTTCAGCTAAAAATTGAATATGTAGTAATTATCACGTAGTAATTCTTATGATCAATGTGTCTATGTGTATTGATTTTACTATTTGATGAGTGTTTGTTGCTTTATAAGTAACGACCATCCGAATTTGATTTTCTTCTGAGCGTTGATAATTAAATATTAATTGCATATTGCTCAAAAAACAGTCACCAACAGGTTTCCAGTAGTTTCCCTGATTTTTCCTTCTTCCAAAACCTGCAAAATGTAAATGGTATTCTAGGATTAATCCTGAAATTTCTAGAAAAAATATACTTCAACATAATCACTCTGCCAAATCAAAAGCTTTGATTTACAAAGATTATTTTTCTCTGATACAAATTATTCCCATTTCCATCTTCTTCAACTTTAACATTTAGAAAACCTAGCCAAGATACTTTCTTGAATGATGGTGAAAAAACTTAAACCACATGGTACTTTAGAAGGCACCCACCTACTCTATATTTATTTTTACTCACAAAGAATCCTTTTTGATTTAAATTAAATTCCTTTTCAAAATATGATATTTAAGCAGAATAATTCATCGAAAACTTTTGTTCGTCCATTATAAAATCTAATAAATTTTTATGCTTGTTTCACAGATTGGATTTAAAATTTAAAAATCATAAACAGTTTTCTAGTTTAAACTAGCATGAATATGTAGGGTGGGTGGGTGGCCTGTAAAGTACCCCCTAATCTACAAAATATATGCAACGGTCTAACAAAAAATAAATTATATCAAGTTGCTAGTTTAGGTAAAAAATCCATACTTTAGTATTTTAATCCATTAAAATCATTAAGTAATATTTCAGGTTGAATGGTAGGATAGTAGCCACCCACCCACAATACATATTTTTTAACTTAAGTCACATTTACTCGTTTATGGCTTTTTAAAAAAATCAGTCATGTGAGATTAGAATTTAAGAAATCAAATACAGTTTTCTAGTTCATTTTTCCGTGGTTATGTAGGGTGGGTGGGTGGCCTAGTACGTACCCTCAAATCTATAAAATATATACGAAAGCCTAGTAATAATTCAATCATATCAAGTTGTTAATTTAGTTTAAGATTTCATAATTTACTCCTACTAATTCATTAAAAATTCAGTTAAAGTATATTCTACTAATTGGAGAGTAGGATAATTAACACCCACCAACCCTTATTTATTTTACAAAAGTTTTTAACACTCAATTTTGATTTTAAAAGATAACTCACAAAATTTGAGATTGGAATTTAGAAATAAATCATGTCCAGATTCCTAATTTAAGTTAGCATGTATATGCAGGGTGGGTGGGTGGTCTATTAAGTACCCTCCAATCTGTAAAATATACACGAGGGTCTAATTAAAATTAAATTATATCGAGATGATAATTAAGTTGTAAAATCCATGCTTTAGTGTTATACGTCCATTAAAAATCCAATCGAATCTTTAAGTATGTTTTGCAAGTTGGCGGGTAGGATAGTGGCCACCCACCCGCCCTACATATATTTATTTACTTTAATCACAAACATTGGTTTTTTGATTTATGAAATTACTCATTTAATATGAGATTAAAATTTAAAAAAATCGTAGGCAGGTTTGTAGTTTAAGTTTGTATATATATGTAGGGTGGGTGGGTGGCCTATTACGCACCTTCAAATTTGTTAAACATACACGAGTGTCCAATAATAATTAAGTTATATTAAGATGATAATTAATTTAAATAAGTTTTGATAATCCAATTACAAATAAAAACCTTAATGTATGATTTACAGGTTGGTGTGGGCAGGATAGAGGCCACCCATCCTAAATATGTTTAATTAAGCAAGTGACAAAAACTCGGTTTTGATTTAAACAATTACGTCACAAATATAATAAATATTTCTTCATTTTGAAAATTACTCAAAAAATTGAGACTAAAATTTAAAAAAAATCAGAGACAGCTTTTTATTTGAAGTTATCATGTATATGTAGGGTGGGTGGGTGGCCTATTATGTACCCTTCCATCTGTAAAATATATACGAGGGTCCAATAATATTAGATTTTTATTGGACCCTCGTATATATTTTTATACAGATCAAGATGATAATTTATATAATAATAATAATAAATTGATTTTAATTTATTTGAAAGATCTATCAACCAGTCTTATAAATCTATTTGAAATTCAATAAATTCCTCATGTTTTACAGATTGTATTGTGGAAATGAGCTCCGCCATATTGTTTTATGATCAATTATATCAGAAGTAGTTTAAAAATACGTTTATCTTTTATAGATTTATTTTTATAATTTATTCAAATTTTGAAAATCAAAAACTATAATTGTGTGATGAGTTTGTGTAAATTTCAAGTTAATTCCTCCATAGATTTTATAATTTATTCAATTTTCGTGTTGTAATTTTTCAATTCCTCCCACAGAGTTTCAAGGCGCGCCATATTGTTTACAACCGGAGTGTGTCAATTGTTTTACTGAAAATCAAAACCTATAATTGTGTGAATTTCAAGTTAATTCCTCTATAGATTTTATAATTTGTTTAAATTTCGAGTTGAATTTTTAATTTTCTTCCACAGAAGTTTCAAACCTCGTCATATTGTTCACAACCGGAGTACGTCAATTATTTTATGGTATACTTGATTAATTATTCCTTGTATTGATTTTAATCATTATTATTATAATCACTATTTAAAATAATAAGTTTTAACATTTTGAAAATCGTTGGAAAAAAATTGAAAGCAGTAAAAAAAAAACGCGAACTATTTTATTCGCGAGTAGTTCCCCCCGCCAGTTTGAGGCCACTGGAATATAGGGTATATACCCTAGCAACTACTGTAAGTATATATTAGGTGCTCCCAAAATCGATATGGTTTGTTTTGCGAGGGGCGAGGGCGGGGGATAAGTAAGGGGCGGAAGAGAAATACACTGACACTGGCGGGGGGGGCGCGGGGGGGTTGTCGAAGGGGTCACGGGGGGCGCACGTATGGTACGCCATGTTACGAATTGAAGCGCACAAAAAATACATTTTACACATGAACATTGTAGTGTTTAGTCAATACGCGCGCATTCCGGCTCGCATTTCCGCGTCCTTACTTCATAACCCGGCACCACGTGACGACCGTACGTCTTTCGGGCATTTTATTATTCCTTATCCTAATTAAACTTTTCCTCTCTGCGCCGTTTTTTTGTGTTTTTATTACCGTCGTATAACAATTTCTAACAAACTCAATAATTAGCTGGATAAATCTCCAGTACCTACTTTGTTCATCCGCGGACGCTGGAAGGCCATAAAACAAACATAAACGATTACATACATACATAAATAATGCGTGTCATTATATTTACACTAATTGGTCCCTTAAAAATTTTTATACCGCCCGTAAATACTGGGCGATGCGCATTAAAATTGTTACGTTAATGCGGCCTTTAAAATTTCTCAATTGCGCTGAGTTCTTCATTAAAAGAAATTAAGGGACTTGACCTTAAATATCCAAAGCAAATAGTTAATATTTACCCATCAAGTAGATACAGATGAGACAAAAAAAGTAATTCGATTTTGATTTCCAAAAAAATTGTCGGTAGTATAATGATATAAAAAATGGCGATGTGGCCTATTTCCTTATGTTTTTCTTAACAATTGGCTCAATTGATTATTGATTATAATAATAGCAACAAAAATCATTAAATCCACGTAGGATAAACGTATTTTTAATCTAATACTGAAATAATACCCCAACAATTATTAGAAACATTGTCATAAAGCACAAAACTACAATTGAAAAAACATGAAATTCCTTCAGTGTTTTGGAACATTACAAAAAATTACTCTCACTTATGATTAGTTTAAAATTCATGAAATCAATAAAATTTTTACTGTATCTTTCACCCAACTCTTAAACAATTGACCATCAATGAAGAGAAACAATATGGCGGCGCTTAAAACTCCAATTGAAAATTTGTGTTTTAAAAAACTTGCTAAAATTTACGCTCACGTGTAATTAGTTTCAAAATGATGAAATCCATAAAGCGAGATTTTTAACTGACATTAATATAATTAACCATTATTGACTAAAAACAATATGGCGGCGTTTAGAAAAATTGAAAAATTACAAGTCCAAATTTGAAAAATTATAAAAAATAAATCCATTGAGGAATAAGGTTCAAATTCACCCAAACTCATCACACCATTATAGTTTTTGATTTTCCATAAAACAATTGACATACTTTGCTTGTAAACAAAGTGTCGACCCATAAAACTTGTCGGGGCAAAAATGAAAATTTACAGCTCGAAATGTTAAAAGTTATAAAAAGTAAATCCATTGAGAAATAAGCTTCAAATTCACACACATTTATCACACAGTTATAGTTTTGAATTTACAATAAAACAATTGACATACTTCGGTTTTAAATAATATGGCGAGGCTTGAAACTTGTCTGAACGAAAATGAAAAATTACAACTCATAATTATGTAATAGGCCACCCACCCACCCTACATATACATACAAACTTAAACTAAAAAGCTGTCTATAATTTTTTTAACATTTTAATATCTTATTTAGTGAGTAAATTTCAAAATATAAAAACTATTGTTTGCAATTTTTGTAAAAAAAATATACGTAGGGTGGGTGTCCACTATCCTACCCCCAACTTGCAAAACATACTTAAAGATTTGATTGAATTTTTGATGGACTTATAATTCTAAAGCATGTATTTTTCAACTTAATTATCATCTTGATATAATTTAATTTTTATTAGACCCTCGGCTATATTTTGCAGATTAGAGGGTACGTAATAGGCCACCCACCCTACATATACATGCTACCTTAAATTAGGAAGCTGGCCATGCTTAGATTTGACTGAATTTTTAATGGATTATTAGGAGTAAATTATGAAATTTTTAACTAAATTATCTACTTGATATGATTTAGTTTGAATAGCTGAAATCAAAAAATTAATTAATATTGCAATTCGCATGTTAAACAAATATCACAAGGGTCACTTTGGCCCATTCGTAGTACCCTGCGGATAAACATTATTTAAAAATACATATTGAGAAAATGTCTGAAGTTTTTTTTTTGAGAATTCATTTGCAAGTTGCAAGAGTTTCCTTTATGAATTCTATTTGAGCATTTCTTCTTTATTTCTAGATACTTCCAACATTTTGCCTACAATATTCTATGATTTACAGTTTATTTTTTATTTTTAAAAAAGAATTAAAAAATTGTAGAAATTTCTATAGAAATGAAAGAAAGACGAAATTTACTGAAAAAAATGAAATTCTAAAAGTGGTTGGAAAATTGTAAAATTTTAAAGGAATATTCAACTACATTAAGCAAGAGATACTGAGGACAAAATGCTGGAAATTTCTATAAATCTAGAGAAAATGGCGAGAATTTTTTGAAAGTCTCAGTATTTTTCTTAAGTTTAAAATTTTCTAGACATTTCACTTTCAAATTGCGTTCTAAATTTTTTCAACATTTTCTCTAGATTACTACAATTTTCCAGTAATTTCTATTGTATCTTCTCCGTCAAATTGCAAAAATTTATAAAAAATCAATCATGATCTGATGCTTTAAATTTTTTAAGTTGTTAATCTTTCATTTTTATATAATTTATTTTATTCTTGTTTTATCTGATTAATTTTCCCTTCCAAATTGCGAGAATATTTTTCCCTCAATTTTTTTAGAATCCAAACATTAATTGTAGCATTTAATGTCATAAATTTTAGAATTTTCTACCAATTTTTCTTCCATCATGTTTGTTATCTTCTAGCAGAGTTTTTTAATAACCTTTATTTATTTTATATGCAAATTTCAATCTTTTCTTAAATTTTCAACATTTCTTGAATTTTTTATAGATATTTTCAACAATTCATTATATCTAGTTTTATTTTTTATAACTTTCAAGCTACTATACAACTATTCTTCTATTTACCAATGATTTTTAAGGTTCTATCTTTATTTTAGCAATTCCTCCTCATTTCTAGAATTTTGTAGCAAATTTTATGTATGTAGGTTGTGTGAGTTTCAACTATTCCACCCTACAATTATTTTAACATAAACAACCATGAATGAATGAATAATGGAGGAAAGTGTAAAAAAGTACAAAAGTAATTAATTGAAATTAAATTGTTTAAGCAAATATTTATTTGGTAAAACGCTGATTATTGTGGTTAGAGGGTGGGATAGTGGCCACCCACCCACCCTACATATGCAGTTTCATTTAAGTCACTGTCAGTGTTTTGATTTTCAAAAAAAATACATTTACTGATGATGATATTGATAAAACTGAAAGCATTAGTTTAGCTTTTATTTTTTATGGACATGTAGGGTGGGTGGGTGTCCACTATTCCACCCTCCAATTCTTAAAATATACAGGATGATTATTGGTACGGATACTCGATAAACGAAAAAAAAAATGCTTGAAATAATTAATTGTAATCATTGTTATAAATAAATGTTTATTTTAATCAAATTCTTGTGTGTGTTTTTATGGTTGAAGGGTGGGATAGAGGCCATCCACCCACCCTACATATACATAAAACTTCATTGATTGTCGTAAGGTTTGCGGGGAATAAAAAAATAAAATTCTTCTTTTATTAAAATATAAACTATAGATTAGAATAAAAAAATGAATTTAAATTCTTTAGTAAATAGTACCTAACATTCAAATTACATAAAATTCACATTAAATTTATATTGAAACTAATCTCGAATTTACAAAAGAAGAAAAAAAGAAAAGAAAAATAGTTTACAAATAAATATGTATTTTTCTTGAATCTGCAATCACTCCTGGTGTTTTTTTCCCTCCTTCCTCGCCTCGGGATTTGCGGGTGTGGTGTCCCATCTCGTGCTAACGGTATTGAGGGATGGTTTGGTTTTTTCCTTTTGTTTATTTATTTATTTATTTATTTATTATGCTTTAGCTTTCTTCTTAACAAAATACACATGAATAAACAAAAAAGTAATACAAAACGTACAACAATTTTAGATAGAAGAAGCTGGGCGGAGTTTGTTTCATGATTTTATATTAATTGGTTGTTTAGGATTTTATTTTTAAGTTTTAATTTGAATGGAATAAATTTAATTTATTTTTTTTTTGTCCACGCAAATAATTCTGCAATATTGTTTTTTGAAACGACAATAGAGTTAGTAATAAAGTTTCTAAGTATATGTAGGGTGGGTGGGTGGCCACTATCCCACCCTCCAATCACTAAAATAACTGCGAAGATTTTAATTATTAATTTTATAATAAAAACCCCATAATTACAATTCGTTTTAGATTATTTATAGGCACGTTTTTTTATGAAAGAATCAGTATACATACTGATTGGAGGGTGGATTAGAAGCCACCCACCTTTTATATACATATAAACCTTATCACTAACTCTTTTGTGGTTTATAAAACTTATTAAATTTCAATAAAATCCAGTAAAATATTGTTTTACGATTATAAGTTTTATTATTATTTGTTATTTTTATCCACACTATAAATTCTGCAAAAAAATACCTGCAAACAACAAGGTAGTAAGAATTAAAGTTTTCATGTATATATAGGGTGGGTGGGTGTCGACTATCCCACCCTCCTATTAGTAGAATACGCGCAAAATTTATTCGAAAAGTCTTGATGTTAATTCACCTCGATTAAATTGAATATTTTTGATTTTTATTAATTAAATTAATTAATAAAATCCTTGAGTATGTTTTACTGGTTGGAGGGTGGGATAGAGGCCACCCACCCACCCTACATATACATTTAAACTTCAATTTTTTAACGATGTTAAGTTTGCGTGGAATTAAAAAATAAAATTCTTCTTTTATTAAAAAAACTAAAGTTACTTAAAATTCACGTTAAATTTATATTTAAACTTATGTCGAATTTAATTAATTTTTTTTTGTTCACGCAAATAATTCTACAATATTTTTTATTTGAAACGACAAGAGAGTTAGTAATAAAGTTTCCAAGTATATGTAGGGTGGGTGCGTGGCCACTAACCCACCCTCCAATCACTGAAACATACTCGAGGATTTTAATTATTAATTTTATTATAAAAAATCAATAATTTATGCGCACATAAATTATTATAACAGAAACGACGATTTATAATATAGCTTAATGTATAAACCTAGAAAATTATAGAATTAAAATTAATCTTTTAAACAAAACAAACCCTGATGCGTATTTTATAGACTGAAGGGTGGGTTAGCGACCATCTACCCTCCGAACATCTAAGATGACATTGTAGTCAATTTCAGACTTTTCATTAAAGAAAACTAACTGTTTCTGCTGATGACATAAACTATTTAAAAGCATTATTTTAGCTTTAATTTTTTATGTATATGTAGGGTGGGTGGGCGTTTACTATCCCCCCTCTGACTCTTAAAATATATGCAACGATTATTGGACATTAGATAATAGAAAAAAATGTACTTCATAACAAATTGTAATAATTGTTAATTCAAATAAAATTCTCGTGTATGATTCGTGGTTAGAGGGTGGAATAGAGGCCACCCACCCACTATACATATGTACGATAAATTCAAGTTGAAACCTTGCTTTGGAAATTTTGTTACCATCAGCATTATCATGCTTAATTCTTTTTGAAAATCGTAAAACTGGCATTGAATTAAATATAATTGCATATGTAGGGTGGGCGGGTGGCCTCTATGCCACCCTTAAACCACAAAAACATATACCAAAATTTGATTAAAAAATATACATTTACTTACAACTATCCCACCGTCCAATAATTTTAACAGAAACGATTAATTGTACTGAAGGAAAATGTATAAATGTACAAACTTATTCAATTGAAAATTGATATTTAATTTTTTAAGCAAATATTAATTTGGTAAAACCCTGATTCATATTTTATTGATTAGAAGATGAGGTAGTGGCCACCCACCCATCCTACATATTTAGTTATATTTAAGTCACTATCAGTGTTTTGATTTTCAAAAAAAAACACATTAATCTTACTTATGATGATATTGAAAAAACTGAAAGCATTACTTTAGCTTTAATTCTTTGTATATATATATTCAAAGCAGTGTTTTAGTTTGAATTTAAAATATACGTGTAGGGTCGCACCCTCCAATTATTATAACATAAACTACGATTTATAATGACGGTAAATATATTAAAGTGAAAATATTTTAATTGAAATTATTTTAATGCTGATGTTATTAAAAATGTAAATGCTGAACTGAACTAAAGACATAAAGACATGGTTTTCGTAAAAGAAATATTTAACTAATATTTCAGAAAGATTTTTATATTTTTCTTTAAAGATTCTTGAAATTTCAGTAATCCTTTTCAAAGAATTTTCATCGAGAATTCTAGAAATGTTTACAGGTTTAGCAAAGATTTTATTCAAGAGTTTCAAAAAGTCATTATTTATATTTATTTATAAAAATTTCTTCGTTTCTATACAAGATTTTGTTCAACTTTTTCTATTAGAAAATTTTCTTCTAAATTTCTATAATTTTCTCAGATGATCCATACTTTTAGTTTTTCTTTTACATTGAGGTTTCTAGAATTTTTCACAAGATTTAATTTTAGGTTTATAAAACTTTTTTTGAAGATTTTAAAAGTGGACAGTAATTTCTTTTTCTTATCTAATCAATAAATAGATATTTCCAGAATTTTTAACAAAGATTTTATTCGAGAGTTCTTGATTTTTCAGAAAGTTATTTCAAGATTTTGTTTAGCTTTACAATTTATTACGAAATTTTCTTCTAAATTTCTAGAACTTACTTAAAGGCTTCTAAAAGTTTCAGGAATTTCTTTTTTGCATCTTCCTTTCCAAAGAATTTTGATCAAGGCTTCTAGAATTTTTCACAAGTTTTCCTTGTAGATTTCTAGAACTTATTTGGAGGATTCTAGAATTTAACAGTAATTTCTTCTTTATATTTCCAGAATTTTTAGCAAAGGTCTTATTCGGGAGTTCTAGATTTTTTAGAAAGTTCGTTTCAATATTTTTAGAATTTTCTTTGAGGCTGTTTTCAGTAGTTTCTCTTCCAGATTTTAATATTGTCTTATAAATTGCAAAGATTTTTTTCAGGGCTCAAAAATTTAAAAAAAAAATGTTTTCAGAATTTTACACTATTTTTTTGAGAGTTCAGAAATTTCCAATAACTCATATTCAGATTTGGAGACTATGGATTTTTCTAGAAAATCTGTTCCTAGAAATCTAGACTCTTTTCAGTCATTTCTCCTCCAGATTTTCAAGAATTTTTTTTCTAGAAATGTAGATTTTTTTAAGGTTTCTAGAAATTTCCAACAATTTTCTAGAAATTTCTCCAAGGATTCTACTTTTTTTTTGTCTTAAATGTTATTACTTGTTGTATATTTAGGTTATAGCATTACATTTATGATTTTTGAATTTGCTATAAATTTCTTTTCAATAATTTTAGTATCTTCCGTTAATTATTTAGATTTATTTTCTTATTTTGTTGGTTTTTTTTTCTCAAAAAAGTCTGTAATATCTAGTATTTTTGAGCAATTTGTTTTGGATAAAGCAAAGCAATTTTTCGAGGGTTGTTGTTAGAATGTTTTTGCAATATTTCTGGAAATTTACAAAATTTCTTGTATCGTTATATCGAAATTTTAAGAATTTCTTATCTAAATTGCGAAAAAATTCAAGATTTTTAGTCCATCAACTTGTATTACCGTCCTCGCTAAGAAAAGTTATTTTAAAAATACTGAAAAACAATTGAAATTCGAATTTCTAATTTTAAGCATTTTTGCTTCTCTTCATTAGTGGTGAAAGAATTTTCGTAATTTCATTATTATTTAAAGAATTATAGCTAAAATAGTAAAAAAAAATTATTAACGAATTTTGATTGTATCAATTTGAATTTGATGTGTAAAATTTAGGAAATTTCTAGTAAATTGCGAAGATTTAAATGAAGACTTTTTTCCTTGTGGCATTCTAGATTTGTTTTCTAAGAGTTTAGGAAATGGCCAATAACTTCTTCCCCAATTTTTTTTTTAACTTTTCTTATAAATTGCGAAGATTTTCTTTCAACCTCTAAATGTTTTTTTAATTCCTCTTCTTTTCGAGAATTCAAGCGAATTTCAGTAATTGCTTCTCTAGAATTTAACATTTTGTTTCAACTAGAGGCTATAAAATTATTTAGAAAGTTCTAAATTGCGGAATTTTTCTTGGAGAGTCTAAAATTTTGTAGAAAATTTTCCCCTTCAAATCTTTTCTTATTTTCGAGAAAGTTTAAGGAATTTTCCGTAATTTCTTTTCCCGATTTCAAAATATTTTTTCGACTAGTCTTCTAAATTTCTAGGAGGCTCTAGAATTTTTTTAGAAAATTTCCAGAAATTTTTTCTTTAGATTTTAAGGTTATCTTCTTATCTTATAAATTGCAAAGATTTTCTAGAAGGCTGTAGAACTTTTTAAAAAATTTGTTTGTAGAAATCTAGATTTTTCTTGATGTCCTAGATTTTTTAGATTTTTTTTTCTAAAATCTAGACTTACTTTTTCAAGAATTCAAGAAATTTACACTAATTTCTTCTCTATTTTTCACGATTTTTTAATTCAACCCGCTTTCTAAATTATGAAGATTTTATTGGAAGCTCTAAAATTTTAATAATTTGTATGGATTACCACGTAGTAACGGTCGCAACCATTTTCTTTATCAAATATTTTACTTTTGACAATTTTCTTTTATTCAAATTTTGTAATTAAAGTTATTGCAAACCGCGAGGCGATCAGTAATTATAGTTAATATGTATATGTAGGATGGGTGGGTGGCCTCTAACCCACCCTCCAATCAGTAAAACATAAGCGAGGGTTTTAATTAAAAGTAAAACGTAAATAAACTTAACATTTTTGCAAAGTTTAATAGATTTATTCAAACAAATTTTGAAAAATGAGACATAACTTTTCAAACAAAAGTTAAAGAGAATAAAAAACTGAAAAAGTCACATTGAGACATTTGTTTGTTCTTAATTTAAAATAGTTTTCGAGAAAAATATAAGGAAAGTATTATAATGGCCACATCACCATTTTTTATTTTTTTTGTAAGGTGATTAGATAGTCAGTATCTCAGCCTTCAATTAATTGGCGAGCAATCGCCGAAACACGTGTCAGAAAACTAATAATAAATATATGAACAACAACAGAACAAAGTGTGTAATCCAATCTTCTCCTTATTGACTGTAGGTGTAACACAATTATGATTATTGTGCTACATCAAGCAAATATCCGATTTCGCAAGACTTTCACATTTTTTTTTACTAATGTAGTGTAAACTATGCCTTTAGATGGTACTATAGAAAAATTCCGGGGATCAAGCAGGCCATGAGTGAGGTTCAACTCGATCATTCAAGCGACCTCTATATGTTATTGTTAAAAACTCAAGAATAAACATAATAACATTTTCTGGTACACCATTGTGCATAAACCACATTGTATTTCTTATTGCCAAAGATACATCCCCCACAAACAGCCTGGTAGAGATACCGATCCAATTAGCCAGTCACCCACAATTCCAACGCAAACGTACAATAAGAACTGATGTTGAAAACGATCTTCAAGTATCTCATGTGGATTTTTCAGCTAACGCATGGTTATTATGAAACTTTTTTATTGCGTTCGCTTTATTGGTAAAAAGAGTCATAGTCTGTAGTTAAGAAATTTGAACCAATGTTTGTAAAAGTGTGAAAGAATATAATACTTGGAGAAAAATCAGCAGGAAGAAGTGCTTAACCGCGTTGTATTTAACTTGAACTACTTGTAATTACCTGGGTCTTCCTCTATATAGTCCAGCACATTCTGCTGTTGCCGATTTGAAGATGAATTATGGCAAAGTTTCGACATTAACAAATGTCAATCATCAATAAAAGTTTAAATTCCAAACAGGATTACAGCGGTTGTAAAAGCGCATGGCACATTAAATCCGTAAAAAAATTGACTGAAACCAGCGGACCACCAGAAACGCCATGAACTGGGTCTTACAAAACAAAGAGGTGGATTCTGATTTTTACAATAAAATCATATGAAGTGATGATGTCCATTTTCATTAGAATGGTTATGTGAATCGCCAAAAGTGTATTATATTAATTCACTGTTTGGTGTGCAATGTGGGCTGATGGAATCAGTGGTCTGTACTTTTTTAAGGACGAAGCCAGTAGAGCTGTTACAGTTGGGAGATGCTAAACAACTTATTCTTCAAAGAAACTAATGATTTAAACTTAAATGACATGTGGTTTCAACAAGATTGCAAGATAGGGACACAGCACGTGAAACAGCGTCTTTAGACAATTTCCTGGTCATATTATTTCTCAACAAATGACAAGCGAGGTCTTACGATCTAGGCCCACTAGATGTTTTCCTATGGGGCAATTTAAGAACCTTCTCTTCAACAAATCTGCTACGATTCCAGAATCAAAAGACATCGGTCTTGCAATTGCTGAAATAAAACCGCACTTATTGGAACTTATTACGGAAAACTTCGCTAAAAGAATGGTAACATGTCAGCAAAGTCGTGAAGAGCCTTTAGACGACATTATATTTCATATATAATTGTCAATACTTGCATGACATTTAAAAAATTCTTTATGCACAATACTAACTGTTGGTGCTGGTCGGTTAGATCGATTTCTTGAAATGTTCGCCGTTCAAAACAGGAGACGAGAAAAGGACGGCATGAGCGGTGAATTAATTAAAATGCGTGTTGCTACCTTTGATCAACCTCCCACCGTACACTTTTACGCAACCGTGCACCGAAAATTTATGTCCGTCGTGCTGCATTTATTCAGCCGGTGACTCTCAATTTCGTAACTTATCGGATTATTTTTAATCGCCGCCATTAAATTAAATACGGCGTTTATTGAATCGATCATGCTGTTGGATAAACGACGGCGACCGGCATGAAACGTTCGAGAAAGTCATTTGAACAAAGTATTTGTTCGTGTTAAAACAAATCCACAAAAGGTTTCTGAATTGAAAACGCGAATTCTTTTAGAAAATCAAGATAGTGATTGCGATGGTCATTTTGGAATATTTTTACTAACGACCCAAAAAAAAATTTTGAATCGAATATAGTGTTTCCAAAAATTAAACTAACTTACAAAAGGTCTTCAAAAAGAGATTACAATTTTATAATTATTGTCAACATGTCTATCTTAAATCATCTTGATATACCTCACCATAATAGTGCATTAGAGTGCAGAAGCAGTTGACAGAATGTAGAAGTAAATTTTGGTGCAGTACAATTATAAATTACGTTGTGGAATAATCGAGTGCGGAGACAATTACTGCGGTTGACCATTAAAAATACATCAGCAGTATCGCGCAATAAAAACCCAATTAAAATGCGTACGTTTTATGAATTCTAGAGTTTTGAACTGGTGGCCCGAACCGCACTCGGTGTAGATTATACTATTAAATAGTTATTTTCGGACGGAGACAAATAACACGACGCCATTCTATAATTAATACCACTTTATAGCGCGAAGAATTATAATAAACGTTTAAAAATAAGTGCGCGCACACAGAGGCCGAAACATCATCATCATACAACGACGAACGGACCGGGAATGCTAATCATTACGACACACAGAAATATCCGTAAACACATTAACATTACGATGGTATTCGCATTGTTGTAAATTATTCTTGCAAATTTTTGCCGCTCAAGGAATTTTTCTGTTCGGAGTTTTAAGCTATCAAACAAACAAGAAATATTTTCTAGTTGGCTTTGGAATTATTATCCAGTACATATATTATAGTTTACATTAATTATTAAAGTTTAATTATAATTAACAGTCAGTGCACGTAATACTAAACGGTGTAACTTTTAATTCTGTTATTTCTGCAGCGATAAAAAAGAAGTTAATTCGAACGGCATGCAAATGGACGTTATTAGCCCTTCGTAGGTGCAACGGACTAAAGCCCTTTAACAAAGTGCAAATGTGCGAGAATGCCGTTCGCAAATTTCCGTCGCCCCTCAATTTCAACCCTGCGGGCGCCTTTTACGAGGGTGTAGGGCAGAAGTGCGACAGACACCGTCCCCCGCGGCTATATGCAAATACTTCCGCCAATTTTCAATTGTGACCATAATTACTAACCACCGCTCATGATTTTATTATACATGAAAAGTCGTTAAAATACAATTAACAAATGGAAACTTTTAAACATTTTTTTTTAAACAATTGATAATAATTGATTAATATTTGAGGATTTCACTTCGTGAATATTGAAAATCTTTAAAAATCGGATTTTGACTATTGCTAAAGGAATGCATCATGCTTGTAGTATTTTAGTTTAAGTCTCACCCTCCAATGAGTAAAACTTAAACGAGATTTGTTTAAAATTTCCAAGAAAATTATTTAAGAATGTCTAGTCAATAACTAAAACCTAATTCTTGTTATAATGTAAAAAAATCTTTAAGGATACTTATGCGAATGTTTTACTGATTGGAGGGTGGGTTAGAGGCCACCCGCCCACCCTACATACCCACTTAAGCTTCAACCACTGTTAGTGTTTTGGTTTCCAGAAACAATCGCAGTATTTGTGATGATGTTAAGGAATTTATAAACACTGTTTTAGTTTGAGTTAAAATGTATATGTAGGGTGGGCGGGTGGCCTCTATCCCACCCTCCAGTCAGTAAAACATAAACGAGATATGTTTAAAATTTCCAAGAAAATTGTGATAACATTTTTGATTAATAACTAAAACCTAATTCTTGTTATAATTAAAAATTTCTTTAAGGATACTTACCCGAATGTTTTACTGGTTGGAGGGTGGGTTAGTGGCCACCCACCCACCCTACATATACACATTAACTTCCATCACTGTCACTGCTTTAGTTTCAAAAACCTACAGTAGTATTACGATTCGATGTTAAGAAATTTTAACGTAGTATTTCAGTTTGAGTTTGATTTTATACGTACGATGGGTCGGTGTTCTCTATCCCACCCTCCAATTCATTAAGAAAAGAAAAAGAAAAAAGAAAAAACAGACGAGACTGTTTAGTTAATAGATTAATTCAAATCCTGTAATAATTAAATATTTATTTAGAAAACCCAGATGTTTTAACGATTGGAAGGTGGGTTAGAGGACACCCGCCCACCCTATATATCCATTTAAGCTTTAAACACTGTAAGTGTTTTGGTTTCCAGAAACGATCACAGTGTTTGTGTTAAGGTTAAAGAATTTATAAAGACTATTTTAGTTTAAATTAAAAAATATATGTAGGTTGGGTGGGTGGCCTCTATCCCACCTTCCAATCAGTAAAACATTATAAAAACAAGGTTAATATATCATTTATAATCCTAGCGTTCTCTTGACTTAGGTTAGCACGTTATTTATTGCCCTAGCGTACTCTTGACCTATCCCAATAAAATATTTATTACCCTAGTGTTCTCCTGACCTATCCCAATACTTTTTGCATTGTCCTAGCGTTCTTTTTTACCTAAGTCAACAACTCGTTTATTGCCTTAACGTACTCTGAGCCTAAATTAACAAGTAATTTATCGTCCTAGCGTATACTCGATCTATCTCAACAGATTATTTATTACCTTGACCTAACCCAATATTTTTTCCATTATCGTAGCATTATCTTGACCTAGATTAATGTATTATTTATTAATGATATCATTGATTCCTGAGGCATCTACATCAGTGTTATTGTAGAAGGCAAAAGTGTATTTTAAACTATTATTTATTGTTCTAGTGTACTCTTGACCTATCCCAACACATTATTTATTACCTTAGCGTACGTTTTAGCTATTCAATATAATTTTCATTGTCCTTGCGCCATTCTAGGTTAATAATTGATTTATTATTCTAACATACTCTGGACATATCTCAACAGATTATTGATTATTATTATTATGGGGATATTTGGATTTGTATTTATCAAGAATTGTTTGGTTTAAAAGTTTAATGGCAATTTTTTTACTGTTGGATGATAGAAATGATTTCAGTGGATTCATATAGTAGTTCATTGGATAGGATTTGGAGTGGGAAACTATCTGCAGCATTTCAGCATGGTAAAATGGCGGCATTGAGTAAAAAGGGGCTGGCAATCGATTAATAAATGTTGATCGCAGTTTTTGTTAAAGTTGATTTTTAAATTCCAGTACTCGGACATTAATGGATAATTTATGATTAATTAGAATTCTTGGGTATTTGCAGGTGTAAAGAGGTGGAATTTTGATTTGATTGATGTTGATTTTGAAAGAAGATAAGGTAATTTTGTGGAAGGGAATTTTGTAGGGTTTATTTTAATGAGTCATTTACAGAATCAAAATTGTAGAGAGTTTTATGCAATTTTTAGCAAGTTAAAGGTAGTAGAGAGGGCGGGTGCGTCTGCTATTAGTGTAGTGCCATTCGCAAATTGGAGAGAATCGAAGTTTGTTGGATCGGATTCAAATAGTTTAGTTTATTGACTTTACAAGTCCTAAAAACATATATATATACAAAATAACATGCATTTACAATAACTTGTAATTTAGATCGCAATACTTGAAGGTGGAGTTCACATGGCAGTGTTCTTTCACTTAAACCATTATTTCCTGTAGTCGATGATGATCAGGAGGTGATTATAACCATTGAAGTAATATTTTTACCATTGCTAGTGGCTAATTTTGTCCAATTTACTAGAAGTTATTTTATGACATGTATGTCAATGTAACATATATTATTATTATTTGTCGTGCCAATCAAGGTTATAAAATATAGAAGATAGTGGAGACCCTTGAGGTACACCATGCTGTAAGGGGAAAGACATGAAGAATGATTGTGGGATATTTATTTGACAGGATCGAATATTAAAGAATTCATTAATTAAAATGATAAGATGTTGAGGAAATTTAGGAGGAAACATTTATAAAGTAGGCGTCGCTGCCACATCCAGTCAAACGCCTTTTTTTAGTTAAGAAAAGCCACAAGGATTTGTAACCTTCGAAGTGCTTTGTTTTGAGATTTAAAGTAAGGATTGTAAGGGAATGTGTAGTGGACTTTTAGGAGATGAAATCAAATTGGTAGATGGGAATGGATATATTAAAGAATTATTTATATATTAAAGAAGTCTAGAATTGTTTCTATTAGGACGGATTCAAATAGTTTACCTAATACAGGAAGGAGAGTACTTGGAGTAGGAAAAGGTTAATTTAGCGCACTATTTAGTTTGAGTATATTTACATTGAACCAATCGGAGGCCAATGACAATGCCGCTTCGTGTTTGGTTATTTGGTCTTCTTTGAATCCTGAAGAATTTAAGTGAGTGATCTAGGTCCATTACTGCAGCTAACTAAGTCATTAAAGTAAATGTTAAAAAAGCAAAGGATCTAGAATGGAGCCTTGCGGTACACTCTGTCTAAATACACGAGTTTCAGATATTATATTAACTGTAGACGTACACCGGGTCCTATTAGACAAGTATGACATAATAAGTCTGCAAAACTGGGATGCACATTGTAATAATATAATTGTCTTAGCAATACATGAAGGGCTCAATCAAAAGCCTGAATATATATATTATATGGAAATATAAGCTATAAAACTGATTTTAAATTCTTGAACAACATCAATACTACGACAATTGACGTTCCTTGGAAACCAAATGAGTGACGGTGGTTTAGATTAAATTGTATATGTAGGGTGGGTGGGTGTTTACTATACCACCCTCCAATCTGTAAAACATACGCGACCTTTAATAAGTTACGACAATCTTTTCTTCTACGCATCTTTTTATTAAAAACTCATAGTTTAGATTATTTTCAATTGTACGAAAATTATCGTGAAATCTAATTTTCTTCAAAAGTAATTTTTCACAAAAATACAATTTCTCGATTGAGTTTGATATTAACTTTTTAATAATAATAATAATTTTTATTTGATTACACTATCTAAGAATTGACTTTTTTTATCAATTTACTTAGTTTAAATGTATTAAAAATTATGGAATTGAAAGATTAAATTTGAATTTTCTATAGAGGGAATGAAAATACATTTTTAATATGCACACGCCATCATTACCATAAAATTGAGGAACGTCAGGAGTACTTTAAGTCACTATACAATTAATTAGGGTAGGTCAAGAGTACGCTAGGATGATAAAGAAGACTTATCCCAAAGTCAAGAGTACGCGAAACTAATGAATAATTTATTTCATTCTTTTCTGCGACTTCTTCTCCAAAGAAAAATAAAATTTTAATGATTAAAAGGGAAAATCGTTGCTATCCACCCATCTTACATTAATTTTAAAACTTTACCTACAATACTTTTTTCAAAAATAAATTTCAACTTAATGTAGTATTTTCAATAGCACTTCAAACGACAACAAAATAGTCAGTACGAGAGTAATAAGTATGATAACCAGATTACATTGATTTTTACTTTCCCTATATGAAATATAGGGGAAGTATTGTGATCGTGATTTTTTTTTGAAAAATTTTTTTTGCGGAAATATCCGTTTTGGGGTCCCCTGAACCCATTACACTAATTTCTGGAAAAAAAAAATTTGTGTCTGTGTGTGTGTCTGTCTGTCTGTCTGTCTGTCTGTCGGTGGGCGTTGTATCTCAAAAACGAATAATCTGATTGAGATGAAACTTTAAACTTAAGGTTTTATCATTAAAAACTGGAACTGAAAAGCTTTTGGTAAACATTCATAGACCGGAAGTGGATGTTTACTGGAGACGTTTTTTTGTTTTTTGGTGATATTTTTCTAAATATGAAAAATTTTAAAAAACGATTTAAACAAAAGTTAAAGAGAATAAGAAACTGAATAAGTTTTATTTTAACGTATTTTTCATAAAATTTTTAACTTTTGAGAAAAAAATAAAAAATGAAAATTTAGACATTTTTTGCCAATTGTTAATTAACTGTTGGAGTTACATTAAACTTATATAACAAATAATTGTAGAGAATTAAAAAATGAATAAATTATTAAGAATAGCCTTTTTGCGTAAATCTCATAGTTTTCGAGAAAAATATAGGGAAAGTACTATGATGGCCACATCACCATTTTTTTTAAAGAAATCCTGGTTTAGATTATTGTATGTGGAGGGTTAGATAGTGGCTACCTACCCACCCTACATATATATGGAAACTTAAGCTATAATAATAATTTTAAATTCTTGAGTTGAGGTTTTCTTGGAATCGAAACGAATAGCATTTATTCTTGATAAATTGAATATATAGAGTGGGTGGTGACTATCCTACCCTTCAATTAAATTATTGTAACTAAATGGGAGAGTGTTCACACACCTACCTTACATATACACATTAACTTAAGCTTAAATACTGCATTTAAACCCTTTAATATTAACACTAACATAATTGTTGTTTTTTGAAAACCGAACGAGAAACAGTGATTTAAATAACCTACCCTCCTGTCTTTAAAACACACTACAGAGTTTAACTGATGTTCAGTTAGTATACTCTACATGCAAAATTGTCAAAAAGAATAAGAAGATTTTCAAAATGTTTATTACGATAATCGCTTCTTCTGTACATTTTATTAATTAAGAAATCGTGGTTTAGATTGTTGTTACTGGAGGGTGTGATAGTGGCCACTCACCTACCCTACATATATATGAAAACTTAAACTATAAAACTGATTTTGAATTCTTGAATAACAGCAACACTACAACAGTTGACGTGTTTTCGATACCAAACGAGTGACAGTGGTTTAAATTAAATTATATATGTAGGGTGGGTGGGTGCCCACTATCCCACCCTCCAATCAGTAAACCATACGCGAGGGTTGCACTGACTCCTTTCCAATTACGACAAACTTTTCTTCTGTGCATTTTTTTTTATTAAAAACTCATGACTTAGATTATTGTCAATTTAACCTAAATTATCGTGAAATAATTCCTTTTATTTAAAAAATAAGTGGTTTATTATAATTGGTAGTGGGATAGTTAAATCCTATGCACTCTAAATATACATTTAAATTTAAGCAGCAGCTTTTAAAATCTTAAACGTCAAGAGTAAAACAGTTGTGTGTTTTTTTTTTAACCGAGCGAGCGACAGTGATTTAAATAAAACTGTATACGTAGGTTGGGTGGGTGGCCACTCTCTTACCCTTCAGTTTTTAAAACACACCAGAGAGGTTAACTGATGTTCATTTAGAATACTCTATAAGCAAATTTGTCAAAAAGGATAAGATTTACAAAATTGTTTATTACGATAATTATTTCTTCTGTGCATTTTATTAATTACCAAATCGTGGTTCAGTTTGTTGTAACTAGAGGGTGTGATAGTGGCCATCCACCCACCCTACATATATATGGAAACTTAAGCAATAATTCTAATTTTGAATTCTTGAACAACACAACACTACAACTCTTGACGTTTTTTGGAAACCAAACGAGTGACAGTGGTTTAGATTAAATTGTATATGTAGGGTGGGTGTCCACTATCCCACCCTTTAATCAGTAAAACATACGCGAGGGTTTCACTAACCTTTAATAAATTACAACAATCCTCTCTTTTACGCAAATTTTTATTAAAAACTCTAGGGTTAGATTATTGTCAATTTAACCTAAATTATCGTGAAATAATTTCTTTTATTTAAAAATAAGTGGTTTGTTATAATTGGTAGTAAGATGGTTATAGACCACCCACGCTAAATATACAATTAAATTTAAGCAGCAGTACAGCTTTTAAAAGCTTAAATGTCAAAACTAAGACAATTGTGTTTTTTTTTTTTGGAGACCGAACGAGAGACAGTGATTTAAATAAAACTATATATGTAGGGTGGGTGGATGGCCACTATCCTACCCTCTAGTCTTTAAAATACACCAGAGAGTTTAACGGATGTTCAGTTAGTATATTCTATATACAAAATTGTCAAAAAGAATAAGAAAATTTACAAAATGTTTATTACGATAATCGTTTTTTTCTGTGCTTTTTATTAATTAACAAATTGTGGTTTAGTTTGTTATAACTAGAGGGTGTGATAGTGGCCACCCGCCCACCCTACATATATATGAAAACTTAAACTATAAAACTGATTTTAAATTCTTGAACTACATCAACACTATAATGGTTGAAGTTTTTTGGAAACCAAACGCGTGACAGTGGTTTTGATTAAATTGTATATGTAGGGTGGGTGGGTGTCCACTATCCCACCCTTCAATCAGCAAAACATACGCGAGGGTTTCACTGACATTTAATTAATTACGACAATCTTTTCTTCTACGTAGTTTTTTTTTTATTAAAAACTCGTGTTTTAGATTATTCTCAATTGTACGTAAACCATCATGAAATCGGATTTTCTTTGAAAGAAATATAATTTTTCAATTGAATTTGATGTAAAAGAGTTAATATTAAATTTTATCTGATAAAGTTCTTCAGTTATAACAATAGTTACTGTAAAAATTATAACTATAGTCGTCGTGTTTCAATTCCATGTTAATCGAATCGTTAATTGAATTCGCTGAATAAATTTTCTAATAAAATATAAATTCAAAAGGTAAAATTCTTGAGTAAAACTGTGACGTTTTTAAGTACTACATCACCAAGTCTCATGACTTAGGATTAATACATCAAAATTTCAATTGATTTATTATTTTTATAAAGACTTCAAACGTATTTTACTTAAAAATATCAATTTTCATTCATCAAATTCAAGTTTCGACAGTCGACAATTTTCTGTGAGTAAAACTGTCGTGTTTTTAAGTACTATGTCACAAAAACCTATAACTTAGGAATAATATACCAATATTTGAAAACGAGTATCAATAAATATATTATATTATTATTATTTGTGACAAGTAGACTAAACAGAACTAATTGTCATGTGTCAATTGTCATCTGTCGTATCATCTGTTGTCTGTCATATGTCAAATGTCATTTGAGAACTGTCATATATGATCTGTTATATATCATCTGTACAGTGTCAATTCATATCTGGCAACTGTCATTTATCATCTGTTATATGTTATGTTATTTATAAACTGTCATCTGTCAACTAACATCTGTTAACTGAGAATAAAACTTAATAGCACAAAAAGCTATTAAAATTTAAGAAACAAAAAATTAAAATTCGATAAGTAAGAACTTATTTCAGGGAACTAGTTTAAACATTGCTATAAACAGTTGAAATTTATCCATTAAAAAAAACGTGAACTAAAAGATTAAAAACTGTGCCTGTCATGTGTCATATGTCAACTGTCATCTATCATCTGCCAACTGTCATCTGCCATCTGTCACATGTCAACTGTTAAATGTTATCTCTTCTCTGTCATATATCAATTTTCAACTCATATCTATCATTTGGCAACTGTCATTTGTCATCTGTAATTTGTCATCTGTTATCTGTCATTTATCAACTGTCATCTGTCTTTTGTAATCTGTCAACTCACATCTATCAACTGTCGTATGTTACTTGAAACCTGTAAATTATTATCTAATCTGTCAACTGCCATGACAACTGTCAACATTCAACTTGCAACTGTTAACTAACATCTGTCAAACTGTCGCCTGCCATTTCTCATCTGTCAACTCACATCTGTTAACTGTCATATTAAAAATAGTTGAAATATTGCTTACAAATATTTGAAGTTTTACCAAAAACAATTGAAATTTGGGCTATCACATAAAATAATTTATTTATGAAAATAGAAACAATTGATTTTGAAAAGAAATATTAAAAGTTATAATTAATAAAAAGTCTATCTATAATATATCATGTGTCAACTGCCAACTGTAATCTGTCATTTATCAACTATCATCTGTCGATCGTCATCTGACACTAGTAACCGGTAAATTGTTATGTACTCTGTCAACTGAGAACGGTCATTTGTCAACTATCGAGTGTTATAAGTTATCTATCATCTGCCATCTGCCATGTCATCTGTCAACTTTTTTAACTATCATCTGTCATCTTTCATCTGTCATCTATCAATTTTCAACTGGCAACTGTCAACTCCATTAAAAGAAAAGACGTAAACTACAAGATTAAAAACTGTGGCTTTTATGTGTCAACTGTCATCTGTCGTCTACCATCTAACAAATGTTATCTGTTATCTCTCTTCTGGCATAGGTCAATTTTCAACTCATCTCTGTCATTTGGTAACTGTCATTTGTCATCTGTTATCTGTCATTTATCATTTGTAATCTGTCATTTGTAATCTGTAATTTGTAACTCACATCTGTCAACCGTCTTCTGTTACCTGTCATTTGTCACTAGTAACCTATAAATGTTTTATATATATATATATATATATATATATATATATATAGTGAGTATATTAATAAAATTTGTATGCATGACGGGTGGGCAGATTTATATTCTAAATTAGATAAGTAAGCTATACAAAGTAATTTATATTTAAACTTAAATTTTGATTTCGTTTTATTTTTTATTACATAAAGTGTTCGACTGTTTTTAGCAGCAAAATCATCAACGATTAGTAGTTAAAGTTATCATGTATATGTAGGGTGGGTGGGTGGCCTCTATCCCACCCTCCAATCAGTAAAACATAAACGATTGGAGGGTAGGATAGAGGTCACCCACCCAGCCTACATATACACATAAATTCCAATTAGTGATCGTCTCGCGGTTTGGAGTAAAATTAATTACAAAATTTCTTGGATAAAAAATAAATTCATAAGGTAACATTTTTAAGTGAGCAAATTAATAAAAATTTTATGCATGACTTAAAATTTAAATTAGATAAGATTAGCTATAGAAAATCATTTGTATTTAAACGTAAATTTTCATTTTGTTTTATTTTTTATTGCATAAACGATTTGATTGTTTTTAGTAGCAAAATCATCAACGATTAGTAGTTGAAGTTATCATGTATATGTAGGGTGGATGGGTGGCCTATATCCCACCCTCCAATCAGTAAAACATAAGCAAGGGTTTTAATTAAAGTTGTAAAATATAAAAGAAACAAAATAATTGCAATATTTAAAGATGTATTCATCAAATTTTTCAAATCAGTTTTGATGATGTTTTACTGATTGGAGGGTGGGATAGAGGCCACCCGCCCACCCTACATATACATATAAATTCTAATTACAGATCGTCTCGCAGTTTCCAATAAAATTAATTACAAAATTTCTTGAATAAAAACTAAAAATTCTTAAGTGAGTAAATTAATATAATTTTAATGAATGACGGGTGGGCAGACTTAAAATCTAAATTAGATAAGATTAGCTATAGAAAATCATTTGTATTTAAACCTAAATTTTGATTTTGTTTTATTTTTTGTTACATAAAGGGTTTGACTGTTTTTATCAGCAAAATCATCAACGATTAGTAGTTGAAGTTGTCGTGTATATGTAGGGTGGGTGGGTGGCCTCTATCCCACCCTCCAATCAGTAAAACATAAGCAAGGGTTTTAATTAAAAGTTTTAAAACATAAATAAACCCAAAATAATTGTAATATTTAGAAATTTATTCATCAAATTTTTCAAATAATTTTTGATGATGTTTTACTGATTGGAGGGTGGTATAGAGGCCACCCACCCACCCTACATATACATATGAATTTCAAGTCGCAGTTTGAAGTAAAATTAATTACAAAATTTTCTGAATAAAAAATTAATTTAAAAGGTAAAATTTTAAGTGAGTATATTAATAAAATTTTAATGCATGATGGGTGGGCAGACTTGAAATGTAAATTAGATAAGTTTAGCTGTAGAATGTTATTTACATTTAATTATAATAATAATAATAATAATAGTCTTTTATTTCAACAAAACATAATATATAATACAGAATACATACATTGTTAACAACATAAAATATAAAATAAAATAAAACTTTTAATTACATATTTATGTGTGTAGAAATATGGCGAAGTTCAGCTTTACATACAATATGTTAGCTGTTTTTCAACTTAACCTAAGACATTAAAACTTAACATTCATCTGTTCGAAAAGCGATAGATAGTGCACTACAATTAAAAAAAAAGATCATTCTCAACAATTTATACATTAATGAAACAATTTTTATAGAGCAGAACAAATTTTTGTTTACTAAATCCTAATATATAAGTCGGGCATTGGTTTATTAATTTACAAATTTGATAAGAAAAAGAACGACAGAAAAAGGCTGTTTTATGCTTAGGGGGTGTTAATGTACCTTTAAATCTAATGTTAATATTGTGAACGTCTCCTCTGTATGATATTTTATTATGTAGATACTGAGGACACTTGTGAGTAATTATTTTTTTAAATAATAATACTTGGTGTATTTGTCGTGTTTGTTGCATACTTAGCCATCCTAGTCGTCTTCTTTTAGCCGTAACTGGTTGCCTTCTAGGTATTCCACATACAAAACGTACACAGCTATTTTGTAATTTTTGAATTTTGTTAGCGGTTGCAACATCTAGACACGGCCCGTATAACACATCGCAATGAGAAGTTTGATAACACAAGAGATTCACAAAGAATTTTTTTGCAATTCCGTGGTAATAAATGCCTAGAACTATACAATATTTTTAATTGATAAAATGCCCGTTGGCAACATTTTGCAACATAACTTTTAAAACGAAGATCTTTATCTATTGTGACTCCCAGCACCTTAACTTCACTCTGAAAAGCTATTGGTACATTATTGATACAATTTGTTCCATTTATATATTCCATTGCTAGTTCCCTCGTTTTTTTTCTTCCAAAAACCATGGCACAAGACTTATTCGTATTTAAAAATAATGAATGGTTATAACAACCTTTATATAAGTTCTGCAGGTCTTCATTTATCTTATTACAAGCGCCTGCAATGTCGTCCTTTTGGAAAGATAAATATATTTGAGTGTCATCTGCATAATATTGCGATGAACAGAATTTAAGATATTTTGTTAAAACCGACGAATATATTATATACAATAAGGGGCCGATGATCGATCCCTGGGGTACCCCACTCTGGACGGATAATGGTAACGAAATATCGTTACTAGTAACAACTTGTTGTGAACGATTGCATAGATAATTTTGAAACAGTAATACTGCTTGTGGACTCAAACCAATGTAATTTAGAATGGCGAGCAGAACATTATGATTTATTGTATTAAAAGCGCTTGAAAAATCAAGTAGTACCAATATTGTTAATTTGTCGTTATCAGTTTCCCTAACAATATTATCAACAACATTTAGCAAAGAGGTACAGCAATTATACCCACTTCTAAAACCAGATTGCGTATCTGGTAAAACATTGTTCCTATCAACAAATAATTGTAATTGTTCCTTTAGCCCCTTTTCAATAACCTTTGATAGCGTTGGCAGAATACTGACTGGTCTTAAATCCTTAAAATCTTTTAGTGTCGTTACTTTCGGCAGAGGTATTACATGTGTCACTTTCCATACATCTGGAAATACCGAGTTAATAATACAAAAATTTATTATGTTTCTTAAGAACGGAAGTATGAAAGGACAGCACAATTTTATGAATCTTATGTCAATTCCATCATGGCCCACAGCTTTAGATTTAATGCTACAAATATACTTTAAGATCATGATTTCTGTTATAGGTACAAAATGAAGTTCCTCAACCCCAATTTTGTTTTCATTATAAAATCTTACCAAATTATAATTTTCATTTGTCATAATGGAATTGACAAAGAACTCATTTAATTTATTCGCATCTTTTAAATTTTCTGGAATTTCAACTTTGGGCTTCTTTTTATAAATATCCAGTTTATTAAAAGATTGCCACATATTACTGCCAACTCGTAACTGATATTCAACAAACGCTTTCTTTTCATGCCTGATTAAAGATGTAACTGCATTACGAAGATTTTTATAAAATTCCCAGTGTTCAAAGAACTTAGTCTTCTTATATCTACTTAATGCAGCATTGCGATCTGAAATAAGCTTTTTAATAGTTTCGGTAATCCATGGACTGCACTTTTTAGTGAAACGACGAGTTATTAAGGGAACATGTAAGTCATATAGGGTCAATAAATTTTGATTTAAGAAAAGTATTTTCTCATTAATATCATCTATGTCAAAAATATTATTCCATGGTATAGATTCCAGATCCGCTTTGAATTGATTATAATCTAGTTTGCTGTAGTCCCTATATGTTCTAATAACACTTGGCTCACTTTTACCCAAAATATTTAAAGTGCAATGTACAAGTTCGTGATCAGATATCACTGGCACATTGACAGTATCTAATGCCGTAACTATAAGCGATTTAGAAGTGATTATTAAGTCCAATAATGACGATGTTGTAGCCGTTATACGAGTTGGAGACTGCACGCTCTGCTTCAACTCGAACACTTCAAGTACATTTAATAAATCACAACTAGGAATGCCATCAAATTTTAGCAGATCGATATTCAGATCTCCAACACATATTATATCGGTAGAATCAATACATAATTATGTCGATGTTGATTCGAAAATATCAAGAAATTGTACATGTGAGCATGATGGTGGTCTGTATATAACTCCTAATCCGTATTTAATTTTATTTAAAGTAAACAGGACCCAAATTTGCTCTATATCCTGAGAGGTTATAAGACGTCGCACCCGGTATTTATTTTTTATGTAAATAGCTACCCCCCTCACCTCTATTCTGCCTATCATTTCTAAAAAGGGTGTACCCATTAATAGTAACTAAAAGGTTGTCAATATCATTATGAAGCCAGGTTTTAGTTAAACCAAAGAAATCAAAATTATATTCTATAAGAATATTTTTTACATAAGCAATTTAAACTTAAATTTTGATTTCGATTTATTTTTTATTACATAAAGTGTTCGACTGTTTTTAGCAGCAAAATCATCAACGATTAGTAGTTAAAGTTATCATGTATATGTAGGGTGGGTGGGTGGCCTCTATCCCACCCTCCAATCAGTAAAACATAAACAAGGGTTTTAATTAAAGTTGTAAAATATAAAAAAAACATAAAATAATTACAATGTTTAGAGATTTATTTTTCAAATAATTTTTGATGATGTTTTATTGATTATAGGGTGGTATAGAGGCCACCCACTCGCCCTACATATACATATAAATTCCAATTACTAATCGTCTCGCGGTTTCCAATAAAATTAATTACAAAATTTCTTGGATAAAAAATAAATTCAAAAGGTAAAATTTTTAAGTGAGTAAATTAATAAAATTTCTATGTATAATGGGTGGGCAGACTTGAAATCTAAATTAGATAAGATTAGCTATAGAAAGTCATTTGTATTTAAACATGAATTTTAATTTTGTTTTATTTTTTATTACATAAAGAGTTCGACTGTTTTTATCAGCAAAATCATCAACGATAAGTAGTTAAAGATGCCATGTATATGTAGGGTGGGTGGGTGGCCTCTATCCCATCCTCCAATCAGTGAAACATAAGCGAGGGTTTTAATTAAAAATTGTAAGAACATTATCAATTGTTACTGTTTTTTTAGGTTAATAATTAATAAAAAAAGACAGTTGAATTTTTTGTTTGTTTGTATTATTATTATATAAAAAATGGCGATGAATATTTTTTATATTCATTTTTTTTTAATGCAATTTCTTTATAAATGAAATCAAGCCTGCTTATGTAATCACGCGTTAATTGAATATAGAATAAATGATTAAGTTGTATTTATTTAGTATTGTTATAAAATAATGGATAATCAAGGGTGCGTAAATCGTTTTAAGAAAAAAAAAAGTGAATGAGCGAGGCGTAAAATATGTATTTGTTGTTTAGCGGCGCCGCGATTAAAATAATAAGCAGCACGTTTGAGGGGTGGTGGGGAGGGCGCGAGCACGCCAGTGTGTTCATGCTTGTGTCTGTGTGTGTGTGTGTGAGTGTGGAAACGGTATGGCATATTTATGCGAAGGTAAAAATAGAGAGAAGAGAGGAAGAGGAGATGCAGAGAGTGCAATGTTGCAAGTCGGCACATGTAAACCACGTATGAACGGACGGAGCCGAGTAGAGTAGAGTAGCAGCCATGATGGCAAGGCAAGAATAGGATAAAGCAAAGGCAGCAAAAGCAACCTAAGTGGCACCGAGAGCAAGTACTCCTCTCTCAAAGCGCGATAGGCGGTAAAGGCGGCAGGTCGACGCGCAAGTGTTCTGCACGCACCAAACTGCTTGCTTGTGCTGTGCTGTGCTGTGTGCTTACAGTCTACACCAACAATTGCAATTGTTACTCCACTCTCACTGCCGCCCGTTCGTACGTCCGTGCGTTCGTTCCTTTCGTTCGTTACGTCCGTTCATCCGTGCTCGTAAATTTAACAACATTATAAAAAAAAAACAAGTGCAGTGTTTACCTTAAATTAAAAAAAAAAAAACATCGACAATTACATAACATTTTCCGATCGGAAAACTGATTGATTTTGTTTTTTTTTTTCGCGACCATCATTAAACAATCAAGTGACTGTGATTTAATTTTTGATTTTACCCTGGGAATTGAAAACAAGGCGAGGAAAACGAAATTAAAATACAACAACAACAACACACACACACGTAAGTACATTTATGAATTTATGAATGCGAAGACGTAAAATGTAAAAATCGCGCATTAATGCGTACGCATATTTACACCACGCTGTTTTCCCCTTCTCGCTGTACACGCGTATATTTACAAATTTACATTTTTTTATATATATATGTATGTATATATATAACCCCTATCTGTCGTTGTCCGGTTTCCGCAAAATCGTTACCGTTTCGGATCAATTAAATTGCATTACGGCGTATTGATTTTGCAATTATTGGGAACCAATCAGAAATAGACTTTTTTCTTGTACTTGTGTTGCGCACATCGGCTCTAGTTTTTAACGTGGTTTTTCTATTTTCGCGCATATCCCCCAATTTTTGCCATTGCGCCATTGTCCACTTACTAATTTTTAGCGGATTATTGATTTTATTATATAGATGTGTATTTGTGTGCGTGTGTCTGTGTCTGTGTGTGCCACGGCGCGATAACTCGTCAATTGCATCAACTATCATCGTCGGCTTTGGTGGTAGCAGCGAAATCCGCGCGCGCGTAATATCGAATTTCCACCGGGAAAGAAAAAAAATTACAAAAAACAAAAAATTTTTCGCCTTCGTTAATGTTCCTCGTTTTGTGCAAATACCGAATAAATGTCTTCTACCGGCAACGTGTGGGCGGCCCAATTGTCCGGCAATAAATGGAAGCCAGCTTTCTATTTTTAAAGGTTATTTCATTAATTATTTACCCGCATGATATCACTTCTGCATGTACGAACGTTTGCTAATTCATAACATAACATAAAATCGTTACCTATTGTATTCTTTAAAACACTACTCAAAAAAAAACATTGCATTTAAATTTAACAAAAAAAAATCTTTACATTTTTTTTTAAATAAGATAAGAAATTTATTAACAGCAATATTTTTTAAATTAATAAATATACTTCAACATAATATGACACATAACAATCATTCTAATTTTTAATTATTTAATGTTATAATTTCGCTTCTTCAAGAGCGCAGTGAATAAAATATCTACCGTAATAATTTGTTTGTATTGAATTTATCTTACAAAACTACAGCAATTATTTTTAATAAAAAAATGTGTTTTTGCTCATTTTTAAAGATAAGCGATAGTAATTTATTAAGATTAATTCTCTCAACAATATCCTTACAACTTTTTAAATATTCATCATTCAGTTAACTTATAATTGTCAATTACATTTATTAGTATATTTTAAGTTTCTATTTATATGTAGGGTGGGTGGGTGGCCACTATCCCACCTTCCAACCACCAAACATTAGCGCTAGTTTTATGATAACTAAAATTGTACAACAGAAATTATTTATGTAATTAATACATTGTACATTTTCGAATGATCACGTTATTATTCAATAAAACATTGGTGTATGTTTTAGTGATTGGAGGGTGGGATAGATGCCACCCACCCACCCTACATATACATTTTTATCTTCATCACTATCACTGATTTTGTTTCCAAAACTTCACAATACTTTATCTGTTAGTATTATTAACACAACTCAAACAATTGTTGATTTTGTTTCTTTTTGTATGTAGGGTGGGTGGGTGGCCACTATCCCACCTTCCAACCGCTAAACATTAGCGCTTATGATAATTAAAATTTGAGGACAAAGAATATTTATGTAATCAATAAAATGTAAATCTTCGAATAATCACGTAATTATTCAGTAAAAACGTTGGTGTATGTTTTAGTGATTGGAGGGTGAGATAGAGGCCACCCACCCACCCTACATACACATTTTTATTTTCATCACAATCACTGCTTTCGTTTCCAAAACTTCACAACATTCTATCTTCTGTTATTATCAACGAAACTCAAACAATTGTTGACTTTAAGTTTCTTTCTATATGTAGGGTGGGTGGGTGGCCACTATCCCACCTTCCAACCACCAAACATTAACGCTAGTTTTATGATAACTAAATTTGTAGAACAGAAATTATTTATGTAATTAATAAAATGCAAATCTTTTAAAGATCGCGTTATTATTCAGTAAAACATTCGTACATGTTTTAATGATTGGAGGGTGGGATAGAGGCCATCCACCCACCCTACATATACATTTTTATTTTCATCACTATCACCAATTTCGTTTCCAAAACTTCACATTATTTCTGTGAGTGTTATTAATAAAACTAAAACAATTCTTGACTTGAAAATTCCATTTATATGTAAGGTGGGTGGGTGGCCACTATCCCACCTTCCAACCGCCAAACATCAGCGCTAGTTTTATGATAATTAAAATTTGAGGATAGAGAATATTTATGTAATCAATCAAATGTAAATCTTCGAATAATCACGTAATTATTCAGTAAAACGTTGGTGTATGTTTTAGTGATTGGAGGGTGAGATAGAGGCCACCCACCCACCCTACATATACATTTTTATTTTCATCACAATCACTGCTTTCGTTTCCAAAACTTCACAACATTCTATCTTCTGTTATTATCAACGAAACTCAAACAATTGTTGACTTGAAGTTTCTTTCTATATGTAGAGTGGGTGGGTGGCCACTATCCCACCTTCCAATCACCAAACATTAACGCTAGTTTTATGATAACTAAATTTGTAGAACAGAAATTATTTATGTAATTAATAAAATGCAAATCTTTTAAAGATCGCGTTATTATTCAGTAAAATATTCGTGTATGTTTTAATGATTTGAGGGTGGGATAGAGGCCACACACCCACCCTACATATACATTTTTATTTTCATCACTATCACCAATTTCGTTTCCAAAACTTCACATTATTTCTGTGAGTGTTATTAATAAAACTAAAACAATTCTTGACTTGAAAATTCCATTTATATGTAGGATGGGTGGGTGGCCACTATCCCACCTTCCAGCCACAATACATTAACGCTGGTTTTATGATAACTAAAATTGTAGGACCGAGAATATTTATGTAATTAATAAAATGCAAATCTTCGAATATTCACGTAATTATTCAGTACACCATTGATGTATGTTTTAGTGATTGGAGGGTGGGATAGAGGCCACCCACCCACCCTACATATACATTTTTATTCAGTCACAATCACTGGTTTCGTTTCCAAAACATCACAACATTCTATCTTCTGTTATTATCAACAAAATTCCAACAATTGTTGACTTTAAGTTTCTTTTTATATGTAGGGTGGGTGGGTGGCCACTATCCCACCTTCCAACCACCAAACATTAACGCTAGTTTTATGGTAACTAAAATTGTAGAACAGAAATTATTTATGTAATTAATAAAATGCAAATCTTTTAAACATCGCGTTATTATTCAGTAAAACATTGGTGTATGTTTTAATGATTGGAGGGTGGGATAGAGGCCTCCCACCCACCCTACATATACATTTTTATTTTCATCACTATCACCAATTTCGTTTCCAAAACTTCACATTATTTCTGTGAGTGTTATTAACAAAACTAAAACAATTCTTGACTTGAAAATTCCATTTATATGTAGGGTGGGTGGGTGGCCACTATCCCACCTTCCAGCCACAATACATTAACGCTGGTTTTATGATAACTAAAATTGTAGAACAGAAAATATTTATGTAATTAATAAAATGTAAATCTTTAAATAATCAGTAAAACATTGGTGTATTTTTTAGTGATTAGAGGGTGGGTAAGAATGAAAAGGTTATATTTTTTATGCGAACACTTAAATTGATTTATTTTGAATAAATCTAGTAAATTTTAAGCCTGTGACAATTTTTTATCTGTTTTTCCCTCTCGATTTATTTGGTGGAGAAACGAAAAATCAGATCGTAGGTTTTGGTGCAAATATTTTAATATTTAACCATAAATTGGTTAAATTTTCTGAATTAACACTTAACTTGATTAATTTTAAATAAATCTAGCAAATTTTAATCCTACAGCAATTGTTTTTCTATTGTCTTCCTCTTTCGTTTTATTTGGTGATAATTTGAAAAATCAAAAAAAGGTTAAATGAAAATAATTTTTAAGTTTTATATAAATTATTTTCATTTAACCTTTTTTAAAATGAACTACCACATAGTAACGGTCGCTACCATCATTTTCATTGAAAAATCAAGTCGTAAATTTGAGTGTGTATATTTTAAAATTAAAGGATAAAATTGTTACATATTTTGTTAAACTTTAAACTAGATAATTTTGAATATATTAAGTAAATTTTAAGCCTCTAGCAATTGTTTTTCTAATTTTTCTCTCTCGTTTTATTTTGTTAAGCATTGAAAAATTAAATTGTAAGTTTGGATGTAAACATTTTAAAATTTAAGGATGAAATAGTTACATTTTTTATGTCAGCACTTAAATTAGACAATTTTGAATGAAACTAGTAAATTTTAAGCCTGTGGCATTTGTTTTTTTTAAATTTTTTCTGTCTGTTTATATTTGGTAAGAAATTGAAAAATGAAATCGTAAGTTTGTGTGTAAATATTTTAAAATTGTATTTTTAAGTTAGCACTTAAATTAATTCATTTTTAATAAATTTAGTCAATTTTAAGTCTCCAGCAATTGTTTTTTCAATTTTTATCTTTGGTTTTATTTGGTGAAAAGTTATAAAATAAAATTGTCAATTTGGGTGTAAATATTTTAAAATTTAATGATGACATGATTATATTTCTTTTGTTAATATTTAAATTAAATAATTTTGAATCAATCTAGTAAATTTTAAATCTGTGGCATTTGTTTTTCTACATTTTTCTCTCTCATTTATTTGATGAAGAATTAAAAAATAAAATCGTTTGGGTTTGAATATATCAAAATTTGGTTATAATTTTTATATTTACACTTAAATTGATTAATTTTGAATGAATTTAGTAACTTTTAAGCCTGTAGCGATTGTTTTTCTATTTTTTATTTCTCGTTTTATTTGATGTCTTCATCGAAAAAAAATCAAATCGTAAGTTTGGATATGAAAATTTTAAAATTTAAGGATAAAATGATTAAATTATTTTTGTTGGCACTTAATTTGGATAATTTTGAATTAATCTAGTAAATTTTAAGCCCGTGGCAATTGTTTTTTCTGTCGTTTTATTTGACGAAGAATTGAAAAATCAAATCGTAAGTTTGGGTGTCAATATTTTAAAATTTAAAGCTAAATTGGTGAAATTTTTTGAGTTAACACTTAAACTGTTTTGTTTTGAATAAATCTAGTAAATATTAAGCCTGTGGCAATTGCTTTTCTATTTTTTCTCTCTAGTTTTATTTAGTGAAGAATTGAAAAATTTTAATTGTAAGTTTGGATGTTAATATTTTAAAATTTAATGATGAAGTGGTTACATTTTTTATGCTAGTACTTAAATTGAATCATTTTGAAAAAAATCAAGTACATTTTAAGCCTGTAGCAATTGTTTTTCTATTTCTTTCCTCTCATTTTATTTGGTGATCAATTTAAAAATCCTACTATTAACGTAGTTCCTAACTAGTTTTTACAAAATGATTCAATATACCTGAAAATAGCGGCGTTTACTTCAATAAAGATGATTCTCTCTCTAAATAAAATCTATTAAATAAATCAGTGAAATAAAACAACACAGTTGGGAGGGTTTCACATTTATTGTTGATAAATATAATATAATCAACTGTGTTGTTTTATTTCAATGTGTTATGGATTTCTTGATCGTTGTAATTAATTTCTCGCGATTTTGCAAACTTTTGTTTATTTTAGGGAAGTAAGAACAATCAAAACAATGTCTTCATCATTGTAATATTTTAATTTACTGACAATTCTAAAAATATGAAAACACTCGGATTTTGTGAAAACAAGTGCTCTAAAAAATCGCTAACTAAACCACTAAAATACAATCAAACACAGAGGTGATGTGACCATCATACTTTCTTTGCAGATTTCTCGAAAACCGTAAGCAAAAGCTATTGTCAATAATTTTATATGCACAATTTTTAATTTGTTACAATTACTTGTCATACAAATTTCATGTAACTCCTATAGATTATAAATAACTTTTTCTCGCCATACTCTTTGTAAAATTTGTATTGATAAATAAATAAATAAATATTTATTAAGGCAAACGCCATTTTACAGTTAATACAATAGATAATGTAAAAATAAATGACAACTAATTATACATGTGTAATCCTAAATATAATACAAACTAAATATAAAATAGATTCTGTAAAACTTATAAAAAAGGAAAAATTAATATAATAATGAAACTAGATTTACTAACTTAATTTTGAATGTTTTAAGCGAATGAGAAAATAATACAAAATTGGAACGTTTACATAAAATATTACAATATCTCATCATGCGGACCAAAGGAGCATTGTAGCAATAATTTGTTTGGTTGAAACGCATTTTAAATAATTGAGAAGACCTTGTCGAAATTTGTGGAGGAATGTAGAAATCAAATTTCTCCAGTAATGTGGAAGAATTTATATGCCCGTTAAGAACTTTATATATAAACATTAGGTCAGATATGATACGCCGATCATGAGATATGCATCAAAGATTTATTTTGTACCCGTTCTAATTGTGCTACGCTATTAGAATAATAAGAACTAAAGTTGAGACATTAAATGTAGTTGAAAAACGTGCGATAAATCCTAATAATTGAATTGTTTTAGAACATATACTATTAACATGAAATTTAAAGGTAAGTTTCGTATCAAATAATACACCAAGATCCTTTATAATATTGACTCTTGTTAGTGAACTAGAATTTAGCTTATAATCGTAATAAAAACATTTTGTTCAAGTTATATTATTAAATTGGGTATATAATGTTGATAATACACGTATTGGATTTGGCTCTACTGAAAGAAATAGTATAAAATTTATTATAATTTAGTTTTAGATCATTTTTTGAACACCAACTATGTAATACGATTTCGTTCAGCAAGTTTTGGCAATCAATAGATTTTTTTACTACAGTAAATAACTTTAAGTCATCAGCAAATAATAAAAATTTAGTAAATGAAAACAGTGAGCTAATATCATTTATAAATAGCACAAAAAGTATAGGTCCACAATGGGACCCTTGAGGAACCACAGATGTTACTTTTATTTCTTTAGATACATGTTTTCCTATTTTAACGAATTGAGAGCGACCAATTAATAAATCACGAAACCAGCCAACAATAGATTCACTAAATTCTAGGATTTTAAGTTTACTTAAAAGGATGCTATGATTAACACAATCGAATGCTTTCGAAAAATCCGTATAAATAGCATCAACTTTATAACCACTTTGAAAAGCATTCAATATGTAAGATTGATATGTTAATAAATCCATGTTGTTCGTCCATAATACTATTTTTACAATTCTATATCAATTGATTGGTTATAAATTTATCTAAAAGTTTAGGAATTGTGGATTGTATAACCCTATAATTTGAGACTTCAGCTCCACTTCCATCTTTGAAAATTGGAACAATATAGGAAAATTTCCAAGCCTTAGGATACTTTCCATTTTGCAATGATAGTGTAAATATTTCTTGCAGAGGTTTTGATAAATTATATATGCATCGTTTTAAGAAATATATGGAATATTATCTGGACCTGACTGGCATGTGTCAGGAAGTTCTGATATTGCTTTGAAAATATCGCTAATTGATACAGAAAGCAAAAAATTATTAACAGGATAAAAATCATTGCAACAAACGTCAAGATATAGAAATAAGACAATTTACACTTGGTTTGTTTCACTGTTTACAAACAAACCAAGTGTAAATTGTCTTATTTCTATATTACAAAATGTTTCACCACGTGCTACATGAGAAACTAATTCAAGAAAAAAAAAAAAAAAAAAAAAAAAAAAAAAAAAAAAAAAACGTCAAGATTTTCGTAATTGGTGTTTGTTTTATATACATTGGAATAATGGTCAGCCAAAAAATTAACGCATTTAGGAAATGAGTGACTTGTCTTATTGTGTAGATTCATAACATTAAGATATCCCTCATTTACAAATCTCCAGAATCTCTTTGAACAGACGTTAATATTAGTCTCGGTGTCAATAATATATTGATTATAAAGAGATTTACATAAATCTTTACACTTGGTTCTAACACATTTGAATTTATTGTAATCATCAATAGATCCCGACTTTTTATAATCTAAATGAGCTTTTTTCTTAAAACGAATTAATTTAATAAGTTTTGAATTGAACCATTTAGGAATTTGGATAATCTAAAACATTTAGTGGGCACAAACATATTAATGACATCATCTAAGACTAAATAAAGAGTATCCACAACTGTATCTAAATTTTCTTAGGACGTAATATCTTCCCATTTTATTAATGATAAATAATTGTTTATGTCATTAAAATTAGCAGATTTAAAATCATAGAAAATCTCATCAGATACAGTTGTATCTTAAGTTTAGAGTTTCATCTCAAAATGATAATTGGTTAGAGCGCCCACCAACAGATATAAACAATTTTTTTTCAAAGAATTGGCCGAAATTCTCAAGGGACCTTAAATTAAAGTTAAAGATTTTTCAGGAAAACAATACAATCTTGTGTTATCTATTATTTTCTTGCATTTATTCGTTCTCTAATTTATGAAATCATCTTTGGCAAATAATAAAAAGAAATGTCAATGATTTTAGATTTGTCCATTTTTCTAAAATTATTTACCAATTTTTATAGGCATTAAATAAATTATTACTATGTTTTATTTAATGCCTATATTATGGATAACCACGTAACCATCATCATAAAATGAGATTTTACTTTCCTTTCAAGAATAAAGAATTTTTTTTTTTAAATCCTTTACCAACTTCTCTTGAAATCTGCGAAAATTTTCTTTGATATTTCTACAATTCAATAATGTTTCAATGATATTCCTAGCTAGCTTCAATATCTACACATCTTTATTGATAAATAGTTACATTTAAATAATAAATAATATATATTATGGATCAGGTATTAGTATGTTAGTCTGTCAAAAGGCTATCGACCAGAGGCCTTTCTGCCAAAATCTAGCTTCAATTTTTTCAAGTAATTTCACTATATTTTTTTAGCCACAACCTAACAAAATTTTCGAAAAATTTCCTCTTCTAAATTGTGGCATTTCCGCTTGTTCTCACTTTTGATTCTTTAAAGTAATACATTAGTTTAAAACTTAAGTTTAAAATATGTGGGATGAGTGTGTAGCCATTATTTACCCTCCAATTTTTATAACAACTATTATTGTTTTCCCTCAAAGAAATAAATTATTAATATTAAAAAATCGTTTTGATAAACTCAGCATTAATGACAAAATAATTGAAGGGTGAATTAGTGGACACCCACCCACCCTGCATATATAATTTAACTTTAAATGATACACTGTATGATTTACAGTAGTTTTTAAAATTTTGAAACCTTTCCTATTTTTTTTTGTTGCAAATTTACATCTCTGTTTGTTAGTTAATATAAAAAATGGTGGGTGTCCATATCTATCATACTCATATTTTTGAATTCAAGCCTTTCCAAATACGATCATTATTCTACATTCTATTTTTTTATAAAATCAACAATAGATTTTCTCATTTAAAAAATATGATATAATACTATGATAAAGTAATTAGAGGGCGAGACTAAAACACCGATTTAGAATGACCAAATAAATTTACTTTGAATATCAGTTTCCATATTTAATACAAAGTAAAAAATATGAAAAATTGAAATAACGTTTTCATATTCATTTATTTATTTATTGACTTCTTCACTTATGCCACCATTTACAAATTGTAAAGTACATATCTTAGACAAATATAGTTGCAGTGGACGTGGTTGGAATATAATTTATCAATTAATATAAAAAAAAGGCAGACTTTTTTTTTAAACTATAGTGACAAATCTGACGTTTCTAAATACCATAGAAAACTAGATACATTTAAATTTTTATTTAAAAAAATACTAAATTGGTGCAATAAATAATATTTTAGCGTTTTCTGTAAAAACAAGAATTTTTGAGAAAATATTGTATGATATTGATATCTTAAGTCTTAAGACTTCTCGACTTAATTAAAAAGTGTACAAATAAAAAACTTTTTAACTTTGTTTGTATAACACTGACTTTATCTAGTGACTATAGTTTCGACAATTTAAACTTGTCATTATCAAACTAGAAGTTTTTTATTTGTGAAGAATAATGTACAACGAAGTAGAAGCCTCCACCGTTAACAATTAAAAAGTGCATTTGCTGATAAATTAAAAAAAAAATATGGCTTTCCATTTAAATAAATGAAGTTACAGCCACTTTAAAGTTCTGATTTGTTTAATTCCATTTTTTTTACATCCTGAATAAGATGGCAAGTTTATTATACTTGGAAAAAAGAGTTAAATGAACTACCACATAGTAACGGTCGCTACCACCATTTTCATTCTACTTGGAAAATAAAATATGATCTATTGTTACATTTCAGTGTAAATTTGGTATAAATAACTCAATTACTTTTTAAGTATTTGAAACATGAAAATTAGGTTAGATTTTTACAATATTTAAATTATTTCTAAAACCTTAAGGTTTAAGTATTAGAAACCTCATTAAAACACACACTTATTTTGATCGAAGATTCCAAAAATGCAATAAAATACAGGGTGTTTGATACTTTTAGATTTTTGGGACACCCTGTATATTATGAAATTAATTTTAAAAAATAGCCCTAGTAGATCCCTATATATCCCCAAAGTGACATTTTTTTAAAGTTACGTATTTTGGACACAATATTCCGACTTAACCGTTCAAAATCATCTCAGATTCATCTTTATCGATTAAACCTTATGTTTAGAGTTTTATCTAAAATGATCTTCAGGTTTTCAATTATATTTTGCACCTCCTCGTTCTCTAATTATGGAAAGCATTTTTGTCAAATAACCAAAAAAATCTCTATGGTTTTCGGTTTATCCAGTTTTCAAAAATCATTTACCAACTTCTGCTTCATATTATCAAATTTTATAGTCATAAATTATTACTATGTTTTATTTAAAACCTGTGTTATGGATTACCACGTAATAAAGGTCGCAACCATCATCATGATATAAGATCTTAATTTGAATTAAGAACTTCCTTTCAGGATTGAAGAATTATTTCTTTTTCCACAATCTTTTACCAAATTCTCTTGAAATTTGATAATTCTTCAATATTTTTCAATGATATTTCTAGACATCTTAAATTCAATTTAATTTTTAAAGTAATTAAACGAAATTTTCGAGAAATTTCCTCTTCCGAATTGTGAGATTTTCGTTTGTTGTTACTTTTCATTCTTCAGATGTATTACTGTACGTACAGTACGTTTGATAATGGCCTTGTAAGGTTGAAACTATAGTTACGAAATAAATTCCGTGTGTGATATTAACAAAGTAAGTTTTATTTATCATTTGATAAAGTTCCTGATTCAATATGTATCAAAAAGTTATGGCTTCAAGCATCCAACGTATTACTGTTTATAACTTAAGTTTTAAAAAAAATATGTAAGGTGAGTGTGTAGCCATTATTTACCCTCCAATTTTTAAAACAACTATTATTTTTTTTTCCCTCAATGAAAGAAATTATTAATTTAAAAAAAAAATGTTTTAAAAATCTCAGCATTGTTGACAAAATAATTGCAATATAGTAATATATATATGATATGTATAGATTTTCTCCTTAAAAAGTAATACAATAAAAAATACTTCTGAAACTCAGCATTCATGATGAATTAATTACCCATCCTAAATTAGTAGATTTTTGCATTTTCTTTTATTTAAGGCAAATTTTCTATTTACTAGAAATTCGTTTTTTTCATCATGGGTTGAATGAGAAACTAATTAACTACTTAGTTTTTTTAACTATCTAAACCTTTTTGTAAGATTATTTTATTGTTATATTTCCAATGATTTTAAAACATTTATAATTTTTTTTTTAAACTGTATTTATTACTATTTCTAAATGTAAACTTTAAAACTTTTCACAACTGATTTAGTAAATTTTCGATTGGTTTTTGATAATATAAAGTATGAAAACAATTAAACTAGTTGCAAATAATTATACTTTGCAAAGAATTCGCATTTATGATTAATTTCCTTTTTGTATATTTTTATCAAGATTTAGTGACGATTTTCTGAAAAATATAAAAAAATAAAATTACCTTTACTATTTTTTTTTATTTTCAACTACTTTTTTATATTATTTTTATATTATTTTCTAAGTGATCAATATTTCTGTGACAATTTTCTGAAATTTTCCATAAAAAATGTTTTGTTGTAGTTTTTTTTTTAATTTTTAAAACAGTACTTTATAGACTTTCTGATTGCAAATTTTAGGATCACCTTAAAGGTGGATTTAGGATTTTTTTTGATAAAGTACCTTCTACAAAATTTATCGCTAAAAAAAAATCAGAGCCTTTTCTGAATTTCTGTAGATATTCATCTATTTTTACAAAGATTTCAACTGTTTTCGGCAAAATGAAATAACGGTTTTATTTTTGAATTTTGGTTTTTGTGTGCAAAATAAGGTAAAATTATTTTTTACTCAATGAGTTTTTTTACTGTTTTTAACAATTTTCATGTTTTTTTTTAGTGAAAAAATAAGCGTCAATTTTTAAAACATTAAAACATCTTCAAATTTTTCAAATCAAATTTGTTAGAAAGAAATTTTGAAAATATTTAAATAATATTTAAAAATTTAATGGTTAAACTTTTTGGTTGTTTTTTCTTGTGAAATTCCTGAGGTGCTGTTTTTCGAACCATTTCAGTAGAATTTTGTAATTTCTTGTTTTGCAAATTTTTATTTAGAAAAATAGTGTTTTTTTTTGTAATTATTTATAAAAAAAAATAACTTTAATTTTATTTTTTGTCATATGTGTATTTCCAACGACCTTGAAAACATTTCAACTGAATTTTCTAATATTCTTAGATACAAATTTTAAGACCACCTTAAATGCGAAGAGTTTTCAACTAATTTTGCAAAATTCTGATTGTGTTTTTACGAAAAGGTAACAAATGTTTTATTTGTTTACAAAATTAATTTCTGATTTTTTGTATCGATTTTCTGCTATTTTTTTCAATGTTTTTATAAAGTATATTTTGCATTTCCTACGATTTTATTTCATCCTACATTTGAAAATGAAATACCACATAGTAACGGTCACCACAATCCTGTTTCTTAAAGGTTTCTAAAATTAATTTTTAGCCTTTTTCCATTTCTAGACTATTTTTTCTAATTAAAATTTTTACAAACATTTTTACCAAAATTTTATGACGAACATTGCAAATGATTGTAGTCTTTTAAAGATTTGTTAATAATTGTGATTTTAATAAATAGAAAAAACACGAAAATATATTCGTAAAATCTACAACAAATGAGTCTTATTAAGACTACAAGAACAAATCACTTTTGAAACAACTACTTCTCTAGCTAATACTTCGACAGACATTGAATAATACAAAAGTAATTTGCGTGTTACAAAATAGCAAGGCTATCAAAGCAACACTAGTTTGAACGTATTTCTTTCTGTAAAATGAACTAAAAAATGATTGAATGTACGTTAAAATAGTTTGTGAGTGACTATACTATGGTATACCATATATTTTCGTGTTTTTTCTATTTATTAGTGAATTATCTACAACGTAAAGGACTTATATATTTTATTATTAAATTGTGATTTTGTTGATTGTGTTTATTTTACAAAAGTAAAAACAATCAAAAGAATTTGATTTGTTGATAATAAAATATACAAACTATTTTAACGTACATTCAATCATTTTAGTTCATTTTACAGAAAGAAATACGTTCAAACTAGTGTTGCTTTGATAGCCTTGCTATTTTGTAAGACGCAAATTACTTTTGTATTATTCAATGTCTGTCGAAGTATTAGCTAGAGAAGTAGTTGTTTCAAAAGTGATTTGTTCTTGTAGTCTTAATAAGACTCATTTGTTGTAGATTTTACGAATATATTTTCGTGTTTTTTCTATTTATTATTGATTTGTTGATCTTTATGATTTTTTTTTGTGTCAAAATTTAGTGGTAATTCGTAAAATATCAACAATTAAAATACTTCTTTTAAACAAATGATGCTTTGCTACAATCAACTACAAATGTCCATAAGGAAAGTGGAATTAGAGTGGAGTATTAACCATTTTTCAAAATTTAATATATTTATTACAAATAGCTACAAACGAAAATCTTGACATTTTTTTTAATAAAAATGATTAATTTTAAAAAATCGGGTCTGAGGTGCACAACAGAAATTGGTTGTGGGAATTATTAGCAAACTTAACAATAAGGCTTAATGTACTTTGGAAAATTGGTGGGATTTGGGAGGTTTCGTACAAAAGCTCGTTTGAGGGGTTGTGGATTGGGTTAGCAGATTATCGGAGTTTAGGGCAAATTGGAAGTGGTCAAATTTAGGCACCATAATCTAACAAAGGCCTATATATCGATTTATACACAAGTATTGCAGTTTTTATAGATATCCCTTGTTGTTTATAAGTTAACGATTAAAAAAAGCCGAGACCTAGTTTTAATTTTCATTTTTCATAGGTAGTACATGGTATTTAAAAGTTTTGAATCAAATAGGATACCAAGGTGGGATAAATAATAGTATTATTGAATATGTTCCTAGGGGATTGTGGTGTGATTTAGGGGTAAGGAATGAATAGTTGGGATTTGAAAGGATTAATTCACCATTTGGAGCACAGGGCTTTAATGGAGTCGATGGAGGTTTGAAGGGATTGTTGAGCGATTTGAAGGAAGGGTGAATGGGAAACAAGGATGGTGTCATCGGTGAAAAGCAAGAAATATTGCAACGGGTTGTTATATGTTGGATTGAGATTACTAATGTCGTTGTATAGGAGTGGAAATAAGGGTCAAACCTTAAGGGACGACTTGTAAGATTGTAAAGGATTGGAAAAACGTTTATCTAATTTTACTCGTCAGGATCTATTGGAAAGAAAATTATGTATAAGTTTTTTTTAATTATTATTTATTACTATTTTAATTAGGAGACATTCATATAGAAGTCATGCCAAACCGTATCGGATGCTTTTTAAATATCTAAGAATAGTATTGTTGATTTTGGCCTTACAGGTGTTTCGTTCGCATATTGGACATTTGAATGGAGAGAGGCAGCATAATTGACTTTTCAAGAAGGTTATATAGTAATTTTTATTTAAGATTAGGTAAAGTGTTTTCAATCGATAAATTAGTGAAGGACTGCACTCGAATTATAAGAAATTATTTTTAATCGAAAACAACCATGTTTTTGCTACTAATATTATATTTATTTTTTTGCCTTCAATCACGCACTAGCTTCAATTATAATTCATTCATCCGCACCACGCATTCTATGTGTAGTGAAAACTGCCGCAAATCGCTTATTAATTACGCGTGGGGGGTGAAATGTGTATAAATTATTCATACAAGTCGGAAATAAATGTCGTAAATAGTTTAATAATTACAGATCTGCTAGATGGAAACAAAAAAAGAACGTCGGGAAATATTTATTAATTATTGCATGAAGTAAATTAGCACAAAACTGGTAATATATTGTTAAAAACAATACAGCGAAATACTAAGTAGGCGTGTGAAACAAAAGCGCATCGCATTACTCATTATTTTCTCTATAATTATCTCTTATATACTTTTAATTTTTCCCAAATTTTACCCCTAAAAAAACAATTTTCAAGAAAGATTTTAGTACAAAATTAATTATAGTTATTATGTTTATTTAAGAAGAGACACAAAGCAAACAATTAATTAATTAATTATAAAACTAATCGTTTTTTTATGATTGTCATTATAAAAAAATATTTTTAAATTTTCTATCAATCTATCGCCAACGAACCTATTTAGAACCTTGAGGTAATTCGATAAATTAAATTCTCACTTAAAACGTGGTGAAACATTTTTATACTACTAAAACATGTTTATTCACAGAAGGAAATAAATTATAATACATGTAATGGAAAATAAAAAATAAAATAAATTCTGATATATGTAGTTGTCTTCTTCTGTTTCATGGCTACGACCGGTGGTCATTTTTATATTAATTAGAGGATTAATTAAACTCTTGAGGTAATGACAGGACATAGAGTAGCAGGATGAATAAGTGAATGCTTTTGTCAAAAATGTTTTACAATCATAATATTTTATCCACTTAATAAAGCATCTTTCGAGACAATAAAGTCTAGGAAATATTAATCAAATCATCTGGTCGCTAAAGCAGATTGTTTGTTGTTCGGTTCAAACAAGAAATTCAACCAGAATATAATTAACGAAATCGTTTATTATTATTTTTATTAGTCGGTTAACGTTATTTGTTTGTAATTTGTTGATGCATGATTCATACATTCATTAAAGTCTGTGAAATAAATTGTTTTTGTTTGCTGGTTAAAGCTTAGTATAAGTTAATATTTATTCTTAGTATATATATGATTCATTGATTCATTTGTTCGGTCCGTGAATTACTTGATATTATGAAAGATCAAATTTTTTAAATCAATTTTATACCACTTTTTTTCCATCACCATGGCATTTATTATTAAAAAAAACTTAATGATGCCTTAGGTTAAATAATTTTCTGACGCAATTTTCATTCAGTACTAAGGGTTGTTTACAATGAGGCACTTGATAAACAACCTTTAATATTAAAAATGTTTCACCACGTGATGAACGAGAACTAAATACAACAAATTTCATTCAGTAATGTTTTGACACTTTTCAAATAAAGATTATTATTAGAGAAAGATAAAAACCTTTATTTATTATTATTCGTTACAGAGGAATTTACAATATTATTAACTGTAATTGATTTTACGGCTATTTATTATTATTATTATAGCTTTATATTTTTAAACACTTTATTAATAAGTAATAAAATTATACTTTTATTTTTATGTATTGAATTTTTAATTATAATTTTAAGAATGTAGCACATTTTAAAATCAAAGTGGTACTGTAAAACCAACTTGGCAACAGGACCGCAATTACGTTTATTACGCCGGCAAATTATTTTTAATGTTTCCTCTTTGTGCAAACCTAAAACAAACAACAACGCTGTTTACCAATTTCAATTTTTGCATATTTATCTATTCGGCATTGATCTTAATGATCGCATACATATAAACGTAGCTCCTTTTTTTTTTAATACTCTCCGACACACTCATACACACACGTATATATATTATTTTTATTATTGGCCAATAAATATTAAGTGCCAATTAGCGGGGAACCGAAATTTGTTCATTATTAATTCCCGTCGCGTTTCGTCGTTCGGCGTTATTTATATTAAGGTCGACGGTAACCGAAACGTCGAAAAGCGTACGACGGGTGACATCTATCGGCGAAGACGTCGACTGTTGAAATTCCGCGTCGTGTCTGATGTAAAATCTGACTCATTTTCTAAGGAAGACGAAAAATTAATTGGATTGGTAATTCCTGAAGCTTTCACTTCTTATTAAATATATATTTAATGATTTCATCATGAAATAACAAACATTTTTTAATACAAATTCATAAGTTGTGGCTGTTACTCCGTAGTAATTCATGATAAACATTAAACAAACACACTTACTATGTTTTTAGCAGTAAAATTTTTAGTGGTAAAAATATATTGTGTTTGTTTAGTGGTTAACACCTAAATGAATTATTTTAATTTAGATAGATAGAATCTTTATTGTACTACAAACATTAAGTTTTTACACTCGGCAGACATAAGAGAATTGTAAAACTAAACCTTTTTGAATAGAATGGTTGCAACCGTTACTACGTGGTAATCCATACACTGATTTGGAAAATTCATTATGTTTTAACCACAAATAATATAATTTGTGGTTAAAACATAGTGAGTTTTTCAATTCAGTGTAATCTTTTATGCTTTATTTATGCTTTAAGTCATTACTTTGTTATACATTTTTTTTAATAAGGTAGATTAAATAAACGTACTCCACTTATAAAACCAAATTTAATAATCTAAATTAATTAGTTCAGGTACTTTAACAATAAATAAAAAAAATATTTATAATCATTTCTTTATACTTTTAAGTAAACAATAATAACTCAAATAAGAATTTGAACACAGCCATCACCAAGAAATGAAGTTCACTATTGTTGATTTGAGTTTACGTGAAGTGTTTTGTTTCAAACAAGTGAAGTATGGAATAAACTGTATGTTATTTTCAAGAAATGAAGTTAACGATAAATGTTTGCATCTCAATTAAAAAAATAATTAAATAATTAAATTAATGCATATGTTTATATAATACATTTATTTAAATCTAATTATAAAATTTAATCTAAATGACGACATCCTTATGTTTAAAACACGAACGGAAGACGTGATGAAATAACGAAGAAAATTATAATAAACAATATATTGGTAGAAATTTTACACCATTAATATTAGAAAGTCTGTCTGCAGATTATAATTAGAATTTATTCCCATGAAAATTTGTTTCTTCAAATAAGTGTTGGTATAATACATTGTAATAAATCACTCGGGTTCGCAAATTGCTTTCTGTTTTGTTTAATACTGCGCACTCACATATTTATATATATTAATTTAAAATCAGAACTCTGTTTTTATGTTATTTCAAATTATTGTCGGTAACTTTGACTGTATTCAATTAATTATAAACAAATCCTTTGCCAATGTTAAAAAAATTGGAGGGTGGGAGAGTGGCCACCCACCCACCCTACAAATTTTTGTTTATTTCAATCATGAACACTATTTTTCCGTTATTTTAGACAATATCCGCACTTTTGTTCGTAGTCTTGTATCTTTAAACTAAAAACACTGTTTGCAACTAAAGTTTTAAAATATATGTAGGGTGGGTGGGTGGCCTCTATCCCACCCTCCAATTTTTTAACATTAGCAGAGGATTTGTTTATATTTAATTGAAAGGAATCAAAATTAGTTAATTAAAAATTTTAAGTATATTCAAAAAACCATAAAATAATTTTTGGTTTATGTTCAAATAATTGGAGGGTGGGATAGTGGCCACCCACCCACCCTACATATTTTTGTTAATTTAAAACTACAACGCTTGTTTTACATGATTAAAACTATATTTGCATTTCTATTCGTATTTTTGTAACTTCAAACTAAAAACACTGTTTGTAACTAATGTTTTGAAATGTATGTAGGGTGGGTGGGTGGCCTCTATCCCACCCTTCAATTTTTTAGCATTAGCAAAGGTTTTTTTGTAATAAATTGAATACAGACAAAATTAGTTAATCAAAATTTTAGGTATATTCCTAGAACAATAAAATAATCTGTGGTTTATGTTTAAATAATTAAAGGGTGCGATAGTGACCGCCCACCCACCCTACATATTTTTGTTAATTCCAAACCAGAACACTGTTTTAAAGTAATTTCAAACAACCATCGTATTTCTGTTCGCAATTTTGTTTGTATAAACTAAAACACTGTAACTGAAGTTTAAAAAGTATATGTAGGGTGGGTGGGTGGCCTCTATTCCAACCTCTAATTTTTTAACATTAGCAGAGGATTTGTTTATAATTAATTGAATGCAATCAAAATTATTTCATAAAAATTTTAAGTATATTCCAAAAACATTAATATAATCTGTGGTTTATGTTCAAATAATTGGAGGGTGGATAGTGGCCACCCACCCACCCTACATATTTTGGTTAATTTAAAACCAGAACCCTGTTTTTACATAATTAAAAATTACATTCACATTTCTTTTCGTACTTTCGTAACTTCAAACTAAACACTGTTTGTAACTGTAGCTTAAAAATATATGTAGGGTGGGTGGGTGGCCTCTATTCCACCCTCCAATTTTTTAACATTAGCAGAGGATTTATTTTAAATTAATTCAATTGAATATAATCAAAATTAATAATGAAAATTTTAAGTATATTCCAGGAACATTAAAATAATCTTCGGTTAATGTACAAATAATTGAAGGGTAGTATAGTGGCCACCCACCCATCCTACATATTTTGGTTAACTTAAAACCAGATCCGTGTTTTTACATAATTTAAAATTACATTCACATTTCTCTTCGTACTTTTGTAACTTCAAACTAAAAACACTGTTTGTAATTGAAGTTTAAAAATATATGTAGGGTGGGTGGGTGGCCTCTATCCCACCCTCCAATTTTTTAACATTAGCAGAGGATTTGTTTGTAACTAATTGAATACAATCAAAATTACATATTAAAATTTTAAATATATTCCAAAAACAATAAAATAATCTGTGGTTTATGTTCAAATAATTGGAGGGTGGGATAGTGGCCACCCACCCACCCTACATATTTTCGTTCATTCCAAACCAGAACACTGTTTTAAAGTAATTTAAAACAACCATCGTATTTCTGTTTGTAATGTAATTTCTATAAATTAAAACACTGTTTGTAACTGATATTTTCAAAATATATGTAGGGTGGGTGGGTGGCCACTATCCCACCCTTCAATTTCTTGAACCTTAACATAGGATTTATTTTAAATTAATTACATACAATCATAAATAACAATAGAAATCTTAAGTATAATTCAAAAACGTTAAAATAATCTATGCTTTATGTTAAAGTAAATGGAGGGTGGAATAGTGGACACCAACCCCCTACATATTTTTGTTTATTTAATAGCATAACCCTGTTTTTACGTTATTTAAAACAATATTCGCATTTCTGTTCGTAGTTTTATTTCATTAAACTGAAAACACTGTTTGTAATTTAGGTTTTAAAAATATATGTAGGGTGGGCAGTTGGCCTATATTTCACGCTCCATTTATTTAAATCGTTCGTATTATATCATTCGTAGATAATTTGTTTGAATTTAATTGAATACAGTCAAAATTATTAATGAAAAATTGAAGTATATTCCATGAACAATAAAATAATCTTTGCTTTATGTTTAAATAATTGGAGGGTAGGATGGTGGCCACCCATCCACCCTACATATTTATATTAATTAAAAACCAGAATACTGTTTTTAAGTAATTTAAAACTGCTATAGTATTTCTGTTCATATTTTATTACTATTTTTTCTATACATTTTTTTGAAAAACGTTCTTTTCAAGAAAATCAAGCTCTCCTTTCAAGCTTTCATTTGAAAATCTGGTGAGCGTAATTATTTTACTTTTATTCGATTCTAAAACTGAATTGATTGATAGTAAATTTTAAAAATATCAAGCCGCTAGTAATTTTTTTTTCTTGTTTTTATTTACGATTTTTGAAACCCGTGCATTTCAAGAACGCCAAGCTTTCTTTTAAAGCAATTATTTCAAAATCTAGCGAGCGTGGCTATTTTATTCTTACTGGATTATGAAAATCAATTGATTGTTAATGAATTTTAACAGTTTCAAATCGCTAACTATTCTTTTCCTATTTTTTATTTACGATTTTTGAGAAACGTACATTTCAAGAACGTCAAGCTTTCTTTTCAAGCGATAATTTCAAAATCTAGTAATCGTGGCTTATTTATTTTTACTTCAGTATAAAAGTGAATTGATTGCTAGTAAATTTTAACAATTTCAAGTCGCTAGCAATTGTTTTTCTATTTGTTATTTAGAATTTTTGAAAAACGTGCATTTCAAGGACTAAACTGTTTTAATTTTAAGTATGTTCCAGGAACAATAAAATAATCTTTGATTTATGTTTAAATGATTGGAGGGTGGAATAGTGGCCACCCACCTACCCTACATATTTTGGTTAATTTAAAACCAAAACGCTGGTTTTACATAATTAAAAATTACATTCGCATTTCTCTTCGTATTTTTGTAACTTCAAACTAAAAACACTATTTGTAACTGAAGTTTAAAAATATATGTAGGGTGGGTGGGTGGCCTCTATCCCACCCTCCAATTTTTTAACATTAGCAGAGGATTTGTTTGTAATTAATTGAATACAATCAAAATTACATATAAAAATTTTAAATATATTCCAAAAACAATAAAATAATCTGTGGTTTATGTTCAAAGAATTGGAGGGTGGGATAGTGGACACCCACCCACCCTACACATTTTTGTTAATTCCAAAACAGAACACTGTTTTAAAGTAATTTAAAACAGCCATCGAATTTCTGTTCGTAATTTAATTTCTATAAATTAAAACACTGTTTGTAACTGAAGTTTTAAAAGTATATGTAGGGTGGGTGGGTGGCTACTAACCCTCCCTGTATTATCTTCAACCATACCATAAGATTTATTTTAAACTAATTACATACAATCATAAATAACAATAGGAATTTTAAGTACAATTCAAAAACATTTAAATAATCTATTGTTTATGTTAAAGAAAAAATGGAGGGTAGAATAGTGACCCTACATATTTTTGTTAACTTAAAACCAGAATCCTGCTTTTTACATAATTAAAAATTACATTCACATTTTTATTCCTATATATGTATCTATCAACTAAAAACACTGTAATGGAAATTTTAAAATATAAGTAGGGTGGGTGGGTGACCTCACTCCCACCCTCCATTTTTTTAACATTAGCAAAGGTTTTGTTTGTAATAAATTGAATACAAACAAAATTTGTTAATAAAAATTTTAAGTATATTCCAAAAACAATAAAATAATCTGTGGTTTATGTTCAAATATTTGGAGGGTGGGATAGTGGCCACCTACCCACCCTACATATTTTGGTTAACTTAAACCAGAACCCTATTTTTACATAATTAAAAATTGCATTCGCATTTCTATTCGTATTTTTGTAACTTCAAACTAAAAACACTGTTTGTAACTGAAGTTTTTAAATATATGTAGGGTGGGTGGGTGGCCTCTAGCCACCCTCCAATTTTTATAACATTAGCAAAGGATTTGTATATAATTAACTGAATACAATCAAAACTGCCCTGAAAATTTTTAAGTATATTCCAGGAACAATAATATAACAAATAATTGGAGGGTGGGATAGTGGCCACCCACCCATCCTACATTTTTTTTATTATTATAAATCATAACGCAGTTTTTAGGTTATTTAAATTATTATTCGCTTTTCTGTTGGAACTGTAACTTTTACGGAGGTTTAAAAATCCGAACAATTTGAAATTTTTGTCTCACAAAATAAGGCAAAGCATGCTGGAAAACACTAGATACTTGAAGGGGACATTGAGAAATTACTGAAAACAATCTGTAAAAAGAAAATATAAGGCAACATTATATAAAAGACCGATTCTAAATTCTAAAATCATTCAATACATTTTAAAAAGCTTAATAGAAAGGCGAAAATTCTAGAAATCTCAAGAAAAAAGTATTTAGAAAATTTCGAGAGGAAGAAATATTCGAGATCATCAAACATAAATATTAATAATAATAATAATGTTTATTGGTGCACATAATAGAGTTTTGCACAGGTCAAACGAAAAATGTAATGATAAGTAAATCAATAAACAAATAATAGATTATACAATAATTTTCATACGTGATTACAAGTAGTAAAGAAAATATACTATCTCCGTTCTCTGATTCACAAAAAGCAGCACTTAGTTTCATACTTAGATTAGGGCAACATTACAGCTATTTACACACGACTTGTTTGGTTGGGGAGAGATTTCAACATTCAATTATCATATAGATATTGTAGTTTGAAAAAGCAACTTCAGAAAAGGCAGAAGACTTATAGAAAACATAAACAGAGGTTCAAAAAATGGATGTAGGAATCGAGTTAAAAAAAAAAACAAGTGTTTCTGATGATTGAACTTTTTGTGCCAATTTAAGGCTGCTGCAACATTGTCAAGGATAAAATAAATGTTCTGCAGCAAGCAAAAAAAAATATAGGAAAATTTTGAATGTACAACCAAGAAATTTCTTGAAGAATGTATCTAAAATTCTAGTAATCTAAAAGAGAAATGACTCAAAAATTCTCGCAATTTGTAAGATTCGGGATGTGTAGATATCTGGAAGAAAAATTACTTTAGGTGACTAAAATTTCAGACAAAAAAGGAGAAATAGAATTTTAAAAAAACCATAAGAAAATTTTTGCAAATTACAATAGTATTTTAGTATTCTGGGAAGCAAATTAGCGTAAAATACGATTAGAAGAGAAACCCAACAAAATGAGAAACGAGGTGCTAGAGACCTATCGAAATTTAGAACAGAAATTTATGGAAACATCTATGGGTTTGAGTGGAAGATCATCTACAAGTGTGAACTCCGCCCTTCGGCATGCTGTTAAAATTATATGTATGTTTTTCCTTCAATTTTGTATATTTCAGTTTATTTGTATTTTATATAATCATGACCGATAAAGCTTAAATGAATAAATAAATAAATAAATAAAACCCTTTAAGAATTCTAAACAAAACAGTAGAAACTTCATTTAAAATTCCGACAAAATAAGAAAAGATATAACAGAAATAACGAAAAATGTTACTTTAATGTAGTAGTATCACCCAGTATATTTTTAGAAGTATACAGGGTGACTGACGAAAAACCTTTGGTGCTGTATCTCGCTTATTTTTGATCCGATTTGAATAAATAAAACATCAAATTAAATGATTTTTAAAAGACTTTAATATGAACTGTACTGATATTTTTTATTGCATCCAGTTTTTGACAAAAGACGATCAACTTTTTTTTTAAATTGCACTGTATATATATTTTGTACTGATCCGCAAGGAGATTTTTTTCTGAATCTAAATTTGTAAACGATTTTATCCATTCATCAAACCAAAGTCGAGAAATTGAGGATAAAAAAAATTAAAAATCAAATACCCATAGTAAACAATATACAGAGCCTATTCCAAATGTCAAAAGTGACAGTGTCAGTCATTGGTACAATACTGCAATGATTTTTAATAATTTCATAATAAAAATGTTGCAAGATTTCAAAAACTGAAAAACGATATCTGTAGAAGCACAAAATTCTAGTACAGTGTTTGAAATATTGCAACATTTTAATTATGAAATAATTAAAAATCGTTGCAGTATTGTATCAATGGCTGTCACTGTCACTTTTGACATTTAAAATAGGGTCTGTATATTGTTTACAATAGATACTTTACTTTTTATTAATTTTTTTAATCCTCAATTTCTCGACTTAAGTTTGATGTATGGATAAATTTGTCTACAATTTTATATTCAGAAAAAAAATCTCCTTGCGAATCAATAGAAATATATATAGAGTGCAATTTAAAAAAAAATGTTGATCGTCTTTTGTCAAAAACTGGGTGCAAGAAAAAATAACAGTTCAGTTCCTATTAAAGTCTTTTAAAAATGGTTTAATTTGATGTTTTATTAATTAAAATCGGATAATAAATAAGCGAGATACAGCACCAAAGGTTTTTCGTCAGTCACCCTGTATTAAACATATCAATTATCTTACGATTGTAATTAAACATTCTATTACTTCTTTTACAATTAAATACGTTGTTTACTTTAATAATGATTAAATTAGCTTTATGATTATTTTATTACCTTCAATTACGTCAATAATAATAATTCTTAACTAAACAATATTACCATAGAAATTAGTATATTTAAACATACAAATCCACATTTACATTTCCTTATAAAATTAAAATCAAGGTTCCAGATTGGTCGTAAATCATCAAAAAATTAAACTAGTTGCCTAGAAAATCCGATCCTGTCGCTGATTTCAATTAAAATAAAAGTATAATTAATCCCAATAACGAGACGCGTCCATCCGTACGCGCCTAATTTTTTTTTTTTTTATTGCGGCTCAACCGAAATACGTACACCTCGTGACGTCAAAGCGTTCAGCCCTGCGATTACCTCCAGTTTTGAACTATTACTATCATTATTATTTGTATAATTAATTCATTTTAGAACCGTGAAATATAATTACTAATTATGTACCCCGGCCTCAGAGCATTACGTACGTATACGTAGAACAATTAAACTATTGTAATTGCGCTTTCTTTAATGCCAAATTTAACATTTTTATTATAATAATACGTAATTAATGGTTATAATTAGGAACTAGGAGGTAATTAGAGCTGGTGTTGAATGTGTGCTGTTAGGAGTTGAAAAAAAAAGATTGTGATTCACTCAGCGTACAAAAATTATTTGGGTAATATAAAGAAATTAATCAGTTTAAGGTTTAAAAAGTAGTTAATTCATTACTTGTTTACCTTAAAAATACACTTGTAACTTTTAAATACTGTTTGAAATATCGCTGACTTAAAATGTTTGATGCAGTTGTCAAATCTTCACGATTTCTTTCATCAATCAATCAAGATTCTTTTAGAATTAAAGAAGCTTGTCCACAACCTCTGATGAATAGTCCTGTAACATTAACGTAGATGAAGTATTAATGAAAGTTCCTTCGAAATAGTCACCTCTCATAACTATGCACCACCGAGATTTGCTATACATGTCCTGGAAACTTTTCAAGAAGGCTTCTTTTGGAATATAGTTCAAAAGCCACGTCAGGTTTTGTTGGATGCCAGGAATATCATCAAATCTCTTTCCTAACAATGTTGCACGATACATTGAAATTTTGCACCGTTACGCAGGGTACGACCCCAGTACGCACAACAAGGTTTCTGTTTTTTGTTCATGACAATGCTCGCCCTAGCACAACCAATATTGTCAAACAGTTCCTCGCAAAAAAGGAGGTGGTGCAAATATCCATCATACTCTCCAGATCTCAATCCTCCAGACTTCTTCCTATTCCCACAACTCAAACTCACTTTGAAAGGAAAGACATTTGACGATATTCCTGACATCCAACGAAACGTGACGATGCTTTTGAACTTCTTGAAAAGTTTCTAGGACATGTATAGCAGATCTCAGCAGTGCTGACTATCGAAGAACAGTAAGGTAACTTTATTAATATTTCACCTACGTTAATGTTACAGGACTATTCACCAAACTTTATTGTCAGAGGTTGTATACATCTTTAAAATGGTTAATTGTTCCATTTTTTCCAATTATTCAAGTCCAATTTTACCTTCGCACTAAAAAACAGAAATATACTTTTGTACGAATTTTTATGTTTTGATTTTCTTGTTGTTTTAGGTGATGAGGATTAAAGAACACCGTTCGTAGATCATAGATGATAGTGTCGGAAAGGTGGAGAGTCGGCGGTAGTAGCAGCAGCAGGAGTTAGCGGTGGCGACGGCGGCAACCGTGTCGGCGACGGCGGAGGCGGCGGAGAGGACCGTCGGCGGCACGTTGGGCGGCGAAGACAAGAACGGCTTAACCATTGGCGTAGAGATAGCCCCTTCGCTGTGCCCAATGGGGGGCGACACCTCCCCGGAGCAGCAGTACTCGCTGCGATGGAACGACTTCCATTCCTCGATACTGTCCTCGTTCCGGCACCTGAGGGACGAGGAGGACTTCGTCGACGTGACGCTGGCGTGCGACGGGTGCTCGTTCACCGCGCACAAGGTCGTCCTCTCTGCCTGCAGCCCGTACTTCAGGAGGCTGCTCAAGGCCAACCCTTGCCAGCACCCCATCGTCATACTGAGGGACGTCCAACAGAAAGATATGGAAAGCCTTTTAAGGTATTAACAACTTCTATTATATTATAGGATCAGTCTTAAAATATTAACTTTAGAAAGGCATTAACTTTCCATCAAAAAAGAAACCTCATTAGAAGATAAAAACATTGGTAGTTTCTTATATAAGGAAAAAAAAATGTGCCCTTAAATTAATACAAAATGTAGAATGTTTACGAGATTCTTCTTTAATAGATCAAGATTGTTTTGAAGATATACTTTGAAATTCTCAAAAATGTATGTTTTTTTTTTCTTAACCTCGAAGGAAGAGAAAAACGATTAATAATCTTATCATGTTTAAGTGGTCAGGGGTTCATTTTTGAGGATATCATGCTCAAAACTTTCATCATAAGAAGAGATTAAATGATGAAGAAAAAGAATTTATTGGAGGATCTTTGGAAGAATATCATGCTAAAAAAATATTATTTTATGTTCAATTGTCGAGGCGTTTACTTTGTGGTACATTTTGAATATAATGAAGAAGGAGACACGATGAAGTAAAGTGGTAAAACAGTCATCGTGTCTCCTTCTTCATTATTTTTTTTTATGTTTATGATTTTCAAATTAGGGAAAGGATTAAAGGGTATCACAATGGAGATTAGAGAAAATAATCCATAAATTAATTAGAAAAGAAAATTTATTGAGATGATGCTTAAAAAAAGAACGTTGTCTTTATTTAGGAAATTCTGAGTATAAAAAATACTTACATGATGAGATTAGAGAATTCTTCTTAAGTATATCGTACTCGATAAGAACTTTTGCTTAATTTAATACGAAGAAAAATCAATATTCCCTTCATTCTACCGAGAATATTATTTTCAAGAGTAAAAACTTTAATCGAGTGAAAGAAATGTTTAGCGAATCCCAAGAAGAAGAGAAATCAATCTTAATCTTCTCTTTATTTTTTCTGAGGATATTTTGAAAAGAAACTTTGTCTTTAATCAAGAGAAAGAAAGGTTTAGGAAATCTTGTTAATTATTGACAGTTGTGTGGTTTCTTTTTTGAGTAAAGTGACAGTGTAATGATGATAAATGAAAGATTACAAATATGGATTGATCTTTATTATATGAAAGCTGACAGTTCACACTTGACAGATGACAGTTGACAAATAACAGTTGTCAGATGATAGTTAACAGATAATAGTTAACAGATGATAGGTAACACATGACAGTTGACAGATGGCACATGACAGATAACAGTTGAGAGATGATAGGTGACGGATGACAGTTGACAGATAATAGATAACAAATGTCAGATGCCATTTAACAGTTGACAGATGACAGTTAATAGATTTATATTTTAAATAGTTAACAGATGATAGTTAACAGATGATATTTATCAAATGAAATTTGATAGATAACAGTTGACAGTTTACAGATGACAGTTTTTTTTTATATTTTTGAAAGTTTTTAAATTTGACAGATGATTGTTGATAAATCAAATTTAACAAACAGACAGATGACAGTTAATAGTGTTATATTTTTAAAGTTTTTAAATTTGACAGATGACAAATGACAGATGACATTTCACAGATAGCGTTGACACATGAAAGTTAAATAATTTATATTTTAAATAGTTTACGGATGATAGTTGACAGATAACAAATTACAGTTGACAAATGAAATTTGATAGATGACAGTTGACAATTTATAGATGACAGTTAATAAAGTTGACAGTTTAATTATGATAAATGAAAGATAACAAATATAGATTGATTTTTATTAGATGAAAGCTGACAGATCATAGTTAACAGATAACAGTTGACAGATGATAAGTGACAAATAACAGTTGAGATGATAGTTGACAGATGACATATGACCGTTGACAGGTGATTGATGGCAGATTGACAGTTGACAGATGACATAAAACAGATACAAGTTGACAATTTACAGATGCCAGTTAATAGATGATAGAAGACAGTTGAGAAAATAAATTCAATAGTTGACAGTTGATAGATGACAGTTAATAGAGTTATATTTTAAACGATTTTAAATTTAACAAATGAGAGATGACAGCTGATAGATGATAGTTGGCAGATTAAAATTAAAAGAAGACAGTTTAATAGAGTTATATTTTAAAAGTTTTTAAATTTGACAAATTCCAAATGACAGATGACATTTAACAGATAACGTTGACAGATGGCAGATAATGAATTTATATTTTAAATAGTTTACAGATGAAATGACAGTTGATAAATGATAGTTGATAAATGACAGTTTACAGATGACAGTTAATAAAGTAATATTTTTAAAGTTTTTAAACTTGACATAAGATAGTTACAAGGTTGTGTGGGTTCTCTAAGAGAATTGACAGTTTAATGATAATAATTGAGAGATAACAAATATGGATTGATTTTTATTATATAAAAGCTGACAGATGATATTAACAGATAACAGTTGACAGATGATAAGTGAAAAATGACATTAAAAATTGAGATGACATATGACCGTTGACAGGTGATTGATGACAGATAACAGATGACAGTTATCAGATGGTAGTTGACAGATAACAAAACAAACGTAAAAATAAAGTTGACAGTTAACTGATGCCAGTTAATAGATGATAGATAACAGATGATAGTTGACAAAATAATTTTAATAAATGACAGTTCAGAGAGTAATATTTTAAACGTTTTTAAATTTAATAAATAACATATGACAGTTGGCAGATGATAGTTGGCAGATCAAATTTAACAGATGAGAGTTGACAGATGACAGTTAATAGAGTCATATTTTAAAAGTTTTTAAATTTGACAGATGACATTTAACAGATAACAGTTGACAATGAAATTTGATAGATGGCATTTTACAGATGCCAGTTAATAAAGTTACATTTTAAAAGATGAAATAATGACAGTTGACAGATGATAGTTACAAGATCACATTTAACAGATTTAAAAATTTCAACAGTTGACACATGACAGATGGAGTTGACAGTTGATAGTTAATAGATTTATATTTTAAATAGTTGACAAATGATAGTTGATAAATGACAGTTGATAGTTGACAAATAAAACGATGACAGTTGATAGATTTATATTGTAAAAGTTTTAAAATTTGACAGTTGACAGATAACAGTTATTAGAGCTATATTTTCAACAGTTGACAAATGACAAATGATAGTTAATAGATTTATATTTTAAATAGTTGACAAATGACAGTTGACAAATGAAATTTGATAGATGACACGTTATTAGAGTTATATTTTCAACAGTTGACAGATGACAGATGCAGTCGACAGATGATAGTTAATAGATTTATATTTTAATTAGTTGCAAATGATAGTTGACAGAATTTATACTTGACAGATGACAGTTGATAGATGATAGTTACAAGATCAAATTTTAAAGATGGCAATTGACATATGACATTTAATAGAGTTATATTGTAAAAGTGTTAAAATTTGACAGTTGATAGATGACAGTTATTAGAGTTATATTTTCAACCAGTTGACAGATGACAGATGATAGTTAATAGATTTCTATTTTAAATAGTTGACAAATGATAGTTGACAGTTGACAAATAAAATTTGATAAATGACAGTTATTAGAGTTATATTTTCAATAGTTGACAGATGATAGTTAATAGATTTATACTTTAAATAGTTGACAAATGATAGTTGACATATAGCAAATGACAGTTGACAGATGATAGTTGACAACTGAAATTTGATAGATAACAGTTATAAGAGTTATATTTTCAACAGTTGACAGATGACAGATGCAATTGACAGATGATAGTCAATATATTTATATTTTAGTGAGTTGACAAATATAAGTTGACAAATGACAGTAAACAGATGATAGTTGACAAATTAAATTTCATAAATGACAGTTATTAGAGTTATATTTTCAACAGTTGACAGATGCAGTTGACAGATAACAGTTAAAAGGTTTATATTTTAAATAGTTGACAAATGACAGTTGATGATAGTTGACAAATAAAATTTGATAGATGACAGTTGATAGTTTACAGGTGACAGTTAAAAAAAGTTATATTTTAAAAGTTTTATAATTGACAGGTGACAAATAACAATTGACAGATAATAGTTACAAGATCACATTTAACAGACAGTTGACAAACGACAATTAGAGTTATATTGTAAAAGTTTTTAAATTTGACAGATGACAAATTACAGTTGACAAATAATTACTATTAGATCAGATCACATTTAACAAATGACAGTTGAGAGTTGACTGATGAAATTTAATAGAGTTATATTTTAAAAGCTTTTAAATTTGACAGATGACAAATGACACATGATAGTTGGCAGATTAAACTTAACAGATGAAAGTTAACAAAGTTATATGTACTTAGTTTTAAAATTTGACAGATGATAGTTGCCAGATCACAAGGACAGATGGCAGTTAATAGATTTATATTTTCAACAGTTGACAAATGTCAATTGACAGATGATAGTTGACAAATGTAATTTAAAAGATGACAGTTGATAGTTGACAGTTAAATTTCAAAAGTTTTTAAATTTGTCAGATGACAGTTATTAGAGTTATATTTTCAACAGTTGATAATTGACAGATGATAGTTGACAAATGACAAGATGATAGTTGACAGTTTACAGATGACAATTAATAGAGATATATTGTAAAAAAACAGATGACAGATTACAGTTGACAGATGATAGTTATCAGATTACATTTAACAGATGACAGTCGAGAGATGACTGATAACAGTTGATATTATATATATTTTAAAAGATTTTAAATTTGACAGATGACAAATGACCGTTGACAGATGATAGTTGTCAGATCACATCTAACAAATGACAGTTGACAGATAACAGTTATTAGAGTTATATTTTCAACAATTGACAGATGATAGTTGACAAATGACAAGATGATAGTTGACAGATGCCAATTAATTAAGTTATATTGTAGAAGGTGTACAAATTACAGTTGACAAATGATAGTTACCAAATCACATTTAACAGGTGACAGTTGGGAATTGACTGATGACAGTTACATTTCAAAAGTTTTTAAATTTGACAGATGACAGTTGACAAATGTGTGTTAATAGAGTTAAATTTTAAAAGTTTGTTAATTTGACAGAAGATAGATGATAGTTGACAGATGCTAGTTGATAGGGTTATATTTTAAATAGAGAGGTTTGACTGGAAGAACATAATTTATTATGAATTTCGCTACAGCTTCTTTCGTTCAGAATTTTTCGATGTTTTTGTAATTTGTTCTTGCATATATATTTTTTAAAGAAAGAATACCAATGATGTAAATAAATAAATAGTTGACAGATGGCAAATGAGAGTGGACAAATGAAATTTAACAGATGACAGTTAATAGAGTTATATTTTAAAAGTTTTTAAATTTGTCAGATGACGGATGTTAGTTAACAGATGACATTTAAAAAATAACAGTTGACAGATGACAGTTAATGGCTGTAAATAAATAAATAGTTGACATGATAGTTTAAAAATGAAATTTAATAGATGACAGTTGACAGATGACAGTTAATAGAGTTATACTTTAAATGTTTTTAAATTTGACAGATAATAGTTAACCAACGACAGATGACAAATCACAAATGACAGATGACAGTTAATAGAGTTATATGTTAAATAGTTGCTAGATGACAAATTAGAGTTAACAAATGAAATTTGATAAATGACAGTTGACAGATGACAGCTAATAAAGTTGTAATTTAATTTTTTTTAAATTTGATAGTTGACAGTTGACAGGTGATAGTTGACCGATCGTATTTAACAGATGATAGATTTATATTTTGTTTTTAAAATTGACAGATGACAGCTGTTGGAAGAAGGTTAAAACCGAATCAAATAAAACAAAATATGGCAGAAATTCTTTAAAAATTGAATGCTAGATAAGATTCTGATAAAAAAACTAGAAGAAAAAAATTGTGAGTAATGGATGAAAAGTTGTTCGAAAATGTTGTTTAGAAGTTTGAACGCTGTTTTTTTTTTTTCAACAATCGTGAATCGATTGTTTTAATGGCATATTAAAACTACATTCCAATTTTTTTAGAGTTTGTAATTTTAGAATTAATCACAGCTAAGATGAATAATTAACCAATTTTCTAAACTCCGTAGAAAACTTAGTTTTCTTCAGATTGAAGTTTGAACCCCGCCATCTTGTTTTCTACAATTGTGAATCGATTGTTTTAATGAAATATTAAAACTACATTCCAATTTTTTTAGAGTTTTTGTAAATTTAAAATAAATCACAGCTGAGATGAATAATTAACCAATTTTCTAAACACTGTAGGAAATTTGATTTTCTTTAGATTGTAGTTTGAACGCCGCCATCTTGTTTTCAACAATCGTGAATTGATTGTTTTAATGGAATATTAAAACTACATTCCAGTTTTTGTAAATTTAAAATCAATCACAGCTGAGATGAATCTTGGAACAATTTTCTGAACTCTAGGAAATGTTTTTTTCTCAGATTGAAGTTTGAACGCTGATATCTTGTTTTCAGCAATCGTGAATCGATTGTTTTAGTGAAATATTAAAACTACATTCCTTTTTTTTTATAAATTTTGTAATTTTAAAATTAATAATAGGTGAAATGAACCGTTGACCGATTTTCTAAACTCTGTAGGAAATTTGATTTTAGGAATATCCAAGAAAAATTATATTATAAGAAATCCAATCGAATAAAATGAAAAACTTATTATATTTTGAAGAAAAGTCTAACAAACAATTATCAAAAGATTCTAAAAGTCTTAAAGTCTGGAAGAGTATGCGTTGGAAAATGTTTGAAATCTGGAAGAATTATTGAAACTGAATTATTGAAATTTTCGCAATCTGGAAAATAAATTTCTACAGAATGTTACAAAAGTTAATGGACAACACTGCTCAAAAAGGAACAAGAAATGGTGGAAATTCCTTAACAAATGGAAAAAAGTTCCAAGAAATTCGATAAAATCTGGCTGAAAAATTATAGAAATTTGGAGAATTTCAAAAATTTTAAGAAAATGCTGAATCATATATTTGGAAATTATATCTTGAATTTTGGAGGCGTTCACTTCGTAGTACATTTTTAATGAATAACAGAAAAACGTTTAACTTTTTTATACTACTATACTACTAATAAAAAGTAGTATAAAAAAGTTAAACGTTTTTCTGCTATTTATTTGGAAATTATTTTGGTTCCTACTAACAGTTTTGACTTATATGACATCAAAGCTTTACGGATTATAATCCTGTGATCAATACTACTGCATATTTTTGATGTGTCTAAAATATCAGGGCTTCTGTTACTCCTCTTGTTTTTATTTGGCGTTTGATTGTTCTAAGAAACTTCTCGGCCATAAAATTATTGATTAATCAGACAACCGACGGCGGTAATAATAACTGTGAAACAAACAATTAAAATTATTTATTTAAATCGTAAAAAAAAAACACTTCTCACCATTTCGTCGATTTATTATCCAAACCGCCTTGCCGCGGCGTAAAGTTCATTTGAATTTCTCCAAACTTTTTTATTAGACGCAAGGTTACGTAATTGCCGTTTTTTTTTTCTTCTCTACTTCTTCTCCTCTTGTAGTCGTTGCTGTAAATTATTGTACGATTAGAGTACGTGTGCGAACCATTGAAATCCACCCACACGCGCATATTATTATACATATATACGTATATATATATATATAAGTATTCCATAAAATTTGAACACGTGAACACGGACGGATCGTAGATGGCCGTGGGGCTACACCTTAAATTATCTGTGCTTTTACAAAATTGATTCGACGTTCCACTTACGTAATTGCACTTCATGTCTTACATTACAACAGCGTCTCTCATTGTACGTTCAAATTGTTAGAGAAAAAAAGAATAGAGAGAGAGAGAGAAAGAAAGATGCGTGGAGAATCCTTATACGGAACGTTTTGAATAGATGAGAGCCTGTGTGCAGAAGAGTGAGTAGTTTGGTAATAAGGATTTCAATTCGATGATTTGTTTCAAAAAAGGTGTGTTTAGTTGCTTTGCAAATTTATTGCTTTTTCAGGTCAATGAAAGTTTACACTTTTTTGGAAATCGCAGAGTTATTCAGAACTATAACTTTATTAAACAAGTTAAAATATGGATTTTAAACGTCTAAACTATTTCTTTCTTTCTTTCTTTGACCTTAACGTCGTAATTTGATTGTATTGGCTTTTAATTGTTGAAAGTCCATTTTGAATTCACTGTTAGGTGTTGTAACTAAAACACCTAACAGTGAATTCTTAACTTCGTAGAGATGTGACCTCTATAACTATTCTCTTCCATCTAAACTCAATGAGTTTTAAATGTAGTACAACGTACAGATAATAGGTGTCACCTCATTGGTGTTCTCCATCCTAAACTCTTTAATAACAATTCGCTTCCGTGTCTTTAACTGCACTGCTCTGATGAGACTCGAATAAGTCCAAATCTATCAGTGTTTGTTGTTGTCAAGGAAAAAAGTCAATGTTTAATTAAATATTTAATTGTTAATAATAAATGATTGATGAGAAATAAGCTGTGGAGTTATTAATTGTTTTTTTTTCTTCATTACAGGTTTATGTATAATGGTGAAGTACATATAGGCCAAGAGCAATTAACTGACTTTTTAAAGACTGCACAAATGTTACAAGTAAGGGGATTGGCGGACGTGTCGGCGGGAACCGCCGTCAGCCAAAAAATCACGCCCGCAGAACAAAAAGTATCGCCGGTGAGTAGCAAAACGTTATCATAGAGGAGCGGCGTTGAATGAAGGAATGAATGAATGAATGAGGGAAGAAAAAAAACATTTTTTTTCTGTAGAACGAATGAGAGGAAAAAAACTCGATCGTTTTACGTTCGCTTCTTTCGGGCGCGCGTGAAAAGTGTTTAGCAGGCTCTTTATTTTGTTGTCAGACTTCCGCGTCGTTACCATGGTCGAACGAGCCCACGGATCCCCTGAGGGAGGGAGGATTATCGCCTCCACCTGCCAAACGATCCAGGAGCAACGAGCACAATAGGGGCAACTACACCCCCGATAGGGGCCGGAGTCCATCGAGAGGCGAACCAGATATGCCCGAATCCCTCTTAGGACAGGCCTTGGAGGGTGGACCCACATTACACACTAATAATGTAAGGAGGATTTTGACATTAGTTTTAAAATTACTATTAAATTAGAGGAGTTATATGTTTATTTCATTTATTTAGGAGAGAAAGGGCAATTCAGATTCGTCGCTGCAGGCGCAATCGACGGGCGAAGACAGCAACAGCAGCGACACGGCGATGAGCGACCACGAAAGAGAACCCGTAACCCCAAAGACTGAACCCTCCGACTATCCCATGATGGACGACCACCACCATCCATACAACACGAACGGCGGCCTCATGGACCCCAGCAGGACACCATCCTTTCCCGGCGCTTTATTAGGACTCCAAGGTAGGCAGAATATTCCGATCGTGTAACATAACCTAAAATTTAAAAAAATCAAAATAAATCAAATGAAAAATGTAAACAAAACAAAAAAACTTACGAATTGATAACTGCCAAGTGTCACTTTTACCAATTAACATTTGTAAATTGACAAATGTTACTTAAAATTGACCTCTCTCAACTATCAAATACAGTTACCAATTGACATCTGTACACTAACAAATGTTGCTTACGAATTGACTTCTGCCAACTGTCAAATTTCATCTTGTAATTGACTTCTGTAAACTGGCAAATGTTACTTACAAATCGACTTCTGTCAACTGTCAAATAACAACTAACAATTGAATTCTGTAAACTGTTAAATGTCATCTACCATTTTATATCTCAAAACTCTTAAATGTCATCACCAATTGACTTTGGTTAACTGTCAAATGTTGTTTATTATTTTATTTCTACGAACCATTAAATAATATTATTAATTGACCTGTGTCATCTACTAATTCACTTCTGCCAACTGTCAAGTTTCGTCACCTGACTGTTGTTAAACATAAAATGTCATCCACCATTTAATTTCCATCAACTGTCAAATATCATCTACTGGTTGGCTTTTACCAACTGAAGGAGGAATTGCTCAAAAAAATTACGATACTCAAAAAAGTCACAATTCGGTAAATAATTTCGTAAGAAATCAATAGAATAAAGAAAGAATGTGTTGAAAAAATCCAGAACCATCAAATAATATTATTGTTTGATTTGTGTCATCTACTACTTGACTTTTGCCAACTGTCAAGTACCGTCACCTGACTTGCTGTTAAAACGTCATCCACCATTTAATTTCTATCAACTGTCAAATATCGTCTACTGGTTGGCTTTTAGCAACTGAATAAGGAGTTGCTAAAAAAATAGGATACTCGACAAAAAATTACAATTTGGTAAATAAATTCGTAAAAAAATCGATAGAATAAAGCAATAATGGGTTTAAAAAAGCCAACAATCTCTTCTTTCCTTCTAAAAATTTTGTAGCACGTTTTCTTTCAGATTTATAAATATTTTCTGCATGATAATAATGTTATCATCAATTTTAAAATTAGCGAGAAATGTTGAATATTTATGTAAATATATTAGATAAAATGCTGGAAAAAGGTAGAAATGTTTAGAAAAAAATTGTTGGAAACATTTAAACTCATTAATGGTATGGTATGGTAAATTATTTGGATAAGATAAAAAAAAATGAAGTGCTGAAAATCGTTAAAAAAGTACAATTTCAAAAATACATTCCTAGAAAATGTCGATGATATTAAGCAAAAAATTATTCTCAGAATGTATTTTTTTAAATGCTGAAAAGTTCTACAAATCAGGTGGAAAACTTTAGAATATACTAGAAAATTATAGCAATTTCAAAGAGGATTTTCTAGAAAATTTCAATTTATTAAAGCAAGAAATATTGAAATATTTGACATATTGCTAAAAACAATAAAAAAATTTGGTAAGAAGTGACTAGGAAATATTTAAAAAAAACCTATATAAATTGTCGCAATGTGCAAAAGTAATTCTTGGTAAATAATTCTCGCCTAATCATATCAAATTTCTCTAAGAATTTTTCTTGCAAATCATAGAATTTTATTGTAAATAAATTAAAAATTACAATTTGGAATATATATTCCTGAAAATTGTTGATGAATTTAAGCAAGATATAAAGATTTACTCGCAAAAAATATTTTTAAAATGTTACAACGTTCTACAAATAAGATAGCACAATCTAAAAAAATTGTTTTCATTTTGAATTTCTAAAGGTTTCTATTAAAAATTCGTGACTATAATAAGTAATCTAATTATTAAATTCTACATTTATTTTCATTCTAATAAAAATTTAATCAGTAAAATTCACGATTATGTTTTACTGGTTGGAGGGTGTAATAGTGGCCACCCACCCACCCTACATTTTTTTTAAATTTAAACTAAAACAGTGACGATGGTTTTCTATAAATTCGTCACTCTTTATGTTTGTTTTGTTGGAAACTTAACCACGATCAGTAATTGAAGTAATCATGTATATGTAGGGTGGGTGGGTGTGTTCTATCCCACCCTCCAATCAGTAAAACATAACCTAAATTTAATTAAAATCCCTTCCAAACAGTAAATAATTATACAATATTTTTTATCTAATAAACATGAATATGTTAGGTGGGTGAGTGTCTACTATTCCGCCGTTCAATTTTTTAAATTCGTTAAGAGTTCCTATGAAAAATCTTAAAGCATAGGAAATAATTTAATTTTTACACATTAATACATTTTATTCTAATCAAAATTTAATCAGTAAAATTCGCGCTTATGTTTTACTGGTTGGAGGGTGGGATAGTGGCCACCCACCCACCCTACATAATTTTTTAAATTTAAACTAAAACATGTTTGTTTTGCTGGAAACTTAACGATCAGTAACTAGTAAAATCTCTTGCATATAGTAAATAATTAAATTAAAATGAAACTACACAGTATAGGTAAGCCAGTAAATAATTAGTTTGTTAAATTGTACTATATTTTTATCTAATACACACGAATATATTAGGTGGGTGGGTGTCTACTATTCCGCCGTACAATTTTTAATTTTCGTTCCGTTGAAAAATCTGAAAGCATAGGAAGTAATTCATTTATTACATATTAATACATTAATTTTACGCTAATAAAAAATTAATCAGTAAAATTCGCGCTTATGTTTTACTGGTTGGAGGGTGAGATAGTGGACACCCACCCACCCTACATATTTTTTTAAACTTAAACTAAAACACTGATGATGGTTTTCTATAAATGCATCACTTCCTTCATGTTTGTTTTGCTGAAAACTTAACGACGATCAGTAACTGAAGCCATAACATATGTAGGGCGGGTGGGTGGCCTCTATCCCACCCTCCAATCAGTAAAACATACCCTGGATTTAATTAAAATAAATTAATAAAGGAATGTATCTTACAAATTGCAATTTTTAAAAATTTTACAGCAAAATTGTAAAATTGCAATTTGGAAGATACATTCTTGAAAATATTTGATGAATAAAAAGAATTACTCGGAAAATATATTTGAAAAATGTTACAACGTTTTACAAATCAGGTAGAACACTCTAAGATTGTTACATTTTTAATTTTAAACAGGGTTGTTTTAAATATTCTTGAGCATACGAAGTAATTCAATTATTAAATTGTACACTTATTTTTTATTCCAATAAAAATTTAATCAGTAAAATTCGCGCTTATGTTTTACTGGTTGGAGGGTGGGATAGTGGCCACCCACCAACCCTACATATTTTTTTAAACTTAAACTAAAATAGTGACGATGGTTTTCTATAAATTCGTCATTCTTTATGTTTGCTTTGTTGGAAACTTAACCACGATCAGTAAATGAAGTAATTATGTATATGTAGGGTGGGTGGATGGCCACTATCCCACCCTCCAACCAGTAAAACATACCCTAGATTTAATTAAAATCTCTTGTATATAGTAAACCAATTGTTTGTTAAATTATACAATATTTTTTATCTAATAGAAACGAATATTTTAGGTGGATGGCTATCCATTATTCCGCCATTCATTTTTTTAATTTTCGTTAAGAGTTCTTATGAAAAATCCTAAAGCATAGGAAATAATTGAATTATTACACATTAATATATTAGTTTTATTCTAATAAAAATTTAATCAGTAAAATCAGCGCTTATATTTTACTGGTTGGAGGGTGTAATAGTGGCCACCCACCCACCCTACATATTTTTTTTAAATTTAAACTAAAACAGTGAGGATGGTTTTCTATAAATTCGTCACTCTTAATGTTTGTTTTGTTGGAAACTTAACGACGATTAGTAACTGAAGTTATCATGAATATGTAGGGTGGGTGGGTGGCCTCTATCCCACCCTCCAATCACTAAAACATAACATGGTTTTCTATAAATCCATCACTCTTTATATTTGTTTTAGAAACTTAACTTAATCAGTAACTGAAGTAATCATGTATATGTAGGGTGGGTGGGTGGTCTCTATCCCACCCTCAAACCAGTAAAACTTACACTAGATTTAATTAAAATGTTTTGCATATAGTAAACCAATTGTTTGTTAAATTATACAATATATTTTATCTAATAGACACGTAAATATATGTTAGGTGTGGGTGCACTATTCTGGCAATCATTTTTAAAATCTTCATAAGGGTTTTGTTTAAAAGCTCTTGAGCGCAAGAAACAATTCAGTTAATAAATTCTACATTCATTTTATTTTAATTAAAATTTAATCAGCAAAATCTACGCGAATGTTTTACTGGTTGGAGGGTGGGATAGTGGTCACCCACCCACCCTACATATTTTTTTAAACTTAAACTAAAACAGTGAGGATGGTTTTCTATAAATTCGTCACCCTTAATGTTTGTTTTGCTGGAAACTTAACGACGATCAGTAACTAAAATAATCATGAATATGTAGGGTGGGTGGGTGGCCAAGGTCACTCAAGGTTATTTAAGGTTATTCAACGATCACTTAAGATAAGTAAAGATTACTCAACGGTTATTAAAGGTTATTTAAGATCGTTCAAGATTATCTGACAATAGATTAATCATTCAATGTTACATCCAACGATCGTTTAAAGTCGTCCAATTAAAGTCAAGGTTATTTAAGATCATCCAATAATAATTTAAAGTTGTCGAAGGTAATCTAAAAATTGATCAACAAGTTAACAATCGTTCAAGCTTATTTAATGTTGGATTAATAAGGCTGTTTCTTGGATTGATAAGGCTGATATTTGGCGAAACTCTATTATGCAATTATTAAATAAAAACACGACTGTTTAGAGTTTTGCTTTATTTGTATATACACTGCTACAATTGTTTCACCACAGTCGTATCTTCATACAAATAAAGCAAAACTCTAAACAGTCGTGTTTTTATTTAATAATTACTTGGTTAAACTCCATTATGAACTTATAATGAAAAAACACGATCGTTTTGAGTTTAGCTTTATTTTGTAGATATTGGTATAATTGTTTCTCCAAACAGTAGCTTCATCTGCCACTGTATATCTAGAAAATAGGGCTAAACTCAAAACGATCGTGTTTTTTTTAATAAGTTTATTTAATGTCATCCAACGATTACTTAAAGTGACCCAATAGCCGTTAGAAGCTATTATGGTCATCCAACAATAACCTAATTATCTATATAATCGTTTAAAGCCATCCAATTGAAATCAAGGTTATTTAAGATTATTTAAAATAACTTAAAGTCATTCGAAATTTATTCAAGTTAATTTAAGTTCATCCAACGATCATTCAAGGTTTTTTTAATTAATTAAAACAGTGACCATGGTTTTCTACAAATTCATCACTTCTTTTTGTTTGTTTTGCTGGAAACTTAACGACGATCAGTAACTGAAGTAATCATGAATATGCAGGGAGGGTAGGTGGCCTCTATCCCACCCTTCAATCCATAAAACATAATCATTTATTATTCCAGAAAGAATGAGTAAATACATTCATGGGGGAGTCATACGTTAGATTTATTTTTAAATGCCTTCCATATATCAAATCATTTATTGGATATAATTTACTTTGATGTTAATACATTTAAAACGTTTATGCAACATGGTTGGGTGTTCTCTAACCCATCTTCCAATTCCAACAAGATAAATTAGTGTGTAGTGATTGAATTAACAATATATTTGCAAGGTGGGTGGGTAACCTTCCGATTAATAACGCATACGCATTAATTTCTTGAAAATATCTTGCGCATATTAACTAATTTATTCGATTTATTATACACTGATGTTTTCATATATTCTTAATAATCAATTGTGTAATCTTTCGCGTAGGTTTTATTGATTGCAAGGTGTGATAGTGATCACCCACCCACCCTCGGTATATATATATTAAAAATTCTTAGGCATAAGAGGTAATACATTTATTAAATTAAATTCTACATTGATTTTATTTTAAGCAAAATTTAATCAGTAAAATCCACGCGTATGTTTTACTGGTTGGAGGGTGGGATAGTGGCCACCCACCCACCCTACATATATATAGAAACTTAAGGTACGACACTGATTTAAATTTTGTTCAACATCAACACTAATACAGTTGTCGTTTTTCTGAAAACTAAACTGAGTAACGAAGTAGGTTAAAAAATAATAACACTTTGCAAGTATCATGAATTTTTACACTTTTTATTGTGACTAGTTTCGTCCTATTCGGACATTACCAATGAAAACAATCAAAAAGTGCAAAAATTGTAAGCAAAGTGTTATTATTTTTTTAACCTACTTCGTAATCAAGATGTGTCACAAAGTAACGGCTTCAATAAGCAACCAAACAGAGTAATTTAGACTAAATTATATTTGTAGGGTGGGTGGGTGTCCACTATCCGATCCTACAATCTGTAAAACATACGTGTTGATTTTGGCAATAAGCAGTCAATAACAAGACATTTACTTTTTTATGGATTTTTAAATCCATTTAAATGAAAAATCGTGTTTTAAATTATTGTAACTAGAAAGTGGAAGAGTGCTCACTCACCCATCTTACATGTACATATCAACTTGAGCTTAAATGCTGCTTTTAAATCCTTGAATGTTAACACTAACAAAATTATCGTTTTCTTAAAAACCGATCGAGAGAGAGTGATTTAAATAAAACTGTATATGTAGGGTGGGTGGGTGGCCACTATTCCACTCTCTAATCTTTAAAACCCACCAGAGAGTTTACCTGATGTTCAGTTAGTACATTATACATGCAAATTTGTCAAAAAGAATAAAATGATCTACAAAAGTGTTCATTACGATAATCGTTTCCTCTCCGCACTTTAAAAATTATGAAATCGTTGTTTAAACTGGATGGTGTGATAGTGGCCACCCACCCACCCTACATATATATGGAAACTTAAGCCATAAAACTGATTTTAAATTCTTGAACAACATCAACACTACAACAGTTGACGTTTTTTGGAAACCAAACGAGTGACAGTGGTTTAGAGTAAATTGTATATGTAGGGTGGGTGGGTGGCCTCTATCCCATCCTCCAACCAGTAAAACATACGCGTGGATTTTACTGTTTAATTTTTTATTAAAATAAAATCAATGTAGAATTTAATAACTGATTTACTTCTAATGCTCATTAATTTTAAAAGAAACCCACAAGAAAAAAATTTAAAAATTATTGGAAGAATAGTCAACACCCACCTACTTAACAAATGGGTGTCAATTGGATAAAACTTATTGTATAATTTAATAAGGAAATTATTTATTATATGCAAGAAATTTTAATTAAATCTAGGGAGATGTTCTACTGATTGGAGGGTAGGATAGATACCACCCACCCACCCTACATATACATGTTTTTTTAATTACTGATGGCGGTTGAATTTCCAATAAAACAAACATAAAGGCAGTAATGAATTTATAGAAAAGCATCGTCACTGTTATTATTTGAACTGTGCAAGGCCTTTTAAAATAAATCTAGCGTATGTTTCACTGGTTGGAGGGTGGGATAGTCACCACCCACCCACCCTACATAAATGTATTAAAAGCTAAACTAAAACAGTGATGATGATACGATGAATTAATTTCTCATTTAACCCCTGGTGAAACATTTTTATATTAATTAAAGGTTAATTAAACTCTAATAAGTGATGATGATTTTTTTCAAATACGTCAGTGCCTTTTTGTTTGGTTTCGTTGGAAACTTAACCACGGTCAGTAATTAAAATAATCAAGTATATGTAGGGTGGGTGGGTGGCCTCTGTCCACCCTCCAACCAGTAAAACATCTCCCAGATTTTAATTAAAATTTCTTGCATATAAAAAATAATTTGTTTATTAAATTATACAAACATTTTTTTCTAATAGACACGTTTATATTAGGTGGGTGGGTGTGCACTATTCTACAATGAATTAATTTTTAAAATTTTCATGGGGAGTTTCTTTAAAAAAATCTTAAGCTTAAGTTGTAATTCCGTAATTAAATTCTACATTGATTTTATATCAAGTAAAATTTAATCAGTAAAATCCACGCGTATGTTTTACTGGTTGGAAGGTGGGATATAGGCCACCCACCCACCCTACATATACATGATTACTTCCATTACTGCTCGTCGTTATGTTTCCAACAATTTAAAAAATAAAATCAGTGATGAATTTATAAAAAAAACATTGTTTTAGTTTCAAAAAATGTATGTAGGGCGGGTGGGTGGTCACTGTCCCACCCTCCAGCCAGTAAAACATACGCAAGGATTTTGCTGATTAAATTTTTATTAAAATGAAATCAATGTGGAATTTAATTACTGAATTACTTCCCTATGATTTAAGATTTTTTAAAGGAACCTCATGCAAGACATTTGAATTAGATCTAGAGTATGTTTTATTGGTTGGAGGTTGGGATAGAGGACACCCACCCACCATACATATATCTAGAAACTAAAGCTATAAACTTGATTTTAAATTCTTGAACAACATCAACACTACAACAGTTGACGTTTTTTGGAAACCGAACGAGTGACAGTGGTTTAGATTAAATTGTATATGTAGGGTGGGTGGGTGGCCACTATCACACCCTCCAACCTGTAAAACATACGCGTGGATTTTACTGTTTAATTTTTTATTAAAATAAAGTCAATGTAGAACTTAATTACGGAATTACTTCTTATGCTCAAGAATTTTTAAAGGAACCCACACACAAATTTTAAAAAATGGATGGCAGAATAGTGGACACCCACCCACTTAACAAATGGGTGCCAATTGGATAAAACTTATTGTATAATTTTAATATAATATAATTAATTATAAGGAAATTATTTATTATATACAATATATTTTAATTAATTCTAAGGTATGTTTTACTGATTGGAGGGTGTGATAGAGGACACCCACCCACCCTACATATACATGTTTTTATTTTTAAATTACAGACGGCAGTTGAGTTTTCAATAAAACAAACATAAAGGCAGTGATGAATTTATAGAAAAACATCGTCATTGTTATTATTTGAGGTGTGCAAGGTATTTCAAAACAAATCGAACACTGAATAAAACACTTACTATATTTTTAATCATTATAATTTGTTATAATATATAAATATATTACAATGTGTACGACTTAAGTTTCGACTTTTGACGGTCATTATCAAGTTGATAATGGCTGGTATTGTTTTCGTGACTGAAAATGTCTGTGAGCGCTGTATCTCAAAAACTAATGATCCGATTGAGATGAAACTTTAAACATAAGGTTTCTTTTGTTAAAACCTAGAACTGAAAAGCTTTTGATGAACATTCATAAACCAAAAGTTGATGTTTACTTGTTTTTCTCGATATGTTTTTAAATTTGAAAAATATTACATAACTTTTCAAATAAATTAAATTAAAATTAAAGGGAATGAAAAACTGAACAAGTTTTATTAAAATATGTTATTAAAGTCCTTAACTTGCAAAAAAAATTAAAAATATAAATCTCATAGTTTTCGAGAAAAATGTAAGGAAAGCACTATGATGACCACATTACCATTTCTTATGTATCTTTACATTTTACAACTTTTAATTAAAACCCTTGCTTATGATTTATTGATTGGAGGGTGGGACAGAGGCCACCCACCCACCCTTCATATACATGATAACTTTAAATACTAATCGTTGATAATTTTGCTGCTTAAAAAACAATCAAATCAAACAAATGTATTTCCAAGAACTTTCTTCCATATTTCAAGCAATTTTTTTTAGAAGTTTTTTTAAAGGTTTCTAGAATTAAACAAAAATAATAATTAAGTTTTGTAGATTTATATCGCTGATTTTAAATTTTTCAACATTTTTTATTTTCTGCTTTTGACAATTTTTTCAGCTATTTCTCTACCAAATTGCTAAAATTTCTTTAAACAATTTATAGCAATTCTTCTTCCGAATTTCTGTTTTCTATCAAAAATTCTTCTAGATTTTAAACATTTTTCAGCAATTTGTTTCAAAATTTCTACAAATTTTAAGCAAATTGCGAAGCCATTTCCAGAAATTTCTCTTTATTTGGTTTTGGCATTTTTTTTGTAGATTTTTAGAATTTTTATTAAATTTTCTTCCTTACTTATAGAATTCTTCAGAATTAAAAATTAAAAATTGCAAGATTATTATTTTAAGGATGCTATTATTTTTTCTGGGTTTGTAACATTTGTTGTCTCTAATTTTGTTTAGCATTTTAAAGCAATTTTTATCCCAAACTTCTGTCCTCTTTAAAATTTTTAGAATTTCTAGAAATTCCTAGCATTTTTTTTTCAATATTTCTAAAAATTTATAAAATTTTCTTAATTTTTCTAAAAATGAAATTGTTAGGATTTTTTTTAGAAATTCTTCTTTCAAACCTTCTTTTAGACTATTTGAATTTATTAAAAATTTTCTTTTAATTTCTGTCCTCTTCCACATTGTTAGAATTTTATCATCTAGTTTTTATTTTATAGCTATTAAAACCACCAATTGCATTTTTGATTAATCAAAACATAAAGTTTGAAACGTTGCTGTATTATTTTCAATAAATTGCAGCAATTGTTTTTGCCACTTTTTAAAGCTACATTATTTTTCTACATATTCAAGAAATTTCAAATAAATTTATTGGCTAGTTTTCATTTTATAACCTTTCAAACCACAAACCGCATTTTTGTTAATACCTGCGTGAAGTTAGATGCGTTGCTCATCCGTTTGTAATAGTCGGCGCCAATTGTTTTTTGCATTTCCTATAAACTACATTCCTTCTTTACATACTCAAGAAATTTAAAGTAAATTTATCATCTAGTTTTTATTTTATAATCATTCAAACCACCAATTGCATTTTGATTATTATTCGCATAAATTTTGAAACTGTTTTATTTTCAGTAAACTGTAGCAATTCTTTTTTACCATTTTTTAAAGATATATTATTTTTCTACATACTCAAGAAATTTCAAGTAAACTGATCGCTTAGTTTTTATTTTAGAATCATTCAAACAACAAAGCGCACTTTTGATTATTATTTGCGTGAAGTTTGAAGCGTTTCTGCTTTGTTTATAGTAATCAAAGGCAATTGTTTATTACATTTTCTATAAACTACGGTCCACCTCTGGATATTCAAGAATTTTTAAGTAAGTCCACCCACTAGTTTTTATTTTACAATCATTCAAACCGCCAAGCACAATTTTACTTATCATTTGCATGAAATTTGAAGCGTTGTGGATTTGTTTTCAATATAGAGAGGCAATTATTTCTACCGTTTTCTTTAAATCACATTTTTTTTCTACGTATTCAAGAAATTTTAAACGAATTCATCGAGTGGTTTTTATTTTAAAATCATTCAAACAACAAAGCGCATTTTTAATTATTATTTGCGTACAGTTTAAAGCGCTGCTGTTTTGTTTCTAGATTTATATCGCTGATTTTAAATTTTTCAACAATTTATTTTCTGCTTTTGACAATTTTTTCAGCTATTTCTCTACCAAATTTCTAAAATTTCTTTCAACAATTTGTAATAATTCTTTTTCCGAATTTCTGTTTTCTATCAAAAATTCTTCTAGATTTTAAACATTTTTCAGCAATTTGTTTCAAAATTTCTACAAATTTTAAGCAAATTGCGAAGCCGTTTCCAGAAATTTCTCTTTATTTGGTTAAGAATTTCTCAGCATTTTTTTCTTTGTAGATTTTTAAAATTTTTATTAAATTTTCTTCCTTACTTATAGAATTTTTCAGAATTAAAAATTAAAAATTGCAAGATTATTATTTTAAGGATGCTATTATTTTTTCTGGGTTTGTAACATTTGTTGTCTCTAATTTTGTTTAGCATTTTAAAGCAATTTTTATTCCAAACAGAATTTTTGGTAAGATTTGTATAAATTCCTAGCATTTTTTTTCAATATTTCTAAAAATTTATAAAATTTTCTTGATTTTTCTAAAAATGAAATTGTTAGGAATTTTTTTAGAAATTCTTCTTTCAAACCTTCTTTTAGACTATTTGAATTTATTAAAAAATTTCTTCTAATTTCTGTCCTCTTCCACATTGTTAGAATTTTCCTCAAGATATCTAGAATTTTCCAGCAATTATTTTCAATATTTCTACAAATTCCTAGAAAAATCTCCTTTTTGCTAAGAATTTTCTAGCAACTTCTCTTACAAGTTTTTTTCTGGGTTTCTAGAATTCTTCAACAATTATTACTGGATTTATAGAATTTTTTAGAACAATTTTTTCTAACAATGTTTATTCTGGATTTTTAGAATTTCTCTTGCAAATTTCGAAAACTGTCTCTAAGAATTTATTTAGCAATTTAAAGCCTTTTTTTTATCTCTTTTTCAATATTTCTCGCAAATTTAATCCCTATTTCCTAGAAGTTCCTTCAAACAGAAATTTTAAATTTTTTGTTCTCCAGAAATTTCTCTTCTCTTCCAAATTGCAAAAACTTTCTGGAGATTTCTTGATTTTTCCAAAAATTCTGTTTTAATTTGTTGCGATTTTTTAAGCAATTTCATTTCAAATTTTCATTTAGATTTCTAGTGAATTTTCGGATATCTCTTCTCTTCCAAATTCCAAGTATTTTCCAGCACTTTTGCTTAATATTTCTACAAAATTTCACCGTTTTTTTTCTTTAGTAATTAATAAATTAAAACAGTAATTTAGATAATGTAATTGCAGGGTCGCATAGTCGCCACCCATCCTACATATAACTTTACAAATAATTTTAAACACAGCTTAAGTTTATTAACACCATTAACATATTTTTTTCTTATAATGCTGGAAACTAAAACACTGTCAGTAATTGTAGTTTCATTGTATATGTAGGGTGGGCGGGTGGCCACTATCCCACCCTCCAATCACAACACCATAAACCAGAGTTTCTTTAAGTTATTACCGAAATTAATTACTTCAACGTAATTAGAAATTAAGAAACAATAATCGTCGAAATTTGAATGTTGAAAATTTACACGTTTGCATAGCTTTGAACGTAATGATAAATTCAAAAAATAACCTTTGCGATCTTGTATGGATTGGAGGGTGGGATAGTGGCCACCCACCCACCCTACATATACAATGAAATTTCAACCAGTGTCACGGTTTTAGTTTCTTGAAAACTACAACTGTATTACAATTAGTGTGGCCAAAATAAAAATTAAATCAGAGTGTCATGTTGCAGTTTTAAATAAATATGTAGGGTGGGTGGGTGTCCACTATCAGACCCTCCAATTTTATAACATAAACATTGTTTTTAATTGATAAGTACAATATTTATTATAATAATTTTATATTTTAGTTAAATTAAAAAATTTTAATTGGGAAGAAATTTAAAAGAATTGGAGAGTGGGATAGTGGCCACTGACCCACCCTACATATACAGTTTTACTTTAACCACCGACACTGATTTAGTTTCCTGAAAATTGACGAGTATAAATGTTGGTGTGACCAAAAAATTAAATCAGAGTTTCTAGTTGAGGTTCAAATGTATATGTAGGGTGGGTGGGTGGCCACTATCACACCCTCCAATTTTTATAACATAGACACCAAGTTTTATAAATAGGTAGAAACAATATTTGCGCGATTATTAAGGTTGGAATTATTTTATATTTTAGTCAAATTAATAATTGTTGATTGGGGTGAACTTAAAGAAAATTGGAGGGTACTATAGTGGCCACCCACCTTACATATATAATTTTACTTCAACGACAGACACTGTTTTAAATTTCTGAAAACTACAACAGTATTATTGTTGGTGTGACAAAAAAAAATATAAATCAGAGTTTTAAGTTGAAGTTTAAATGTATATGTATGTGGGTGGGTGGCCACCATCACATTATAGGATCAGATTCGAGTGAACTTAAAGAAAATTGAACGGTGGGATAGTGGCCACCCACCCACCCTGCATATACAATTAAACAGCAATTACTGACAGTGTTTCAATTTTAAAAAAAAATTATAAAACATTCATTTAATTGATGTTATTAATAAATTAAAACAGTAATTTAGATAATGTAATTGCAGGGTGGGATAGTCACCACCCACCTTATATATAACTTTATAAATAATCTTCAACACTGCTTAAGTTTGTCAACATCATCAACAATATTTTGTCTTGTAATGCTGGAAACTAAAACAGTGTCAGTGATTAAAGTTTCATTATATATGTAGGGTGGGTGGGTGGCCACTATTCTACCCTCTAATCACGACACCATAAACGAGAATTTGTTTAAGTTGTTTCTGAAATTATTACTCTAACGCAATTAGAAATTATGAAATTTGAATGTTGAAAATTGAAACGTCTGCAACGCTTTGAACGTAATGATAAATTCCAAAAAAAAAATCTTTATGATGTTGCATGGATTGGAGGGTGGGATAGTGGCCACCCACCCACCCTACATATATAATTTTACATCAACCATTGACACTGTTTCAAATTCTTGAAAACTACAACAGTATCAATGTTGGTTTGGCCCAAAAATTAAATCAGAGTTTTTGTTGATGTTCAAATGTATATGTAGGGTGGGTGGGTGGCCTCTATCACACCCTCCAATCACTACACCATAAACCAGAGTTTATTTAGGTTATTTCCGTAATTAATTACTCTAAGGTAATTAGAAATTAAGAAATCGTCGAAATTTGATTGTTGAAAATTTATACGCCTGTAAAGTTTTGAACGTAACTACAAATTTTAAAAAAAAACCTTTGGCCGTGATGCATAAATTGGAAGGTAGGATAGAGGCCACCCACCCACCGTACATATGTAATTTTACTTCAACCACTGACACTGTTTTAGATTCCTGAAAACTTCAACTGCATTATTGTTGGTGTGGCCCGAAAATAAATTAAATCATAGCTTTTAGTTAAAGTTCAAATGTTTATTGTCCACCATTCCACCCTCCAATTTTATAACATAGATATCAATTTTTAAAAATAGATAAATAACATATTTACAAAAAAGTTTTTTTAAAATTTTATCTACAGCTTTAATATACTTAATTATTAGATTAATTAACATAAGATGGAATTATTATAAAAAAATTTTGTTTCATTATGTTATTAAATTTTTGATTGATAAAAATATATATATATACGAAATGTAATTATTTTCAAAAGTCAAATTTAATTTCAGGATTACCAGGGCTGTTACCGGGTCCGTCAGGGATGCACAATAGTCCGGACAATTTCGGTAAGCAACATTTATAAATCATAACCCTCTTTTCCCGTCCCTCACTCTTTCACTCTCTCACTCTTGCTCTCTTTGCGTCCATCGATGCGGAATACGAAGTAGTAGAGGTGGGTGGGGGGTGTAGGGTGTAGGGTCGCATTTATATTTCCCTTAGATTTTTTTCCCTCTCACTCACTCTCTCTATTTTTTTTTTACTTTAATCAAAAATATGTCAGCCCGCCGGGTGGGGTGGAAATGTCACGTGGACTGACAGTGGACACGAGTGGACTGCGACGACTTTTTTTTCTCTATATCTATATATATATATATTTTATATTTTTCTTCCTCGCTTTATGGAGGGATAGATAGAAACTTCGACGGTTAATCGATAAAGTTACACACGACATGAAATATTCATGGTTTGCGAGTGTGGTGCATGATTTATTCGCGGGATCGATTCCGGGTTAATAATTTAAATGCACACTGCACGCCCCGACGCCCGTTGAGGGGTGGGTAGGGCCAGAAGGGTTGGAAATGTAAATGCGGAACGGATGGTGTGAGGCGATAATTTATTTTTTAAAGATCTACAATTTGTTAATTAAATATACAACAATTTACCCATGATCAAACTGGTTATTATTGTAAATTGATGTTTATCCTACCGACTGCGCCAATTATTGATTGTGAATAATAAAAAAAGGGATTTAAAAATTGATTTTATCTAATTATTTATATATCGTTAATGTAAGAAGCTTCTACTTCGTTATACATGTTTGGATAATTAATAAAACATTATCCAAACGTAAGTGGAGTTGCCGAAACTAGTCAACATAATAAAAACCATAGTGTTTTCAAAAAAAATTAACGTGTTTTATTAATTAATTTATATATCTTTTGTTTGCCGTGCTGACATAAATAGCTAAAAAGTATCTCCTAAAAAGGGAATAGAAGATTTGAATAAAAGAAAATATTGAAGATTTACGATATCGACGAGGATATCTTCTGCCTTAACATCCCAGCAAATAAAGGGTTTGAGTGAAAGAACTCAATTAATTGTGTTTATTTCGCTCAAAATTTATGTTTCCTTTTTTAAATTCATTATTATATTTACTATTCAAGAAAGAAAACCGAAAATAAATTAATTAATAAACAATATATTAAATTCCATTCTGATATCCACAAATAATAATTGGCGCAGTCGGTAGGATACCTGTTTCAAATCCTAATTCAATCTATTCCTATAATTATAGTGTCTTTAAAATAAACTCGTGATGATGAAGATATTAAAATTATAAGAATAGTTTGTATCAAGATTTAAATGAAATCGTTAAGTTTTTGTATGAATGTTTTCATTTTTTTATGTGAATGTTTTCACGATAAAATATTTTCGTATCGATCCGACTGGAGAAGTAAAAAAAATAATACAAATTTACCCTAAATAAGACGGATTTACTTGATTCCAATATATATATTTTTTAAAAGACGAGAATTGGAAACTGTATAATAATTGCTTCGGTAGATAATAATGGCCATGGAGGAGCGGTTGTCGTAAGCAAGGAGGGCCGTCGAGGAGGGCGGTGAGGGGGGGTGTGCGCGCGGAGGGCAGGAGAGAGCCGCTCCTGCAATTGATCGGGGGGAGGGAATCAAACATTGAGATTTCATCCCTTCGCCTCCTCATCCGCACACCACCCCTCGACATCGGTCTATTGATTTATACTCGAGTCCGAGGATGGACGCCGTAAGGTGGTACACTCCACTCACTCACTCTTACTCCCCCTCTCACTCCCGCCAACACTGCCGCCCCCGCCACGGCCGACCTCCTTCAATTCCTACTAATACACCGGAATATACTCCCTTTAAATGTGACCTATCGAATTCTCGCGAATATCACACAAATAACTCTAAGGTGTGTGTATTCTGGACGTAAAAATAGCCGGAAAAGCGTTTTCCTTCCACGCTTCCTTTTTTTTTCTATACAGATACAGAAAATAATGGAAAAGTTTATTGCGGAATAAAAAAAAACAACATACAATTCAGAAATAACTTTAGATCCGGTGTAAATGGCAAACGATCGGCACATCTTAATAAAAATAGTTTATATACTTAAACAAACTTAGTTTAAGAATAAACAACTTGATTGTATCAAAATAGTCACGAAGAGAATTGTTTTGAACGTTACTACGCGATAATCCATACTTACACTTTTAATTCAGTGTCACAATTTTTTCTTCCACGAGTAATAATTGGCGCAGTCGGTAGGATAACTATTTTTAAATTAAGGTAGAAACATCGTTACTTCTTAATTGTATCCAATCATGAAATCACCCTCTAAAATATCTAGTAAACAAACTGTTAAAATTTTTCTTAACGAGTTTAAGAATTTAAGAGCATTTTGACAATTATATTACAACTTTTTTTCCATTTTTGTTTTTGTAATATTACATTTATACTTATTATTATGTTTTTAAACTTGTATTTAATTTGAGTTACAAATAAACAAATTTATTATTATTATTTTATTTATTTAAAAATTCTCTTTTGAGACTTCTTTCAATTTCGGCATTTTTTTTCCAACTTGCTTTTAAAATTCGATACTAAATTTTTTACTAATTTGGAATCAAAAAATCTGTAAATTTGAAGAAATCTGAAACAGAAATTGAGAGTTCATGATAAATTAAAAGTTGTTAGTATGTCAGTATTTTATTAAGTAAAAAAATGTTGTTTGAAAGTTGTCAAGAAATTTAAAAAATGCTAAAACTAGACAAAAATTACGAAACGAGTAATAATTGGCGCAGTTGGTAGGATAACTATTTTTAAATAAGGTTGAAATCTCTTAATTTTATTCAATCATGTAATAATCATCCTCAACAAAAATTTAGTATGCTGTAATGGTCAAAATTTTCTTAACGAATTTAAGTATTTCTGAAAATTATATTAAAACTCTTTTTTTTTTCGTTCTTTCGTTTCATTAGAATTGCAAGAATTTTCCTTAATGATTCACTTTTGAGTCTTTGCAATTTCAGGATTTTTTTTTCAAATTGCTTATAAAGTTCGCGACAAAAAATTTTACTAATTTGGAATCAAAAGATCTGTAAATTTGAAGAAATCTGAAACAGTATTTTGAGAACTTTGAGAATTGATGATAAATTAAAAAAATGGTGATGTGGCCATCATAATACTTTCCCTATATTTTACTCGAAAACTATGCGGTTTATACAAAAAGGTTATTCTTAATAATTTATTCAATTTTGAATTCTCTACAATTATTTGTTATATAACTTTCATGTTGCTTCAATATTTTATTAGCAATTGGCAAAAAATGTCAAAAATTTCAATTTTTATTTTTTTTCTCGAAAGTTCAGAATTTTATGAAAAATATATTTTAACAAAATTTATTCAGTTTCTCATTCTCTTTAACTTTTGTTTGAAAAGTTTTGTAATATTTTTCATATTAAAAAAAATATCGGAAAAAAACAAAAAACGCCTCGAGTAAACACCCACTTCCGGTTTATGAATGTTTACCAAAAGCTTTTCAGTTCCAGTTTTTAACGATAAAACCTTACGTTTAAAGTTTCATCTCAATCGGATCACTCGTTTTTGAGATACAGCACCCACGGACAGACAGACAGACAGACAGACAGACAGACAGACAGACAGACACACACACAGACACAAAAATTTTTTTTCCAGAAATTAGTTTAATGGACTCAGGGTACCTCAAAACGGATATTTCCGCAAAAAAAATTTTTGAAAAAAAAATCACGATCACAATACTTCCCCTATATATACTTCGTATATAGGGAAAGTAAAAATGTTACTGTGTCAGTAGTTTATTAAGTAAAAATGTGTTGTTTGAAAATTGTTGAGAAATTTAAGAAACTGGATAAAAATTACGAAATTTTTCCAAACCAAAGTGAAAAATTTATGCTTTTGTACTTCCACAAATATCAAAAAAACTTGAACGAAAGCTTCAAGAACCCACCAAAGAATTTCTTGCACTTAGAAAGAAATATCCATTGAAAATTCATCTTTAATTTCTGTTATATAGACTTCTTGCATTTTCCAGAGATTTTTGTCTAGAATTTTAGAATTTTTCAGCATTTCATTCACATCTTGATAATTTTCCAATAACCCTTTCTTACCTTGTTCTTACCTAAAAAATCTTCCTTTAGTGATTCATAGTTATCACAGTAAATCCTCTTTTATAGATTTCTTAAAACTTTCTATAAATCTCTTTGCGAGAATTTTCATGAACAGAAAAAATGTTTTTTCATCTTTCTTTCTTGTAAACTATCAAATTTTTTTTAACCAGTTGAAGAATTTTAGAGGATTTTTTCAATTTCTTTAAAATTTTATTATTTTTTTTCTATTTTTCTTTAATTGGAGTTGCAAGAATTTTCTTTTATGAATTAAAAAAATATATATTTTTCTAGCATTTTTTTCTTGTTGAAGAATTTCAGAGTATTTCTTCTATTTCCTAAAAACTCACTAAAAATTGATAGAATTCTTTAAATAAATTTAGCAGAAATTTGTGGAAAATCCAAGAATACACAAAAATTATAAAAATTGACGATTAAAATTTTTGGAGTTTGGAAGGCAAGTGCTGCAAAATTTCGCGAAATCTGATGAAAGAATATTTGAAAAATCCAAGAAGAAAAGAGTTTATTAAATTTCTAAAAAAGAATCTGGAAAATTCAAGAAATATATTTATATATATATAAATAAATAAATAAATCTTTATTGGTTGTATAAAATAATATTACATAATATATATATATATATTCTTAACTTTATAAAATGACCAAAGGGTTATCGACCGTAGGTCTTTCTACCCTGGTTTGTCGTATCTTTAGTTTTCGTCATGATTGTTAACTGTCATTGTCTAACGAGGTGAAATGTTTGATGAATTCATATGTGGTTTCAGATGGGTGTTTGTATTTGGGAGGGATTTCGGGATTTCTGGAAATACATAGTTTATTTAGGAGCTCTAGATTTTTAGGATTCGTGGAGAATTTTTGGGAGAGGGCTAATAGGCGGTCTTGGATAGGTGTAATTCCGGTGCTATTGTAGAGTAGGACGTTCGATGGATTATATAAGGGGTTATGTGGATGTCGTATTTTAGTTAAAATGCGGAGGGATGATCGTTCAGCAATTTGGATATGTTTTAATACGGAGGGGCGGGATTGGGATAGAAGAACGGCTCCATAGTCCAGCATAGGTCTACATATCATTTTATAAATATGTGTGGCGGTGTTTATATTTATACCTTTTCCTCTATAAGTGAGGCATCTAAAGTGTTTTGCTCTAGCACGGATTTTGTTTTTAATGGCCAGTGTATGCTTCTTGAAATTAAATTTTGGGTCAAATAATACGCCGAGATATTTGCAGGTTGGGGATGATGTAATGCGGGTATTGTTGATGGTAATTGAATGAGGAGTAGGTGGAATGTGATGGAAAGGTATTATAAGTTTGGATTTTAATGGATTTATTTTGATTCTCCATTTGTTAAACCATGATTCAATTTTGTTGGAAAATTGCTGGAGGGAGGAAATGGAATTTTGTATGTTATTAGAGTGGACAATGAGAACAGTATCATCTGCAAATTGGAGAGGGTATGCTAAAGGATTAAAGTGGTCAGGGTTTGGGTGGTAAATATCGTGGCAGTATAAGTTATATAGGATGGGGGAGAGAGGGGATCCTTGAGGGACACCTTGCTCTGGAGTAAAGGTAGTGGAAAGATTGTTATGTATTCTAATTTGTAAGGATCTATTTTGTAGGAAGTTGGCTATTAGGATAATGAGGTGCTTGGGTAGATTAAGAATGTAGCATTTATATAAAAGCCCTCGATGCCATACGGAGTCAAAGGCTTTTTTAATATCTAAAAAAAGCATAGATGATTTTCTACCCTCCAGATGGGCTGTCTCGCAGTTTGATGTAAGAATTGTGAGGGGAAGGGTTGTGGAACGATTGGGTAAGAAACCAAATTGGTATGTTGGGATATATTGGCTAATGGTTGACATAAGTTTGCGTTTAATAAGAGATTCGAAGAGCTTACCAAGAACAGGGAGAAGTGTGATGGGGCGGTAGCTGGAAGTTAAGGAAGGATCTAGATTTGGTTTTGGAATACATGTTATAATACCATGTTTCCATTCTGTAGGGAAATATTGGTGGCGGTAATTATGGTTAAATATTTTAAGGATATATTGGTGGATATTGTCATTAAGGGATTTTATTATACGTCGATGGATATTGTCATGTCCTGGAGCTGTGTTTTTTCCTTTATTTAGGATGTCATAATAGTCCGTCTCGTCTAAAATATCATCGTCTGGTGGAAGTGAGGGGTGAATGGGAAATGTGTCGTACCAGGAATTAACTGTCTCAAGTAGTGTGTTGTCAAATGAGTCGTCTTGCGAAAATAAGAAGGTGTCTTTGAAATAATTCTTAAATATGTCTGCGATTTGTTCGGAATCATTAGTTAAAGTATTCGTGGTTGGATCGAGAATGTATTGAATCTTGTCACTCTTTCTATATTTTGTTAACTTCTTAATTTCCGTCCAGTAAGTCTTGCCTTTCATGCTATTTATGTTTTCACAAGCGTTTATCCATGTCTCTTTCTTGTATTCGTCTATTAGTCGGTGTATGTCTTTGTTCAGTTTGTTAAATTTTTGTCTAAGTTCTATTGTGTCTGTTATTTTAATATCACGATATAATTGTCTTTTGAATTTAATAAGTCTTAGGATATAGTTAGGTAGAGGATATTTGTATGTTTGCTTAGTTTGTTTAGGAGTGTGTTTAAGGATTGTGGATGAAAGCAGGTTATTAAATTTGGTTATAACATCGGGATTTGGGGAAGGATTGTTCTTAATAAACGTCTCCATATCATCATTAACCTTATCTGTATTGCATTTTTGAAAATTATAGATACTAACAGGAGTGGGCAATGGGATATGTTGTTGAATATTTAGGTCAAATTGGATTGAAAGATGGTCGGAACACAAATCAGGAATGAGGGATACGGGTGTTATTAAGTGACTTAGGTTTTTTGTACATAATAAGATATCGGGAGTTGATGGTGGATTATTGTTCATAATGAAGGTGGGAGGTGTTTTAATTTGAGTAAAATTAGATTGGGATAGGAAGGAAGATAGGTGGCGAGCTTTGGTTTTATTGATATTAAAATCACCTACAATAATTACATTATCATACAGCGATGCTTTGGTGAATATGCTATCTTCTATCTGGGAGTGTGGATGGATATATATAAGAAATAGGTGGATAGTATAAGAAGGGAACACTAAGGTACAGTGAATACATTCATTTAACGGATTGTTTATTTTTGGGGAATTTGCTTTGCCGAGGTTTAAAGAAGGATGTACTGCTATCACAGATCCTCCCCTATGGTTATCATTGTGGATGGAAGATAGATTCTGAATTGTGGACCAGTTTTTAAAGGTGTATGGTGTTTTGTGTTTGGTTTCTACCATTAAGTTTATATGAATAGGATTGTTGGACAGGTAATGGGAGAGTAGATGGGATTTGTTCGTTAGGGAATTAATGTTGGAGTATAAGAAGCGTACACTAGCCATTTTTAGTTACGATAGTATTACCTATGTGGACTCCATCCTTTGGGGCGACTGGAGGGATGATGTGCGGTTGTTCTATGTCGAACATTACGATGAACATTCTATTGCCTGAAAATGATGCGTGAGTGTCTATATTAAATGATCGTATAAATCGTTCTCGAAGTTTTTTTAATAAGTCCTGTCGGTTATTGTTGTTAGGTGAATTTATTTCTGTGGTATAACAGTCCAGTATGAAGTCATGAATTGTGAGTGGTTGATGAACGCGAGATGTCTTTGTCAATGTCTGGTCCATTTCTGTTGTCTTCTTGTTTGTGTTGTGGATTTTGATGTTAGGGATACCATCTATAGGCTGCATTGGACGTTTAGGGCATTTTGTAGACCACGCACCATGTGTAGTGTCTCCGCAGGCCTTGCATTTCTCTGGTAGGGTGGTCTGGCAGGAACTCGTGTGGTGATTTCCGGAACATTTTGCACATGTAGTGATTTCCTTGCAGTCGGCTGTTTTGTGGTCGTATTTCGAGCATTTATTACATGGTAGGGGGATTGGATTTGGAGCAAAACTTTCTTCAACCGGGTATGATTTAAACATATATTTGAAACCGTCGTGTAAGAGTTTTGTATATGATTCATGTGATCCTGTGATTATACGGATGATGCGTGTTTTTTCGTTTGTAGCTTTGGAAATAATTCTCTTACAATAACGATGTTCGATTTGATTTTTTGTTAATTGGGCGCTAATTAAGGCATCTTCTATTTCTGGCTCTACACTTCTTATAACACAACAATACGTGGGAGCCGGATACGTTTTTTGGCGTGGAGTATTTTGAGTTTCAGAATATGTCGCAATAATGTTGATAGTTTTTAAATGGTTTAAATAGCCTTCAAGAGTTTTCTTATCTATGTTAGACTTAATCAGAAATCCAAATTTTGTTTTGATAATTTCCAAGTCTGTACTGAAGTTTAATTCTGCCCACAATGTTGCTATTTGGATTCTTGATAATTCTTTAATTGTTTTAAATGTATATGTATATTTATACTGTGAAGTTATCGGTTTTACTTGTGGGTTATGATTTATAATTGTATGTTGTGTTGTTTGTGGTGTGTTTTGTGCGGGTTGTGGTGTTTTAATTGTGTTTGGTTGTGTTGGTTGATTTATTTTAGTTGGATTTAATTGTTGTTGTGATCGTGTAGTAATTATGAAAGTGTCGTCTTCAATATTTTGTGAATTCGTAGCGTGGATTTTTTTAAGTATATTTTGTAGTGTACGGTTTGTAGTCGCGATATTTGCTACGTTCGTATTGTTTATGTTAGATTTTTTTGTGTTAAAACTAACCGATTTTTTCGGCCGACCTCTTTTCTTACCAGCGGTTTGATATCCCGAGGTCGTTGGCTGTGAGCGTGGATTGTATTCTGTGTCTGTTTCCATTTCGATGTATTCGCTGTCGTCTTCTTCTTCTCCACTCATTTTTTCCAGGAAGACGTCCTATGAAGGACGGGTCCGGAAGTGTGTTGTAGATATATACTCTTGTTATTAACACACACGTTGTTTATAACTTCGATTTTCACTTTAAACTTTCCTAATTGCTCGGAGGATAATTCGGCACGTCCGAACGCTGTGAATTCTCGGAGCGGAATGTATTTATATATATTTTTCCAACAATTTCAAAAGAAATGTTTGGTTAAGAAAAAGAAAAATAACATTGGAATATTATCAAAAAGAATTGTAAAAATGCTGAAAAACATCTGGATACTTTTAAAAATCTGAAATTGAAAAAAATTACGAAAATTTTCAGTTGCTGGAAAAAATCTAGGTTCCTACAGTCTTACAAATAATAATAATAATAATTGCAAACTGTCAACATTTTCTTAACGAGTTGAAGAATTTCAAAGTGATTCTTCTATTTCCTAAAAAATTTCCTTTCTAAAGCAAAAAAAATCTCTGTATATTCTTGGAATTTTCAAAAATTTCTACAAACTTTATTTAAAGAGGTTTAGAAATGTTATGCTTTCAAAGTCTTTTAATTTATAGGAAGTTTTACCTGGAAATGGCTAATAATTTTCTTAGAGGGCGCCTGAATTTACAAATTGGAAAAAAAAAATTTGAAGGTGCTTGAATTTTCTCTATGTTAAGTGTACTTCTTGAAAATTTAAAGAAATCTCGATGGGAAGTTTCTCTAAGATTCAGAAACAATTAGCAATTAGGAAAAAATCCCGAAATTGCAAGAAAATTAAAGAAAATTCTCACAATTCTAATTAAAGAAAAAATGGAAAGAATTTTGTAATACAGTTTTTAGAAAATAGAAGAAATGCTTTGAAACTCGCTAAGAAAATTTTGACAGTTTACAAGAAAAAGTCCTCTTGGATTTAAAAAAAATCTTTCATTAGATTTCACGAAATTTGCCTTAAACTAAAATTCTTAAAATTGTTTATTGGTAAATTGAATTTTTAAATTAATGAAATTTCCAGAAACTTCTTCTTTAAATTATAGATATTTTCAGCAATTTCGTTTTATTATTAGAATTTTTTAGTATATTTTCATTTTTTTAAGAATTGTCCAACAAGAATTATTTATCCATATCGTTAGAATCTTTTCTTTTTAGAAATTTTCCAGTACTTTTATCTAAAAATTGCAAAAATTTTAGTCGCGAATTTTATAATTTTCTTGGAGGATTTTTGAATTTTCTATTAATTTTTCTTTTCGAATTGTTTATTTGTAAATTGAATTTTTGAATTAATGAATTTTCCAAAAGCATTTTCGTTAACTATAAAAATTATATATATATAAAAATTAACAATATCAGCAATTTCGTTTTATTTTTAGAATTTTTCAGTATATTTTCAATTGTTTAAGAACAACTATTTTTCAGAAATTACTTATCCAAGTCATGAGAATCTTTTTAGAATGTTTATGAATATTAATAAATTTTTTAATTGAAATTTCTCTTCACGTAACTCAAAAACCAATAATATAAATATTTAGAAATTTCTTATTCAGATTTCTACCAAAAATTTCTTTCCTAAATTGTAAAAAAATCTTTGTTCATTCTTGGATTTTCTAGAAATTTCTACTAAATTTATTTAATGATGTCTAGAAATTTCTCTTCTTTCCTTCAAATGTTTCTTACAGGAAGTCATTTTTTTTTCTTAGAGGATGTCTGAATGTTTAAGAAATTCCTTTCCCAAATTGCGAAAATTTTCTTAGAAGCTGTTTGAATTTTCAGAAATTTCTCTATGCGTTAAGTGTACTTCTTGAAAATTCTGCAAGGGAAATTTCTCTAAAATTCAGAAACAGTTTTACCAATTAGGCAAAAGATCCCGAAATTAGAAGAAGTCTCAATTAAAGAAAAAAAACAAGAGGAAACGAGTTTATGGAGAAAATTCTGGAAAATTTAAGAAATCTGAAAAAGATTTTTCCAACAATTTCAAAAGAAAATGTTTTGGATAAGAAAAGTAAAAAGAACGTCGTCGGAATATTATCAAAACAATGGGAGAAATGCTGAAAAATATCTGGATACTTTTAGAAATCTGAAATTGGAAAAAAACAGAAAAATTACGAAAATTTTCAGTTGCTAGACTGAAACACTCTTGAAATTTCCAAAAAAAATTTAATTAAAGTAATTGCAAACCGCGAGACGATCAGTAATTAAAGTTAATATGTATATGTAGGGTGGGTGGGTGGCCTCTATCCCACCCCCAGTCAGTAAAACATCATCAAAAATTATTTGAAAAATGTGTTTGAATAAATCTTTTTGGAGATTTGCAATTATTATGTATTTATTTATATTTTACAACTTTTAATTAAAACCCTCGCTTATGTTTTACTGATTGGCGGGTGGGATAGAGGCCACCCACCCACCCTCCATATACATATTAATTTCAATTACTGATCGTCTCGTGGTTTGGAGTAAAATTAATTACAAAACTTTTTGAATCCAAAGAAGTTCAAATGGTAAAATTTTTGAGTGCATAAATTAGTTAAAAGATGATGCATGATGGGTGGGCAGACTGAATAAATAATAATAAATCTTAATTAAATAAGATTAGCTACAGAAAGTCATTCATGTTTGAACTTAAATTCTTTAAGAAAATTTTTGGCTATTTGCAAGAAAAACTCCTTAAAAATTGAAGGACTTCTAATTAATAAATTTCTAGACCTTTTTTAGCAGAAATTTCTGGAGAATCGAAGAATAGACAAAGATATATTTTACAATTTCTAAAACATTTTGTATATATTACAAATACAAAGTCTCGCCACGAGTTAAATGAGAAACTAGTTCTAGAAAAATTATTTATAAACATTCCAAAAAGAATTCTAATGATTCGGATAAATAATTCCTGAAGAAAAGTTGTTGGAAAATCCTTAAAATTGAAAATATACTGAAAATAAAACGAAATTGCTGAAAATTTTTATAATCTAAAGAAAAAGCTTCCGGAAAATTCATTAATTCAAAGATTCAATTTATTTAAAAACAATTCGAGAAGAAAAATTAATACAAAATTCAAAAATCTTTCAAGAAAATTATAAAATTCGCGTCTAAAAGTTTTGCAATTTGTAAAGAAAAAATGCTACACAATTTCGTGAAATCTGAAGAAAGAATCCAAGAGGAAAAGAGTTTAGTGAATTTTTAAAAGCATTTCTGGAATATTCAAGAAATCTATGTACATACATTTTTCCAACAATTCCAAAAGAAAATTTTTGGATAAACAAAAGAAAAATAACGTCGTCGGAATATCATCAGAACAAATGGGAGAAGTGCTGAATATCTGTTAACTTTTAGAAATCTGAAATTGGAAAAAAGACAAAAATTACGATAATTTTCATTTGCCGGAAAAATCTGTGTCCCTACACTCTTGCAAATATCCAAAAATTACTCAATGTTTCAAGAACCTTCTAAGAAGAAAATTCTAGCAATCAAGAATTTTTTATATAAATTTTAAACTACGTAAAGCTGAAAATTTTGTAATTAAAGTTATTGCAAATCGCGCGACAGTCAATAATTAAAGTTAATATGGATATGTAGAGTGGGTGGGTGTTCTCTATCCCACCCTCCAGTCAGTAAAACATCATCAAAAATTATTTGAAATATTTGTATGAATACATCAATTAAAAATTGGGTTTGCTTGCATTTTACCACTTCTAGCTAAAACCCTCACTTAATTTTTACTGATTGGAGGGTGGGATAGAGGCCACCCACCCACCCTACATATACAAGATCACTTTAATTGCTAATCGTTGATGATTTTGCTGCTAAAAACAATCAAACCCTTTATGCAATAAAAAAAAATAAAACAAAATCAAAATTTATGTTTAGATATAAATGACTTTCTATAGCTAATCTTATCTAATTTAGATTTGAAATCTGCCCACCCATCATGCATAAAAATTTTATTAATTCACTCACTCAAAAAATTTTACCGTTTGAATTTCTTTTTTCTTCAAAAAGTTATTGTAAACCGCGAGACGACAAGGAATTAAAATTTATATGTAATGGCAGTTGACAGATGATAAAGGCAAATGACATCTAATAGATGAAACAAAACAAAAAACAAATGATTTATGACAGATGAGAGTCAACAGACGACATGTGTCAAATGACATCTAATAGATAACACGAAACAAAAAAACAATTGTTCAATGACAGATGACAGGTGACAGAGTCATATGACAGAGAAGAGTAAACAGATGACATATGACAAATGCCACCTAATAGATAACAAGAAACAAAAAAACAAATGATTAATGATGTCACAAAAGCAAATGACAGATGAGAGTCAACAGATGACATTTGGCAAATGATACCTGACAGATAATAAGAGTAACAAGTAAACAGATAACAAGAAACAAAAAACAAATGATTAATGACAGATGACAGGTGACAAAAGCAAATGACAGATGAGAGTCAACAGATGACATTTGGCATATGATATCTAACAGATAACAAGAAACCAAAATTAAATGTTTGATGACAGGTGACAAATGACACCTAATACAGCTAACACAAAACAGAAAACAAATTACCATTGACATATGACAGGTGATAAAGGCAAATGGCAGGTGACAGTAAACAGATGACATGTGTCAAATAACATCTAATAGATAACACGACACAAAAAAATAAATCTTTAATGACAGATGACAGGTGCCAGAGGCATATGACAGATGAGAGTAAACAGATGACATGTGGCAAATGACACCTTATGGGCAATAAGAAAAAAAACAAATGATTAGTGACAGATAACAGGTCATAAAAGCAAATGACAGATGAGAGTCAACAGATGCCATTTGGCAAATGATACCTAACAGATAACAAGAAACAAAAAACAAATGATTAATAACGGGTGATAAAGGCAAATGACTGATAAGAGTAAACAGATAGGATTTGGCAAATGACACCTAATAAATAACAAGAAAGAAAAAAACAAATGATTTATGACAGGTGACAAACGCAAATAACAGATGAAAGTAATCAAATGACATATGACAAATGACACCTAATACATAACACAAAACAGTTGAAAAAAAACAATTTTGAAATAAAAAGAAAACTTTAAAATTTAATTAAAATCTAATCAAACCGCACAATTGATTTTCTAAGAACTCCACGTTTATATTTTGTATAAAAATATTTAAAAAAAATATATAAGAAAAAAATAATTTAAAATTTAAATTTAAAATCATTAAAAAAAAATTAATTAGAAACAGTCAAAAGTTTATATATTAAAAATTTTTGTCAAATTCTTCCAAAAATTGATAATTGAAAACAGTTGGAATTTTAAGCAAAAAAAAAAAACAATTGGTAATTAAATTTTTAAAAATTCTGAAAAAAAATTGTTTCAAGTACGTAAAATAATAATTGAAATTTTGCCTTTAAAAACAGTTGAAGTAATAATTGCAAATTTTCTACGAACAATAATTTAAAAAAAATAATAATTAATACAAAAATTTATTAATCAAAATATGCAACTAACTTTTTTGGTATCACTTCTTCACTTATTTTACAAAGAAGTGATAAGAAAAGGTAATTTGTTTTATTTTTAATTTAATAATAAAAACAGTTGAAAAGGAAGAACAAATGAAAATAATTTAAAACATATAAAATATCGCAACAAAAGAATATTATTTCAAAACTTTTGACAAGTAAAAATAACAGTGATTTTGTCTTTAATATGTAAAAGAAACAATTGAGAATTTACCATATTATTATGAAGGTGCCATATTCTTTAAATTAATAATTAATCAATAATAATATTATTGATAATTAATCAATTGAGAATTTGTTTAAACAAACAATTGAAAATTTCCTATAAACAAAAAAACAATTTATATTTTCTTTGTTTCTTTTGGAGTGTTTGTAAATGTCCAAGATTTTTAACAGTTTTAGTAAATAAATGTTTTATTTGGTCAGAAAATAATAATTAATTAGTTAAGCTTGGCATTTACAAACAGTTGAAAAAACAGAAACATTTTAACACGATTAGCTTAAAACTTCTAAATTAAATACAGAATTTTATTTAAACAAATATAACGAGAGTCCAACAATTATTGTAGTCCCGGGTGATTGTTTCTTACTTCATAAAAATTAACCTATATATTTAAATATTTGTATTTAAAATGTCACTTCAATTATCTGGCACATGTAAGAATCGACTTACGTCTTTAATTCCAACGCCACCCGGGACTATAATAATTGTTGGACACCCGTTATAATTTTTGACATATTTACTAGGCAACCCAATTTACACGAATTAGATTCATTTTTTAAGTATCGACTATAATACCCTAAATCGATTATACTTATTAATTTGTGTATAGATTTTAAAAACAAAACGTTTTATTTAAATCCTTTACAGCGTTTCCTTAAGATTAATTAAGATGATTACGTTGTGGGAAATTTGTTACAATTTTCATTTCGCGCGAACTGTCAAAAAAAAAAACAAGAGCGCAATTTGTCCGTACGTGTCGAGAGGAAGTTTTGAAAAATTACGAATCGTGTCCGGGTGATGCAATTTGTAATTTTCTACGAGCTTTGTTCGAGTAAGTACATCCTTAATTTATAGTTATTAAAATAATGGACCTTATAATTGGTTCGAATTGAAATCGTTAAAGTAATCGTCCGCTTTGAGATAACTAATAACGACGACATGTGAATTGCGCACACATTACAAACCGTTGAAAGGTTTGATAATAATAATAATAATAAAGAAAACGATAATAAACAATAAAGAAAACAAGAAGTGAAGTAAGGAATATAAAATAAAGTACTAAAAACCTTTTTTCGCACAGTTTATTTGAAATTGGTATTTCATATAGTGAAGAAAGGTTTGTAGTGCTTTTTCCACAGTTTATTTCAAATTTGATATTTCAAATAAACTGCGAAGAAAGGTTTTTAGTGCTTTATTTTATAATCAAGTTTATCTTCACGTAACTATATCCAATTAATTTACTAAGTAAAGAATAAACTGAGTTTTATTTTCATTTTCAAAATTCTTCACGTAAACTAAAACCAACATTAGTAATTAGCTAAATTTAATATATTTGTTTTTACGAAAAGTGTGTATACGATTCATATAAAAAAAGAGAAATATAATTGATGCAAATGTGCCATGCTGGTGTAATAACTTCTTAATTATATAAATCGTTGCCTGGCCTGGAATCGATCAAACTTTCCTCGGGGTATAAAATAATTCGGACGTCTTTTTTTATATGTGTGTGTGATATTATTCAAGCTCATGACTAGAAGTCTCGTAGGCAATTACGGTAATGATATTCTTCATTTAACAGTGGGAATGTGTAATTTTCGGTAACAGTGGTTCGGATTTTTAAATTACGGTTCTATGCATGATTGCTCGACACAGAAGTCGACCAGACTAGGTCATGTAATGGATTTCTACTCTAGTTGTTAATAATACGATTCTTTAATTGTTTTGTTTATAGACAAACGATTAATTCATATCTTCTATCAATGATCTTAGACATCCGTGCTTTATGTAATTATATTTTTTACTTACAAAATATATGAAAATTATAATTAAAGTATAAGTAATTTAAAGATTTTAGATCATATACAAAAGCCAATTTTTGTTTTGTTTTCTTGGAGATATAAAATACAGAAAATAAACAACGAAATGTCAGGAGGTAAATTAAGCAAGAAAATACACTAACGACAAAGTAAATAATAACGTCTTACTGATTGAACCCTCGTTAATTAACCGAAACGCATTTACCTCCCCCTCCCGCATCCGCGCAATTTTTTTCTTTTCCAAACGGAAGAAATTGAAATTTTCAATCTCCCCGGCGCTTCCGTCATTTCCACTTTCCGCATTACGCCGACGAATTTATTTACGTGGAGAACGGTGCCGAAGATGTGAAATAAATCAATTATATATATGGTATATATACACACACTCTTCTCTCTTTTTTTTATTGTGGAATTGAACGTCTCTGCAGATAATTTCCTCTTTTCGTATTTTTATTGGAGGCAATAAATGGCGATAAATGAGAGGGCGAGCGAGAGTTTCTTGCGGGGAGTGTACTACTTGCATGTGCGTATCGGTTCGGATGGGGGGTGGGTGGTGTAGGGGGTAAAGGAGGAAAGAAAGGAAAGCGCGCCGGGAAACCTTGGATCGGGGATAGATTCGTGATAATGCGGCATTGCCGCATTCTTCGCACGAGCGCTGCGCAATTTTCTTAATTGAAAGCGTTAAAAGTCGTTCGATTCCTGAAAGCACAGAAGCAAAAAGAAAAATTAGTAATGGAAAGAAAACGTCAATGTCTTTATTATTATTTAAAATTTAGACTGTGGAAAAATTTGAGGTTAAATTTTGTTTAAAGTTTAAAAGGTGTGTGGGTGGCCTCTATAATAGTTTAAATAATTTTTGATGATGTTTTACTGATTGGAGGGTGGGATAGAGGCCACCCGCCCACCCTACATATACATATTAACTTTAATCACTGACCGACTCATGGTTTGCAATAACTTTAATTACAAAATTTGAATAAAAAAAATTGACAAAGTAAAATTTTTGAGTGCGTAAATTAATAAAAATTAATCTGCCATTTGCCTTTATCATCTGTCGTCTGTCATTAATCATTTGTTTTTTGTTTCATTTTATCTATTAGGTGTCATTTGCCTTTATCAACTGTCAACTGTCATTAATCATCAATTTTTTGTTTCGTACTAACTATTATATGTTATCTGTTTACTGTCATCTGTCATTAGCCTGTGTCAACTGTCATCTGTCATTTGCCTTTATCATCTGTTTTTTTTTTGTTTCTTACTATGTGTCATATGTGTAAATTGGGTTGCCTAATAAATAAAAAAAACAATAAATGAATAATAATCAGGATTGTGGTGACCGTTACTATGTGATATTTCATTTTCTTCAAATGTAGGATGAAATAAAACACTTAAGGCAGAAAGGTCGATAGCCTTTTGACAAACTAACATACTAAAACACCATTCATTATTTATTATATATAAATGTTAACTTGTAAAAATTTTGTCAATAAAAATGTGTATTATTATTATTATTTATTAAAACACTTATTTTCTATGTTTTATTTTTACCAATGTTTAAATAACCATTGAAAATAGTGTTTTATTTTATGCTAGATTTGAATAATAATCATCTTTATTTGTACATCCCAAAAAATTAAATGAGAGAAAAAACAAATTTTTAATACATATACACGTATTTAATTTTATAAAAAGTTAACTGTTTTTAGCTAATTGTCGATATTTTTTTTTGTTAATTTAACTAATTTAAAAGAAAATGTTTCTGTTTTTTCAACTGTTTGTAAATGCCAAGATTTAACTAATTCATTAATAGTTTCTGATCAAATGAAACACCTATTTACTAAAACTGTTAAAAATCTTGGACATTTACAAACACTTCAAAAGAAACAATGCGAAATATAAATTGTTTTTTTTTTGTTATAGGAAATTTTCAATTGTTTATTTAAACCGATTCTCAATTGATTAATTATTAATTTAAACAATAGATGACACCTTTATGGTAATATCGTAAATTCTCAATTGTTTTCTTTTACATATTAGAAACAAAATCACCGTTAATGTTTTAATTATTCAACTGTCTTTTTAGTCGTCAAAACTTTTGAAATAATTTTCTTTTGTTGCGATATTTTTAATGTTTTAAATTATTCTCATTTGTTCTTCCTTTTCAACTTTTTTGTTTTATTTTAAATTCAAAATAAAACTAATAACTTTTTAGTATCACCTATTTGTCAAACAAGAAGAAGTGATACGAAAAAAGTTTGTTGCTTATTTTGGTTTATAAAAATGTGTTTTAATGTTTTAATTTTTTAAATTATTGTTTATAAAAAAATTTCAATTATTATTTCAACTGTTTTTAAAAGCCAAATATTAATTATTATTTTACGTCTTTTAATTGTATCAATTGTTTTTTTTTTTTTCAAGATTTTGTTTAGAAAATTACCAATTTTGTTTTTTTTTCTTAAAATTCCAACCGTTTTTAATTGTCAATTGAAAAAAAAAAATTAATTATTGTTTGTAAAAAAATTACAAGTATTACTTTAACTGTTATTAAAAGTAAAATTTCAATTATTAAAAAAAATAAAATACAAGAAAAAATAAATGTTTAATTAAGTCTTTCAAAAAAATCAAAATTTAATTAAAAACATTTATTAAAAATTATTTTAAAAAAATGTTAAAATCTTTCAAAAAAACAAAATTTAATTAGAAACAGTTGAAAATTTTAAGAAATGTCAAATTTTTCCAAGAATTGACAATTTATTTATTTATTTACAGCAATTGAAAACGGTTGGAATTTTAAGAAAAGAAAAAAACAATTGGTAAATTTCTGAAAAAAAAATTAATGTTTCTTTACGTATTTGAAACATCAACCATTTTCAATTGCCAATTTTTGTATTTGACATTTTTCAACTGTTTTTAAAAAAAATTGATTTTTTTTGAAAGATTTTAACATTTTTTGATTTTTTTTTTATTGATTTTTTTTTAATTATAAAAAATATAAAGTTCTTAGAAAATCAATTGTTATGAAGTTATATTTTTATTGAAATTGTTTTTGTTTTCACTTTTTGTAAAAACCCAACTGATTTGCCACATATCATCTGTTTACTATCATTTGTCACATGTCTTTGTCACCTGTCATATGTCATTAATCATTTGTTTTTTGTTATCTGTTAGGTGTCATTTACCATAAATGGCACCTCTCATCTGTCATTTGTTTTTTATGTTCTTTGTTAACTCTTAGGTGTCATTTTCCTTTGTCATCTGTCATCAAACATTTGTTGTTATCTGTTAGGTGCCATTTGCCACCTGTCACCTGTCATCTGTCATGTGTTTTTTTATGTTTTTATGCTCTTAGGTGTCATTTGCCTTTGTCTGTCTTTGTCTGTCATCAAATATTTCTTTTTTGTTATCTGTTGGGTGCCATTTGCCACATGTCACATGTCATCTGTCATTTGTTATAGGTTATGTTCCTTGTTAACTCTTAGGTGCCATTTGCCACATGTCATATGTCATTTGTTTTTTATGTTTTTATGCTCTTAGGTATCATTTGCATTTGTCATCTGTCATCAAACATTTGTTTTTTGTTATCTGTTGGGTGCCATTTGCCACATGTCAACTGTCATCTGTCATTTGTTTTTTATGTTCCTTGTTAACTCTTAGGTGTCATTTGCCTTTGTCATCTGTTATCAAACATTTGTTTTTTGTTATCTGTTGGGTGACATTTGCCACATGTCATCTGTCATTTATTTTTTATGTTCCTTGTTAACTCATAGGTGTCATTTGTCTTTGTCATCTGTCATCAATCATTTGTTTTTTGTTATCTGTTAGGTGCCATTTGTCACATGTCACCTGTCATCAATCATTTATTTTTTGTTTCTTGTTATCTGTTTACTCTCATCTCTCATTTGCCTTTGTCACCTGTCATCTGTCATCAAACATTTGTTTTTTGTTATCTGTTGGGTGCCATTTGCCACATGTCAACTGTCATCTGTCATTTGTTTTTTATGTTCCTTGTTAACTCTTTGGTGTCAATTACCGTTGGCATCTGTCATCAAACATTTATTTTTGTTATCTGTTGGGTGCCATTTGCCACATGTCAACTGTCATCTGTCATTTGTTTATGTTCCTTGTTAACTCTTTGGTGTCAATTGCCATCTGCATCTGTCATGAAACATTTATTTTTTGTTATCTGTTGGGTGCCATTTGCCACATGTCAACTGCCATCTGTCATTTGTTTTTTATGTTCCTTGTTAACTCATAGGTGTCATTTGCCTTTGTCATCTTTCATCAATCATTTGTTTTTTGTAATCTGTTAGGTAGTATTTGCCACATGTCACCTGTCATCTGTCATTTGTTATTTATGTTCCTTGCTAACTCTTAGGTGTCATTTGCCTTTGTCATTATGTCATCAACCATTTGTTTTTTGTTATCTGTTAGGTGCCATTTGTCACATGTCATCTGTCATCAACCATTTATTTTTTGTTTCTTGTTATCTGTTATGTGTCATTCGCTATATGTCATCTGTTTACTCTCATCTGTCATTTGCCGTTGTCACCTGTCATCTGTCACTAATCATTTGTTTTTTTTTGTTTTGTATTATCTATTAGATATCATTTGCTATATGTCATTTGTTTACTGTCATCTGTCATTTGCTTTTGTCACCTGTCATTTGTTTTTTTGTTTCTTGTTATCTATTAAGTGTTACTCTCATCTGTCATTTGCCTTTGTCGCCTGTCATCTGTCACTAATCATTTGTTTTTTCTTGTTATTTATTAGGAGTCATTTGCCATATGTCATTTGTTCATTCGCATCTGTCTTTTGCCTTTATCATCTGTCATCTGTCATTAATAATTTGTTTTTTGTTTCTAGTTATCTATTAGGTGTCATTAACCAGTTATCACCTGTTTACTCTCATCTGTCATTTCCCTTGTCATCTGCCATTAAACACTTATTTTTTGTTTCTTGTTATCTATTATGTCATCTGCCACATTTAATCTGTTGACTCTCACCTGTCATTTGCCTTTGTCACCTATCATCTGTCATTAAACATTTGTTTTTAGTTTCTAGTTATCTATTAACTTATTTTTTATTTCTTCATGTTTATTAGGTGTTATTTGCCACATGTCATCTGTTTTCTTTCATCTGTCACCTGTCATTTGCCTTTGTAACCTGTCATCTGTCATCAATCATTTGTTTTTTTGTTTCGTGTTATCTATTAGGAGCCATTTGCCACATGTCATCTGTTTACTCTCATCTGTCATTTGCTTTTGTCACTTGTCACCTGTCATTAATTATTTGTTTTTTGTTTCTAGTTACCTATTAGCTTATTTTTTATTTCTTGTTTATTAGGTGTCATCTGTTTTCTCTCATCTGTCACCTGTCATTTGCCTTTGTAACACGTCATCTGTCATCAATCATTTGTTTTTTGTTTCGTATTATCTATTAGGCATCATTTACTAAATGTCATCTGTTTACTCTCATCTGTCATTTGCGTTTGTCACCTGTCATATGTCATTAATCATTTGTTTTTTTTTTTGTTTCTTATCATCTATTAGGTGTCATGTGTTTACTCTCATTTGCCTTTGTCACCTGTCATCTGTCATCAATTATTTGTTTTTGTTTTGCTTCGTGTTATCTATTAGGTGTCATGTCATCGGTTTACTCTCATCTATCATTTGCCTTTGTCGCCTGTCATCTGTCATTCATTTGTTTATTGTTATCTATTAGGTGTCATATGTTTACTATCATTTATTTTTGTTTTGTTTCCTGTTATCTATTAGGTGTCATTTGCTAAATGTCATCTGTTTACTCTCATCTGTCATTTGCCTTTGTCACCTGTCATCTGTCATTCATATGTTTCGTGTTATTGTCACGTGTCATTTGTTTACTATCATCTTTGTAATCTGTCATCTGTCATTAATTTGTTTCTATCCATTAGATGTCATTTACCACGTGTCATCTGTTTACTATCATCTGTCATTTGTCTTTGTAGCCTGTCATCTGTCATTAACAATTGTTTTTTTTTGTTTCTTGTTATCTATTAGGTGTTATTTGCCACGTGTCATATGTTTACACTCATTTGTCATTTGCCTTTGTCTCTTGCAATCTGTCATTAATCATTTGTTTTTTTTTTCTTTCGTGTTATCTATTAGATGTCATTTGCCAAATGTCATCTGTTTACTCTCATCTGTCTTGGTCCTTGATCTTTGTCACCTGTCATCTGTCATCATTTGTTTTTTTGTTTCGTATAATCTATTAGAGCCCTACACCGAAAGGTAGAAGGGCATTAGATTAAATTAAATAAATAAATAAATAATCTATTAGGTGTCTTTTGCCACATGTCATCTGCTTACTCTCATCTGTCATTTGGCTTTCTCATCTGTCATTAATCTTTTGTTTTTTGTTTCTTGTTATCTATTAGGTGTCATTTGCCATATGTCATCTGTTTACCCTCATCTGGCATATTTAGGAAACAAAACAAAAAATGATTAATGACAGATGACAGGTGACAAAGGCAAATGACAGATAGTTCGCTATTGATAGTGGTCACTTTGTGACCGAAATGTACATTTAGCTATAAAATAAACCAAGTGAAGAAAATGCCAAACTAGTGTTTTATTTAAGATAATTTGCCTTTATCATATATCAACTGTCATTAATTTTTTGTTTTTTGTTATCAATTCGATGTCATTTGCCATATGTCATCTGTTTACTCTCATCTGACATATTGAGGAAATAAAACAAAAAATGATTAATGACAGATGACAGGTGACAGAGGCAAATGTCAGATAAAGGTAAACAGATGCCATATGGCAAATGACACATAATAGTTAATTCGAAACAAAAAACATATAATTAATGACAGTTGACATTAATCATCTGTTTTTTTCGTTTCCTACTATCTATTATGTGACATTTGCCACATGACATCTGTTTACTCTCATGTCATTTGCCTTTGTCACCTCTCATCTGTCATTCATCATTTGTTTTCATTGTTTTGTATTATCTATTAGATTGATCATTTGCCATATGCCATTTGTTTTATCTACTAGGTTTTTTAGGAAAATTTCAATTGTTGAAAAATAAAGTTTACTGTTTAAGGCAAATGCTTAAAATAATTTTGTACATCTATTTCATCCAGGTAAAACAAAAAATGGATAATAACAAAAATAAATCCCTACCTTCTCGTAAAAAAATTTCCACAACGAAAATATCTGCTCTATTATTCTCGTCCACTCCTTAACTTCTATTTTAGTATTAATGATGTGGAAAATCAATAATGACTGGCAGCCAATAGAAATTCTCGCTTGTCCTTGATTTGTACAATCTTTAGACACAATAAAGATAATTCATCGTCCCTTCAAATCCTCACCACATTTCCAATTTTAATTTTTTTTTTCTTGATGTTTCAATTAAATTGAAATTATCGAGCGAAGACCGCGCGAGCATCAATCAAATTGGATTACCGATACAATAGTGTTTGGATAAAGAATCGGACAAACATCGGCACGGGGGGGGAACTTATGGAACTGCAGAGTTTCATTTCAATCAATACGAGATTTTCACCCGACAGAAAATCAGTTCGCCGCCACTATTTGATTTCCCGCGATTCATGACGTAACTTTCGTTCCTTGACCTCTCATGTATGTGTGTGTGCGTGTGTGTATATATATAGGAAAGTATATAGGTATAGAAATGCAGAAATACCCTTTTTCCATTGGGCAAGTGCGGCACCCTCATTGTTATCTATCCCTTATTGTATATATGTGTGTGTGTGTGTGTGTGTGTGTGTGCTTTTGGGAAAGAAGTAGGAGAGGAGGGAATGCGCACGCGGGGAAGGCGAATGTAATTTCTTAAAATATATATATATACCAGAGAGCAATGGGAAACGTTATCGAACATAAAGTAATAAACGTGCGTAATGGCCACCGAACACGAATACCCGATATCTGGGCCGGATCTAGACCCGTATTTAAGACTTACAGACCTAGAGAAATGTGGATATTTTGTATGGCCGTGGCAATAAAAGTGGAAATGTCTCACGTGTAGAAGGCACAAGGGTGTAAACTTCAATTTCGGACCGAGAATATTTCATGTTGTTCCGATCGATCCGCTAATATCCGTGTGCTGTAACTTAAAACACACTTAAAATTAATGTAAAATCTTACCTTATTCGATATAATAATAACGTAATAAAATGTATTAACTAACAGTAAATATTTGAAATGATTTGATTGACGTTTATGATTAAATAATAGACAACCAAATATACACGTATTGACGTATACGGATTGATTATTTTATTGTGTATGTTTAATGTAAATGTATATGTATTCAATTTGAACGATTGCAAAATTACTTAATCATGAAAGTTACAAATAATTATTTCTCATTATGTAATAAATTTAATGAATATAAAAGCATAAAAATAAATGCTTACTTTAATTATGCAAACAACTTCTATGGTTTAAAACATTAATTTTAGCAATTATATTTATAATTCGACCGATATTAATTACGTTTTATGAACAAAATTAATATTTTATTAATTCAGTAATAATTGGTAATAAAAGACCAAAGTTAAAACTTATGTAAATTTAAGAAATTGTAAATATTTTTAAAAAATTTCCACAACCATTTTAAATAAGTAAATAAATAATAATTATTACAATAATATTATAATTATAATGTTGATATATGTTTGTCTACTCTTTAACCATAAAACACATAATTCACGTGTTAATTTGTAAGTACAAAATTGAACAATTTTAAAAGTAAGAAATGAACAAAAAAATATTTCAGTCTTCTAATTTGTGTATAAAATGAATTACTATCAGTAGAGGTAGTAATCATTATGATGAATGAATAAGTTTAAAAGCATAGAAATAAATATTTTATTAAAATTATATATACTTCATCTATGGTTTGAAACAACTTCTATGGTTTAAAACATTAGTTTAGTTTAGTTTATTCACTTTACAAGATCTATTAAAAAATTAATACAAAAATACATACATAAATATAATTAATCACTTTAAAATTTAGTTAAATTTTAATTTTAGTACAAATGTTTCTAATTCGATAGTGTAGCCAATTCTTTAACTATAAAAAAACCCTAAACTTACGAACCAATCATAGAAATAGTAAGTACAAAACTGACGAACAATTTTAAACCTAAAAAACAATAAATTATTCGGTAAAAGCATAGCAAAAATTTTTAACCTGTGTTTAATATGATTTACTACTTAGTAACGGTCGCAACCATCATGATTATTACATATGCTTCAATTAAATACGTAAAAATGTTTCAAAATTTTGTTAATTCAGTTCAATTGATGTATTTTTTTAAATAATTGTATTTCATTTCTTTTATTAAGCTAAACGGTTACCAAAAACTCAATAATAATCAAAAATTGTGTCCATTTTTTCTTTTTTTGTTTATAAATCAATCAAAAAAATACATTAATAAAAAAATCATAAGCATACAGCTAAATGTAAAACCATATACGATAAACAGAATGGTTGCGACCGTTACTAAGTGGTAATCCATACATACATATATCGACAATAATATAAAAGTTATAATGGTGTATGCGAGCGTTACGAACCACCAATAAACACTACATTTCTACAATTGAAAAATGTTAAAAACTAAAAATTCTTTATACTAATAATTTCAACGCTTATAACACTTCCAAAGAAAAATAAATCACATTTTTATTAAAGATTATTCCATGCTTGAATATGCAACCAAATTCACTTCATGTTTAATATTATAATTATATGTAATTTTAATGGTCTGAACGTTCAAATTTGATGTATTTAATATAATACATCAAATTTGAACATTGAAATAAAATTATCTAACTATCTAAATAATATAAAATTCCCAATAAGTACTATTCCTCAGATCGTAAAAAATTATTCAAAATTAAAAACTTTGTAACCAAAGAAAGCATTCTTGTTAAAATTATTTCATGCCTTAATATGCAACCAAATTTACTTCATGTTTAGTAATAATTTCTTGAAATAGTATAAAAACCTCTGATAAAAACCTTCACTGCGTTCATGTGATGGCAAAATAGGTTAAAAATTGAAAGCTCGTTATACTATTGATTATTTAAACATTATTAATTATCCACTTCATGTGTAACTCTACAATTTCGTTTTTAAGGATCATAGAAAATCTTCACCACTTTTAGAATTTAGAATTACAACAACACTAGTTTACTTTTCATATTTTACTACTCAATATTATAAATCAAAATGTGACTTTCAAACTAAAACCAACATACTTACATATAAACTATATAAAATCTTTTTTTGATTCAGTGAGTTACCTGAAAATAACAATAATTTAACTCTTTTCACTATTTGAAGAAGAAGACAGGTTGGAAACAAAAACAGTTACAGTGATGAACGTATCAATACATATGTAGGGTGGGTGGGTGGCCTCTATCCCACCCTCCAACCTGTACATCATACACAAGTGTTTTGATGAATGTCAATTTGATTATACGTAGATTTAAACTGAATTCAACATGTAACTCCTTCTTTTAATATATTTATTTAAATAAAAAAAAAACGCCGTCTACAATTTTAAAACTGGAGGGTAGGACAGTGGCCACCCACCCACCCTACATATATAATTAAACTCAAACTACAACAGTGTTTTAAAAATTTATTACAACATTCACAAAATTTTGATTTGTGTTTTAGGAAACTACAGTGATGAAAGTATCAATATATATGTAGGGTGGGTGGGTGGCCTCTATCCCACCCTCCAACCTATAAATCATAGACGAGTGTTTTGTTGTATATCAATTTGATTACGAGCAGATTTAAACTGAATTCTGCATGTAAACTCCTTTGTTAAATATTTTTTTTAATTAAGAAAAACGCTGCCTTCAATTTAAAACTGGAGGGTAGGATAGTGGCCACCCACCCACCCTACATATACAATTAAACTCAAGCTACAACAGTGCTTCAAAAATTAATAACAACATTCACAAAATTTTGATTTTTGTGTTAGGAAACTAAAACGGTTACTGTGATGAAAGTATAAATATATATGTAGGGTGGGTGGGTGGCCTCGATTCCACCCTCCAACCTATAAATCATAGACGAGTGTTTTGTTGTATATCAATTTGATTACGAGCAGATTTAAACTGAATTCAGCATGTAAACTCCTTTTTTAAAGTACTTTTTTAAGTAAAGAAACCTCCGTCTACAATTTGAAAGTAGAGGGTGGGATAGTGGCCACCCACCCACCCTTCATATACAAATAAACTCAAGCTACAACAGTGCTTTAAAAATTTAAAACAACATTCACAAAATTTTGATTTGTGTTTTAGGAAACTAAAACAGTTACAGTGATGAAAGTATTAATATATATGTAGGGTGGGTGGGTGGCCTCTATCCCACCCTCCAACCCTTTAAATCATACACGAGTGTTTTGTTGTATATCAATTAGATTACGAACAGATATAAACTGAATTCAGCATGTAAATTCCTTTCTTAAAGTATTTTTTAAGTAAAGAAACCGCCGTCTACAATTTGAAATTTGAGGGTAGAATAGTGGCCACCCACCCACCCTACATATACAAATAAACTCACGCTACAACAGTGCTTTAAAAAATTATAACATTTACATAATTTTGATTTTTGTGTTAGGAAACTAAAACAGTTACAGTGATGAAAGTATCAATATATATATGTAGGGTGGGTGGGTGGCTTTTATCCCACCATCCAACCTATAAATCATAGACGAGTGTTTTGTTGTATATAAATTTGATTACAGGCTGATTTAAACTGAATTCAGCATGTAAACTCCTTTTTTAAAGTATTATTTTAAGTAAGGAAACCTCCGCCTACACTTTGAAACTGGAGGGTAGGATAGGGGCCACCCACCCACCCTACATATACAATTAAACTCAAGCTACAACAGTGCTTTAAAAATTTATAACATTTACATAATTTTGATTTTTGTTTTAGGAAACTAAAACAGTTACAGTGATGAAAATATCAATATATATGTAGGGTGGGTGGGTGGCCCCTATCCCACCCTCCAACCTTTACATCATACACAAGTGTTTTGTTGAATATCAATTGGATTACGCGCAGATTTAAACTGAATTCAGCATGTAAACTCATTTGTTAAATATTTTTTTAATTAAGAAAAACGGTGCCTTCAATTTAAAACTGGAGGGTAGGATAGTGGCCACCCACCCACCCTACATATACAATTAAATTCAAACTGCAGCAGTGCTTTAAAAATTTAAACATCATTTACATAATTTTGATTTTTGTTTTAGGAAACTAAAACAGTTACAGTGATGAAAGTATCAATATATATGTAGGGTGGGTGGGTGGCCTCTATCCCAGCCTCCAACCTATAAATCATACACAAGTGTTTTACTGAATATTAATTTGAAATCAAGCAGATGTATACAAGATTTAGTAACCAAACGTCTCTTTTTTTAATATTTTGTTTAAATAAATAAAGAAACCGCTGCCTACAATTTAAAACTGGAGGATAGGATAGTGGACACCCACCCTACATATAAAATTAAACATGAAATTCAACAGTGCCTTTGAAATTAAACTTGAAATCCAAAAGTGCTTTTAAAATCAGTAAACACATTTTCATAATGTTGAATTGTTTTTTAAGAGAACTAAAATAGTTAGGGGACTGACAGTACCTTGATATATGTAGGGTGGGTGGGTGGCCTCTATCCCACCCTCCAACCTATATATCATACAAAAGTGTTTTGCTGAATATTGATTTGATTACAAGCAGATTTTATTAGATTAATTATATAAACTCGTCTTTTCGAAATTTTTAAGTCAAGAAACTGTCTCCTACAATTTAAAACTGGAGGGTAGAATAGTTGCCGCCCACCCACTCTACATATATAATTAATCTTATGCTACAGCAGTACTTTTAAAATCAATAACATTTACAAAATTGTCATTTGTGTTTTAGGAAACTAAAACTTGTCTCTCAAGAAATTTTGCAAAATTACAGCAATACTATGAACTAAAACCATACAAATACTTATTCAAGTAACTTATCCTAATTAAAATTAACTCCTATCCTTACCAAAACAAATCATTGCCCTCAAAACGAATTGTTATTCCTATCAAAACTATCAGTCTTAAGGAAGAGGTAGTTCAGGATTTATAAATCGCTTCGTTAGATTAGGCCTTTTGCGCTGTCATCCTTAATAAAACCAACTGTAATCATGTCTAAAATTTAAAGTTAATCGAAAACGAGCATCCTGATTGAAAATTATTCTGTATTTGATTATGCAACCAAACTTACTTTGTAATTTCGTATTATTTCATACACTGATTTTTCGCAGAAAAATATAATTTAAAACATAATTTACATTGTAGAAAGGTAAAATGAATTGAAATTTATCCTTTAATTTAATAACATGTACAAATCTATATCCAAATTATCAAGATTCTGTACTATATATTTACAGTATATATTTCAAATTCAACAGTATTGTATTAGGAAAAACTGATGATAATGTGGATTATTATTATATAAATAAATACTGGGATTGGAAATTTTTCACATCTTAATATATAAAATTAAGAAAATGGACCAATTTCTTAATTTTATACAGGGTGAGTTTTTTTCGATGTTCTCTATGGGGATCTCGGAAACTATAAGAGATAGAGAAAAGGTTAAATAGAGAAAGAAGTGTAGATTTACGAGACGAATAAAATTCCACTTTCAAAGTTTTCAAAAAAGTCAAGGGTAACTAGATATTTTGAAAAAAGTAAAAAGTGTCAATTTTTTCAAATCAATATATCTCGGTTATTATAACAGATAGAAAAAAACTCTAGAGGACAAAGTTTTAGATAATTTTATGCAGATTAATAAAAAATAATCAGAAATTTTATCGCCATTATTTTCCGGGATATGACGCAAACTTACATTTTTTTAAATAGAAACCATAGTTGGCTGTGACCTCATTCAAAAGGTAATTTTTTTCTCTTTAATCCAATATGGCATATGACATAGTTATTTTTAAAAATGAGTGAGTTATAGTCATTTTAAATTTTATTATAAATAAAAAATGGGTAGCCATGAAAAAGATGAAAGTAAAACAATTGCAGTTGTTTATAATATTAGCAATATTGTAATTATTAGTTTTACAGAGATAAATCAAAATGAAACAACCACATGAAGTATTTCTGTAATTATCAATATATCAATGGGAGAGAAATTTTAATATTAAAAAAATATGATCAAAGAGTCCACTATTAATACTATTATGACATAAATTATATCTTTTTAAAATCAAATTTATGGCTTTTTGACTATTCTCATGTAAATTGAATTAAATGTTTCAATAACAACTAGTTTATGATACTCCACAGATTGATATGATTTTGCATATACTTTGTTTTTTACATAACCCCACAGAAAAAAATTCTAAAACGTGCAGATCGGGTGATCTAGGTGGCCCTGGGATTGGTTTATTTCTTCCCACTTATGAGTTAGGAAAAGCATCATTTAAATAATTTGTAAAGCCAACATGTTATTAGGTGGAGCACCGTCATATTGGAACCATTTTACTCTTGCTTGTAATGTTAAATTTAAACAATCGAGCGTATCTTCAAATGTTTTCTGAAGAAAATGAAAGTAATCAGTTTCACTTAGTGAGCTTTTAAACATATATTGACCGAGAATTATTAATCCAAACACGCCATGGATTAAACCCAAATTTAATTTGTAGTTTTCTCTGTGAAACTTCTAATGGATTCTCTTAAGTTCATCTATGTTCATTGTGGCGATTAAAAATACCACAATTAGTGAATCGCGATTCATCTGTTCATAATATTTTTGTAAGAAACGTATTATCCTCTTGACAAATGGGTTTATACCACTTACAGAAGGCCATTTGATAATTACAAAATTATTATTCTTATGCTGGTTTTTCATTTTTATTTAACTTTGTAGAACTAATAATTACAATATTGCTATTATTATAAACAACTGCAATTGTTTTACTTTTATCTTTTTCATGGCTACCCATTTTTTATTTATAATAAAATTTAAAATGACTATAACTCACTCATTTTTAGAAACAACTATGTCATATGCCATATTGGATTAAAGAGAAAAAAATTATCTTTTGAATGAGGTCACAGCCAACTATGGTTTCCATTTAAAAAAATGTAAGTTTGCGTCATATCTCGGAAAATAATGGCGATAAAAATTTTCTAATTACTTTTTATTAATCTGCATAAAATTATCTAAAACTTTGTCCTTTATAGTTTTTTTCTATCTGTTATAATAACCGAGATATATTGATTTGAAAAAATTGACACTTTTTACTTTTTTCAAAATATCTAGTTACCCTTGACTTTTTTGAAAACTTTGAAAGTGGTATTTTAATCGTCTCGTAAATCTACACTTCTTTCCCCATTTAACAGTTTCTCTATCTCTTATAGTTTCCGAGATCCCCATAGAGAACATCAAAAAAAAACTCACCCTGTATATTAAGATGTGAAAAATTTGTGTACAAAATTATAGACAAAAAGTTTATATTTTTAGACTCTTAATGATGTATTTAAATAAAGAACAAAATTATTTGTTTTAAAATAACGAATTGATAACATTTCAATTAATTGCGGGCAACCAAAAATTGGCAGAAAGGGTCAAAAAATTTTTGGCCACAACTTTTAGGCAACCATAAAAATTGACATTACAACATTTTAAAAAGCGGATTTTGCGTTCAATCACATTTAGTGCGTTTAGTTGGCGGCTCGCTTCATAATTAGCGCAAACATCTCGAATTACCGAAACGAGCCGCCACCAATCAATCGCACCCTCGCGCGCATTTACGGCTTATTTCAATCTCATTTCTTTTGATAATATCATAATATTTGTAAAGCAGTGAAATTGCAACTATAGTGCAGCGTGGCATTACAGATGCCAGCAGCAGTGGAAGAGGAGGGCAGCAGATGTCCGGGGTGTCCATCAAGTACGAGTGTCCCCTGTGCGAACTAGTTCTGCCCTCGCTCAACCAGGCCAGAACGCACATAGACGAGCACTACCCACGCGACAGCCCAATTTGTCCAGTTACCGAATGCGGAAGAAGATTCTCACATCCCAACTCCGTCAGAAATCACATGCGAACCAAACACTCCCACCAATGGGAAATGATGAAACAACTCAAGTGGAGTTTGTAAAAACCAAAACAAAAAAAATAATCATAAATTCTAGTGCCAAAATGACAAATATAAACGTACACACCCATAAAACAGAGGAAGTGCAAACAAAACATAAAAAAAAAACAATCACAAACCGTTCCCGCCCTAATAACATTATGCAACGCAGCGGAGGAACATTAGTAGATCAATAATTGGACAGAAGAGGTAAAAGAGGAGCGCAAATAAAACCCTCGAATTGTGATTTATATATATCTTATACCCTCAATTTACGATTCAGTGGTTAAATCGATAAAGTACGCAAACTGCCGGGGGGAAATGAAAACGGGGATATATAGAGCGGACCTTCTCGCTTCGTCTTCGTCTTCTTCGAGTGCGTGCGTGTGTGTGCGTGTTGCGTAACATTTAGACGTTAAGAGATCATTTTAGTTCCTAATAAACGTAAACCTATTAATGCTAAAAAAAGAATAATAATTAAAGGAAAAAAAATAAATAAACAAAACAAAAACGTATTTGCAGTAGCGCGCCAAAGATTATGTAAACGTAAACGTAATGTAAACGTGTGGCACCGAATTCGATTTTCCTTAATTTAGTCTCAAGATGTGTAACAAGAATTTATTTATGTAATAAATTGATCGCTTGAAAAAAAATATGGAATTATTGTTTGCTTTACGTTGCGACGTCCCACTATCAAAATTTTCATCCCAAAACCCAAATATTTAAACGACCAAAAAATACATCTTATTTATTACTCAATTAATAAATTATTTAAAAACAGCAATTTTCAAAAACTAATAAGCTTAAGTAAGATATGATTAAAGATAACCTTAAATTTTACTGTCAACATATTTTTTGGATTTAATGTTTTGACAGTGAACTTTAAGGTTACGTCTTCTTTTAGATTAAAATTGAAGGTTATTGAAGTGTACAGCTACTGAGCTTAACACATATCAAGATGATACTGTGTGTTTAGTCGACAAGGCCACTATATATGCAAGAAGAAAAAGGTTATTTATTCCTTCACATTTTTTAACTGAGTGTAAATAGTGGTAGACATGATTTATTATTATTCATTTGAGCTAAAACATTATTAAATGCTTTTTCCAATGATCTAGAAGATATTGAATTATACACATTAGTAATTGCAATTATTAGTTTCTCGATCCTTTCAAATGCATGGTTGTAAATTATGTTTATTTATTATTCAAAGAGAAAACATAATAGAGTCTATAAAGGTTAGATCAGAAAAAGCACAGATCTTCGTAATTATTTTGTGTCTTACAAAAATATAAACCAATAATGCATCTTAGTCATATAGTCATCTAAACATCAAACTACCAATACGTACGTGAGGATAATCTGCAGACCACAAACATATTTTGTTTATTAACATGTTCTGAAAGAGTGATCTATTCTTCATCCAAAAGGAATGAAGAAGTAGTCAATTATAAAAATCTAGAAGCAAACGTGTGATTAATTGGAAATATTTGAAAATCTAACCATAAGACAATTGTTTTCGTATTTTTAATTATTACACAATTGTGGTTATTAATCACTTCCTGCATACGCCCGAGATATCTCGGACACAAGTACACTACTTTCAAAATTAATTGTTTGGGAAGGGGTTAAATAAGCCTACGAATACATTTCTTCATACTACCTTCAATTTTTCTGCAGTTCATTTGTTCGACGAACAACTTTTTTTAATCTGCAACATAAACACTTAAAAATTACTACTTCAACTTACTATTCTATTTCTTCTTTGCTTTAAGCCCTATTGATCAAACACTTCAAACAAGACGATGCAATTTAGCAGCATTGGTCTAGATCTCGTAGATATGTACATGTGCAGAAGGAGGAATAGGTTTAATATAATTTTCTTCATTTGTTTATGGAATTGGCTATTAACCTAAAATAATAATCAATTATTTTATGGAAAATCTCTTCCAAAAAAATAGGATTTCAGACATAAAAAATCATTCAACACAGAAAAATTAGTACAAAATGAATTGTCCAAACCTAAATGATTTAACGAAACTAAATATTCAATAAATTTAAATAATAAAAATTACATAACCTCAAAACAATCCAGCCAATATTTTCACACTAATCGAATCATAATAATATTATATGTTATTATAATAATATTTCAAAGTTTATTTTCTTTATAGGAGCACAATCGAGCTATTAAACTGAATAATCGATAACGACTTTTATCTAAACCACTTTGGACTTTGGACATTTGTTGCAAAAATCAAGCCCAAATTTGAATAACTTTTATTATATCTTACAATACATATAGCACAGTAAAAAAAAATTATACTTTCACGTTGATTTCAATTAATACTTACGATTTTCTTTCGCTTACGCTTTCCTCATTTTTCTCATCACGTCAAGTAATGATTTGCTTATATTACCATCCTTCCGTATTTTCACTTTGAAAACTTACTACAGACCTAGTATTTTAAATAAATCATTGCAATAAATAAAAATAAATAAATAAATAAATAAATAAATCATGCTACCCCTGGTTTGAGCATTGACTGAAATATTTCAATCAACAGTTTTAGTTAATAATGTTATTCCATCGATGATTTTCCAAGGTGTTTTCATTATTTCAGCTCCATAAAGTGTCCATTTGATTCTAATGACTCTTCATCCTGACTTACTTACTGTATTTAATAATTATAGCTTCTATTATTGTGATCCGCTTAAAAATCTCTTTAATCTTACCTTCCGTTCCTTGTTTATGATTTGTATCATTATTGTGTTCTATAATATAGTTTTTATTCACTGACATCATGTGTTATCCCTATTAAATTCCTATAACTAAATATGTGTCCAAAATAATCAAAATCGACGACACTAGCAGTAAAATATGTGTTTAAAAAAAACCAAAATATTGTTTTCAAAATGTCAAAAGTGGTTACGGTTACGAATCATTGAATGTAGGTTATTTCATTGCCGTTATAGGTTACTAGAATCATAACCTTTTTTAATAATATTTTTTAAAATAATGTTAATTTTAATAAAAAATTTAAAATATATCATAATTAAACTAAATTTCAGCCGTTAATATCTATAAATATAATATTATTCAATTATATAAAATTTAATGAATTTTTAATATGTAAAGAGTGTTGCATATATTATTAATTTTATTTAGAATATATTTACTTTTAAACTTTAAAATGTTATGTTATGTAATAAATAATATTCTGGATAAATTAAAATACGTCCTGCCTAAATTATTGAAAAGTGAATTGTAAATATAATGTGTCGAATTATATAAAATCATAAAACATAACTTACTGTAAAATTACCAAAACAATATATTAACTAAGACTTAATGTATTGGGCTTATGTTTATGTAAAATACATTAACTCTTAAACTTTAAAATAATATAATGGATAAATTTAAATGCGTCCTGCGTAAATTATTGAAAAGCGATTTGTAAATGTACTGTATCCAGTTATATAAAATCATAAAACACAACTTCCTGTAGAACTACCAAAACAATATATGAATTAATTAATAATTAATGTATTCGGTAAATTAATTGATTAAAAATGTTTCGTTCATCTCAAAACAATATTTAAATTATTAAAAGACTGATTTACTTAGCCAAACTTAGTAAATTTGTACCTTTGGTTGCATACTAATCAGTACTTACGTTAAAGTGTTTATTTTACAGAAATAAAACTAATTAAAGGCTTATACATATCAAATTTAAATTTATTGTAATAATACAATCAAAAACCTGCTTAATATGATGTTAGGAATAGCATGTAAGTAAAAAAATCAGAATTAATGTTTAAATCCTAAATATTTTAAACATTATCAATTCTATAAGATAAAAATAATTATTCATCATTACATGAAAGTATAATTAATTAATCTTCTTGATTTAAAGACTACACTTTTCCACATTTTTAGTGCTGCTTAAACATAGCCTAATAAAATACGATCGGTTACAAAAGTCATTTTCACACTATAACATTATTAAGGTTATTTCTGCCCTTAATTTTAATCGATTTTTTTATAATCAATGAATTAAGATTTATAATTGGTGTTTTATACGAAATATTTTCGTGTTTTTCCAATTATTAGTTTATTTGAAATGAATAAAAATCATTTTATTTATTTTAAGATATGACAGGCAGCAATGGCCGCCACTGTCAAAATTAATTCCTTTAAGTTTCAAACTTAATTAATTTTATTATCTATTTATTATTATTATTACTGATATTTTCTAATATTTTTTTCTTTATTTCAGTTTCTAGACGTTCGTTGGATATGATGCGGGTACGGGCGACGGATCCGAGGCCGTGTCCGAAGTGCGGAAAAATTTACAGGTCTGCCCACACGCTGAGGACACATCTCGAGGACAAGCACACGATTTGTCCGGGCTACAGGTGCGTGTTGTGCGGTACGGTGGCAAAATCGAGGAATTCCCTGCACTCGCACATGTCCAGGCAACACAGGGGCATCAGTACAAAAGACCTGCCCGTACTTCCGATGCCCGCACCGTTTGATCCAGACTTGGCAAGCAGGTACGTTTTTTTTCTTATTTTCTTCTATACGTAAATATATTTAATGAAAATTTATGTATTTAGCAGGAAATATTTTAGAATAATTTGAATAGTGCTGTGCTGACATCTAACAGGAAATAAATAGAGGCTGTAGTTCATTTATTTCTTGCTAGATGTCAGCACAGCATTATTCAAAATACCAATAAAAAAATATTCTTGAGGAGGCTATGAGAAAAATGTTTAAACAATGAAATATTTGTTTAATGCTTGAAGCCATCACTTTGTGCTACAACTTGAATCCGGAACTTTAAATGAAGTGTATTTACGTTTAAAGTTCGTTAGTATTAGTGAGACCTTATCTACAAGTGTTTAAATTTGGTACGTTGCAAAAGTAATTATTTTATATTATTTCTTTATAGGTTATTGGCAAAAGCTGGAGTGAAGATCTCACCGGCGGAACTGAGGGCGCGCGCATCACCAACAGGACCACGAAGATCCGACGTTAAACTGGACGCGAAGAGCGTGTACGCGACGTCGGAGGCGGGAAGTTCAATATGCGGCGATAACGATCCGGAGGATTTGACGATGTCCCACCAGAGGTACAGTGCCTTCGACATGGCCATGTCACCTCCTATCAACCACCAGAATCACCCGGCCCACATGAAGCACAAGATGATGAACTCGTCATCGGGACAGGCGGTCGCTGCGAAAAGCGTTGACTCCTTAGTCCATAATCTCTCGAAAGAACCCTTCCCGGCGCCATTACCTCCACCAGTCTCCTCCAGCAATTCAACCGGCTCCGCTATTCTGGACACCTACCTGCAATTCATCACCGAGAACAGCGGGATGATGGGGATGATGTCCGAACAGGCGGCGGCGGCCGTACACGCCGCTAAACTAGCGCAATTAAACGCGATGGGTTTGGACAAGGCCTCGCAGCAGCACTTCTTGGAGAAGATGCAGCAGCAAATCGGCGCCGCGAATGATTACATGATGAAGCAGCGGACCGACGAGATCAGGCGCGGGGAGGGTGATGTGATACACGATGAACGCAGTGATCGCGATAGGGAGAACGAGGAGGGTGAGTCTTCAGGTGGCGAGGACGAGTACAGTGACGAAGAGCCCGAACCGGAGGCGGTCAAAGTAGGCGAATAGTTATTAGGGTGTTAGAAACAAAACATAAAAAGGTATAAGTTCGCCGCAATTCTTGCCATTGACGATAGCAACTTTTCAATACTCATTTATTCCATCCAACTACCTCTGTTGAGGCTAATTTGCACGAAACGAGGCCGTAAACAATAATAAACCTAATAATGAAAATTTGCTAATCTAAATCCACATAAATCAATTTACAGAATACTAATGTAAATATGCAAAAACATACTTTTGTGGATTATGATGGATAATATTATTATAGCAAACAATTGACATCACTTAATTATGAAAAATTTCATTAGCAATTTTCGACTCGTTTCGTGCAATTTAACCTTTTAAGAGGCTCGCGCATGCGCGCGCGGGTCCTTTATATATATATAAATATAGATTTCTCTAAGAAATTATTCCATCCGTCTACCTCAAATAATATAGTTTTACTTGAAGCAAACAATAAGGGTTCTGATAGTATACGGTAAATTATAAAGATGAAAGCGTTTTTCTATACTTGCAGTTATTAGATAACGTAAAACCGACAAAAAAATAAATAATATGATAATTGAAGATAAAAAAAAAAAAAACGTTGATGTTTAGAGAGTAACCTGTTGTGTAGATTTGTACCATGTTTAGAACGTGCCAGACTTAAATGTTGTTGAAACAGACGACTCTTACCAGTGATCGATAGATTATATATATATAGCCTCCCCTTAAATTGCGTGTCCTGATTTTCACAACAAAAAAAACAAATAATAACGATAATAAAAAGAGAACTGTTTGATTTCATTTTAAGTACGGTGCACTAAATAAATGAATAAAAGGTAAACAATATGTATACATAACATTCTATCCAGGTGAAAATGGTACAAAGCGTTTTTGCCTTTTACAATAATATTTTTGTACGTAATTTTAAATGAGAAAAAAAAATTGATGAAGTAACTGATCGTGTTATAGGATTTTTTATTATTTTTATAGATGCTTCCATATTCTCGTATATATAATGCTTCCCAAGATAAGCAATTTATTAGCAAACAATCAATCAAATCATCACCATTCGCTCTCTCAGGTACATACTTTTTATAATAATACTTGACAGGTAACCGTGAGTACAAATAATTAAATATAAATATTTAAATACGATACGATATTATTTCTTCAGGGACTTTTCTAAGCTCATTACAATCAAATTCCTTATTATTATCAGTTCCACATAGTCGCACACATATCCGTGATAACAATTCAGGTAAACCGTTATATATATATATCCTCTTTGTAACGTGTGTATCGGGTATTATTAGGACGTTCGCCAACTCATCAGTCATTAGTTTTTAATCAGATTTTTTAGGTAATAACTTTGCTTATTGTTATTATTATACTTCCAGTTGTATTCTTCCCCGTGACGCCGTTTTTAAACGGCGTGTATGTTTATATAGATATATATATACGTATGTCTTTGTGCATTTAGCTAGAGATGATTCCTATATTTATTGATTCGCATTTATTTTTTTTAAATGTAATTTTCTCCGTTTTATTCGGTTCTTTTTAAAAAAAAAATTGCAGTTTGTTATAAACGTGTACAATGCATTCGTTTATTGTGGATTATTTCAATAACTTTCAAGACAATCCTGGTTTATTATTCGTTAAAATTAAGCTTTATAAAGAATACACTTTTTGACAATCGTCATCTTACAATCAAACACATTTTAAGTTCATACTTACAACCTTGTAATATTCTTTTAGATAAGGGAAATCTGTCACCTGGGAGTAATCCCAACAAACCAAAACTCACAATCGTAAGCAAAAAGATTTAAAAAGTACAAAGACAATTTTAAATGTCACTTTCGATTTACAGTACCAAGTAATTATGATTCAATAAAATTTTGCTTCCATTATGTGTAAAAACTATTATCACATATTAATGAAAATCTGAGAATACCTATTTTCCATTTTTTTGGTTTTTTAAATTACTTCACAGCTTAAGTAAACATTCCATAAATTTTTCTAACCTCAAAATTTTAATATTACACATCATAATTACTTACATGCATTGCAGAAGAATAACAATATATAAGAACACATACAAATAGTTTTGAGGTGAGTTCTCTAGTTGATATAGTTACATAAATACTTTTTAATTCCCCCTATACATGAAATTATAACTTGACATTGTCCACAAAATGTGTTTTAAATTGTAATGCTTAATACGAGGAAGGAATAATTGAAACTATCATGTTAAGGGATAAAATTACTCAGTTATGTTATTGTTATTATTAAAGTTGATCCATTGTATACGAAATCGGTGCTATGATTTACAATAAACAGGTCGAATTATGTCAATTAATGTGTAGACGTTAACAATATGCCCATTTTTCTAAAACAATCAGCATCATAACATTTATCTTTGTGAAAATATAGGGCTACACATTTTTTATAGCAACAGTATAATATTATACCATGTCTTTATCATATTTTCAACCTAAATTTTTATTTATTAGACGTTAACAATTTTATTTAATCATTTCATCACTAATTTTAATATTATCTAATAATTCACCCTATTGAATATAATAAAAATATTTAGGTGTAAATTAAATAAAATTATTTATTTTATTATGTTCAATACGGTGAATTATTAAATAAAATTAAAATTAATCATGTCTTGTATGAAACACGAACAAATCATACATACTTTTTTTACTTTTGGCTTCAGAAGCAAGTCCATATGGCCAGCTCAGGTTTTAACATAATTATAATTGAATAAATCTGCTAGAAGCAAACGATTTCCACATTTATATCCTTCTCGTGATTATAAATTTAAGAAATAATCCACAATAAAACACAGCTTCGTCCTGATCAAAACGATAAAAAACTGCACATTTTTTTCGCCCCCTTCCGCAATAGCTAATTGTAAACTTCCAATATTTAAAACGAGAAACGTGATACGAATAATGAACAAAGTAAAACAAATAAATAAAATTGCACACCGCGGTGACATTCGACTCACACAGTTTCACCAGGTCGATTATTTTACCTCGAGATTCAGGCTTGTCGCTATAGAGAGAAACAAAAGGATACCGTTCGGATAAGGTATTTTAGAATTAGTCGTCCTTGAGAGTAATTGTTAAATGTTAAATAGTGAAATGAAAATAAATATGGTGTAACCGCTTCAAAACAGTTTTTTTCGAGAACTAATAATAGCCAGTCGTAGGGGTAGATTGTATAAAAAAAAAATTATTAATATAGCGATAAATCCGATTAGAGGTCATTGTTAATTATTGGATAAGTTTAGGATTTAGGATGTTGTTGATTCGAAGATTGGAGTATATAAACGGATAATACTAATACGTATACTATTTTTAATTAAGGGACGCACCGATGAGGGAAATGAAGTATACTAATTCGAAGTACTTTAAGGCACCAGTGAGTTTTTTTTTCTGTTGATTTTTGCTTTAAAAAGGAATTCCCGTACTTAAGGAATGCTGAGTGCAAGAAGGTTAGGTGCATTATGTATAAAAAAAGAAATCGGTTGGTTTGTTGTTGTATATAGATATATTATATATGAATATATACGTGTAGGCGAGATTGTTGAATTGTTTATTGACTTTCACGTCCGAATCTGAGGTGTAAATAAGTTGTTTTATTTCGTATTTATGGAATTACCTCATTTTAACTAGTGCTTAAACGCGTTGTGATGTTTTATTACTTTGATATTGTTGTTTTTTCCCCCCCGTTCTACCTCATTGAGACGGCCGATGATGCACTGGACCGATAGTTGCGGCCCGAGCACTTTATATAAAACTAGCCAAAGTTGTAGTAATGTTTTTTATACGTTATTATTTCTAAATAAACGAAAATAATCGGGCGGTAACTAGCGATCTTTCCACCACCTATATTTTTTTACATTTTATATAGATCTCACAATAATACCGGTAATTTTGTACTTAAACGAAAAAAAAAAACGATTATCAAAAAAATGAGATTTTTTTTTAGTTACTAGGATGTACAGTTGTTTTGTAGTATAAGAGAAATGTTTGTAATTTCCCCGCATGTGGGGGAGGAAATTCCATGGCGAGCTTATATGTATGTGCAGTGCCATATTAGCGACCCTTGAGGCACCCCGAGCGCGGGGGTTCCCCAAGGATCCACTAGAGGACTCTACAGCAGTCGTAATTTTTAGAAATGCAAATAAACCGGAGTAATGGTTCCTAATTTAGTACGGTTCCTCAACAATATTTTTAAAAAAACAATAATAATTTTGTTTATTGTACGTGTACATAGTTAAATACACCGCTTTAAATGTCCCCGGGCTATCCTCGAAAAATTTCAGTAGAACCTGCACTTAGTTGCGTATTGATGAGGGTAAACAATTGTAGATACGTCTATTGTTGAGGGACTGGGTGCCTTCTGAAATATTTATTAAAAACAGCCGGACGGCCGCGAGGCCCGTCAAGCTGAAGCAGAGTTCCTAAACCTCACTCCCTTTACGAGAGTAAAAAAAAAATATATAAACTTGTAACTTTTATATAGCGTAGAGAACCGTTAACACCGAAGAATAATAATAATATAGTTTTGCTAAAAACGGCAGAATCGTATATACACAAACACACTATATTATACAAAAATAAATAAGGAAAAAATAAAACCTAGGTGTATCTGTAAATTATAAACTGAATAGTATACCGATTATTTTCATTATGATATTTGCATTTCTTCCTCGCTGCATTGTGTTGTACTTAAATATTTAAGATGCATTTTTTTATTTTTCTCGTTAAAAATTCTATATTATATTATATACATATATTTATATAAATATATAACTCTATCATTATTTTGTATAAATTAAAATGTTCCTAATATTTAAGTTAGGATTCGTCCGGCATTTAAATTAGTTGATCATTGTATTTGTTTTCGTTTTTTAGTTAGAAGGTAGGTGCAATAAGAGAAAAAAAGTAAATCTTAAGAACGTTATTGAATAAATTACCTTTTGCCATATTATTATTATTATTATTATTATTATATTAATACATTGTGTATTGCTTGGGTATCATTTATAAAGAAAATAAATTAATATGAGAATTTTTAATTCTCTCCCATACACGTGTTCGTTTCCTTATGTTTTATTTCTTTTTAATTTCCTTAATGATTATTTACCACAGTGCTACAGGTATGTATTTTAGCTCTAATTATTACGGATGGATTTACGACTAAAGGGGCACAATGAAAGCGATTTGTTACCACAAAAGATTATTTATAAACAATTTCATCGAAATAAATTACAAAACGTCCCATTCCTGTAGATCAACGTCCATGTCTGCATTATTTCTCGGCGCCAAATTATTTGGTGGCACCACCGGATTCATATTGTTACCATCTCCATAGTTAATATTCTCCCAGATCTCGTTTATCGCATCATTAGGGTCATTTAAAATATATCTAAAACAAAAACGAAAGTTATTTATTTCAATTATTAAATAAAAATACGCTTTATTTGTAGATACACTGATACAATTGTTTCACCACACTGTGGCTTCAACAGGCACATGATTTTCATTTATTTGTTAATATTCTCCAGTACACTTATTGGTAAAGTTTTACTTTCAATATCTTAAGTTCATTAAATTATTATTTCTCTAACATCAACACATACAAACTTATTAGAGTCTCATCAGTGCAATGCATTTAAAGGCAGGGATATTATTATGACAAACTCTTTCTACTCAATTAGGGAAATAAGTGCAGGCAATAGATATTACCTAAACATTATCTCTATCCTAAATTTATGTATCCTGTTAAAATATTATTAATAATGAAGGTACTGTCTGTGTTAAATCGATGAAAAGATCTCGATACTTAATAAAGAGAATGTTTGCAACCGTTTCACTATGTTTCAAACACAAATACTTAATTAAACGTGTCCCAATGGTCTAAAATTGTAGGAGAAAGAAGATTATATCAACTTCTTATTTTATTAATTTAATATTAACACTAGTAGGTATTAGATGTTTGTATACCTGAGAATATCCTTGAGTTTGAACCTGTGACTCAAATTGACGTTCCCTATGGTGGCGGTATCGTGGACGTCGTACTCTCCGAGGGCAGAAAAGAGAGCTTTCATCTGTTTCGGTGTTATTGGACCCGTGTAGTTACACTTCTTCATGATACAACCATTCCGACTGTCTTTAGAAATCAAACGAAAAAATTTACACGACAGAAATCTGAAATAATTACAATTCTTATAATATTTAACCGTTGATTATTTCAATCAACGATTTAGCCTTAGGATAGAGAATAAGTATTCAACCCTCAAGTTAATAATAAAATTCTTATACACAATCGTGTCTTACAATAATTGTTATTATTAATTAGATATATTATTAAACCAGAATAGAGTATAAAATGTGATAAGTGAAAAATAGCTACTATCTTTATTATTAATGATTTTAATTAGAAAAACACGAAAGCATTTCGTAAATCTACGTGTTTTTCTAATTATTAGTTAATTTTCTACAACGCAAAGGACTTTAATACATTTTTATTATTAAATTCATGGTTTTGATTAATTTTAATTCATTAGTGTCAGTAAAACATAAAATTTGAATTTGTTATTAATAAATCATTAAAATTTAAGCTAAATAAATCCGTTGATTGAAATATTTCAACGGTAAAACTCAAAATGAAGATGCATGTTGGGTTGCATATGTCAACCAAATATCAATGTGAGAATTACGTTTTAAAAAACAACTTAAGTGATAATGCATTATTTTTTTAAGCCCTAATAATTTTAAACTCTGATAAAAGTGTTAAGTAAATAAATAAATTATCGATCTACAATTTTTATAAAAACGTAGAAAAAAATTCACGCCGAGTCCCCGTATTAAACTTAACTAGTTGATATAATGGAAAATTAAGACACTTTTATATGTTTTATATCATAATTTATATAATTCTGTAGATTTAGATAATGAATTTTAATGAACCACAAAATTTTAAATTGAAAGTGTATATTGGGTTGCATATAAAACAATAACGGCAAAGTGTGGATTACTTTTTACTTTCCCTATATATAAGGAAAGTATTGTTTAAAATTATTATTAAAATAATATTGCATTACACTTTTAAATCTTGAGAATTTTATATAAGAAGAGTATCGTTTGAAATTGTCTTAGATAATATTCCATTACGCTTTTCAATCTGGACAATTTTTAAGTTCTCATGATTTTTTGTAGATTTGAAAATTGAATTTCTATACTAATAATGAATTTATTAAATCCTGCAATTTAAAAATTTTAAGTGTTGCAAATGCGAAATTTCCACATTTTATAACCTTGAAATTATAGAGATTTTAAAATTATGCAATTGTAAAAATATAAAATCTTGAAATATTAAAATTGTGAAGCTAGGTAATATTGAAATGCTATAGTTTTGAAAATGTCAAGTTCTTAAAACTGTGAATGTGTGGATTATTAAAATTCTAAACTTTCAAAAAAATGTGTTAAAATTATGAAATTATTATTTTGAAATTGTCAAGTTCAAATTTGAAGGAATTTAAGTAGTGAAATGATTATAATGCAGAAAAATTTTGAAGTTTAGAAATTTTTAAATTCAAATTTTTCAAAAATAAAGTTTGAAAGTTTTCATAATGCTAAAATTGTGAAAATTTTATATTTAAAAGCATTGGCATTTTAAATGATTAAAATATTAAAGTATGACATTGTTAAAGTTTTAAAAAGTTAATTTACTTTTTCAATTTAGAATTTAGAAATTTAATTTGAAATTTAGAATTTAAGGGTTAGAATTTGGAACTTAGAATTTATAGTTTAGTTTTAGAATTTTTTGGTCTTTTGATTGAAATTTAAAAATTCTTGAATGTTTGCACTTTTTGGTTTAGAAATTTTCGGATTTTGAAAATTTCAACACAAAAGTTTTTAAATTTTTGGAATTAGAATGAGAATTTAAATCTTTAATTTGAACTTGGAATTTTGCATTTTCAAATTAAGAATTTGGAATTTTAAAATTTTGGATATAAAATTTTTGAATCTTTAAATTATATATCTTTGAATTTTAGTTTTCAACTTTTGAATTTTACAATTTTGGATTTTAAAATTTTTGAATTTTAAACTTTTGAATTTAGAATTTTGAAATTTTAGCATTATAAATCTTTGAATTTTTGCATTTTTAAATTTAAAAATTTTATATTTTAATTTTTTTTGTAAATTTTTCATTTTTTGCATTTTTAAAATTATAAATCTTTAAAGTTATTTGAAAAAATTTTCGAGTTTTGAATGTTTGCAATTCAGAAATTTTGACTTTTGATCTTTTGCAATTTTATATTGTTAAATTTTTGAATTTTAAAATTTCTAAAACTAGAAACGTTTAAAAGTCTCTTTTGAGTTTTGAATGTTTGAAATTTTAAATTTTTCTCTTGAATTTTTAGACTTTTGAATTTGAAACTTTTATTTTTTTAGAAATTTTGAATTAAAGTTTGGAGTCTCAACTTTTGGTGGTTTAAATGTTTGAAATTTTTAACTCTAGAATTTTTCATAGTTTTGCATTTTTGAATTCTGGAAATTTTGCATTTTTAAATTTTAGAATTTTTGGAGTTTCGAATGTTTGCAATTTAGAAATTTTGATTTATAATCTTTTGAAATTTTGACTTTGTTTTTTTGAATTTAGAAGTTTTAAATACAATTTGAATTTTGAAATATTAAAGTTATGGGAAAATATTTAGGGTTCTGAATGTTTAAATTTTGAATTTCAGATTTGAAAAGTTTGGTGTTTTAAAAATTTTAATAATTAGTTTGTTTGAAATATAGATCTTTTTAAATTAGAATTTTGCCTGTTTGAGTTTTTAAAAATTTTGAATTTTTGAATTTATAAACTTTTAAAGCTTATTTTTGGAGTTATGAATGTTTGCAATTTAGAAATTATTACATTTTTGAATATTTTGTTTTTGTTTTTTGAAATATTAGTCTTATGAGAAAATTTTTGGAGTTATGAATGTTTGCAATTTAGAAATTATTACATTTTTGAATATTTTGTTTTTGTTTTTTGAAATTTTAGTCTTATGAGAAAATTTTTGGAGTTTTGAATGTTTCAAATTTTGAATTTTTGCAGTTTTTAATTGCATGTTTGAATTCTGAATATTTTGAATATTTATATTTAAAAAGTTCTGGGTTTTAACATTTTTGAAGGTTTGTATTTTGCGCTTTTGAGTTCTTGAAATTTAGATTTTTTGAATTTTAGAGTTTTGAATTTTTAATTTTTTTTAGGTTTCAATGTTTGAACTTTTGAATTTCTGCAGTTTTAAATTGTGAATTTGTGCTTTTTTGAATTTATAAATTTATGAAAAAATTTGTCTAGTTTTGAATGTTTCAATTTAGAAATTTTGATTTTTCATCATTTAAATTTGAATCTTTTAAATATTGATTTTTTTTTAACTTTAGAATTCTAAATTTTCAACTTTTTGAATTAATACATTTTTAAAGCTTTGATTTTTTAAATTTTTGGAGTTTTGAATGTTTAGAAATTTTTGAATTTTTTGAAATTTTAAAATATAAATTTTTAGTCTTATGAGAAAAGTTTTGGAGTTTTGGTCTGAAATTTTGAATTTTTGTAGTTTTTTCAATTCGATTTTTAAAATTTGTCTAATTTTTAATGTTTCAACTTAGAAATTTTGATTTTACATTTAAATTTGAAACCTTTAAATTTTTTAACTTTAGAATCAACCTTTGGATTTTTGCAATTTCGAATTTTTGAATTTTAGAATTTGAAGTTTTAAGTTTCTAAATTTTTTGAGGTTTTAATGTTTGAAATTTGGTATTTTTGCATTTTTTAATTTAGAATTTTGCATTTCTGAATTCTGGAAATTTCGAATTTTTAAATTATTGAATTTTGGACTTTTGAAAGTTTTTAAATTTTAAAATTTGAGTTTTTTTTAATTTTTGGAGATTTGAATGTCTGAAATTTTGAATTTTGCATTATTGAGTTTAAATTTAGATTTTTAATCTTTGAATTTGTAAATTATTAAATTTAAGACTTGAAGAATCTTTAAAATTTTTAATTTTTTATCTTTTGAATTTTTGCATTTTTAAGTTTTTAAATTTGAGTTATTATTTAATTTTTGGAGATTTTAATGTTTGAAATTTTAAATTTTTATAATTTTGTAATTTGCATTATTGAGTTCATGAAATTGTTGAATTTTTTTAGAATTTTTAAAGATTTTATAGTCTGGATTTTTTTTACATTTTTCTTTTTAAAGCTTTGATTTTTAAAATGCTTGGAGTTTTGAATGTTTGCAATTTAGAAATTTTTAAATTTTTGAATATTTTGTTTTTTTGAAATTTTAGAATATATGTTTTTAGACTTATGAGAAAAGTTTTGGAGTTTTGAATGTTTGAAATTTTGCAGTTTTTAATTTAAAATATTGCATTTTTTAATTTTTGCATATTTAATTTTTGAATATATAATTTTTCTACTTGAAAAGTTTTGGGTTTTAAAATTTTTGAAGGTTTGAATTTTGCGTTTTTGAATACTTGAAGATTAGAATATTTACATTTTAGAGTTTTGAATTTTCAATTTTTTTTAGTTTTCAGTGTTTGAACTTTTGAATTTTTGCAGGTTTAAATTGTGAATTTGTGCATTTTTGAATTTATAAATTTATGACGCTTCGATTTTTAAAACTTGCCTAATTTTTAATGTTTCAATTTGGAAATTTTGATTTTTCATCATTTAAATTTGAAACTTAAATATTTAAACTTTTAAATTTTTTAATTTTAGAATTCCAAATTTTCCAACTTTTTAACTTTTGGATTTTTGCAATTTCGAATTTTTGAATTTGAAGCTTAGAGTTTCTAAAGTGTTTGAGGTTTAATGTTTGAATTTTTGAATTTTTCCATTTTTATTTAGAATTTTGGGAATAATTTTTAAATTATTAAACTTTAGACTTTTAAATGTTTGAAATTTTTAATTTTCTATCTTTTGAATTTTTAAATTTGAGTCCTTTTTAAAATTTTTGGAAATTTCGAATTTTGCATTATTGAGTTTATGAAATTTCGAATATTAAAATTTTTGAATCGTTGAATTTTTTAGAATTTTTAAGATTTTATAGTGTGGATTTTTTTTACAATTTTCGAGTCTTGAATCTTTTGAAAATTTTGAATTTATGACTTTTTGAATTTTGAAATCTCTCGATTTGAAAATTTTTGGATTTTAAAAATTTCGATGGTTTTTGGAATTTCAAAAGTAATGAGGTTTTAAATTTTTCGACGTTTGAATCATTGAAATTCTAAATTTTTAAGCACTTGAATTTTTGCATTTTTGATTTATAAATCTATGAATTTTGAGAATTTCAAAACAAACGGCTTTAAATTTTTTGAGTATGAATGTTTGAGATTTTGCATTTTCTTATTCTAGATATTTTGAATTTTGAAATTCTGAATCAATCAAATCAGAAAATTTAGAATTTCAATAATTTTTGAATTTTAGATATTAACTTTTTTTAAATTTTATTATTTTAAATGTTTTAATTTTTAAAGTTTTAAGAAATTATAAATTTTTAAATTTAGAATTTTGCGTTATTGAATTCTTAAAACATTTACATTTTTTAATTTTTGCAGTTTTGATTGATTTGTTTTTTGTTTAGACAATTTTCAAAAAAGTAAATAATGAAAAATTTCAAACATTCAAACCTCCAAAAATTCAAAACTCAAAATCTCTTATTTTTCAAGGTTTAAATGTTTGAAATTTTTCACTTTTTGCATTTCTGAAATTACAAATATTAGTTTCGAATGTTTGCTATTTAGAAATTTTAATTTTTTGTAATTTTGAATTTTTAAATTTTTAAAATAACTTAACAGACTTTTGAATTTGAAAGTTTTATATTTCAGAAGCTTTTAATTTGTTAGTTTTTAAATTTTTGGAGGTTAGAAATTGCGCATTTTTGAATTTTGCAGTTTTGAATTCTGGAAATTTTTTGAATTTTTAAATTTTTGGAGTTTTGATTGTTTACAATTTAGAAATTTTTACTTTTTTGAATTTTTAAAATTTTAAATTTGTAGCGTTTGAATTTAAATTTTTAATCGTTTGAATTTTAGCATTTTAAAATTTTGAATTTTTTAAATATCAAAAGTTTGTATTTTGGAATTTTTTAATTTGGAAACTAAAAATTCCATAATTTCAAAAATGCATAAAATGAAAAATACAAACCTCCAAAAATTAAGAGAACTCAAATTGATTGTTTGAAATTATAAATATTTAAAGTTTTGATTTCAAAATATAATAGTTTTGAAAGCAATTTTAGTTTTTTGCAATTTTAAATTTTTAAATTTCTATAATTTTGAAATTTAAAATTTTTTTTGTCTTTTGAACTTTTACTTTTGAAATTTTAGAATTCTTAATTTTTTAAAAATTGTCGAGTTTTTAAATGTTTAAATATGAAAGGTTTTGAGAAAATATTTGGAGTTTTTAAAATTTAAACGTTTCCAATTTAGAAATGTTAATTTCTTGCAATTTTAAATTTTTAAATTTTTACAATTATAAATTTTTGAATATTGAATTTTTAAAATTTTGAATTTATAAGTTTTATATTTCAGAAGTTTTTATTTGAAGATTTTGAGTTTTGAGAGTCTCTCGCATTTTTGAAGTTGGAATTTTGCATTATTGAATTCTAAAAATTTTAGAATTTTTTAATTTTTGGAGTTTCGAATGTTTCGAACTTAGAAATTTTGGATTTCAGGTTTTTTCAATTTTTGAATTTTAAAGGTTTTGAGTTTTCAATGTTTGAAATTTTAAATATTTGTACATATTTCGAATTTTTAAATTGTTTGAATTTGAAAAGTTTTAAAATCTGTAAATTCGAATATTTGGAGTTTTGATCAAACTTTCAAAAGATTTTAAACTATAAATTCTAAGTATAAATATTCATAACCTTAAAGAACTAAATATTTTCTCAAAACCTTTCAGTCAAATTTCAAAATTTAAAATTTTTAGAAATCATTCATGCAAAAACATTTGAGACTCTAAAAACGTAAGAACTTAATAATTCAAAAATTCAAAATTTACAGATTTCAAAAATACAAAATTTTTTAACGTTTAATCTTAAGAATTTTGCATGTTTGAGATTTTGAAATTTCGAATTTAAAAATTGGTTTGAACTTTAAAATTTTTAGAGTTTTGAATGTTTATAATTTGAAACATTTCGATTTTTGAACTTTTAAATTATTAAACGTTTGAACTTTTGAAATTTTGTATTTTTGAATTTGAAAAGGTTTGGGTTCTAAAGTTTTGAATATTTGAATTTTGGAAGTTTATTTATTTATTTATTTAGTTATAAGTTTTATAAATTTTTGGAGTTTCCAATGTTTGCATTCTAGAAATTCTAAAATGTATCTTTTGAATATTTTAAATTTTTGAGGTTTTGGATGTTTGAATTTTTAAAATTTTGAATTTTAAATGATTTCAGAAAATATTGATTTGGATGTTTGAAATTTTGAATATTTATATTTCGAATTTAAATTTTTTGAGTTTGAAAAGTTTTGCGTTTTAAAATCTTTGAATATTAGAATATTTGATCAAAATTTCAAATTTTAAATTCGAAATATAAATATTCAAAATTTGAAACATTCAAAAAACTAAATATTTCACAGTCAAAAACTCAAAAATTTAAAAATCAAAAGATCATAAATCAAACTTTTTAATTTGCAAATTGAACATTCGAATTTCCAAAAACTTAAAAATTCTAAAATTTAAAATTTCAAAATTTCCAGAATTTAAAAATGCATTCGTGCAAAGCATTTGACACTCCTATAACTTAAGAACTTAATAATTCAAAAATTCAATATTTCCAGAATTAAAAAATGCAAAATTCTAAATTCAAAAATTTATAGGAAAATTTTTTTGAAATTTCAATTTTAAAATTTTTGAAGATTTGAAATTTTAAATTTTTGAATTTGAAAAGTTTTATGTTTTAAAATTTTTTATGGTTTGAATGTTTAAGGTTTCGGATGTTTGAATTTTCAAAATTTTGAATTTTAAATGATTTCAGAAAATATTTGCAAGTTTGAAATTTTGAATATTTATATTTCGAATTAAAATTTTTTGAGTTTGAAAAGTTTTGCGTTTTAAAATCTTTGAATATTAGAATATTTGATCAAAATTTCAAATTTTAAATTCGAAATATAAATATTCAAAATTTTAAACATTCAAAAAACTAAATATTTTCTCAAAACGTTTAAAATTCAAATATTTAAAAACTCAAACAGTCAAAAACTCAAAATTTTAAAAATCAAAAGATCATCATAACTCAAAATTTTTAAATTGCAACATTCGAATTTCCAAAAGCTTAAACATTCTAAAATTTAAAATTTCAAAAATTCAAAAAAGTAAAAATTTCTAAATTGTAAACAATCAAAACTCCAAAAAATCTAAAATTTCCAGAATTCAAAACTGCAAAATTCTAAATTCAAAAATGCACAATTTCTAACATCCAAAAATTCAAAAACTTCAACTTCAAATTAAAAGCTTCTGAAATATAAAACTTTCAAATTCAAAAGTCAAAGCAAAGCATTTGACACTCCTATAACTTAAGAACTTAATAATTCAAAAATTCAAAATTTCCAGAATTAAAAAATGCAAAATTCTAAATTCAAAAATTTATAGGATTTCGATTTTGCAATTTAAAATTTTTTGAAATTTCAATTTTAAAATTTTTGAAGATTTGAAATTTTAAATTCTTGAATTTGAAAAGTTTTATGTTTTAAAATTTTTTATTGTTTGAATGTTTGATCTTTAAAATTTAGAATTCTGCGCGGTTTGAATTCTATATTTTTATATTTTTGAATTTGAAAAGTTTAAGGTTTTAAAAATTTTTTAAGGTTTGAATGTTTGATCTTTAGAATTAAAATGTTTCGTGTTTGAGTACTTGAAATTTTGAATTGAAAATATATTTGATTTTTAAAATTTTTGAATGTTTACAATTTAAAACATTGTGATTTTTGAACTCTTCACTTTTGAGAAGATTTTTGGAGGCTTGAAATATTGAATTTTTGCATTTGAAAAGGTTTGGTTCTAAAATTTTGGAATGTTATAATTTTTTAAGTGTTTGAAATTTTGATCAAAATTTCAAATTTTAAATTCGAAATATAAATATCCACGAAACTAAATATTTTCTCAAAACGTTTAAAATTTAAAATTCAAATATTTAAAATTCAAACAGTCAAAAAATTTAAAAATCAAAAGATCATAAATCAAAATTTTTAAATTGCAAACAATCGAATTACCAAAAACCTAAAAAATCTAAAATTTAAAAATTAAAATATTCAAAATTTCCAGAATTTAAAAATGCATTCTTGCAAAGCATTTGACGCTCCTATAACTTAATAATTCAAAAATTTAAAAATTCAAAATTTAAAGAATTGATAAATTCTAAATTCAAAAATTTATAGGGTTTGGATTTTACAATTTAAAATTTTTTGAAATTCAATTAAAGATTAGAAATTTTAAATTTTTGTGAATTTGAAAAGTTTTATGTTTTAAAAGTTTTTATGGTTTGAAAGTTTGATCTTTAGAATTAAAATGTTTCGTGTTTGCGTACTTGAAATTTTGAATTGAAAATATATTTAATCTTTAGAATTTTTGAATGTTTACAATTTAAAACATTGTGATTTTTGATCAAAATTTCAAATTTTAAATTCGAAATATAAATATCCACGAAACTAAATATTTTTTCAAAACGTTTAAAATTTAAAATTCAAATATTTAAAATTCAAACAGTCAAAAAATTTAAAAATCAAAAGATCATAAATCAAAATTTTTAAATCGAATTTCCAAAAACCTAAAAAATCTAAAATTTAAAAATTAAAATATTCAAAATTTCCAGAATTTAAAAATGCATTCTTGCAAAGCATTTGACGCTCCTATAACTTAATAATTCAAAAATTTAAAAATTCAAAATTTAAAGAATTGATAAATTCTAAATTCAAAAATTTATAGGGTTTGGATTTTACAATTTAAAATTTTTTGAAATTCAATTAAAGATTAGAAATTTTAAATTTTTGTGAATTTGAAAAGTTTTATGTTTTAAAATTTTTTATGGTTTGAACGTTTGATCTTTAAAATTTAGAATTCTGCGCGGTTTGAATTCTATATTTTTATATTTTTGAATTTGAAAAGTTTAAGGTTTTAAAATTTTTTTAAGGTTTGAATGTTTGATCTTTAGAATTAAAATGTTTCGTGTTTGAGTACTTGAAATTTTGAATTGAAAATATATTTAATCTTTAGAATTTTTGAATGTTTACAATTTAAAACATTGTGATTTTTGAACTCTTGACATTTGAACTTTTGAGAAGATTTTTGGAGGCTTGAAATATTGAATTTTTGCATTTGAAAAGGTTTGGTTCTAAAATGTTTGAATGTTATAATTTTTTAAGTGTTTGAAATTTTGATCAAAATTTCAAATTTTAAATTCGAAATATAAATATCCACGAAACTAAATATTTTTTCAAAACGTTTAAAATTTAAAATTCAAATATTTAAAAATTCAAACAGTCAAAAAATTTAAAAATCAAAAGATCATAAATCAAAATTTTTAAATTGCAAACATTCGAATTTCCAAAAACCTAAAAAATCTAAAATTTAAAAATTAAAATATTCAAAATTTCCAGAATTTAAAAATGCATTCCTGCAAAGCATTTGACGCTCCTATAACTTAATAATTCAAAAATTTAAAAATTCAAAATTTAAAGAATTGATAAATTCTAAATTCAAAAATTTATAGGGTTTGGATTTTACAATTTAAAATTTTTTGAAATTCAATTAAAGATTAGAAATTTTAAATTTTTGTGAATTTGAAAAGTTTTATGTTTTAAAATTTTTTATGGTTTGAAAGTTTGATCTTTAAAATTTAGAATTTTGCGCGGTTTGAATTCTAAATTTTTATATTTTTGAATTTGAAACGTTTTAGGTTTTAAAATTTTTTAAGGTTTGAATGTTTGATCTTTACAATTAAAATGTTTCGCGTTTGACTACTTGAAATTTTGAATTGAAAATATATTTGATCTTTAAAATTTTTGAATGTTTACAATTTAAAACATTGTGATTTTTTAACTCTTCACATTTGAACTTTTGAGAAGATTTTTGGAGGCTTGAAATTTTGAATTTTTGCATTTGAAAAGGTTTGGTTCTAAAATTTTTGAATGTTATAATTTTTCAAGTGTTTAGACATTTTTCGGAGGTTTAAATTGATTAAATTTTTAATTTTTTTTATCTATTGAATATTTGCATATTTTTAACTTTCATTTTTATGTTACAGAATTATTGAATTCTAAAACTATTGAGTTTTTACATTTAATGTAATTTGCATTTTTGATCTTTTAAATATTTAATAGTTTTTATACTTTTGAATTAAGTTTTCAGAATTTTTTTGAAGGTTTAAATGTCTGATTTTCTTAAAATTTTGTATCTATTGAATATTTGCGTTTCTGAACTTTTTGAATTTGAAAAGTTTTGAGTTTTTAAATTTTCAGAGGTTTTAATGTTTAAAGTTTTGAATTTAATTACTTTGAATTTTTGATTTCAGAAGTTTTGAGTTTTTCTACTTTTGAAGGTTCAAAAGATGAAATAAAATTGACAAGCACAACAATTTTTAACCAGTCACATAAAACGTCAATTGCCCATAAAATTAAAATGGGGTGATTTAGTTTCTTTGAAAAAAGATTTTCACTTTAGTTACTAGAGTTACAATATTGCAATCTTTATTTTTACTATAGCCGTAGAGATATCCTTCCACCACTGAAAAACGCTCACCCTGTATGTCATAATCTAATAATTTACAAATACGAAAACATTTCGTACAACAATGATTTGATTTTTGTGAGTTACGTGAAGATAAAGTTGATTAATTAATAAAGCACTAAGAACCGTTCTGCACAAATTTTATTTAAATTCACAGACTTTATGTCCGAAATATACAGGGTGATTGACGAAAAACCTTTGGTGCTGTATCTCACTTATTTTTGATCCGATTTTAATAAATAAAACATCAAATTAAATGATTTTTAAAAGACTTTAATATGAACTGTACTGATATTTTTTCTTGCATCCAGATTTTGACAAAAGACGATCAACTTTTTTTTTCAAACTGCACTGTATATATATTTTGTACTGATCCGCAAGGAGATTTTTTTCTGAATCTAAATTTGTAAACGATTTTATCCATTCATCAAACCAAAGTCGAGAAATTGAGGATTAAAAAAAAAATCAAAATCAAATACCCATAGTAAACAATATACAGAGCCTATTCCAAATGTCAAAAGTGACAGTGTCAGTATTGGTACAATACTGCAATGATTTTTAATAATTTCGTAATAAAAATGTTGCAAGATTTCAAAAACTGAAAAACGATTTCTGTAGAAGCACAAAATTCTAGTACAGTGTTTGAAATATTGCAACATTTTAATTATGAAATAATTAAAAATCGTTGCCGTATTGTATCAATGGCTGTCACTGTCACTTTTGACATTTAAAATAGGGTCTGTATATTGTTTACAATGGGTACTTGACTTTTTATTTATTTTTTTAATCCTCAATTTCTCGACTTAAGTTTGATGTATGGATAAATTTGTCTACAATTTTATATTCAGAAAAAAAATCTCCCTGCGAATCAATAAAAATATATACACAGTGCAATTAAAAAAAAAAATGTTGATCGTATTTTGTCAAAAACTGGGTGCGAGAAGAAATAACAGTTCAGATCCTATTAAAGTCTTTTAAACATGGTTTAATTTGATGTTTTATTTATTAAAATCGGATAAAAAATAAGCGAGATACAGGACCAAAGGTTTTTCGTCAGTCACCCTGTATACTTATTATAGAAAACATCAGTGGCGTAAAAAAAATAATGGGATTATTAAGTTCCTTTCATTAAACTAAAAGGAAGATATTCACTTTAGGTTCTACAGTTACAATTCTACAATCTTTATTTTTACTATAACCGTAGAGATATCCTTCAACCAATGAAAAACGCTCACCCTGTATGTCATAATCTACTCTACTCTACTACTACCACAATAAAAAATATATGACATCAAATTTTTCATCTATTTTAATAAATTTTATAATAAGCTAACGTACCTGCATTGAGACAAATTAAAATTATGCAGTTTCGGACATCTAGTGACCAAATTACAAAGCGGCGTGCTGTGTATCAAATAGTTTTTCCTCGAGCCCCAACAGTTCTGGAATCGTATCGACTCCAACTGCTTGCAGCATTTAGAAACCTACAAAAATCAGTTCGTAAATTACATTTAAAAAAAACATCGATTCTACGACTTCTTCAGCTATGAAATTAACATCGTTCCTGTGCCTGGCGCCGAAATGCTTCAACAACTTCGCCCCCCTGATCCAGAAGCAGAGCGTCCCCGTGGGCACCTCGTTCTCCACCTCGATGTTCTCCCACAGCGTGGGGCTCATCGCCACCGCCCTGAACCGCCGACACACCGGCCTGATGTTATAGAAGAGGTCCCTCACGTTGAAGTGGGAGAAGATTTTTTGAAGGAGTTCCGAGGGAAGGTCGGTAATTTCCACCGGGTGTTTTTTGATTTCGAAGGTGATCTCCGTGGGGAATTTTATGCAGGTTGTGAGTTGTTTTCTGATGGACTTTGATACTACCATTTTTAACAGGAATTTATTTTACACGTCAAATAGTGACATTCGTGAAAATTATATTTAATCAACATTTTTTTTAGAGATTTTAATAAGTAGATACATTACATATTTCGAATTTGTTAAGTTTATTAAGTGATGTTATGAGTTATACGTATGTTTCTAACAAAGAAGAATTTTTTGGAGTAATGAACTAAAATGTTAATTCGTTGGGTAAGGTTTAAAAATTGAAATTAATAGTTTTATTGTATGAACAATTTATTTTCAACTCTAACAGTAAAAATACTTTTAGTCTTCTATGTCTAAAAGCTTATTTGGCACTTACAGTTATGATTTTATTCGTTTTTACTTTAACTAGAGAATCTTTTTTTTTAAATTCGAATCTATAACAAAAGAGATTTTAATTTCATTGTTAAGGCACATAGAGGTAGACCGATTATGTTGTTGTAATCCCCTTCAATTTTCGACACGAACGATCCTGCAATTCCCTGAATGGCGTACGAACCAGCTTTACCTCTAAAATTATAAAAAAAAGGGAATAATTAAGTTTGTAGGTTAAGAAAATCTCTATTATTCATTATCAATATAGATTCACGATGGTTTGTGTTTAGTAACTTTTCTGTGACTGATATTTTTAGATAAGGGAAATATGTAACAACTTACTTATACTCCTCTGTTTCTATATACCCCAGTATTTCCTCTTCAGTTAGCGGATTCATATAAACTTTGGTCACCTCTGAAAATTTCTCGTAAGTATCTTTATATTTGATGACCACCCCCGTATACACTTCGCTTGGCAGGACAGAATTAGTTAATCTACAATAATAACAGAGATTAGTGACATTTGGTAATCTCGAGGCTTTTATTAAGCAAGTTTAAGATATTTAGCTTAAGTACAATAATAAAATCCTAGAATAATAAAATGTATTAAAATCCTTTAGTTCGTTGTAGAAAATCCTAGAGATTACAAATTTGTATCTGCTGCACTTCTCAATACTTTATGGTTGATTAATTTCTCGCTTAATCCGTCTTGCAACGTTTTTGGATTTCAAATATTGAAACTCCATTGATTGATTTATCTTGATTGATTAACTTCAATATTTTACTTACATTCGAATCGTATTGATCGCGTCTTCCTTATCTTTCGGCTTTCCGTACATCTGGCCGTCGTGGATGACCATCGTGTCCAGTCCGATTATGATATCAGGTACTTTGGTGTCGTGCTTGGTCTTCTCGTGGATCGAGTTTACCTTTCCCTCGGCGGTCTTCTGCACGAATTCGGAGAAGGTGTATTTGGTCCTGTCCACGTTTTCGATGAAATCCGGGGACATGATCTCGAATTTTAGGCCCTGAAACAAAATATTCATCACTAAAAAAAGTTTGCTGTGTGAACAAAAGGAATCCGAGGGTCTAACTCTTGGGAATTTAGTCGCTGTGAAGCGTTTCTCAGGAGCGGACCGCGCGTTGTTCGTGCGAGAGGTTTATATGAATATAATAATTGTGTTTCAGCGGGTGCAGCAGAAATTTTTACCACTTGAATAAGATGCTAAGAATTCTTCTCATTCAAAAATTGATGAAGAAGTTTGAATAGATCGGTACAACATTGGAAAAAAACAAAAACGTGTCGACTAAGATCATCCAGAACGGCTGGGAACGTGGATAGTATTAAACGCCTTTTAAAAAATTAATTAAAACAAACAAAAGAAACATCGATTTTTCAATGAAATTATGGTTAAAAAAAATACAAGTTTGCTTAAAAATTGTTGAAAAAGTCAGAAAAAAATGAGCAGCTAGCAATTAATCATTGGAAAAGTTCTAGAATTATTGGAACAAGAATAATTTTAAAATTGGCAAACAAGTTAAAAACATAATGATGGTTGCGACCGTTACTATGTGGTAATTCATAATGAACACTGAATAAAACACTTACTATGTTTTTAACCACTATATTATATTTAATTATTAATAAATTATAGTGGTTAAAAACATAGTAAGTGTTTTATTCAGTGTTCAAGTTAAAAACATTTCAGAAGAGTTAAGTTGGCTGAAAATACTGAAAATAGAAACCAAGAGAAATTACCCAAAGATGAAACAATTGATTAAGAAAAAAATTCTTTAAAACAGCTCAAAATAAAATAAAACTTGCTCAAAACACATCACTATTTTGAAAAAAAAAATTAAAAATATTTATCTAAAGATAAAGAAAAATGATTTAAAATTTAATAAAAAAAGCAATTGGCAAAAATTAACAAAATTCATATAGAACGGTCAAAACGTTAAGTCTTGGAATTTAAAAAGTGGAATATTTGTCAAATATATAACAAGATAAAAATGGCGAAAACTGCTACAAAAAAAAATTCAATTTTCTTCAATTAAAATCGTAAAAATTTCCTAAAAAACAATTTTTCAAAATAATTACTATTTAAGTTACAAGGAATTCTGAAAGAATTTTGTTTTCCAATCATTTCTTTCCCTAAATTTTTGCGAGAATTTTGTTTTTCTGAAATTTTTCTTCAAGGCTAAGAATTTTCCAGTACTTTTTATATTTATTTTCCTAGCAACTTTTCTTAAGCCTTTTTTGCTAATTTTCACCATTTATCATTAAAGTTTTCCAAGAATTTTTTTCTTTCAAACTGCTAGAATTTTCCTCTTCTACAATTTTTTTGTGAACTTTTAGAATTTACCACCTTTTCTTCTTTTATATATTTTTCCATCAACTTTTCTTACATTTTTTTTAATAAAATTTTAACCATTTATTATAGAAAATTTCCAGGAATTTTCCTTTCAAACTATGAAAACCTTTTTCTTTGACAATTTTTCAACTACCATCATAATTTTTCTTTTTACCTATTTTCCAGGAATTTTTTTTATTAATTTGTGAGAATTTTCTTCTTCCATAATTTATCTTTCAGACTTATAGAATATTTATTTTTCTATAATAACAACTTTTATAACTTTTATATATTACCATTTATCATCGAAATTTTCCAGGAATTTCTGTTTCAAACTGCGAGGACTTTCTTCTACGGAAATTTCTCATTTAGACTTCTAGAAAATGTATGAACATTATTTATTCGTTCTATAAATTTTTCTTACATTCTCCGATTAATTATGGCTATAAGCCTTAATTTCTCATCAGTTTTTTTTTTTGGAACGAATAAAACGAAAAATAAATCTTCTTCAGGTATCCTATCGACTGCGCCAATTATAATTTTCCTTTTAATTTTTGCGTTTTTAAAAACTTTAACACAATTTCATTTTGATATTTCTCTGTAGTTAGATTCATTATATATCTGTTGAGAAATAATAAATAAATAAATTAATTAATTAAGTTTGTTTTATGACCACTTATAACAGTAACATGAATTATAATTATATCTAAGAAAAAGGAAACCAGAATTTTTGAATGACAGATGACAAAGGGCAAAAAAAAACAAACGATAAATAAAACATGATAATGACCGATAAAAAATGAAGTCATAGATGAAAAAAATGACATCTTAATGACAACTAATGGATAGAATAAAAAAACAAATGACAGATGACACAAAACAATGGTTAAACAATGATTAAAAATGACATCAATCAATTGATAAATGAAAAACGACAACTGATAATGACAAATGATAATTAACATAAGAAAAAACAAAACGATAAGTGTTAATAAAGATAAATGACAAAAAATCAAGTGACAGATGAAGGATAGCTAAAACATGTTGATGAAAATAGTAAAAATAAATTTTGCAAACATTAAAAGGAAAACTACTCAAAGGAGAAACACATGATTAAAAAAACCATTGACGATTGCTCAAAACAAATTAGGATTTAGCGTGAAAAAAAAAACAATTGAAAATATGTTCGAATACAGCAGAAATTTACAATTTTGCAAGCATTAAAAGGAAAATAGAAAAGCGGGAAACTTATTCAAACGAGAAGCAAATTATTAAAAAAAACAATTAAACATTGTTCAAAACAAATTAGGCTTTTATGAGAGAGAAAAAAACAATTGATAATATCTTCAAATCAAGAAGAAATTTAATTTAAAATAAAAACATTTGCCTAAAAATTATAGAATTTAAACACAATAAAATATAATATGAAATATTTTTTAAGAAATAAATGAAATATTGAAGTAAACCAGTTGAAAGTTTAATTTAACGAAGAAACAATAAAAATTTGCTAAACCAATCAGCTAATAATATTTATATATAATACAAGAAATGATATTTAGTAATTTTAAATTTAACAAAAATTAATAAATAGTCGTAGTAGTAGTAGTAAGTAATAGTAATAATGTCAACTAAAAACAATTGAAAGGAAAAAACAACCGATAAGACAACTGTGAGACAATGACTGTTGATAATGAACAAAAAAAGAACAAAAGATAAATGACGTAATAATGATAAATGACAAAAAACAAAACAAATAATTGACAAAGGAAACAAAGGAAAAGCAATTCATGATAATGAGAGATGGCAAAAAAAACAAGTGGTAAATTAAGGACAAGTAAAACATGATAATTATATTATTATGTAATGATCAATGACAGACGGCAAAAAAAACAAAAGATAACTAACGTATAATAATGGCAAAGAAAATAATTGACAAATGATTTGAGACACATGATAATGAAGATGATAAAAATCAAGTAACAGATGATTTTGCAAGAAAAAAAAACAATTGAAAATATCTTAACACAAAAAAGCGAATGAATAATATCTTTAATTGAATTTAAGAAAAAAATCAAAATTTAATAGAGACAATAAAAAATTACTCCAAATCTATTGGAAAGAAAGAAATTATAGAAGAATAATTGATGCCTGCTAAAAATACAGTTGACACAAACTCGATTGAAAAAAATATATATATAAATTTGCTTATAAATAGTCGAATTTGTATACAATTAAACAATTAAAGAATTTTTCAAACGAGCAAAAACTTATTATAAAAAATAGGCTTAGATACCTACTAAAAAAAAACAATTGAAAGAAACTCGTCTGAAACAATTATATACATTTGCCTAGAAATAAATTTGTATAAAATTAAACAATTAAGAAATTTTCCAAATAAGCAAAAATTAATTATAAAAAAATAGGCATGCATTTTTAAAACATTTCACTAATCATTAAACTTGACCAGAAAGTAATTAAAAATTGAAACAATTCTTAAATAAGATCGACTTGAACGAGAATAATTTGAAAATTTACCAAAAAAACCTACTAAAAATCAATGTTGCAAACATTAAAAAAAAAATAGAAAACCGGCGAAATTACTCAATTGATTAAAAAAACAATTGAAGATTTTAATAAAACCGATCCGCAGAAAATTTAATTTACTCAAATCAAATTAGGATTTGGCGAAAAAAAAACAATTTAATAATAATAATAATAATATTTTATTGCGTGTTAATACATAAAATGTTTACACATGTCAATTGAAAATATCCTTAAATAAAGAAGAAAATGAATTAAAAAAACTTTTGGAAAAAAATAACAGAATTTATTAACGTAAACATAAAATACTTGGAATTGAAAAAAATAGAACATTTATGAGTTGAACATTTTCTACATATGAAAAAAATATAAAAAACGTCAAAATTTTCTTAAAAACATTTTTTTTAAATTAAACAAACAATTAAAACGAAAATCATAATCGATTTCTTAAAGAACGGATAGAAAGATAGAAAATTAGGTTTAAAATTGACCTGAAAATTTGAACAAAAATAATTTGAAAATTTGCAATAAAAATGTTTGAAAAATTAAGTTTATTTTTTTTTAAATTTATTTATTAACGGGAAACCCCTTTTAAAATAAAGATATAATTACAAATATTATTTATACACTAAATCTATATATACTATATATAAGTTCGCTGAAAGTGCTTAAAAAAACAATTGAAAATTTCAATAAAACCGCTTCGCCTAAAATTTAATTTAATTTACACAAAACGAATTAGGATTTTGATTTAAAAAAATAATTGAATATAACTTTAAATAAAGAAGGAATTGTATTTATAAAAAAACATTTGGCAAAAAACTAACAAAATTTATATAAGGACAGTGAAAACATAAAAAAAATTTTAAAAAATGGTCAAAAAGTTTGTCAAAAATGAAAAAAAAGTTGATAAATAGCAAAAATTATTATTTGCAATGAAAAAAACATTATTTTAATAAAAGTTAAAACATATCCAAAAAATAACTTTTCAATTTTTTTTTACTATATAATATCATATTATTGGAACTTTCTAAAAATTTCCTTTTCAAACTGAAAGATATATTTTATCAACATTTCTTCCAAGGTTAAAAATTTTGTAACAATTCTTCTTTATATATTTTTTTAGCAACTTTCGCGAAATTTTCACTATTTGTCATCGGAATGTCTCTTTCAAAATTTAAGAATTTTGTTCTTCTGTCATTCTCTTTCAGACTTTAAGAATTTTCTAACAATTCTTTTTTGTATTTCTTTAGCAACTTTTATTATGCTTTTTCGCAAAATTTTCGCCAATTTTTTAGAAATGTATCTTTGAAAATGCGTTTTTTTAATAATTTATTTTCCAAACTTTTTCGATTTCTATAAAACGGCTCCGAATAAAATTAATTAGTTTTTGCTCAAAACTAATTAGAATTTTGGCACAAGAAAAACAATTGAAAATAACTTTAAATAAAGGAGAGGGAAATATTTTTTCAGCAATTCTTTGTATTTTTTTTTTTCCAGCAACTTTTCTTGCAATTTTCCTAAAATTTTCACCATTTAACATCGGAATTTCCTAGAAGCGTGTCTTTCAAAATGCAAAAAATTTTCTTTTTTCTTATATTTATTCTCTTAGAAAGTATTCTTACACTTTTCGCAAAATTTTCACCATTTATCATCAAGAATTTTTCATTTAAACTGCAAGAATTTTCTTTTTCTGTCATTCTCTATCAAACTTTAAAAATTTTCTAATAATGATTTTCTGTATTTTTTACATTTTTCTCAAGATTTTCACCATTTTTTGTTGAAATTTTCTAGAAATGTCTGTTTCAAAATGCGAGAAATATCGTTTTCATTAATTTCTCTTCTAGATTTTAAGAATTCCAGCAATTCTTCTTTGTATTTTCTCTAGCATGTTTTCTTACATTTATTTTGTAAAATTTTCACTATTTATCATCCAAATTTTTCAAAAATTAATCTTTCAAAATACGTGGAATTTTTTCAAAGCAATTTCTATTCATCTTATTTATTTATTTATTTTACGGAAGTCCATTTAAGTGCAATATAAAATATAATACATATTAAAAATAAATAAACGCTTTAAGTATAACAAATTTTTCTAAAAACATATTAAAATATATAAGAACGTGCACTAACTAAAACTAAGTCTTAAAATAGAAAATAACTAAAATATCATAAGAACATAAATTTTATGACAAACTAAAAATAAGTGAAACAATAAAAAAACACATAAATACAATTTTATAGCTACAAATTTAAAAAGTCAACTTGTAAAAATTACAACAAAATAAACATAGGTCATAAAATTTAAAAATCACAGAAAAACCATAAAAACATACAAATTAAAATTAGTCATTAAATTAAAAGCCCCGTAAATAAAAGAGCTTCAAATTAAAAAGACATCAAAATTTAAAACTAAGTAAAATATACTACAAACACACCTATTAGGGACAAAATATAAAAATATATTAATACTTAAGATTAAAAACAATATTGCGTAATTTATTGAGACTAATAGAGTATAGATCAATATCTACTGTATTGCTGTTACAGACCATGCGCGAAATACCAAAATTTTTTGCATAATCGGTCCTTTTAAGAGGCACAGAAAATGAAGGATTCATCCTTAATGGTCTGGATGGTACATGGATGTCAATTTCTCCGAGTAGTTGAGCTGAATTAATACTACCATGTAAAAGCTTATGAAGAAAAAGAATATCACTACAAAAGCGTCTATGTTTAAGAGATGTTAAGCCAAACAGATTTAATAGGTAGCGGTAATCACAGTTCAGCATTCCAAATTTAAATGACAAATATTTAATAAATTTTTGCTGGACCCGTTCAATCGCATTATTTTCCTGTGCAGTGTAAGGACACCAAATTAAGGCACAATATTCCAATTGAGAACGAACAATCGCTACGAATAATTTTACCATGGTTCTAGGATTTAAAAATTCATGGGTGTTTCTTTTTAAGAACCCGAGCATTTGGAATGCTTTTGAAGTAATCTTATTAATATGTTCCGAAAAGCTCCAATTACATGTAAGGAGTACACCTAAGTCTTTTATAGAGTGAACACGTTTAAGACACATATTATTAATTAAATCATTATTTAAAATTGGGGATCTAATTTTAGAAAAAGTTATAATATTGCACTTTTCAATATTTAACTCCATTTTGTTTAATGAACACCACTCATTGAATCTATTTAAGTCCTGCTGAAAAAGTTCACTTTGCAAAAATCTTCTACCGCAATTTCTCTTCCAAACTTTTAGAACTTCTAAACATTTTTTCTGTGCTGAATCCTATGTGGGCAACTATGTTTGGCGCAGAATATCAAGACGGGGATTCGAAAGTAAAAAGAAATAAATTTTCATAGAAATAGGAGGAGGTAGATTAAATTTAAAAAAAACCTAAACGAGATCACATACTGTTTTCAAATTTGTCCTACAAGATCCGAACACATTTTCACATTGTTTCATATGATAGGGTGGCATCACCCCGCACTCCTTTTATTGCACCTTATTTTTCTCTCTTGATTTTCACCATCGATTATTAATTTCAATGGAGGAGCAACAAGAAACTTCCTTTAATATTTTTAAATATGCACTCACCACCTCAATTTTGTTTATTCAAATCGAGGCGAAATTTCTAAATTCTTCGGGTATCCTACCGACTGCGCCAATTGTAATTTTCCGGTTGAAATTTTTTTAAACAAATAATTATATTAATTTTACCGTCTGAATCACTTATTATAACACTAATTTACATTAATATGGATTTGCAATTATATTTAAACGAAATGGCAACTAAAATTTATTAATCAACAAAAAAGCTAAAATTGTATTGAAACACTTTCTTCACAAATTGCGAAGAAGTGAAGTGTTAATGTTTTAATACAATTTTACTATAATAATTTTCACGTAACTCAAGAAATATATTTCTACAAAAAAAGCTACCTTAATATTATCCAGGAAAACGAACTCTATATTTAATCTCATCTTATGAGTAATGTTCTAATATAATTCACGCACTAAATTACTATCTACTATCGAGAAATTTGAAGTACATAATCCAAACACTTGAACATCGATCAGTACTATTATAAACAACCTTGATAGTGATAGTTTTTTTATAACTTTCGATTTTATAATAAAATTTATTAGAGTTCTCAGGTCGTTGTAGAAAATTAACAAATCATTGATTAGTTTCTACCTTATAGTGGAAATACAGTTGATATTCTCTGTATGAAATAGGGGAAGAACCGCTGAGAATGAGAAACATATACAAGATATAAGAGAAACGTACATTTTGAGGTTCCTAGAGGGAGAGAATCCAGGCATACTTTATAGAAAGATAGTATTACAATATACAATTATTGTGTTTGTTCGTCCTCTTCTGGCTATATATTTTATATTTGAAGTAAAACATTTTTCAATTCGTACTGTATAGAAATACACGTTTTTAATTATTGGATGATTTTTATAAACAATTTTAATTAAATAATAAACACTGGTGACAATTCACATTAAATTGTGAAACCAATGTTTATTCTTCAATCAAAGTTAATTTTAGACAAATGCAAAAAAAATCGTAGTTTAAAGTTTAATTATCTCAATTTACTCAATATATAATAACAGTTATAACCATAATAATAATAATAAATATAAATGATTTAACCCTACACCCTTAACGGGTAGAAGGGTATATGATTATATTATATGTAAATGATTTAATGATACTTACACTTCTTCTAAGAATATCATGTCTGTGTAAAGCCTTCGTTCCCAGAATAACCCTCATACTCTCCAATTTTTGTTTCAGCGGATTAAACATTTTTGTACGAACTGGTAAGACAAAGTAATCCCGTTGAATCACTCGAGTGAACAATAAAATAACCAAAATTACATTAACAGAGATTCACGCAGGATGTGGTTAAAACTAGCGTTCTATTTTCGGTGATTAAAACTAAACCTTTATCGAGACACTAAATGTTTTTTTATGGACCTGATATATAAATACTTATCATTGATTATCTATGTAAAACGTAGATCATATCGTAATCATTCGCGTGCGCAGATGCATATCTAATCTATAGCAATGTCATTTTAATACACGTTTGTTTTAAAGTGTTGCATTAGAAACTTTAAGTGCCTACAATGACTTGATTGATTCCCTGTTTCTCCAACCTATTTGTTAACAGGAAAACGACTTTTACAATTTACAAACTTAATACTTAATACTTGAAAACCAGTAAAATGTGTCAAATTTTTCACATCAACATATCTCACTTATTATGACTGATAGAAAAAAACTCTAAGAGATAAAGTTGTAAATAATTTTAGGCAGAATAATAAAATATTTTCAGAAATTTTTTATAGGCATTAATTTTCCGAGATATGACGCAAATCTACATTTAAAAAAATGGAAGTCATAGTTGGCTATGGCATCATTGGATAACATTTTTTTCACTTTAATCTGATATCATATGACATAATTATTTCTAAAAATAAGTGAGTTACAACAATTTTTATGTTTTATTATGAAAAAGATAAAAGTAAAACAATTGTTTTTACAATTGCTATATTTATAAACTGTCTATAATAATAATATTACTACTACAAAAATACCCTTTTAATGCTGGGAATTTTTAAAACTTAATAATAATTTATTTTTTCTTTGTGAGTAGAACACATAGGCATATTTATTATTACATATTAATGTTTCCTATTTGTAACTATAATAAATAAATTTAATTAAAACTAGTCCATAGGCAACCCTTTATACACCATTACAATTTATTGTTACTTATTATTTATTAGCAGTAAAAAAAACGACCATGAGCATCATTCTATACAGCAGTACGGGCATGTGTAAAATAGCCAACCATTAATATTACAAAAATCCTAAATATTCAAGCAAAAATCACATGTTAATGACTAAAACTTACAAGATTATTTTTAATTAAAATTAAAACAAGTGAAATTGAAAAAAAAATTGAAGAAAACTGTAACTGTAAAAAAACACTTTAAAATAGGTAAATTTTATTCAATAAAATTAAAAAAATTAAAATGCTAGAACAACAATTTAGGCAATGAAACTTTGGTAATACGAGAAAAAAAAACAATTGTTAAAAAACGTTGTTTTCTCCAGCTGATTTTCTTTTGTACTGTAAAAAAACACTCAAAAATTGGAATAAAAAAAGTTTAAATCAATACTTTAAAAAATAAAATAAAAAAATTAAAAGTATAGTTTAAAAAACTTAAAATTGGCTAAAACAAAAGAAATCAATTGCTAAAAATGAAGAACTGAGGAAGAAAAAAAATAGAAACAATTTATTGTTATTAAAAATATAAAAGACGAAACGAGAACTAACAAAATTGCTAAAAGCAAAGAAAACAATTGCTAAGAAAAAATAGAATTTGAAATGCAGTTGAAGAAAACCACTAAAAAACACTTAAAATTTCGCAAAGATAAAATATAAAAAATACGAAAACAAACAATGAAAATGTGCTAAAACAAGAAATAAACAATTGCTTGGATGCAAAATTAGAAAAAAAAAACAGTTGAAGAAAAAATAAAAACAATAACTCGTTTATAGTTTTTAGAAATACAAAAGACGAAACAAGAACTAAAAGGGTTGATAAAACCAAAACAAACAATTGCTAAATAAATAAGAGAATTAAGAGAAACAGTTGAAGAAACCATCCGTAAAAAAACAGTTTAATATTGGAATAAAAACCGTTTAAATTATTTATAATTTAAAAAATCAGTCGAATTTTTTATAGATATTAGAAATATGAAAGAAAAACTAAAAAAAAAAAACAAGAGAAAAAAAGAAAAAGAAAACAACTGCAATAAAAAATTCTTATAATTGGAATGAAAACAGTTTAAATTTCACTCAGAAAAAATATAAACAAATTGCCGAATCAACAGTTTAAGCAATGAAATCTAGCTAAAACGAGAAATAATTTAATTGCTAATTTAAAAATAAAAACAGTCGAAACAAAAATAAAAACAGTTTAAATTATTACTTACAGAAACATACAAAAAAATGTTAATACAACGGTTTAAGCACATCCAATTAAAAAGAAAATAAAATAAGCTAAAACGAAAAAAAAAACAATTTTTAAAAATCCTAAAACAGTTTAGGCAATCAAAATTTGCTAAAACGAAGAAAAAAACAACTACTAAGAATTAAAAAAAAACGGTTATGAAAACAATGGACTTTTTATAGTTTTTTACTAAAAAAAAAACAACTGAACAACAACTGAAAAATAGGCTAATGTAAAAAAAAACAATTGCAGTGCAAACGAGGAAAATAAAAAAAACAATCGAAGAAAACAACTATAAAAAACAGTTAAACATTATAATAAGAACAGTTTTAATTATAAATTAACATTTTAAATATAAAAATAGTACAGGAGCATATGAAATAATAAAAATCAAATCAAAATTAAATTTGCTTAGAGAGTAAAAAAATTAAAATTTTCTAAAAGAAAATATGGAATTTGAAAAGAAAACAAATGCAAGAAAACACTTGAAAATTGGAATAAAAACTATTGAAATTTCAATCAAAACATATTTAAAAGTGTCAAAATAAAGTTTGAACAGAACGAATTCAAAAATAAATAAAATAATAAAACAAAAATTTGATAAGACAAAAAAAATGGAAATTTTTTATATTTGCCCAAAACTATTTTCTTTGAAATGATTAAACTTAAATTATTATTATTATTATATACAGATAAATGTTTTTATTCATAAATGGTTTAAAATTTCGGCAAAAACGAATAGAATTATAATTTTTAAAAAAATAATAGAAAATTTTATTTAGTAAAAAAATTTCAAATGAAAAGGAATCTTAGTAATTGTTTAAAACAATTAAAATCATAATAACAATCCTAAAAAGGAAAAAAAATCCAAAATGTATTTTGGTTTCTATTTCAAAAGAGATTATTTATGTGTTTGAAATTTTTTGTATAAAAATTATAAAGAGAATTTTACAGGGATAAAGAAAATGAAAGCTCTCTAATAAAGAGGAAACTTAATATTTGGTTAAAACAGCTGAAATCTTATTTTAAAAAATATCTTTCCAACGAGAAAATATTTGTTTTTTTTTTCTAAATCAGTTTTTTTTCAAAAAGGTCGAATTTAATATATTGTTTCGTTCTTTGTAAACCATTCATTTAGATACTCTCTTCAAATAGTTTTTATATAGATTTTTTTTAAATAAATCCTTTTTTAATACTTTTCTTTTAATTCAGATTTTTTTTACTTTTTTTAGGATTAAAGTAAACTTTAATTGAATTTTGCACAGTTTATTTTAAAATTATGCAGTCACGAAAATTGTTCAATTATTTTTCAATATTTTAGATTTTAAAATGATTCATCATTTAGGATTTATTTTGAAGCTATAGTTAAAATCAAAAATATAATGATAATTTTGTAATCATAAATGAACATAAAGTATAAAAAAAGGAACTCAAATAAACCTACGATTAATAAACATTTCCTATTATTTACAGCTATTTAATATTCTTGAATGTTGTCGGCGTTAACTTGGTGGTACATTTTTAATAAGATAATTAAAACACTTGGTAAAACAAAGTTAAAGTGTTTTAATTAGCTATTTAATAGTATTATTATTTCGGGGATTTAAAATTTTAATTAAACCTGCCTCGAATATTGGTTCACTGGCCATAATTATATTAATGCTGATAAAACGTGAATATACGATATGCACTTGTTTTATATTCATTGTTTTATAAAAACTACTACAGCACAACGTGCGGTGAACTCGCGAACTGCAGCGCATTGAATTTTTCATTACCCGCATAGCAAGTGCTGCCACCTATTGAGTCAACGCCAAACCCTCGGCCCGCAATATTCAATACTTGTCAACACGCCGTTGGAGAAGATTCTAGCTTACCGTTTTACGCAGAACGTCCTGCCGTTGCACCGACGTCGTCCCCAGGATAACCCTCATACTCTCCAACTTGGGCTTCAGCGGTTTGAACATCCTTTCTTTTCGTAACCGTGGACAGGCACAAACCTCTATTTTGTTTGCGTACAAGGCGCGTGTTTGTTTCTTCTTCCGTCCTTGTCGTTACGTCACGGCGCCGCCGCTGCGCAATACGATTCGTCGATAAATAGACTAAGTGTTCAATTGTTTTTGGGAAGTTATGGCCAAATTTGTTATCATTCGCAGAAAAAGTTGGTCGGGTTGTGCTGTGTGTACATACGATGTTCTATTTTTGAGCCGGTTAAATTTAGATTCGGACAAGGTTGGAAATTTTATTATCAATTTGTTATTATATCTACTCGTCGATTATTTATAAGGACGTAGTTGCTAAATTTTTCCGCTCAAAATCATTTTTGAAAAAGTCAATACTATTAATAATTATAAAGCTTTAATATTAATCATATTAAACGTTAACAACATCAACAATTGACAATAAGTAATCTTAAATGACACTAAATAACCTTAATTTACCTAAATTACTATCTTCAATAACATTGAATACTTTCGAATGATCTTGAGTTAACATTAGATGATCTTAAATAACTTTTAATGACCGTTAAATGACTTTCTAGATTACAAGAGATTGTGCATTCCTTATTGTCCTCTAATAACCTTGAATTATCATGAGATTATCTTAATTAACGTTTAATGACCATTTAATACTGTCGATGACCTTGAAAAATCCCAGGATGGCCTTAAATAGCTCTGAAAACCATGGAATGACCTTTAATTAAGCTTGAACTACCTTTAAATTATTTTATGTTTTTAAATAACCTTAAATTACCTTTGGATGACCTTGAGTTACCATTAGACGATCTTAAATCATTTTTAAAGGCCCTTAAATGTCTTTCTAGACCTCGAGAGATTGTGTATTGCCCTTAAATAAAATTGAATTGTCATGAGATTAACTTTTATTGACAATTGGGTAACCTTTAATACTGTCGTTGGATTACTATAATAAATTAACATTGGATGATCTTAAATAACCTTTGATGACCTTGAACGATCGTTGAATTGCTTAAATAACCTTGAACTATTGTTGGTTGATCTAAAAAACTTCGATTACCTTTAACATTAGTCGGATGACCTTAAACAACTTAAAATTATTGTTTGATGAACATGTTATGGCCGTTAGATGACCCTAAATACTGTCGAATGATCCGGAACAATTGATATTAACCTTAAATGATTGTTGGACATCTTCAATCACCTTTAATGACCGTTAATATAACTATAACTGTATACACCGCCAAATAACCTTGAACAATCATTACATGACTTTCGAATGACCTTAAAATAACCTTAAAAAATTGTTGTATGACTTTAAATAACCTTAAATTATCTTTGGGTAATCTTAAATAACCTTGAATGGCCATAATATAACCTTGAATACTATCGAATGATCTTGAATGATCCATAATGATCATTGGATAAAGTTAAATTACCTTGAATTATTTGTATGGTCAAGGTTATTACTTTGAATGACCATTGGATAACTCTAAATACTTTGGAATTACCTGAAATTCTTATTAAATGGCCGTAAACAAGATTAAAGTATCATTGGATGATCTTGAATGACATTGAATAATAGTGAATATTTTTTTATTTTTAGTTCTAATCAAGATAGTTGAAAAATGTTTCACCATAGGTTAAGTGAGCAATTAATTAAATATATCTTTAATGACCTTTGAATGACCTTAAATACCACCGGAGAATCATTGAATGACCTTAAATGACCTTGAATGGCTTAAGTTTTTATATTGCATTACCTTAGGATAAGCCTCTGAATGACTTCGGCTATCTCAGTAAAGGGGGTTTTACCAGAACCACTTTTGAATGACCTTAAATGCCCTTCAATTATTGCTGGATGACCATAAGTTATCTTGAAGTATAATTGGATGATCTTACATAAGTTTGGATGATAAACTTGAATGACATTTTGATCCTTCTAAATATCTTGAAAACACCTTAAATAACCGTAAATAACGTTGAATAGTTTAAATCACCTCACAAAGGTCATTGTATAAACTTGAATTTTGTCGAATGTTCTTGAATACTCTTCAGCAATCATTGGATCATCTTAAATAACCTTGATTGACCTTTGTACAACCTTGAATTCTGTCGAATGATCTTGTATACTCTTGAACAATCATTGGATGACCTTTAATTATCCTGCATGAACATAGTTTTTACCTTGAATGACCTCTAGAGAATCTAAATACTTTTGTATGACATTATTATTATTATTAAATGTACAAACTGAAGCTGAATGACCGTAAATTACCTTGAAGTATCATTGGATGATCCTAAATAAGTTTTAATGATCTTGGTATAACCTTGAATGACCTTTGGATGATCTAACCTAAATACCTTCGAATAACCTTAAATAAGCTTGAAGTATTAACTAATTAATCTTAAAAAACTTTGGGTAATGTAATCAACCTTGAATAATATTTAAATAACCATGCATTCCGTCCAATGACCTTGAATAATCTTTAACAATCATTAGATTAACTTAATTTACCTTGAATGATGATGAATGATCTTAAATAAGTTTGGGTGATTGTAAATAACTTAGAAATATCTTAGATGACCGTTTAATGACCTAAAATTCAAACAAATGACAAAAAATACTTTTTAACTATCTTTGAATGACCTTAAATTCAGACAAATGACCTTGAATACACTTAAAGAATCATTTGATGACCTTAAATTACCATGATTTATCAATGCACTTATTTATTACTACATAGTAACGGTCGCTACTATAATTTTCTAAGCCTTTGCATTGAATTAACATTGGATTATCCTAAATAAGTTTGATTGATTATAAATAATCTTCGATGACCTTAAATTTGGACAAATGATCATAAACATTGATGACCTTAAAAAACCTTGAATTATTAAAGTTTTAACCTTGGATCATTGGATAAATAACCTGGAATGACCTCTGTATGACCTTAAATTCTAATAAAAGACCTTTTGAAAGGTAATTCGATGACTTTAAATTATCATCCAAGATGAAGTCAAGTTTATACCTTTGATTGATTATAAATAACTTTGAAAGACCTTAAATAACCTTGAATACAATTGAATGGCCTTGAATCCTCACGAACTATCGCTGAATGGGCTTAAATAATCTTGAAGTATCATTGTATTATAATATGTATAAATTTGTATGATCGTAAATAATCTTAATCGTTGGATACTGTGAAAATCCTCGAATGGCCTTTTGATAACCTTGAACAATATTCATATAACCTTAAAATCGGTGGATGATCTTAAATAACGCTTAACGATTGTTAGATGACCCTAAATACGGTCAAATGGCCTATAACGATCGCAAATAACCTTGAATTATTGTTAAAAATATTATAGTGACCTTGAATCAAACAACCTTGAAAGATAATTTTTAATTATCTTTTATTATCGTGGTATAATCTTGAAACCGTAGAATAACCTTAAATATCCTTTAACTCTAAAATACATTGAATCATTTAGGTGGTTGAATGACCGATGGATAACACAAAAAATATTTCAGTGACCCTTAATACATCTAAAATTACAGTAAATAAGCTTGCAGTCTCTTTGGATGATCTTAAAACCTTGGATTATAGAAAATGATCTTTGGATAACTTTGAATTCCGTCAAATGACCGTGAATACTCTTGATCATTGGATGACCTTAAATCACCTTGAATAATTAAAGAATTTTACCTAGAATTATCATTGTAGTTGATTATAAATAACCTTGAATGACTATTGAATGACTTTAAATTTGATCAAATGACCTTGAATACTCTTGAACGAACATTGAATGACCTTATCAAAGTTTTTACCTTGAAGTATCATTGGTTTATAAATAGCCTTGAATTACTTTTGGATGGTCTTAAATTCGGACAAATGACCTTGAATACTCTTGAACGATCATTGAATAACCTTAAATTACCTAGAATTATTAAAGTTTTTACCTTGAAGTATTATTGGATGATCCTATATAAGTTTGGTTGATTATAAGTAACATTGAATGACCTCTGGATGACCTTAAATTACCTAGAATGATCAAAACTTGATGTATCACTGGATAAGCCTAAATAAAATTTGGTTGGTTATAAATAACAATGAATGACCTGTGGATGACCTTAAATTCAGACAAATTACCTTGAATACAATGGATGACCTTAAAGCACAATGAATTATCAAAGTTTTCACTTGGAATTATCATTGAATGATCCTAAATAAGTTTGTTTGATTATAAATAACCTTGAATACTCTTGAATGACCTTTAGAGGACACTAAATTTAGACAAATGACCTTGAAGATCATTGAATGACCTTAAATTACTTTGAATAATCAAAATTTTTACCTTGAAGTATTATTGATTCTGAATAAGTTTAGTTGGTTATAAATGACCTTTGGATGACCTTTAACTTGTTAATACACTTGAACGATCATTGGATGACCTTAAATTACCTGGGACTATCATTGGATGATCCTAAATAATTGTGGATGATTGTAAATAATCTTGAATGACCTTTGGATGATCCTGCATTTGGATAAATGACCTTGTATACTCTTGAACGATCATTGGATGATCTTAAATTACCTTGAATGAACAAAGATTTTGCCTGGAACTATAACTTATAAATAACCTTAGATCAACCTTAAATTTGGACAAATGATCTTGAATACTCTTAAAAGATCATTGAATGACCTCAAATTACATTGAATGATCAATTGGATGATCTTAAAAAAGTTTGGTTGATTATAAATAACCTTAAATTCGGACAAATAACCTTGAATACTCTTGAATGGCCTTTCGATAATCTTCAAATGACCTTTAATACTCTTGAGAGATAATTGAATGAACTTGAATTATGAAAATTTTGACCTTGAAGTATCATTGGATGATCCTAGATAAGTTTGGTTGATTATAAATAACCTTGAATGATAAATGACCTTGAATACTCTTGAATGGCTTTTAGATCATCTTCAATTTAGGCAAATGACCTTGAATACTATTGAAGGATCATTGAATGAACTTGAATTATGAAAGTTTTTACCTTGAAGTATCATTGGATAATCCTAGATAAGTTTGGTTGATTATAAATAACCTTGAATGGCCTAGGATTCTCTTCAATGACCTTTAATTTGGAGAAATGACCTTGAATACTTTTAGATGACCGTAAATTTAGACAAATGACCTTGAATACTCTTGAAAGATCATGGCCTTGAATTGTCAAAGTGTTTACCTTGAAGTATCACTGGATGATTCTAGATAAATTTGGTTGCTTATAAATAACTTTGAATGACCTTTAATTTGTGAATACTTGGGATAACGATCATTAAATTACCCGGAACTATCATTGGATGATCCTAAATAAGTGTGTTTGATTATAAATAACCTTGAATGACCTTAAATTCGGACAAATGACCTTGAATACTCTTGAATGACCTTTATATGAATGTAAATTTAGACAAATGACCTGAATGTTCTTGTCATCTGTCATCTGTTAAATGTTATCTATCAACTGTCAAATTAAAAAACTTTTACAACATAACTCTATTAACTGTCATATGTCAACTGTTAAATATATTCTTGTAACTATCATCAACTGTCATTTGTTATCTGTCAAGTTTAAAAACTTTTTTTTTAAATATAACTATTAACTGTCATCTGTCATTTGTTAAATGTGATCTGGCAACTATAATCTGTCAACGGTCATCTGTTAAATGTTATCTGTCAACTGTCATCTATCAAATTTAAAAACTTTTACAATATAACTCTATGAAGTGTTTAACTGTCACCTATTAAATGTATTCTTGTAACTATCATCTGTCAACTGTGATTTGTCATCTGTCAAGTTTAAAAACGTTTTTTTTAATATAACTATTAACTGCCATCTGTCATTTGTTAAATGTGATCTGGCAACTATAATCTGTCAACGGTAATCTGTTAAATGTTATCTGTCAACTGCCATCTGTCAAATTTAAATTTTTTTACAACATAACTCTATGAACTGTTTAAATGTCATCTGTCATTTGTGTCATTAAATGTGTTCTTGTAACTATCATCTGTCATCTGTCATTTGCCATCTGTCAAGTTTAAAAACCTTTTTTTAAATATACCTATTAACTGTCATCTGTCAACTGTTATTTGTTAAATGTGATCTGGCAACTAAAATCTGTCAACAATATGTTAAATGTTATCTGTCAACTGTCATCTATCAAATTTAAAAACTTTTACAATATAACTCTATGAACTGTTTAAATGTTATCTGTCATCGGTCACCTGTTAAATCTGTTCTTGTAACTATCATCTGTCAACTGTCATTTGTTGTCTGTCAAGTTAATTTTTTTTTTAAATATAACTATAAACTGTCATCTGTCAACTGTCATTTGTTAAATGTGATCTGGCAACCATAATCTGTCAACGGTCGTCTGCCATCTGTCAAATTTTAAAACTTAAATATAACTTTATTAACTGTCATCTGTTAAATTTCATTTGTCAACTATTATCTGTTAACTGTTGAAAATATAACTCTAATAACTGTCATCTGTTAACTGTCATCTGTTCAATTTAAAAATATACAATATAACTCTATTAACTGTCATCTGTAAACTGTCAATTGACATCTATCAAATTTATTTGTTAAATATCATCTGTCCACTATCATCTCTCAACTATTTGAAATATAAATCTATTAACTGTCAGCTGATGTCATGTGACATTTGTCATCTGTCAAATTTAAAAACTTTTAAAATATAACTGTATTAACTGTCACCTCTCAACTGCCATCTGTTAAATGTGATCTGATAACTATCATTTGTGAACTATAATCTGTCATCTGTTCAATTTAAAAACTTTTACAATCTAAATTAACTGTCAACTATCAAATTTCATTTGTCAACCGTTGAAAATATATACCTCTATTAACTGTCATCTGTCAACTGTCACCTGTTAAATGTGTTCTTGTAACTATCATCTGTCATTCGTTATCTGTCAAGTTTAAAAACTTTTTTAAGTATAACTTTATTAACTGCCATCTGTCGACTGTCATTTGTTAAATGTGATCTGGTAACTATAATCTGTCAACGCTCATCTGTCAAATTTTAAAACTTTGAAAATACAACTTCATTAACTGTAATCTGTTAAATTTGATTTGCCAACTATCATCTGTAACTGTCATTTGTCATCTGTCAAATTTAAAAGCTTTTTAAAATATAACTCTATTAACTGTCACCAGTCAACTGTCGACTGTCATCTGTTAAATGTGATCTGATAACTATCATTTATCAACTGTAATCTGTCATCGGTAAAATTTAAAAACTTTTACAATATAACTCTATTAACTGTCAACTGCCATTTATCAAATTTCATTTGTCAACTATCATCTGTTAACTGTTGAAAATAAAACTCTAATAACTGTCAGCTGTCAACTGTCAAATTTTAAAAATTTACAATATAACTATTAACTGTCATTTGTCATCTGTCAAGTTTAAAAACTTTTCAAATATAAAAAAGTTTAATTTTGAAAATGATCGTAACGGATCGAAACACGTGTCAGGAAACTGATAATAAAATCTTGGAACAAAACAAGTGTTTTACTCCACCCATTTTGAATATATGGTTCCATCAAGAAAGTAGCAGAAGAAGTATTGAATATATTTCAAATATAACTTTATTAACTGTCATCTAAAACTGTCAATTGACATCTATCAAATTTAATTTGTTAAATATCATCTGTCAACTATTTGAAATGTAAATCTATTAACTGTCAACTGTCATTAAATTTCATGTGGCATTTGTCATCTGTCAAATTTAAAAACTTTTAAAATATGTATAACTGTATTAACTGTCACCAGTCAACATTCAACTGTCATCTGCTAAATGTGATCTGATAACTATCATTTGTCTACTGTAATCTGTCAAATTTAAAAACATTTACAATATAACTATTGACTGTCATTTGTAAACTGTCATCTATCAAATTTAATTTCTCAACTATCATCTGTCAACTGTAATCTATCAACTTTCATCTGTCAACTGTAATCTATCAACTTTCATCTGTCAACTGTAATCTATCAACTTTCATCTGTCAACCGTTAAAAATATATAACTCTATTAACTGCCATCTATCATTTGTTAAATGTTATCTTGTAACCATCATCTGTCAACTGTCATTTTATCATCTGTCAAGTTTAAAATTTTTTAAAATATAACTTTATTAACTGTCAACTGTCATCTATCGAATTTCATTTGTCAACTAGCATCTGTCAACTATTTAAAATTTAAACATTATCTGTTAAATGTCATCTGCCATTTGTCAACTATCAAATTTAAAAACTTAAAATATAACTCTATTAACTATCATCTATCAACTATCATCTGTTAAATTTGATCTGTCAACTATCATCTGTCATCATCATCATCATCTGTTAAATTTGATCTGTCAACTATCATCTGTCATCGGTTAAATTTAATTTGTCAACTAATCATTAAATGACCTTAAAATGGGACATATGACTTTGAATACTCTTTAATGACCTTTGGATGACCGTAAATTCAAACAAATGACCTTGAATACTATCGAACGATCATTGAATGACCTTGAATTGTCAAAGTTTTCTCCTTGAAGTATCATTTGATGATTATAGATAAATCATTGAGTGATTCTAAATAAGTTTGGTTGATTATAAATAACCTTGAATGACCTTATATACTCTGACCTTTGTATAACCTTAAATTTAGACAAATGGCCTTGAATACTATTGAACGAACATTGAATGATCTCGAATTGTCAAAGTTTTTACCTTGAAATATCATTTGATGAATATAGATAAATCATTGAATGATTCTAAATAAGTTGGGTTAATTATAAATAACATTGAATGACCTTATATACTTTTTAATGACCTTTGTATAACCTTAAATTTAGACAAATGACCTTGAATACTATTGAACGAACATTGAATGATCTCGAATTGTCAAAGTTTTTACCTTGAAGTATTATTGGATGATTCTAGATAAATTTGGTTGCTTATAAATAACCTTGAATGGCCTTTAATTTGTGAATGCTCTTGAACAATACTTGGATGACCTTATGTTATCTGTAACTATCACTGGATGATCATGAATAAGTTTGGTTGATTATAAATAACTTTGAATGACCTTAAATTCCCTACAGATGACCTTAAATACTCTTGAATGACTTTGGATGCTCTTGAAAGATCGTTGAATGAATTGAATTGTCAAAGTTTATACCTTGAAGTATCATTGGATGATTCTATGTAAGTTTGGTTGCTTATTAATAACCTTTAATGACCTTTCATTTGTGAATACTCTTCAACGATCATTGGATGATCTTAATTTACCCGGAACTATTATTAGATAATGATGAATAAGTGTGTTAGATTACAAATAACCTTGAATGACCTTTAATTCGGACAAATGACCTTAAATACTTTTGAACGATCATTGGATGACCATAAAACACCTTGAATTACTGTAAAGTATCATTGGATGATTATATATATACTTGAATAGTGTTCAATGGTCGAAAATAACCTAAAAGTATTATTGTATTATAGTAAACAAGTTTGTATTATCGTAAATAACCTTTGGATAACCTTGAAAATAGTCAAATGACCTTGAATGATCATTGGATGTCTTCAAAAAACATTCAATGACCGTTGAATATTTTAAATACCGCCGAATAACCTTGAACGATCGTTGGGTGGCCTTAAATACATTCGACGGTGACAAGTGCTTTTAAGCTATCATGGGATGACCATTAATAACCTTAAATTGTCGTTGGATGATTTAAAATAGCCTTGAATACCTATTAGATAAGTTGGAATACTGTCAAATGACCTTCGAACGATCGTTGACTGTGGACTAGCCTTAAATACTAACAATAGAAGAGGATGTGGTTTTGTAAGTGCATCAGGTTTTAACTTCCGGTGACCACTTCCTGCTTATGATAATCACTTCCGGTCTCGCGAGGCCATTACTATCTTGAATTGTTTTTGCGGGAAATTCAAATTTTTGAACGCAAAGTGGTGAAAAGAGTAATGAAGACCTTAAATAATCGTCGGATGACCGTTGTATAAACTTTAATAACCATGAGGACCGTACAATTTTATGGCTTTGAATGTTTAAAAAGTAATTCCAGCAGTATTAGGTCTATTTATGCATATTTATTATCATATAATGTTTAAAATTCAATGTTTTTCACATGAATGGTGTGAAATGAAATTGTTAAAGAATCGCATTGGTGGAAGAGAACTAGAAAGACGATGACTCACGGAACACGTTCAACAATTCAAAAGGTCTTCGTACACACAAAAAAAAAAAGGAGCAAGGTATCCACGACCGCACGACTAAAACGGGCTCTGTAAGTATTAGAATAGGGTATTACGCAAAAATTAAATATGGTCCGGAGCGGCCCACGCTCGCACCGAAACCCGTTTCGAAAATTCACTTTTATTTTTGCACGTATCCATCGAGTCTTTTAAATGGCCGTGACACAGTGCTGCCGGCAAGGTCACCGACTCACCTTTTATTTTCTCCGCGCCGCTGCGTTACGGTATCACAACCGCTCATTCCGCATTGATCAGCCTGGCAGATAATTAAAACGATTAATTCAAACCGATTTCCCGTTTACGGAAAACAAAAACAAAAACTACAGACTGTATATAGAATTTTTATATAAATTGGCTTGAAAATTAATAGATAAAATACCAAATTTTTATATAGCAACAGTGCTAAATAAAGTTTATTATTATTACAAATAGATTCTGTTGGTATTAATCGATATTATCAAGTGTGCGTAAACAAAGTCTGTTTGTAATTATAAAGAAATCTGTCGTAAAGTGAAAGGCTTCATTTATCTTGTGTTTAAATTTTAGTTGACGTAATTATTTTAGAGAAGAGTTGTGAAGTAAAAAATGTACCAACTGTATAAAATTTTCTTTTAATTGTCCGAAGAAATAATACAAATAGATTTTGTTGGTATTAGTCGATATTATCAAGTGTGCCATGTAAACAAAGTGGGTTTGTAATTATAAAGAAATCTGTCATTTATCGTGTGTTTAAATTATTTTACAGAAGAATCATGAAGAAGAAAATGTAAACGTGAAATTGATAACATTAAAACTATCCTTGGAATTGTTAAAACAAAAGTTACGGTAATATTTATCAATAATTTAGATTAATATTGCGTTTAGAAATAATTATAATATAAAAATGTTTCACCACAGGTTAAGTGAGAAATTAATTCATCATAAGGTAGTGCAGTATACATTTACAGATAGTGTAAAGCTTCATACAACGGTGTCCTCTTAAGGTCAAGGTAAATATTTAAGTAGTTTTTTTTAACGGTCATGACTAACGTTTAAATTTATAAATATATTATCAAAATAATGATTAATCGATTAATATTCACGGTTTGATTTGTGTTGTGCGAATTTATCAGTATTGAATTAAAACACTTTGCTCTTTCCTTGCTTCCCTCTTATTTTTATATGTTAATGTACATCTGGCATATAAAAATAAAAGTCAAGGAAGGAAATAAGTGTTTTAATACAATCGATTAATGTTTGAGGTGTTAACTTCATGATACATCTTGAATATATAATTTGTTGTTATCAACAAAGAAAGTGTATTATTGAAATAATGATTAATCATATGGTATACAAAAAAATTACAGTAGACGAACTTACCTTTCTTGTACGCAATCATTATTCTAAATAATAAAAAAATACTCTTATATAAAATAACTTTATTTACAAACGGAGAACCGATTATCATAATAGTAGGCAATAATAATAAAAAGGATGCATGTTGAAATAAATGTAATAACAACAACAATAATAATTTAAAAAAAAGGACAGAATCGGGTGAATCACAGATGCGATTTAGTAAAAATATATTAACGTTTTTTTTTTTTTAAATAAAGTCGTCGTTTGTTTGTTTTTTTTTTTTAATAAAGATTTTTTCACAACATTTATTAAAACATTTGCCTAATTTCTCTACATTATATATAAATTCATTTACATAATAATAATAATAATTAATATAATAATAATAATATGGAACGTATTACTTAAAATTATATTTACAGATTTATTAACAGTTTTGCTTCGTTTCAAAGCTGAGACCGTTTCAACCATGGATTTTTAAAACTATTATTAGTTCGTTCTTGCGGGGGGTTTCGAATCGATTCGGTTGTTATAATTTAAAAAAAAAGAAGGCGATGAGGAATATTTTAAATTATTCAATTTACAAACGATTGTTTTTTTATTTATTTCAGAATAATGCAATTGTTAAATTATTTAATTTACAAACGATTGTATTTTTATTTATTTCAGTATAATGCAATTGGTAAATTATTTAATTTACAAACGATTGTATTTTTTTTAAATTTCAGAATAATGCAATTATTAAGGAGTGAATAAAAATTGAATTAGTGAGGGACGACAGGTTAGTAGTAAATGTTTTTCGTTGTTTAATTAATGAATTATTAATTTTAATTTAATTCATTTATATCGATTGTAAAACACATCAATGTCTTAATGATTTGTTTTTCTGGAAACTTAACGTCAATCAGTGATTATAATAATCGTGTATATGTAGGGTGGGTGGGTGGCCACTATTCTACTTTTCAATCTTTAAAATATTAGCGAGGGTTCCGTTATAAATGTTTTGCCTATAACAAGTAATTATATTTTTGTTAATCATGTTTTAGGTTAAGTGTTTTATTCCATAATTAAAACTAAAACAGTTATTGCATTTTGGTTGGTCGATATGGCCTAGCTGTCAAGGGCATTAAATACGCTTAAAGAAGGATTTTATTGATGAAATATTCTTTTATACGGAGAGAATTATTAATATTTTAAGTACATCCAAAGAAACTGTGTTAAATATTTTGCTAAAAATTCTACACACAAAAGGGTAGAAGAAATACGATTATAATATTATTTTGCTAAAATTTTTAACCACTTTCTGTATAAAAATGATTTCAATTTAATAACAGCTTGCTGCGTTGATGCATAAAAGCAACACGCTGTCATTAATCTATAAATCAATTTAAATTGATTAAATAATATTTTACATATACAAACGACGATAAATAGCATTTTCATTTTCACGACTTAAATCTTTTTCTTTTAATAGCTTTGGCAACTACATCCTGTTGACCAGGCGCAGTGGTATTACATGATTGTAATATTGATAGAAACGCTAAGTAAAAACACCAAAATTTTAAACGTAGTGTTTTTATTTAGCATTTGTAAATATTGGATTAATACAATTTTTTTTATCAACAATATAATTGAAAACTATTGTTTTAAAAACATTAATAATTCTATCTCTTCTTCTTTATGGCTTTAGCATTCTGGTCGATGAGACCTTCATACCAATCTCATCGAACAGAATCTTAACGATAAAATTGACAATTAGTTAGAGGTTATGTTACTTTAAAACATATTTTCTGTACGTGTTTAAGCATTTAGGCTTTACACAGAAAGGTAAAAGGCATATATCAATAATAATAATAATTTTAACTCTTGTTTTAAAAACATTAATACTTCTATCTCTTCTTCTTTAAGTATATTTTATGGCTTTAAACATTCTGGTCGATGAGACCTGTGTCATCGAACAGAATCTTAACAATAAAAATTAATAACTGGTTAGAGGTTATGTTACTTTAAAAACATATTTTCTGTACTTGTTTTAGAGCATTTAGACCTACACCGAAAGGTAAAAGGCATTTATTGATAATAATAATCATTTTAACTCTTGTTTTAAAAAGATTAATAATTCTATCTCTTCTTCTTTAAGCGTATTTCATGGCTTTAACATTCTGGTCGATGAGATCTGGAAACCAGTCTCATCGACCACAATGTTAATAAAAATTTATAACTGATTAGAGGTTATGTTACTTTAAAACATATTTTCTGTACGAATTTTACCGTTTAGGCCTACATCGAATGGTGAAAGGCATATATCGATAATAATTTTGGAATGAATTATTTTTTTAAGAAAACTTTATATAAAGTTCTATCCTCGCTAGAAAAATTCAAATAATATTCAATGTGAGATTAAATAAACAATACTGTGAATCTACTGTACATTCCTAAAATATTTTTTTTATACGTACGTACTTGGCAATTTTTTAAAACGTTATTCCAAGCTTATATTTTTAATAAAACACTAAACTTTTCTTATCAAGATTTTAACAACATAACGTAGGCAATAATAATGTTCGTTAAAAACATAACTCCGGAAAGTGTTTAGAGGTTATGTTACTTTAAAACATTTCCTGTACGTATTTCAGCATTTAGGCCTACACCGAAAGGTAAATAGTATATATCGATAATAACAATTTTAGCACATATGATTTTTTTAAAGTTTTATCCTCACTGAAAAATTCAAATAATATTCAATGTGAGTGTAACGAATAAAGCACTAATAACCTATTTTAACACTTTTATTTAAATTACCAAATGTACATTTCAGACAGAAAATGACTAATCAATGGATTAGCACGGTCCGAAATGTACATTTGGTTTGGTAATTCAAATAAATAAAAGTGTGAAGAAAGATTTATTAGTGATTTAATTAAATTAATTAAAACACTAAATTTCGGGTTGAGTAATGTGAAGTTATATGAAGTTATATTATGATACATTGATTGAGTTATGTGAAGAACAAATTAATTTGACGAATAAAGCACTTAATGTATTTGCTTGAGTTACGTGAAGTGTTTTAATTATAAAGATGAAATGAAAACAAAATTCCTTACTTCACGTATAATTTTTATTAATACCAGATGTACATTTCGAGTACTATGTACATCTGGTATTAATAAAAATTATAAGTGAAGTAAGGAATTTTGTTTTCGTTTCATCTTAATTAAAACACTTCACGTAACTCAAGCAATTACATTAAGTGCTTTATTCGTAAAATTAATTTGACCTTCACTAAGTAAATCAATGTGAAATTAAATAAACAATACTGTTAATTTACCGGACATTCCAGAAGTGTTTTATACGTACGTACATTGCCATTAAAAAGAAAAATTCATTCCGTATGATTTTATAATTGTTTAAATTCGTAATAAAACACTTAAACTTTTCTTATCGACATTTTAACAACATAATAATTACGTTCTTTAAAGACATAACCCCGGAAACTGGTTTGAGGCTATGTTACTTTAAAAAATAATAATAATTTCAGCGATAAACAAGGAACTTATTTACGAATAAGCATTTGATTAGATTTTATGCATTTATGCCAACGTAATTTTAACTTGAATCCTCTCCAGAAACATTTATACTAACGTAATTTTAATTTAGTAATCTGCAGAAACAAAAAGATTAGTTTTTATCCATTTATGCCAATGCAATTTTAACTTTAATCTTCTCCAGAAACATTTATACTAACGTAATTTTAATTTAGTAATCTGCAGAAACGAAAAGATTTCGATTAAACATTACTTATCGTACAGTTTTAGAATGACAGAAAGGGAGTTAATTGTTTTAGCGATAAACGAGGAACTTATTTACTTACGAATAAGCATTTGATTAGTTTTGTATGCATTTATGCCAACGTAATTTTGACTTTAATCCTCTCCAGAAATATTTTTATGAACATAATTTTAATTTTAATAATCTACAGAAACAAAAATTAAAATTTCGATTGAACGTTACTTATCGTACCATAGTGATACGAGTGTTTTAGAATGCCAGAAAGGGAATTAATTGTATTCACCAGAATAGATATTTTACAACGATTTCATTTGCATAAATGAAAAATTAAACTCATTCTGTATGAAGTAAATTAAATGCTCGGGTTGAAAACATCCTCAACAATCCGTTATACTGTTTTTCATTTGCATAAATGAAAAACTAAACTCAATCTGTATGAAGTAAATGAAACGCTCTGGTTGAGAACATCCTCAACAATCCGATTTACTGTTTTCTTTCGTACTTAATAAGGATTATATAAATGCTTATTCATTATGAAATGACTCTTCTGGTACAACTTAAATTTAGTGTTTATGAATAAGCATTCGATTCGTTTTTAATCATTAGTTATGCTTATAAAATAAAGCACTAAAAACTTTCTTCGCACGGTTTATTTAAAACAGAAAATATATATTCCGGACACAAAGTGGCCATTTTATCAATAAATATATTTCGTGCTTCAAATAAACTGTGTGAAGAAAAGGTTTTTAGTGCTTTATTTTATTTCAATTGCCATTCCTGACCTGTGTAAACTAATACATAATGCACCAATAAATGTATTAAAAAAAAAAATCAAATCGTTCTACACGTAACATTTTATTTCTAAAGAGGACTGTATTTCAAATTAGGTTAGCATAACTAATAGTGTATTAATTGTATGATTTAATATTAGTTTTGCTAACCTAATAATTACTAGTAGTTAAAAATATCCTTTAGTTCACTGTGAAGAAAAGGATATTTTTAACTACTAGTAATTATTACTCTACTCTTCACGTACTCATATATTCAAACGGAAATATGCTAACCTAATTTGAAAATCAGTCCTCTCTAGAAATAAAACGATTGTGACTGAATGTTACTTATTTAATATAGTTAAATTATTCTGTTTTTTCCTTAGGTGATAAAGATAATAAATTCCTTATTAATGATAAAATTAGATTGTCGAGGCTGTTACTTGATGAAATTCAATTAATATTAATTCTGGACGAGGACATTAAGTGCTCATTAATTATAAAAAAACCCTCGCCTGGTAAATTTAATACTTTTTTTATATGTTGTAAAAACATATTGATTCAATTTACCTTCTTTTTTTTTTAAATATAAGAACCGATTCAATTGCATTTACAAATTACGTTTTTTTTTTTTAGAAATAATATTGACGTGTTTTGTTTTTTTTTTAAGCCGAGACCGTTTCGACCATGGATTTCTTGATGATCTCCCCAAAGTTCTCGTCGCAGTCCTCCGCAGCGGCGGACGTCGGTTCGCACTTGTCCGGATTCGACGATGGCGGTGAGGGTTCGTGCGTCAGCGTGGGGAAGGTGGTGGAGTCCTCGTACGTGTTGTAGTACCGGCCGTGCAGCAGTTCGGAGAACGACTCCATTTTCGTGGGCGGCTGGACCGGATTGAGGCTAGTGTACTGGTTCTCTTTGGACTCGTTGGCTGGAGGGAAGGAGTCCGGCGGAGGGGCGAAGTGGTCGAAGTTGTGCTGCTGGTGCTGCTGGAAGTTGGTCTCGTGGTGGGGTTTGCCGGGGAAGTCCTGCGGATAGATGTTGCCGTACGGGTTGAAGACGGGCGCGAAGTCGGTGAAGCCCGGCTGATACGGCTGCGGGTATTGATTCGGGGTGTTTGGGTACGCAGACTGGCCGCCGGGAAAGCCGACGTCGCCGTAGCGCGGGTCGGGGAAGTGAAAGGGCTGCCCCGGGTGCGGAAAGTGCTGCTGCTTGCGTTCGACGGCGCCGCCCTCGCGGTCCTCCTGGAAACACTCCTCGCGGAACGTGTACAGGTCGAGGGAATCCTCGCGGGAGGGTAGGTTGGTGAAATTGGTCGGAGGGTGCGCGATCGGCCCGGGACCCTCCCCCGGCGCGCCGTAGTGCAGATTCGTAAAACTTCCGTCGTGCACGCAACTCTCCACCTCCACGTGCGAATTCAGGTTAACGTCGCGTAACAGATTACTGTTAAATTTCCCGCCGACGGATTTCGTCGGCGTATCTTCGGATTTGCGATACGCGGATAAGCGCTCGTTATCCATCCACTTCTTATCCGCGGCTTCTTCCTCCGCCTTCTGTTTCTTCTCCAGTTCTAAACGCATTAACGTGTGGATAAAGTGAGTCCTAACTCTCACTGGGTTAAACTCGATGCGACCACTAGAGTTCCCGCAATTATCCCGCGTACATCCGCACGGGAAATTAAGCCTATCCACCTGACACTTAATCCCCGCTTGGCTGCAAGAGCACGTGTCCGGGTCGCAGTAGCCCTTACAACCGCAACCGCAGAACTCACGAGAAGTTCTAATGTCTCTACACTCATCCTTCTCCAAAGAGTCGATCTTTCTCACCCCGGCAGCACGCAACAAAGCCCTCCGTTGCCTTGTAGGCACGGGTTGTAGGAAGTAATAATTATCTAAATCCATCTCCGATTCGGATGCGTCGCTAGGCTCATCATCACTATCACTATCATCACTAGATGAACCTCCATTCGAACTAGTCACTTGCCGTTCTGATCTTAACTGTTGCAAGAGTTGCCTGTGTATCCTCCTCTGCTCTAATGCGTGTTCGGAAATTGAAAATTTCTTAAGGTGCGAATGCTGTGAACCCATTCCTAACGTTGAGCCCCCTTGTGATGGCACGCAAGTAAACCCCTGAGCTCTAGGGAAGTAATACACCGTAACGCTATCGAAAGTGATCCCTTTTTTCTTCTTACACTTCGGCCCTCCGATATCATCCTCCGCCTTCCTCTTCAAACTGCTTTTAACCGGAGACTCCTCCAAAATCCCTCCGATATCGGTCTCCACCACCACCTTCGCACCCTCACCGGATAAACCGAATTCCCCACAAGGCTCATTGATTCGGTCCAAAAACGACGTCTCACTGTCGCTCTCACCGAGCACGGCGACGACGCCCTGCTTCCCCTGTCTCTCCTCGCACATCTCCAACCCCAGACCGGAATCCGAACCGTCCGAACGGTCGTGCGGCTCCTCGGTGAGCTCCTCCACCGCCACCAAACTCTCAGTGGCTGAATCCTCGCCGTCATTACAGTCTATTGCTTGGTTTGATTGTGGCTCACTATTACCGTACATTAATTTAGAATCACTGAACTCACTTGTACTTTCTGGCTTCTCAACAAAAACTTTAACAGAGTCAATAACGTTCGTGGTGGCAACAGCAGCATTCTCGGTGCTGGTATCGTCCTTGGTCTGGTTCGAACCCATTTCGGCGACAATTTGTTGATCCGTTTCCAAATTCGACTCACTGGACATTTTGCACTGGAAATAGAAAAATAAAACAATTAGAAACAATATTTAATCCATAAATATTAATTAATACCTAAGTCAATAAAAACACTGTTTACAGTCTGCGACATTTTTATCGATGTTTAATCATTAAAAATTTATTTACGACGTAAATTAACTAATTTCCTAAAGAAACATACAGAAACTGTGAACGTGAATTTGATAAATAGTTTAATTCGTATATTAATTTTTTTTAATTTTTATTTTTAGAAACACCACAGTAGTTCCAACTTTCACCGCACGTAATAATAACGGCAAGATGAGCAGAGGCTATTGTTTTAGGCGAACAAAAATTCGTGACCCAGTCCGAATTCCTGTGCGCAGCACATTCGTCAACCAACGGCAAGTAAACGACCATGTGTAAGCGGGGGCTTACGTCACCTTTTGAGGCACATTTAAAAATACGTATGTATGAGTGTGTGTGTGTGCTATGGATCAGAACCGAATCGGTTTGAATCGACCCAACGCCGCAAACAACGCGACGACGACGACTAGGCTTTCTACGGACGCCCCGAGAGGTTCTAAAATTGTTCCGGAGGCACCACCTCGGTGACTAACGACGCATACTCGCGTCACGGCCCAATACGCATACAAATGCGCGACTCCTTGATAAAACCTTATTTATACATTCGTAATATCCACACTACATCACCACACGAAGGTCTTTCTGCGGCTTGTTTATTATCAATTAGTGATTTAACGGCTCGGATTTTATTAGAAACGTCTTGTAACAGTTGGAAAAACAAAACAATTGCGCTTCTAAGAAATAGCAGTCTGAAACTTATAAGTGGTTTTTACAAATCAAAGGACAAAATAAGGAAATAACCTCTTGAATCTTTAATAAACACCCTCTATAATAATAAAATGTATTAAAGTCCTTTAATTCGAAAATTTAAACTTATTTAAATTATAAACCTGCATAATGTTAATCCAGAATTCTTGTATATACAAGGGAAGATTTTGAAAATGTTTACCTCAGTAGTATCATAGGTTTCAACACACTGTGACTTCTTTAGAGTAATGATTGTGTATACATTTGTAATCTATCATCAGCAGATTTTTATTTCCAATTTATTATCCAAAACATTCAATAAAGTAAATGTATTCTTCGCCCAAAAAAACACAGTGTGTAGGGTTTTACAATATATATTTGAAAATTCTTATATAGTTTTATTCATTTTAAGTAAAACGTATACATTATCATCCCCCCACCACTGCACATTCTCATTCTCTTTCATAACAATTAATTTACAATACTTTTCCCTCCCACCATTACCATTGCCGAAACGGAAAAAAAGATCATCCTTTCCACGCTCTAACCGTCCCGTTTTCACTTTATTTACGAGCAAAACTTTTTTAATTAAAAGAAGAAAAAAAACGCCGACCTTCTCCTATCCTCATTCATCCCTTCTCCCTTCCTTTCTCACCACCCCTTCGACGCAGCAGCACTGGCCGTCGTTTTATCGATAATTTATACTAATCCGGAATTTTTTTGGTGTAACGATTTCCCGAAATTCACACACGCCCACCACAATGGACGGCTGGAGGAATCGTCGTGTGGGCGGCATGGGAGGAAAAGTAGCACAACGCTGAAATTACAATCATCATAGAACGTAGAAAACCGGGCATACACTTGATTGCTTCGAAAGAATGTGAACAAGGACGGAGACAGGTGAAAGACGGAGAGAGAAAGAGAGAGTGAGCGAGCGCAGGTTTACAACACGTTCAAACTAGGTGGAGTTGTGTCTGACAAGTTTTGATATGCTTAGGAGGAGGGGTGGGGGGAAATAGGTGACGCGAGGTACGAGAAATTTGATAATACTAACAATAATGCGTGGAAATATTTAATATTTACAACTTTAATTTCATCACATATTTTATTACATTAAAATATCATTCTGGAAAGAAAACTTGTTTTCACTTCCATTAATCGATGTGAAGATTAAAATTAACTTTCAAGAAAAACTCGTGTATGTTAAAATAATTGGAGGGTGGGATAGTGGCCACCCACCCACCCTACATATACATAAAAATTTTAAACCAGAACACAGGAGAAGTTTCCAAAAAAACATTAAACACAAATTCTGTTTCATGTTCAGGAAACTAAAAGTCTGATAGTGATTAAAATCAAAAAAAATATGTAGGGTGGGTGGGTGGCCTCTATCCACCCTCCAACCACTAAAATTTACGCGAGGGTTTTATTCAGTAAATTTTTATTAGCAAGAAAACGTTTCGAATTTTTATTTACATTTGCGTTCATTAAAAAATAATAAAAAAATTTCCATCTACTTAAAACTACATAAATTTATTTAAAATTAAACAGATTTTAATATTAAGTTGAAATACAAAATTTTTCAAGTCTAATTTTAAAGATAATCCAATTCAAAGCGAGAGTTTATTAATAAATACAATTGCGTTCTTTTAAGGCGTTTAAAAAATATAAAAACAATTGCCAACTACTTGAAACTACATAAATTTATTTAAAATTAAACAGATTTTAAGATTCAGTTGAAATACAAAATTTTACACGTCTACTTTTAGAGATAATGCAATTCAAAACGAGAGTTTGTTAGTAATTACAATTGCGTTCTTTTAAGGCGTTTAAAAAATAGAAAAACAATTGCCACCTACTTGAAACTACATATTTTTATTTAAAATTAAACAGTTCTTAAGATTCAATTGAAATAAAAAAATTTCCACGACTTATTTTAGAGATAATCCTATTCAAAGCGAGAGTTTGTTAATAATTACAATTGCGTTCTTTTAAGGCGTTTAAAAAATTGAAAAACAATTGCCATGTTCTTGAAACTGCACAAATCTATTTAAAATTAAACAGATTTTAAGATTTAATTGAAATACAAAATTTTGTACGTCTAATTTTAGAGATAATCCAATTCAAATTGAGAGTTTGTTAATAATTACAATTGCGTTCTTTTAAGGCGTTTAAAAATATAAAAACAATCGCCATCTAATCGAAACTACATAAATTTATTTAAAATTAAACAGATTTTAAGATTCACTTAAAATAGAAAATTTTACACGTCTAAATTTATTTAATGCAAAGCGAGAGTTTGTTAATAATAAAAATTGCGTTCTTTTAAGGCGTTTAAAATTTAGAAAAACAATTGCCATCTACTTGAAACTATATGAATTTAAAGTTAAAATACAAATGGATATGTAAGGTGGGTGGGCGGCCTCCATTCCACCCTCCAATTAGTTATTTATTGAATACATTTTATTTTTATTATTTTTTTTTTGATCTTGAATAATACTCGTTAATGTTAAAATAATTGGAGGGTGGGATAGTGGCCACCCACCCACCCTAAATATATATTAAAATTTTAAGCTAGAAGACAGGAGAAGAAAAACATTAAACACAAATTCTGTTTCAGGTTCAGGAAACTAAAAGTTTGATAGTGATTAAAATCAAATAGATATGTAGGGTGGGTGGGCGGCCTCTATCCACCCTCCAACCACTAAAATTTACGCGAGGGTTTTATTCAGTAAATTTTTATTAGAAAGAAAACGTTTCCATATTTTATTTACATTTGCGTTCATTAAAAAAATAATTAAAAAAATGCCATCTACTTAATAAATACGTAAGTTTATTTAAAATTAAACAGATTTTAAGATTCAGTTGAAATACAAAATTTTCCAAGACTAATTTTAAAGATAATCCAATGCAAAGCGAGAGTTTGTTAATAATTACAATTGCGTTCTTTTAAGTCGTTTAAAAAATAGAAAAACAATTGCCATCTACTTGAAACTGCATAAATTCATTTAAAATTAAACAGATTTTAAGATTCAATTGAGATACAAAATTTTTCACCCCTAATTTTAGAGATAATTCAATTCAAAGGGAGAGTTTGTTGATAATTACAATTGTGTTCTTTTAAGGCGTTTAAAAAATAGAAAAACAATCGCCATCGACTTGAAACTAAATAAATTTATTTAAAATTAAACAGATTTTAAGATTCAGTTGAAATACAAAATTTCGCACGTCTAATTTTAGAGATAATCCAATTCAAAGCGAGAGTTTGTTAATAATTTCAATTGCGTTCTTTTAAGGCGTTTAAAAAATAGAAAAACAATTGCCATCTACTTGAAACTATAAACATTTATTTAAAATTATACAGATTTTAAGATTCAGTTGAAAAACAAAATTTCGCACGTCTAAATTTAGAGATAATCCTATGCAAAGTGAGAGTTTGTTAATAATAACAATTGCGTTCTTTTAAGGCGTTTAAAAAATTGAAAAACAATTGCCATCTACTTAAAACTATATAAATTTATTTAAAATTCAACAGATTTTAATATTCTGTTGAAATATAAAAATTTGCACGTCTAAATTTATAGATAATCCAATTCAAAGCGAGACTTTGTTGATAATTACAATCGTCTTCTTTTAAGGCATTTAAAAAATACAAAAACAATTGCCATCTCCTTGAAACTACATAAATTTATTTAAAATTAAACAGATTTTAAGATTCAGTTGAAAAACAAAATTTTACACGTCTAAATTTAGAGATAATCCAATTCAAAGCGAGAGTTTGTTCATAATTACAATTGCGTTCTTTTAAGGCGTTTAAAAAATAGAAAAACAATTGCCATCTACTTGAAACTATATGAATTTAATGTTAAAATACAAATGGATATGTAAGGTGGGTGGGCGGCCTCCATTCCACCCTCCAGTCACTAAAATATACGCGAAGGTTTTATTGAATACATTTTTTTTTATTTTTTTTTTAATCTTGAATAATACTCGTTAATGTTAAAATAATTGGAGGGTGGGATAGTGGCCACCCACCCACCCTACATATATATTAAAATTTTAAGCCAGAACACAGAAGAAGTTTCCAAAAAAACATTAAACACAAATTCTGTTTCAGGTTCAGGAAACTAAAAGCCTAATAGTGATTAAAATCAAATAAATATGTAGGGTGGGTGGGCGGCCTCTATCCACCCTCCAACCACTAAAATGTACGCGAGGGTTTTATTCAGTAAATTTTTATTAGCAAGAAAACGTTTCCATATTTTATTTACATTTGCGTTCATTAAAAAATAATAAAAAAATGCCATCTACTTAAAACTAAGTAAATTTATTTAAAATTAAACAAATTTTAAGATTCAGTTGAAACACAAAATTTTTCACCCCTAATTTTAGAGATAATTCAATTCAAAGCGAGAGTTTGTTAGTAATAACAATTGCGTTCTTTTAAGGCGTTTAAAAAATAGAAAAAACAATTGCCGTCTACTTAAAACTACATAAATTTATTTAAAATTAAACAGATTTTAAGATTCAATTGAAATACAAAATTTTTCACCCCTAATTTTAGAGATAATGTAATGCAAAGCGAGAGTTTTTTAATAATTACAATTGCGTTCTTTTAAGGCGTTTAAAAAATAGAAAAACAATTGCCGTCTACTTAAAACTACATAAATTTATTTAAAATTAAACAGATTTTAATATTCAATTGAAATACAAAATTTCGCACGTCTAAATTTAGAGATAATCCAATTCAAAGGAAGAGTTTCTTAATAATTACAACTGCGTTCTTTTAAGGCGTTTAAAAAATAGAAAAACAATTCCCATCTACTTGAAACTACAAAAATTCATTTAAAATTAATCCGTTTTTAAGATTCAGCTGAAATATAAAATTTTGCACGTTTAATTTTAATGAAAATCTAATTCAAAGCGAGAGTTTGTTAATAATTGTAATTGCGTTCTTTTAAGGCATTTAAAAAATAGAAAAACAATTGCCATCAACTAGAAACTATATGAATTTAAAGTTAAAATACAAATGGATATGTAAGGTGGGTGGGCGGCCTCTATTCCACCCTCCAGTCGCTAAATATACACGAGGGTTTCACTGAATAAAATTTTAATTTATTTAAAAAAAAAACTTGAAAATACACGTTTGTGTTAAAATAATTGGAGGGTGGGATAGTGGCCACCCACCCACCCTACAAATATATTTAAAAAAATTAAGCTAGAATACAGTTGAAGTTCCAAAAAACTTTAACACAAATTCTGTTTTAGTTTTCATGAAACTGAAAGTCTGATAGTGATTTAAATTAAAATGTATATGTAGGGTGGGTGGGTGGCCACTATCCCACCCTCCAATCACAAAAAATACGCGAGGGTTTTATTGAAACATTTTTATTACAAAACATTTCCAATTTCATACCCAAATATTCTCTTCCATAAAATTTTTGGTGAGAAACACTGGTTTACGTTAAAATAATTTAAGGGTGGGATAGTGGCCACCCACCCACCCTACATATACATTGAAACTTTAAGCTAGAATACAGTATAAGTTTCCAATAAAACTTAACACCAATTCTGATTTTGTTTTCATGAAACTGAAAGTCTAATAGTGATTAAAGTACAAATGTATATGTAGGGTGGGTGGGTGGCCTCTATCTCACCCTCCAACCACCAAAACATACGCGAGGGTTTTATTGAATCAATATTTATTGGTAAGAAAACGTTTTCCTTTTCTATTTCTGAATATTCCTTTCCATACATTTTATTTCCTAAGAAGCACTCGCTTATGTTGAAATAATTAAAGAGTGGGATAAAGACACCCACCCACCCTACATGTACATTAAAATTTAAGCGAGAATACCGTTTTCAATCTCCCAAAAACTTAAACATGATTTCTACTATCGTTTCTAGAAAATTATGAGTCTGACAGTGATTTAATTTCAAACGTATATGTAGGGTGGGTGGGTGGCCAATATCCCACCCTCCAATCACAAAAACATGGGCGAGGGTTTTATTGAAACAATTTTTATTACAAAACACTTCCAATTTTATACCTGAATATTCTTCTCCGTAATTTTTTTTGTGAGAAACATTGCTTTACACTAAAATATTTGAAGGGTGGGATAGTGGCCTCCCTACATATACATTACAATTTTAAGCTAGATTACAGTATAAGTTTCCAAAAAAAACTTACACCAATTCTGTTTTTGTTTTCATGACAATTAAAGTCTGACAGTGGTTGAAATACCAATGTATATGTAGGGTGGGTGGGTGGCCTCTATCCTACCCTCCAATTACTAAAACATACGCGAGGGTTTTAATAAAGAAATTTTTATTAGCAAGAAAAAGTTTTCAATTTTTATAACTGAATACGCGAAAGTTTTATTAAAATTTTTTTAATTACAAAACATTTCCAATTTTATAGCTGAATAATCTCTTCCATTAAATTTTTTTTTGGAGAAACACTGGTTTACATTAAGATAATTGAATGGCCTCTATGAAATTTCAGGTTTATCCTCTTGGAAATAAATTTTTTACAATTTTTTAAATCATCGAATGCAATTTTACATTTTCTAAATTCAAGTTTCGAGCTAAAAAATGTGATTTGCTGCATTTAACTGTTGCTTATTTTTATGGAATATGAAAATTAGAAGAGATAGAAATGGTTTTTATGAAATTTCAGGTTTATCCTCTTGGAAATTAATTTTTTACAATTTTTTAAATCATCGAATGCAATTTTACATTTTCTAAATTCAAGTTTCGAGCTAAAAAATTGATTTTCTGCATTTAACTGTCGCTTATTTTAATGGAATATCAAAATTAGAAGAGTTAGAAAACAAAAACAGAATTGGCGTTAAGTGTTTTGGAAACTTATACTGTATTCTAGTTTAAAATTGCAATGTATATGTAGGGTGGGTGGGTGGCCTCTATCCACCCTTCAATTATTAAAATATACGCGAGGGTTTTAGTGAAGAAATTCTTATTCGCAAGAAAACGTTTTCCATTTTTATACCTGAATACTCTCCTACAGAAAATATTTCTTGAGAAAAACTGGTTTATGTTAAATAATTGGGGGCTGGGATAGTGAACACACGCCCACCTTTACACAAATATATTTAAATTAAAGCTGAAATAATAATATTATTTTTTTCGACACCAACACGAATTTCTTCTACGTTTTTTCCTATAATTGACTCTGCTATATTTTTATTCTTCAAGGAAACTAAAGATGAGATCGTGCTACAAGTGAAAGTATATAAATATGTAGGGTGGGTGGATGGTCTTTATCCCACCTTTCAATTAGTAAAACATATGACCTAATTTTACTGATTATATTATTGCATAATTCTAAAACAAGTAATTTACACATTTATTATAGAAACGTTTTCAATTATAACAGTAATAATATCTGTGAAAATGTATTTTTTAAATTAAAATAATTAGTGGGTTAGTGTATACACACCCATCCTAAAATATATATGAATTTACTTGACGAATCTATTTGGAGTGTTTGTTTGGTTGCATAACTTCCAAAAAACAAATTAAATATAATTTTTACTTACGGTTTGAAAATACGTACGTTAATGTATTGAAACCATTGCTCACCATATAAATAAATACCTGTTGTACAAAACAATGTGAAAATTATGTTTAATTCCTGATTAAATTAGTATAACGAAGTAGAAGCCTTCATCGTCAATGGATTTTTACTTAATATAATAATAATAGTAAACTATTTATGATTTTCAACTTTCTATTTTACTCCCTACAATTGTTTCCCTACACTGTACCTTCTTCAGGGGAAGAAATGTAATTTTTACTTTATACGACTCAAAATTTATTTGGTAACTGTAGTTTCAATAAATCAGCGTTTTAGTTTTTAAGAGTACATTTTTTAATTACGTTAAACGCCTTGAAATATATATAATAAATAATAATAAATAAATAATCTTGTTCCCCATTTTAACCTTTATCTTGTATATTATAGTATGTATTTAAACATGATGTTTTTGCGATGAATTAAATTCTCACTTAACCAGTCATGAAATATTTTTATGGTAATTAGAAGGTTAATTAAACTTTAATTAACCTTTTAATTAATTATTTTTTTTTGTGTTGTGCACTACTTTATGAGTTATTCTGTAATTGGACATTATTATCATAATTATTACCCTTAAGGTGCGAGGATGAAATGATATAATACTCTAGTAAAACTGTAGTCACCAAATAAAAGTTATTCCAATCAAACTGCTGTTTAACTTGCGATTAATAATGTATAAAAAGCAGAAGCTTCAATCGTCAAAGAGTTAGCTCACAAATTTTGTTTTGTATCTTTTTTCATAACCATATTATTAACAAAAAGGCCTATTAGAATACGTGAGATAGTTGGAGGATTTAATATAAATATTAGATTATGTGAGATAAACGGAGGATACAATAAAAATGTTTATTAATTAATTACTCCAGCTGTTTGTGGTTTATAGCACAATAATCCGATAGTGTGTTACTTTTGTTTGGATTAATTGAGTTACGTGAAGATGATAATAACATGATTAAAACAGCTTTCTTCACTATTTCCTGGGTGTGGTATGTTAGTGATGGTTTTCAGGTTATAATCTGCATGGTTTGATTCGTACAAAGTAATACACGAAAATTAAACACTTGAAAAAGATGAGTCCACCGAAACGTTGTGAAAATAATTTACTGGGAGGCAATCAGTAATTAAAGTTAATATGTATATGTAGGGTGGGTGGGTGGCCTCTATCACACCCTCCAATCAGTAAAACATAAGCGAGGGTTTTAATTAAAAGTTGTAAAATATGAATAAACACAACATAATTGCAATTTTTAAAGATTTATTCATACAAATTTTTTAAATAATTTTTGATGATGTTTTACTGACTGGAGGATGAGATAGAGGCCACCCACCCACCCTACATATACATGATAACATTAAATACTAATCGTTTTCCAGTTTGGAGTAAAATTAATTACAATACTTTTTGAATAAAAAAAATCAAAAGGTTAAATTTTTGAATGAGTAAATTAATAAAATTGTTATGCATGATGGGTGGGCAGACTTTAAATCTAAATTAGATAAGATTACCTATAGAAAGTAATTTATATTTAAACTTAAATTTTGATTTTTTTTTATTTTTTATTACATAAAGAGTTTGACTGTTTTTAGCAGCAAAATCATCAACAATTAGCATTTAAAATTATCATGTATATGTAGGGTGGGTGGGTGGCCTCTATCCCACCCTCCAATAAGTGAGGGTTTTAGTTAAAAGTTATAAAATGTAAACAAACACAAAATAATTGCATTTCTTAATTGATGTATTCATACAAATAATTTTGGATGATGTTTTACTGATTGGAGGGTGGGATAGAGGCCACCCACCCACCCTACATATATATATTAACTTTAATTACTGACCTCTTCACGGTTTGCAATAATTTTAATTACAAAATTTGAATAAAAGAAAATTGACAAAGTAAATTTTTTGAGTGTGTACATTAATAGAAATTATAAACATGATTCGTGGAAAGACTTTAAATCAAGCTTAGATAAGATTAGCTATGGAAGGTCATTTATATTAAAACTTAAATTTTGATTTTGTTTTATATTTTATTACGTACAAGGTTTTATTGTTTTTTTGCAGCAAAATCATCAACGATTAGTATTGAAAGTTATCATGTATATGTAGGGTGGGTTGGTGGCCTCAATCCCACCCTCCAATCAGCAAAACATAAGCAAGGGTTTTAATTAAAAGTTGTAAAATATAAATAAACACAAAATAATTGCAATTTTTAGAGATTTATTCATACAAATTTTTCAAATAATTTTTGATGATGTTTTACTGATTGGAGGGTGGGATAGAGGCCACCCACCCACCCTACATATACATGATAACATTAAATACTAATCGTTTTCCAGTTTGGAGTAAAATTAATTACAATACTTTTTGAATAAAAAAATTCAAAAGGTTAAATTTTTTAATGAGTAAATTAATAAAATTGTTATGCATGATGGGTGGGCAGACTTTAAATCAAAATTAGATAAGGTTACATATAGAAAGTCATTTATATTTAAACTTAAATTTTGATTTTGTTTTATTTTTTATTACATAAAGAGTTTGACTGTTTTTGGCAGCAAAATCATGAACAATTAATAATTTAAGTTATCATGTATATGTAGGGTGGGTGGGTGGCCTCTATCCCACCCTCCAATCAATAAAACATAAGCGAGGGTTTTAATTAAAAATTGTAAAATATAAATAAACACAAAATAATTGCAATTTTTAGAGATTTATTCATACAAACTTTTCAAATAATTTTTGATGATGTTTTACTGATTGGAGGGTGGGATAGAGGCCACCCACCCACCCTACATATACATGATAACATTAAATACTAATCGTTTTCCAGTTTGGAGTAAAATTAATTACAATACTTTTTGAATGAAAAAAATTCAAAACGTTAAATTTTTGAATGAGTAAATTAATAAAATTGTTATGCATGATGGGTGGCAGACTTTAAATCTAAATTAAATAAGATTACCTATAGAAAGTCATTTATATTTAAACTTAAATTTTGATTTTGTTTTATTTTTTATTACATAAAGAGTTTGACTGTTTTTAGCAGCAAAATCATCAACAATTAGCATTTAAAATAATCATGTATATGTAGGGTGGGTGGGTGGCCTCTATCCCACCCTCCAATGAGTAAAACATAAGCGAGGGTTTTAATTAAAAATTGTAAAATATAAATAAACACAAAATAATTGTAATTTTTAGAGATTTATTCATAAAAAAATTTCAAATAATTTTTGATGGTTTTATCGATTGGAGGGTGGGATAGAGGCCACCCACCCACCCTACATATACATATTAACTTTAATTACTGACCTCTTCACGGTTTGCAATAATTTTAATTACAAAATTTGAATAAAAGAAAATTGGCAAAGTAAATTTTTTGTGTCAATTAATAAAAATTGTAAACATAATACATGGAAAGGCTTTAAATCAGGCTTGGATAATATTAGCTATAGAAGGTCATTTATATTTAAACTTAAATTTTGATTTTGTTTTATTTTTTATTACATAAAGAGTTTGACTGTTTTTAGCAGCAAAATCATCAACAATTAGCATTTAAAATAATCATGTATATGTAGGGTGGGTGGGTAGCCTCTATCCCACCCTCCAATCAGTAAAACATAAGCGAGGGTTTTAATTAAAAATTGTAAAATATAAATAAACACAAAATAATTGCAATTTTTAGAGAATTTTATTTTTTACTGATTGGAGGGTGGGATAGATGCCACCCACCCACCCTACATATACATATAAATTTCAATTACTGATAGTGTTGCTGTTTGGAATAAAATTAGTTATCAAAATTTTTGAATAAAGAAGAAATTCAAAAGGTAAAATTTTTGAGTGAGTAAATTAATCAAATTTTTGTGCATGATGGGTGTGCAGACTTGAAATCTAAATTAGATAAGATTAGCAATAGAAGGTCATTTTCATTTACATAGAATAATATGACTTTATGAAATGATAATTGTAATTATGTAAATTTTAGGTTATGAGTAATTTCAATATTAAATATAAAATTTCCCACTGTATTGATGACCAATTGACTAATGTAGCATTAAATAATAAAGAATAAATTTAAAAGCAAAGCTACAATACTCTTAGTTTGAGATGGAAATAATTACAACAGACGAACGAAGGAAAGAATCACATATCAATTAGTTTGTATATCGTTAGGATGGTTGTGACCGTTACGACATGGTAATTCATGATATAAACTAAAGCACTTACTATTTTTATTTTACTATAAGTAAAAGAGAAGCGGGTAGATGGATGTAGAAGTGTGAAAGAGTAGATGAGAGAAGTTGTAAAGATACTGACGAGACCGGGGTGGGAAATATGAAGGAAAAGGAATGAAGGAAACTAGAAATAGAAGAGATAGTTGTTAAGCATGTAGTGTAATATGAATGAAAAGAAAAGTAATATATGTTATTTTTTCTCGCACCCAGTTTTTGACAAAATACGATCAACATTTTTTTTTTTAATTGCACTGTATATATATTTTTATTGATTCGCAAGATTTTTTTTCTGAATATAAAATTGTAGACAAATTTATCCATACATCAAACTTAAGTCGAGAAATTGAGGATTAAAAAAATAAATAAAAAGTCAAGTATCCATTGTAAACAATATACAGACCCTATTTTAAATGTCAAAAGTGACAGTGACAGCCATTGATACAATACTGCAACGATTTTTAATTATTTCATAATTAAAAAGTTGTAATATTTCAAACACTGTACTAGAATTTTGTGCTTCTACAGAAATCGTTTTTCAGTTTTTGAAATCTTGCAACATTTTTATTATGAAATTATTAAAAATCATTGCAATATTGAACCAATGACTGACACTGTCACTTTTGACATTTGGAATAGGCTCTGTATATTGTTTACTATGGGTATTTGATTTTTAATTTTTTTTTTTAATCCTCAATTTCTCGACTTTGGTTTGATGAATGGATAAAATCGTTTACAAATTTAGATTCAGAAAAAAATCTCCTTGCGGATCAGTACAAAATATATATACAGTGCAATTTGAAAAAAAAAGTTGATCGTCATTTGTCAAAAACTGGATGCAAGAAAAAATATCAGTACAGTTCATATTAAAGTCTTTTAAAAATCATTTAATTTGATGTTTTATTTATTCAAATCGGATCAAAAATAAGCGAGATACAGCACCAAAGGTTTTTCGTTAGTCACCCTGTATATGTATACATGTATAAGGAACATATCATCCTGGCCCGAGCGGCATAATATAAAGATGTTGTTTTAGTTGTTTACGAATCATTAAGTAGACAAACCGCCAAATTTATGATCGAGCGTATCAAGTTACTGTTTCGAAATATATACGCACGGGGAATTACTTCATGTGAAATGCGACATAAACAATAATATCCATTTATATTGGATTTAATATACTAATTGTATTATATCTACTGGAATGTTTAAATTGCTGCCTTAATAAATTAAAAATAATGGAAATTATATATAATTAAAATTATATTTCCTACTGTTTCTTCCTTATTTTAATGAATTACAATATAATATTATTAAAAAATTTAATGCAAATACGTGAACTTACATTTTTTAGTTTGTATACATTCATTTAATGTTGAATTTTGATTATATTTCATAAAGTATATTAAATGTATATGTGAATAATAATTATAATAAGAATAATAATATCTTTATTTTTAGATTAGGTCAGGTTAGGTTAGGTTTAGGTGAGGTTAGGTTAGGTTAGGGTTAAGTTAAGGTGCATTTTTGTAGCAAGCGAAATAAGTTGTTTCGCCAACTACACGATTTTTCAAATAAATGAAATTTTCATAAACATAATAACTTTTACAAGAATCTTTTATAACATCCATGTTTAAACAACGAATATTACAAAATAAGATCAGCATATATGAGTATTAATAATAATAATTAATATAATTAAAATTTATTTGTTTATATGTTTAGGTTAATTAATATTTCTAGATGAACTTGCAACAGAATGACTTAATTAAAATGTATACAAAATAATTAACATTTATTATTAAGAAAGAATGGTTGAAATAGAAAAAAATAAGTCTTACTTTATGATCTGAATGTTCTTGGTCGATTTTTTATAAATTAAAATAAAATAATTATTTTTAATGATTTGATCATGAAAATTTAGTTTTCATGTTAATCAATTGGTAGTTAAAATTTAAATAAATATCCGTTAACGCTTCCTAATTATCACTTATTTGTACACGTATGCTAGAAAAATTTTGTTCATATTCTCACGATGATGAGTTTCGCCATATCCTGCGCGCGTGCACAATTGAGCAGTGTTTATAGACGCCGATAAAAGACGCTCGTTAATTTCGCGGCATCCCATTAATAACGATTTATTGATGTTAAAATAACTTCTTTATATTATGCCGCTCGGGCCAGGATGATATGGTCGCCATGTATAAACGAATAGCATGTTATTGTAAATTTCATTCTTTAAAAAAATTAAACCTAACCTAAAATTTTAATTTTCAATTTTTATAAGATACAGGTCATACTATAAATCTGTAGAATGAAGACATGAAACGAATGCGAGTTTGCATTTTGGGTTATTATAAACGATTACTACTTGAAGGCTGAATTCATCTAGAAATATTGGAAAGTATGTATGATAATGACATTGAAGTGGTTGGCACGTATAATCATGAATATATGATATCCGGACAGTTACAAAATCAGTAGATGATGAGTAATTAAAAAAATATATTTCTACTGGAGTAGAATAATGAAATGGTATAATTAATGCCGGAGAAATCCGTACTATTGTAAATAAAGTGATGATGTGGCCATCACGTTACTTTCCTCACATTTTTATCGTATTTCTTTGCAAATCTCTTTTGGTTATTTTCTATAATGATGAGGCTCGTTTACACACACACTCTGATATGCAAATAATACATGTGATTACCGAAATTATTAATTCTATTAATACTACCAACCAAACCGGCTAGTCGGAGAAAAATAAATAACATCAGTGATATCTTTTTATGGTTGACCTACCTCATTAATTAACAATTACAAGTTTTTTATTTAATGTGATCCAAATGTTAATGTAGGTAGTGGTTTGGAAGTTACGGCGGTCGACCGAAAACTGAGAATTGAAATAAAAAACTTGTTTGTGCATTCAGAAGTAAATACTAGAATTTGAAGGACTTTCCAGTGAACACCAACATTTACAATAATGTTGATAATAATAATAATAATATTTGAAATGTATCACGAAGTAAGTGCCTCTATAACCTCAATCAGTTTTTTATTTAGCAACACTAATATACAACACATTCAATTAAATAAACACAGTTATATTTCTTACTTCACTATTTTATTTAATCACTAAATGTACATTTCGAACACTATGTGTCCATTATCAATAGTTAACTATTTACATTTAGTGATTAAATAAAATAGTGAAGTAAGAAATATAACTGTGTTTATTTAATTAAATAATAAACTTCACATAACTCGCAAATACATATTCATACAATACATTCACGTATATATATATGTATATTTTAATTGATTTAATTTTATCCATACGTCAAGAATTACACAAGCGTAAACACTTGAAAAATATGACAGAGAAACCATCGAAACGTGAATTTAATTTACAATTCATGTGAAGTATAACGCGAAAACCAACTACAATATATCATACCCGTATAAACATCAAACTAAATAATATATATATACATGCCGATAGTTTCGGGAAGATTAATTTTGTTCATTGTAAAAGTTCAGCTTAATTCTTCGCATTTGCAACTTTTAATAGTTCTGAAAAGAATATACTATATATAGACATACATTTATGAATTATAATATAAAACATATTATTTAAATTATGACTATTAATTGCACAAAATATATATTTATTTAATAAAATCTGTTGCTTCAATAAAAATAAATAAATAAATGAATAAAAACGTAGGCGGTGAAATTTACAAACAAAACAGTATCACCGCGCGCTGTTATTTGCATTTGTCTCACTGACCTTATCAGTAGTGTTTGTTGTGCGAGTGTGTGTATCAAAAATCTTATCGGCGTTTTCGGAAAATCATCGGGAATGTGTGCAATTAAAAACGATCTCGCCTCTCGCTGCGGTAAGGATGATATCACGATTACTAATAATAATAATGAGTTATTATCAAGTTTATTATTTCCTAGCGTACGTAACGTTATTAAAATAGCCTAGTAACGCGCGTACATAAGGTCGGTAATCGCGCGCCCCCTCCTCTCTCTCTAACCCGAGCCGAATAGAATGTGTACAACTTTCAACGGAAAATCGCTACGATTTTCCCCGATCGCCGGGAACGGTCCGGGAAATGATTTTCGCCCGTCTTTCCCCTCCCACGCAACTACACCTATAAACAACTGTAATTATAAATATTCACCTAACAGTACGTCCTCATCAATCCAGCTTCGCATGCCCAGGAATCGCTCACCTCACTGTTTTCCTTCGAAAAATCCATTCAATCCGTTTCACCGCCGGTTCGTAATGCGAAATTTTTTGGCGCACTCGCGAACTGTCACTGTTTAATTTTTTTTTCCGCGTGCCCTTTCCTCGGATGTGGTCGGGAAGGGGCTCAGATTTTCGAATCACTAGCGTGGACGCAGTTCATTGTACTATGTGCCCTAGAACGGAGCACGGGGGCTTATTAGGTTTTGTAAACTGGCAGTACGAGTGTGCCGAGTGCGGTTCTGAACAAGTGAGCGAGCGGAGATGCCTTCTTGCCGAACGGGCCTGCGCAGTGGCCGCCTTTGCACATGACGTACGTACAGTAACAGACAGCGTCAGACAAGCAATTCAATTTAGAGATGGTGCGGGGCCACGGGGCCAGCTGCGGACGGACGGCGCGGGAATTCGTTTCTTGCGATACGCTAGATTCGAATTTTTATACACAAAAAACCTTATCTAAACATGTATGATATTAATTGTTAATTCAATATATTATTATTAGGATTAATAGTTTATTGATGCTAGTAACATTGAGTTTTCACAGATCATGGTAATAATACGTTACGACAATTGAATAACGCCATTAGATTGTACGTTTCTTTTTTCATCTAAAATGAATTATTAACCTTTAACTGCTAAGAACGAGGCCAATTCATTAATTAACATTTTTTCATACGTTTACATTAGGGTAGAACTACAAGATTAAATCGGGTTGTAAATTGATACTGATCTGAAAAGCACATCGGGAAGTTACGAGGGCCATCCGGAAAGTAGTAACCGTTTGGTAATATAAAAAAATATATATATATTAACGTTTTATTTGTAAAAACAGGTTCTTAACGTGGACGCTAACGCCCCCTTGTAGGGGGGATCAGTTGAAGACCCAGAAAAAATTGAGGGCACTGAGATGGCAATAGCTGTTTGCTGTTTTAATTTCGCTGCAGATGGTAAGTAACAATAAGATGGGGGTAACGGTATGATAATATGAAAAACAAATAAATATTAACGTTTTATTTTTATAGATAGGTTATCAAAGTGGGAGAATCAGAAGAAGACCGAGAGAAAATTTGGTGGCATTGAGATGGTGCGTAGAGGGCAACAGCTGTTATTTAATTTCGCGGCAGATAGTAAGTAAAAATAAGAAATACATATGTATATTCATAAGTATATAAAAGCATTTATAGAAGAATCCGGATGTCCAAGAGGATATTTGCTCCCTCAGCATCATAGACTAAAACAAGGGTTAGAGTGGAAGATCATCGCAACTGCATGAACTCCGCCCAGCTTCACCATCCAAAATTTTTGTACGTTTTCTATAATATATCATATACTTGTTCCTCATTAATCACTTGGTGAAACAAACCAAGTGATTTTAATTATAAAACCTATACGTTTTCTATAATATTTATACACAAATATTATAGAATACGTACAAACATTTTGGATTCATATGATTTTTTTTGGAAAGGAAACTAAAGACTAATAAACATAAACATTCTCAAATTGGGCGTCAACGTCAGTTTTAGGGCGAGGATATTCCGCATCTGTGAAATTAAAGAAATGAAGAACTTCAGCGCCAAGAGGAAAGATACCAAATTTGTTCAAATAAAGAACAACCTCAAAAAAAACGACACCAAATTCAAGGTTCGCTGCTGCAGATCCTTTACACCTTAGTTATCTTCTAGAAGAAGAAGAAGGCAGAACCATTGTAGCAGTCTTAGTCTCCAGATCTTCAAGTAAAGAAAAATAAGTAATGATTTTTCTTCACCAATGGATGACCATTTTAAAATGGTAAATTATTATAAATATTTTGTCGTAAGTATAATTTCAGATTAAACAGATTAACCAAAATAATAATAATAGCACGTCGGATAGACCACGTGGTCGAAAAAATCCCTTTGCGAAATAATTTTCTTAATAATTTCTCCAAAAAGGCGAGTTTTCAATTTTTCACTTTTGTTTTAATCAACTTAATTGTCAAATGTTAACAAACTTTTCTAAACAAAAGAGTTAAAAAGAGAAAAACCATTTTAATTATTAATCGATGAAACTTCTTTAAAAAAATAATAACATTTTTTAAGTAAGATTCATCGATTAATAATTGAAATTGTTTTTCTCTTTCTAACTCTTTTGTTTAGAAAAGTTATTAACACTTGACAATTAATTAACATTTGATACTCAAAACATGACAGATTTATCCATTCATTGATAATTGGTAATTAGTATTTGACATTAACATTTGACAATAGAACTTCGGAAACTTGATAGTTCTCAATCAGCAGTTGTCAATAACTACAAATAAAAAACAACACATTACTATTAATTGAAATTGTACACTCGACACTTGACAATTGAGATTTGATAAAGGTAATGCTTGCTATGCTACATTCTTGATGGAACCGGATATATAAGTTTGGGAAGAAAAGCGCTTGTTATGTTCCATATTTTTATTTACAGTTTCCTGACACGTGTTTCGAACTTTGCAGTTCATTATCAAAGGTAATACTAAATTTAAAATGACAAATTGTACAATATATATACTAGTTGTTATCGTGTGCAATTATGGTGTTAACATTAATTAGTTCCTGTTGGTTATTTAGTAGTAAATCTTCTCTTTCAATAGCCCGCTTGATCTCTAATCCTTCTAGGTAATTTAGCTTGGTTCCCTTTTTACAAATCTTAATCGGTATGATCTGCCCCATGTGGTGTCCGGTGTTTATGAAATGTTCTGCTAATCCTGTTGATGGCCTCTGTTGACTAATTGTTTTTTGGTGTTCCTGGTTTCGAAGTTACGTCCTATTTGACCTATATACAAACCGCTGCAATTTACACATTGTATTTTATATATTTTTATATAGAAGGTCTTTGGTTTCTATTTTGTTATTGACTAATCTTCTTAATAAATTCTTCCTGTCTACAATAATTGTTTTAATGTTATGGGGGGTCAATTGTTTTTTTTAATTTTAGAGCTGACATTGCCAAGGAAGGGAATCACTGCATACGTATGCTGATCGTTTTCGGTGGGAATGTTGTATAGTAATTTGGTTTTTAGTTTCCTTTGCTTCTTCTTAATTAATCTTGTAATCATCTTCCTCTCGTAACCGTTGTTCTTGGCTATTTCGTATATAGTGTTGCTTTCTTTTTTGTAGTGCTCAGTTGTCATGGGTACTGTTAAAAGTCGGTGTATATATGCATTAAATGTTGACTGTTTTATTTGTATGGATTGGAATGAGTCGTTTGGAATTATGGTATCGGTGGTGGTTGCTTTCCTATATATGGACTACTGCAGTTTATTGTCTTTCTTCTCTATTGTTAAATCCAGAAAATTTATTTTGTTGTCTATTTCTTTTTCCATAGTGAATTGATTATTGAGGTCTTGAAGAAATGTGTCCAGTTGCCGATTAGAGCCTCCCCATATGCAAAAAACATCGTCCACATATCTGCACCAGAATATGATGTTTGTATTCTTCTTCTTATTTAACATTTTTTCTTCGAATGATTTCATGTATAATTCAGCAAAAAGTGGTGAGGTTGGGGCTCCCATCGGCAATCCATCTTCTTGGGCATAGAATTTGTTATTAAATCTAAAATAGTTTTGAGATAAGCAGACATCTATTAGTTTTTGTAGTTCCATTTCTTCGGGCATATTGGTTTGGAGTGATTCATCAATTATAGTTTTTAATTCCGCTATTGGTATAGATGTAAATAGGCTTTTTACGTCAAATGATACCATTATTATTTTCTTATCAAGTTGGAAGTTTTGAGTTTTGTCAATAAATTCTTGAGTATTTTTGATCGAATATTGAGATCTACATGGTATGCATTCCGGTAGTTTATTGTTGATATATGTGCAGATTTTATAATATGGAGCTTGGCAGTATGACACAACCGGCCGCATTGCAATGTCTATTTTATGTATCTTTGGTGTCCCGTATAGTACTGGAGCTCTCGGGTTCATTTCTCTAAATTTGTATTTTAGGCTATCTGCAATGTTGGTAGTTGATCTAATTGCGTCTAGTATTTGTTTTTGGTATTTTCCGGTGGGGTCTTTTTTTAGTATATAGTTTGAACTTATTTTCGCTTACGAGTGTTTCCATTTTTTCGATGTACTGTGTTTTTTCCAGGATTGTAATTGTGTTACCTTTATCTGCTTTACACAATATTAGGTTGTCTTCTTTACACTTTTTCTTTATTTGTTTAATGGTATTTTCCTCCTTATCGTGGTTATTTCCTCCCGTTTTTTTTTGTACTTTTGTTGGCTGATTTTAATTATGTTGCTTAATGGGATTTTTTCCTGGATATTGGTAATGCCGGCTCGGTGTAATGCAATTGCGAGCTTTTCATAATGGTTTTTAAGCATTGTTGGTGTAGGTGAATATTTCAGTCCTTTTTCTAATAGTCTCATTTCGTTTGGGTTGAAAGTTGTATTTGAACAATTCATCACTCTTGGATAAAATTTTGTTGGGTTAGACGTTTTCGTTTGTTTGCACATTTGGTTTCGTTTTAGGTATTCAAGTTTCTTTTCCTGGGACATGTAGTGTGCATGTGTGCTTTGGCGTATTTTCTCCATGGTTTCTGATATAAAATAATCGTGTTATGTTGTCTAGTCTCTTCGTTAGCTCCATGTGCATGACTTTCAGATGTTCTCCCAGAAAAAAACGTCTTGCGTACCATTTCCTGTTTTCTAATTGTAACCAGTGCTGTGTTGCTTTTTGTACTGACCTTTTTGCTTCCGTCGATTTGTTATGACATCTGATTTTCATGTATTTTGGGGATAGATTAAATTTCAGGCATTCTCTATTAAAGTATATATGGTTTGTACACTTATTCATTTTTAACTTAGTTTTTCTATATAGCGTAGCTAGTTTCACTTCACTTGTGGTTTTAATAAAGGTAATGCTTGTTATGCTACATTCTTGATGGAACCGGATATATAAGTTTGGTGAAGAAAAGCGCTTGTTATGTTCACGATAACAATTAGTATATATATTGTACAATTTGTCATTTTAAATTTAGTATTACCTTTGACAATGAACTGCAAAGTTCGAAACACGTGTCAGGAAACTGTAAATAAAAATATGAAACATAACAAGTGCTTTTCTTCACCAAACTGAGATTTGATAGTTTATAATTCGTAGTTGACAAATAATGAAACATCATCTACAGTTAGAGTATCAATATATCAGTTGTCAAAATGTTAATTGTCGAGTGTTAATATCAATTGTCAAGTAATATATGATTACTTGACCATTGATATTAACACTTGACAATTGAAATTTTGACACCTGATATATTGAATAGTCAACCGTAGATAATTGACATATAAAAATTAATAACAGTTGACATTTGACACCTTATAGTTTATAATCAGCAATTAACAAATAACAAAAGATAATCAACAGTTTATCTAACAGTTAACACATAACCATTAATTGAAAATTGACATTTGATGCTCGTCACTTGCCAGTTGACATTTGATCAAAGGTAATCTTTAATTAAGTTATAAACTAGCTATTAATTAACAATTGGTATTAGTAGTTAACATTAAAATTGTAATTTTAACACTTTAGTGTTTACAATAGGTATAAGTAAACTACTTTCAAAAAAATGTTATTATATTATTGTAAATTTCAATTTTTAAGAAATTGTTTTTAAAAAAATTATTTTTTTTTAATTTCAAGTATTTTTTGCCAAATATTAAGTAAGTTTTTATTTTAACTATTTTTAAATGAATTTTGGATTGTTTTGTTACAATCAAATTCTAATTCTTTATTTTCATTTTTTGTGGTAAAAAATTGTTACTTCATTTCCTACAGCTACGTGAAGGAATTTAACAATAATAATAATAATGATAATATATAATTTATTGCTCACTAAACATTTTTTTAACTATCTTGACTAGAATTTAAAAAAAAAACATTTGGTTTCTGTGAATCAAACAAAGTGTTTTTTAGTTCTAATTAAGATAGTTTTTAATTATAATTACATAATATAATTAATTATAATTACATCCATCCACTGACTTCCATGATACTAGATGCTCTCGATTATTCCTTTCCGATACATTTCTTCATTTGTGGACGTACTTCCCATTTTATTTGTTTTATATTTTTCCTATCTAATTTTCAATTGCCTTTAATAAAGTTTCAATTGTTTACAAATATATTTTTTAATTAGAACTAAAAAAAACAGTGTTTTTTAGTTTTGATCAAAGTAATTAAAAAATGTTTCACCGCGGATTAAGTGAGCAATTCATATTAAATATAAAGATATTTTTTAATCTATTAATTAATAGAATTCCACCTTTTTTTTAGAAAATCTACTTTCTTTGTAGTTTTTAACAAAATTTTGAATTATTTTTCCAATTTTTGTTCTAGGGTTATTTTTTTTGACAAACATTAAGTTTTTTTAATCAATTTCAACTATAATAAATCTGTAATCTGTATTATACGTCATAAATTACCTTTTGTCTGATTAACAGATGATTTTTTTATTTTATGTAGTTGTCATTTATTTATTTAATCTTTATCATACATTACATAAAAAAATATATAATTATACTAACAATGTAAGCAAATAATATATACAAATAATGTTGACTGCAGGTAGAAGGGCGGAGTTCACTCTTATTAATGATCTTCCACTCGAACCCGCTGATCCTTTGATCCGTCATAGGAAGTCCAGTTTGGAATATTTATTTATTTATGCACTAATAAAAATACATTTTGTCAGTATAAATAACAATAAAACTAAAAAGGAATACGCGAAGAATAAATAAAATTCAATACTTGTATAAGTACAATACAACGAATATTATTATCCACCATCTGTCATCTGTTAATCGACCTATGTAATTATTTTATTTTAAACCTGTCATTTGTTAAATGTCATCCATCATGATCATTTGTCAATCAACTATTTTATTTTTATATTATTATCGTTATAGTTATGATCAATTATTTTATTTTCTTACATCTGTGCACTCCTTTCTAACAAAATATAACAAAAAGTATATACAAAATTTAAAAGAATATTTCAAATTATAGGCGAAAGGAGAACTTCTTCACTTCTTCAAATGACCTTCCACTCAAACCCATAAATAGATTTCATCAATACTGCTTCTATTTACTTTTGTTCAGTTATTTTGTCCCTTTTTGCAGAGAGAATATTTTAGCTGTTTATGTTAACTTGACAGATATATGACATATATTAGTATAAGTCGTCTATTATCTCTCTTAAATCATCTACCATCTATCATAAATCATATTCCATCTATCATCCGCCACCTGTCAACTGTCGTATATCATTTCAATTATCATTTATCTTTTTTTCATCTGCAATAAATTATTTTTCATTTGATTAGCAATAGTTTTTTTGGTTTTCATGCCTTTGTTATTTATCATCAATAGCCTGATATCTTTTAGTTGTCTATGTAAATATTATTTTCATTTTTAATCTGTTGTCTATCATCTGTTATTAGTCATCTATAATTTTACAATCAGTTATTTTATTAATCTACTATGGTTACTGTTATTATAATGACCAATTACAATCTGTCATCCAATTTGTCATCTATCCATCTATCATATATTACATTATCTATCATAATAATTTTTTCATCTGTAATAAATTATTTTTCATCTAATTAACAATTGATTTTTCTTTTATGATGATCACTTTTAGTTGCCATAAAATGTAATTATTTTTAATCTTTCATGTTTTAATGGTCATTAATCATCTATAATTTTTTATAATCTAATTTACTTTTCTACTATTATTGTTATTATTATCATAATCAATTGCAATCTGCCATTTATAATATGTCATCTCTTACCAGTCATAAATCATTTTCTACCTGTCATCTGCCATTCATCATTTATTATGTCTTCTGATAATTATTTCTCATTTTTTCATAAATTATCTTACATTTGATTAACAGATGATGTTTTCATTTTACTTCATACGTTTGTCATTTATCATTTACAACCTCTCCACTTTTAGTTGCCATCAGTCGTCTGTTAATCAGGCTATATAAATATTTTATACTTTGGGTATTTTGTATATAATAAATGAACGTGCCATCTATTAATTTGTCATTTGTTGATCATCTATTATCTGTCACTACACACCTGTCATCCGTCATAAATTCTTTATCATTTGTCATTCGTCATGTTTTACTCGACAAATCGTCGTCATCTATTAATGGTCATCTATAATGACTCATCTGTTATTTGTCGCTCAGCAATTGTATTTTTTGTACAATTGTAATTTGCCATTTCTTATATGTCATCTAATATCTGTCGATAATCATCTTTATCATTTGTCACCATCTATTATCTTTTACCTGTCGTCTGTCATCTATCATCCATCATCTGCCATCTATCATCTATCATCATTTTCATCATCTGTTAATGGTTGAGTCATCTCGTATGGAACGAGTCATCTCGTCAATCAGCTATTGTATTTTACTACTCTTGTTATTTGGATTCAATCATCTGCCATTTGTTATATGTCATTTATGATCAGTCATCTATTACTTATCATCTGCTATCTAACATCTGTTATCTGGCCATAAACATCTACTTTATGCATTTGTCATTGGTTATTTATTATCATACATACATATAATTTCCATTCTATGTCAATTGTAATCTGACGTAAGTCATTTGTCACCTGACAATCATAATAATTTCTATCCTATATTAGATATTAATCATTTGTTATTTGTTATGTATCATCTGTCATCTATTTATTATCATTCATCAATCATATAAGCTCTCTTCCATTCAGTATTTATGAGTTTTTATTTTTCTGCTTCATGAGTATGCCACGTCATTTGTCATATATTTGGTATCTACTAATTCTTAACCCTTTGACATACTTGGTTCAGTTGCGAAGCAAGTGCATAGATGTACTTTGCTTGGACACGAGTCGCGCTTGTTTTAGATGCGGTTGGCCTAACTTTTTAGTGAAAAAGTTCTTGAATTGTCCCCATGCTCTGATGTTTCGCAACCATGACATTTGCTTTCGGTTCATCTAGAAGGTGTTATATATATAATTAATTAACGTCAATTGACATCTGTCACCTATCAACAATTGTCATGAACCGACTATTATTGTTCTTTACCTTTTAAGTTATTCTATCTGATTGTCATCAATTTTTATTTTAAAAATGACGTAAATTAGTTTGGCTTCAAAAGGTTTAAGTAGTCGTTGATAACCTTCATATATTTTGACAGTTTTAGCAAACATTTTAGACAAATAACTATTTTCATTTGTATTTAACTATAGTAGTATTATCAACTCATTTTTATATATTTAGACTGATGTTGCCATTTGTAAATTTTTATCCATATTCCCTATAATTGTTAGATAATTAAATTTTTAGTCCAACCGTTTTCCATTTTTTAAAACTATTTTTTATCATAGCATTCAACAGTATTTTAATAGTTTTAAATGTTTTTGGAAATGTTTAATTGTATTTTTCAATAACTACATTGATTTCTATCAGTCAGCAATATTCATTTTCATATTCTGATCATTTGAAATGTCTTTTATTTTGGTTTTATCTTTGATTTTACATTTTACAATTGTTTTGATATTTTAAATTTTGAATATTTTCAATTATTACGCATACACACGGGTAATAAATAATTTATTGAGGTAGGTCAAGCACACGCCAGGACAATAAATTATTTATTAGGATAGGTCGAGAGTACGCTAGGGCAATTAATAATTTATTGGGATAGGTCAAGGGTTCGCAATGACGATGAATTATTTATTAGGATAAGTCAAGAGTACTGGAGGACAATAATTATTTATTGATTATTTATTGTGATAGGTCAAGAGTACGCTACGGTAATTAATAAATTATTGAGATAGGTCAAGGATACGCTAGTTTAATGAATTGTTTATTAGGTTAGGTTAAGAGTACGCTAGCACAATGCATAATTTGTTGGGGTAGGTCAAGAGTACGTTAGAATAATTGATAATTTAAAAATGCGAAAACATTTCGTTGAGTCTTATTAAGACTACAAAACAAATCACTCATTGAAATATTTCTAGAATAATTTACGAGTACCCCGGAACAATAAAAAAATAATTGGGAAAGGTCAAGAGTTCGCTAGAACAATGAATTATTTATTGAGGTAGGTTAAGAATAGACTGGGTCAATTTATAATTAATTGAGTACGTTCTTGCTATTTCTACTTTGTTATTTAGGCATGAAGAGAAAATCTGTCAAGGCAAATTAATTTTCTAAAAAGGTGTTCTGAAAAATTTTGTTGTTTTTCAAATGCAGTTCTCGACTGTTACATGACAAATAACTAGGATAATTTACAAGAATAAACAAATTCATAGTATATATTTGTTTCCTACTAAGTGGAATTCAGAGATTAATACCTTACTTATGATCTATCATTTATTATGGGTCATCTGTCACATTTAAGCACATATAAATACCAAAATATCACGGCACAGGGGCCACGTAGTCAATCATCCCTATTACTACTGGCTATATAAATAGATAAATCTTCAGTAATTCTTAAAATCTACATTATAATTCATTGAGGACGTTAACAAGTGTTTAATATTTAATCACTAATGAGTATTAAAACAAAATCGTTTCGAAAGCGATCGTAAAATAATTAGTTTTATGCGCGTCCACTTTATTACACCTGTTTGTTTGCGGCGGGGTGCGGCGAACAATTGGCGCCAAAAGCCGAGGGACGATAATGGGTCACCCTTCGGAGCGTCAACGGTCGGTTAGTGTGGTTCCTCCTGGCCGGGTAAAACCGTCCGATCCGCACACATCTCTAAACGCACACAACACGTTATGACGCGTTGCCCACGAAATAGTGTGCGCGCAATCTGTTGATTTCAAACTCATTGTCATAGACGAGCTGTGTACGCGCACACCACAGAACCTCCACTCCCACCCGTGTGCATGCATTGTCGTCCTCGCTCGTTTTTTTCTTCTCTTCTTCATCCTCGACTTCCAAAACATAGCGACGCGTTCGGACTTGCAATGCCAGTGCTGATGACGTGCGCTTTCTAACGAGCGACTATCGGAGTCTAATAAGAGTGGTCGGTGTACTGATTGAATGTAGCGCTCTTTACTGTTGATATGCGATATATTGTTTATATAATGTTCAATATGTTCCTCTAATATGCAACTCTATCATTTCAAGAACTGGAGGAATATATGTTTCCAAAAAATAGCACAATATTTTCGATCATAAGCTGGTGCTCCATCTTGTTAGATGAATAACTTCTTGAAAAATTAAAAACAATTTTTACATTGTATAGCTGAATTTTTATTTGGTGACTAGTTTCAATACATTAGCATTATTATCAAACCGTGTTGAATGTAATTAACTAATTTATTCGGTACGCTAGCATGATGCTAAATTTATTAGGATAGATCACAAGTACTCTAGAAGAATTTAAAAATAAATTGGGAAATGTAAATAAATTATTATTATTGTTTACAGGCAATCGTCATTGATGGATCCAATTTAGCAAGAAGATTGGTTAACAACAAAATCGAAACACAGGAAAAACATCAATGCGAGTTTGGATGTTTTAATTGTAAAGAAATATATAGGCCAAAGGGGTAGATTCAAAATGTATCACTAAGTGAAAAGCCTCCACAATTACTTATTCAAATTAGGTCTTGTAAGGATGAAAATCGAATTTTGGATTAGCTGAACGCTTTGTTAACACAGGTCACCACATGAGAGAGATGGTGGCGTTTAAAATTTCCTGGAAGGATTAGAGATTAAGAAGGTAAGGTCATCAATAAGGGGATTAATATCTTGAACAACCAGCAGGAGCTAATCCAGGCGGACAGCATTTCATTATACGTCAATTAATATTACCTGCTCCACTATTTATAGTCGTTATTTTTAATTAGTTTAAGCTTTGACAATGGTTTGCGCAGACTGAAGCGATTATCAGGCAACGTTGTGGAGAGATTGATTTGAAAAGGATATATAAGCCATACACAGTAATTGATTAAGGGCTACAGTGCGGTAATCTCCTTCTTCACGCACCACACACAGAATTTCAGTAGTCTACGTCCTGCTGCTACACGTTGAAACAGGCAGCGCAATGAAAATATTGCAGAGTCCTCTCTTGCGGTGTCGTATGGCAAAATATGCATCACGCTTGGACGAGCTAACGATTTCGCTGCTGCTCCTTCTCTCTCTCTCTCCCTCCCTTCATCTCTTTCTCTCGCTTTATCTCCATCTCTCTTTTTCTCATTCACTCTACACTCTAACCGACTTCAGAAAGTTTCGAACGAAATAACGGCGCTTTGATCTTTTCACTTGCTTATTTAAAATGCGCCAAGTATTCTCCCTATATAATATATATACTCCTATATTTTTTTCTATTTTCGTTTCATCAAGAGTGCTGCGAACAAAGTTACTGAATTTTGATTTCTTAGTTAAAATGATAGATCAATCACGTGATCCTTCAATCGTGTTATTTTCTTGTAATAAGCTTGTCATCTTTAAAGATTATCTCCGTTACTCTATCATCAAAAAGTTCATCACAATTGGTTGGTAATGGTTATCCATCCAACTACAAACCCGAATCAACGATGCTTAACTTTGGCAATTGTTATTTCTTTTGAATTTCATTGACTTATTTTTAAACCAATGCAGATATAAATATTTGAATGTGGGGGCGTTTACTTCGTTGTTTTAATTACAACTCAATGCAGACATTTTTTCTTTACTCATTCATTTAGTTGTGTAGATTTTTAATGCTTTAAAACCTGATTATCAAAGACTAAAAATTCCTATTTGTAAAGTTCATTTCGAACACTTTTTTTTATTCAACGGTATAAATGGAATCAATTGTTTCAGTCGGCGCCAGATTGGATTTCGTTTGGAATATTTTAAAAATAACGCGTGGGCGTTCCATAAGGACAGGAAGCGGAGCGCTCCGCGTGCATTACGAAATGAAGCGGTGTGGTGGTGGTGGGGGAAGGGGGCAGTTACAGGGACGGACTGGTTTGATTACATCATGACGAATATGTATATATAGTTGTTGTTTTGACGCATTACTTATACTGTAACACGTTTTCGTCGTTAAGTATTTCATCAGTTTCCTTTGACAAAAACATATATTGTGCTGTTTTCTTACTTATTTGGACAAGTGGAGAAAATTTGCTCAGGATTTTAATGATGCAAAATAATACACAATTTTCCGAAAACTGTTTTCCAATACGAATTGTCGTTTTTCAAGTGAAAATCTCAAAACTTTCTTATTTTGACAGCTATAGTCGAGCCGCCAATAGCTGACTGTGTATCATACATTTTCGTACTAAGAACGCAATTAATATCATCTCGTTCTATCATCATCCTTCAGAACTAAATGACAGACGGAAGGTGTGTTTGATTCCTCCAATATAGAGCGATGAGTCACAGTCAGCTCTCCGCTGCTCAACAATAGAAGAAAAATAACTACTGGAATCAATTCATCTTCGTAAAATGATATCTATAATACAGGGTGACTGACGAAAAACTTTTGGTGCTGTACCTCGCTTATTTTTGATCCGATTTGAATAAATAAAACATCAAATTAAATGATTTTTAAAAGACTTTAACTTTACTGACATTTTTTCTTGCATCCAGTTTTTGACAAAAGACGATCAACTTTTTTTTTTCAAATTGCACTGTATATATATTTTGTACTGATCCGAAAGGAGATTTTTTTCTGAATCTAAATTGGTAAACGATTTTATCCATTCATCAAACCAAAGTCAAGAAATTGAGGATTAAAAAAAATTAAAAATCAAATATCCATAGTAAACAATATACAGAGCCTATTCCAAATGTCAAAAGTGACAGTGTCAGTCATTGGTACAATACTGCAATGACTTTTAATAATTTCATAATAAAAATGTTGCAAGATTTCAAAAACTGAAAAACGATTTCTGTAGAAGCACAAAATTCTAGTACAGTGTTTGAAATATTGCAACATTTTAATTATGAAATAATTAAAAATCGTTGCAGTATTATATCAATGGCTGTCACTGTCACTTTTGACATTTAAAATAGGGTCTGTATATTGTTTACAATGGATACTTGACTTTTAATTTATTTTTTTAATCCTCAATTTCTCGACTTAAGTTTGATGTATGGATAAATTTGTCTACAATTTTATATTCAGAAAAAAAATCTCCTTGCAAATCAATAAATATATATATATATACAGTGCAATTTAAAAAAAAAATGTTGATCGTATTTTGTCAAAAACTGCGAGAAAAAATAACAGTTCAGATCCTACTAAAGTCTTTTAAAAATGGTTTAATTTGATGTTTTATTTATTAAAATCGGATAAAAAATAAGCGAGATGCAGCACCAAAGGTTTTTCGTCAGTCACCCTGTATAACATTAACAGTTTGGCCAGTAATTTTCAAGAAAAACGAATAATATAGATATAGAATATCCTCCCCTCACAATTCATCAATTCATTTGTGCGAATCATCAGGACAGTTCAGCTAGCTAGCAAAGATACTTTTTTCTCACCTTAAATTCAAGACAGGGCTGAAAGACCGCAGGTCTATAGCCCAGACGGACTAACACCATTTATTTGTTTTCATTTTTATTGTTATTATTATTATGTATAATGTTTTGTCCAAATAAATATTATTATTATTATTAGATATAGAAATGTCATTTAAAAATTTCCCAAAAATTAATAATAAAAATGTGATAAAGTCCTTTACGTTGTACAAAATTAACTAATAATTAGAAAAAACACGAAAACATTTCGTTAATCTACAACAAAGTTGATTTACGAAATGTTTTCGTGTTTTTTCTAATTATTAGAAAATTTGTTAAAAAAATTTAAAAAAACATTGTATAAATACACTTCAAAACTTGCGTAAATCAATTAAATAAGAAAAATAACTGAAATTTGCTACCAAGAAGAACATTAAAATTGAAAAAAAATTAATTCTTATATATATACATCTTTATTGACAAATATGTACATTATTTAAATAATAAATAAATGATGAATGAGGTGTTATTATGTTAATCTGTCAAAAGGCTATCGACCAGAGGTCTTTCTGCCTTGTTTTGTCTAGTCATATGGCGTCAGTCTTTAGTGAGTAGATGCATGAAGTGATGAAATGAAATCGAAAATGGTAGAATGTGGGTTTTTAAATTTAGGGATTGTGTTAGGGTTTCTAGGAAGACAGTACAGGGATAATATATGAAAGTTGAAAGGATTTTTGGAGAATTTTTCTGATAGGAATCGAAGGCGTTCTTGAATGGGGATAACTAAGGTTGTATCATAGAGGAGTTGGTTGGAAGGATTATGTAAAGGATTTAGAGGATGCCGGAGTTTTGTTAGGGTACGGAGGGATGCTCGCTCGCTAACTTGAATATTACGGGAGGTTGGGTTGCTGGGATTGGGATAGAGGGCACAACCATAGTCCAGTAATGGGCGACAAATCATTTTGTATATTTTGACTGCTGTTTTACTAGTGATGCCATCATTTCTATAAGTTAAACATCTAAAATATTTTGCCCTAGTTGTAATTTTGTTTTTAATTATAGCTGTGTGTTTTTTGAAATTAATTTTGGGGTCTATAGTTATGCCTAGGTATTTAACGGAATTTGAGGGGGGGATAAATTAATTCTTATTTTACCCACAAAATTTATTTGAAATTTGGTTTAAAAAAACTTTTATAAACATAAAATATTAACTTTCAAAACAGTTAATATTTTGATGTTTAAAAACATAAATTAAGTAATTTGTAAAAAAAAACAGTTACATTTTTATCATAATAAAAACAATTGAAATTTGCCAAAAAAAAAACAATTTAAAATAAAACATATTATTAATAGTTAATATTGTAATTAAAACATTTAAGAAACTTTCAAACAGTTAATATTTTGATATTTAGAAACATAAAATAAGTCATTTTTAAAAGGAAACAGTTACATTTTTATTCGAATGAAAACAATTGAAATTTGCTAAAAAAAAAAACAATTGAAAATAAAAAAAATAGTTGATATTGTGATTAAAACGTTTAAAAAACAAATAGTTAAAAAAATCCACGATCGATAATTCGGTAAAACAATTGAAAATAAAAATACCTAAATATACATTTTAAGAATAATAAACATTTTCTGAAATTCGAATTTTACTTAAAATAGTATTTGAAATTGTGATTAAAAGCTTGAAATGTCGATAAAATATATAATTTGTTAAACAGTTGATTTCTTCTTATAAAAAGAAAAAAATGATAAAAAAAAGTTAAAATTTTCCAAAACAAAAAACAATTGTAAATCACTTAAAACAGGAAAAAAAAACTAAAAATATAATTCGCTTAAGACATTTGAATCAAGAAAACATCTAAAATTTGTTAAAAATAAGAATTGCAAAACTCAAAGAAAAAAAATTCAATTCAATTGTTTTTCTCACTTGAATCAAAAATATTGAATTTGATAACATTTAAAATTTTTTAGGAACTCTTTTAACAACATTTCAAATGTGCTTTTTCTGTAGCCAAAATTTGAATTTCTGAATGCCTGAAAAAAATTCAATTGTTTTTCTCGTTTGAATAGACTTAAACGAGAAAAACAATTGAATTTTTTTCTTTGAGTTTTGCAATTTACCAAAATAAAAACAAATGAAATTTTTAAACAGCTAATATTTTGATATTTAGATAAACAAAATATATAATTTGTAGTAAAAAACAGTTTAAATTTTATCATGATAAAAACAATTGTAATTTGCTAAGAAAAAAAAAACCAATTGAAAATTGCCGAAGAAGGAAAAAACAACTGAAAATTTCCGAAAGAAAAGCAATTGCAACTCTCTTAAAACAGTAAAAATATATCCTATAATTCAACAGATAATTAAAACAGAAATTTGAAAATTGTAAAAAAAAATAAAAACTAAAAATTAAATTAAAAATTATTGTTATCGTGTCTGGCACTAATAAAGTATTATTATTATTATTGTTAGTATTGCATCTGTTAATAAGACAATTGGTATGTTTCTTCTCTTCTTGTTCTTTTTTCAATTATTGTTATTTATTTATTTTTTTATTTATATATTTTAGATTAAACACTTTAGCTACCTTGTTACAAGAAATAAAATATAGTCATATAATAACTAAATTATTATTTATTAGAAATTTAAATTATACGAACAAAAAAAAACAATTAAAATTTGCTAAGAAAAAAAAGATAAATAAAAAATCAGTTAAAATTTTTCCAAAAGACATATGAACCAAGAAAACATCTAAATTTTGTTAAAAATAAGAATTGCAAAACTCAATTAAAAAATTCAATTGTTTTTCTCGTTTCAATTGACTTAGGCATTCAGAAATTCAAATTTTGGCAACAAAAAAGAGAACATTTAAAATGTTGTCAAATTTTTTTGAATGTCTAAGTCATTTAAAACGAGAAAATAAATTTAATTTTTTTCCTCAGAGTTTTGCAATTTACCAATATAAAAACAAATGAAGTTTTGAAACAGTTAATATTTTGAAATTTAGACAAAATTTAAACAAAATATATAATATGAAAAGAAAGAAACAGTTTAAATTTTATCGGGATAAAAACAATTATAATTTGCTAAGAAAAAAAAAAACAATTGAAAATTTCCGAAAGAAAAGCATTGCAACTCTTTTAAAACAGTAAAAACAGTATTCTATAATTCGATTAAAACAGAAATCTGAAAATTAAAAAAAAAATTAAAAAATTACAAACTAATTTTTTTTTAAATTATTGATATTTATTTAATTCAGATTAAACATTTAAGCAACCTTGTTACAACAAATAAAATATAGTCATATATCAACTAAATTATTATTTATTAAAAATTTAAATTATACCAACAAAACAAAAACAAATGAAAACCGCTTAATAAAAAATAAACAATTGAAAACTTAAAAGAAAAAATCAGCTTCTATTTAATACCTAAAAAGATTTTATCATAATGAAAACAATTGAAATTTGTTTTAAAAAATCCAAGTAGTAATCCGAATTTTACCAACAGAAAAAAATAATTGGAAATCTATAATATTTTTAAACTCAAAATGTTATCAAAAATATACCTGTATTTAGTTTAAATATTAAAATTTCTAGTGCAGTATTAATTATCACTTAATTTTTACTTGTTTTCGCCCAGGATGCGCACGTTGCAGCCATGGGTACGCAACATTTATTATTGATCTAGTTTTTGGACAAAAGCGTACTCTTGCCAACCTCAGAATAAGTAAGTTGTCAAATTTACGTGAAACTTGTATTTCTTTTTGTGTTACATTTTTATTATATTCTTTCTGTGTTACTTTATCATTTAACCTAAAGTTAACTTAAGTTAAACTTAACTCATAAGTTTGAAAATTTTTGTTTAGAAACTCTTTTTAACGAAATTTCAGTTGTTTTTTTTTTGGTTGGTAAAATTCGAATTTTCGATTTTTTGCTTGTTTGCGCGGTTTCCACCATTTGGTTTTAAAATTACTTAAACACAATTTTAGAAACAAATTTCTTCATTCACAAAAAAAAGTATACGTCATGAGAGAAATAATGAAATAATAACAAATATTAACAAACATATACAAATTATTATTATTATTATTATTTCTCTCATGACGTATACTTTTTTTTGTGAATGAAGAAATTTGTTTCTAAAATTGTGTTTAAGTAATTTTAAAACCAAATGGTGGAAACCTCACAAACAAGCAAAAAATCGAAAATTCGAATTTTACTAACCAAAAAAAAAAAAAAACAACTGAAATTTCGTTAAAAAGAGTTTCTAAACAAACATTTTCAAACTTAACATGTTATCTTCAAAAAGAAATAATTAATATTTTAATATTTAGGAAGGTTATTATTTAATTTTTTCAAGAAGAATACATTATTTATTTATCTATTTAATAATAATATTTCATTATTTTACAAAATTGCATTGTTTTCTTAATGTTTTATTAAACGTGTTATCAGTTGTTTTCAACTAACCCTATTTCACAAATATCCGGCTTAATTCCAGCGTACTCTTGACCTACCCCAACAAACTTTACCTTGACCGCAGCGTACTCCTGACCTGCCCTACTGTCTAGACGATTGAGGTAGGTCAAGAGTACGCTAGGTGGCAAAATTCTCATTTGATAATTCGACAACAATTACTATGCTGCTTTTGAATAAAATGAAATTCGAATTTTACTTACAAAAAAAGAAAATTGAGATTTGTTAAAAGCATTTAAAAAAAACAATAAAAATTTTAAAATGAAATTTGCAAAGATGAAAGAAATCATTGAAAATTTAAGAAAAATATTGTAAGTTGCAAACAGTCGAGAAGAATAATTCGCATAAAACAGTTGAATTAAGAAAATAATTAACATTTACCTTGAAAAAGAATTATAAAACTTTATCCAATTGAAATGAAATTTTGTTAAAACAAACTTTTATAAAAATTGAAAATCTATTAAAAAACAAATGAAAAACAGTTAAAATATCTAAAAATATAACTGAAATTCACTAAGAAAAAGGGCAATGGAAACATAAAACAAATTGAATTTTACTACTTAAAAAAAAACATCTGAAATTTTGTTAAAGGATTTAAAAAAAAAACATTTTTAAATTGAAAAAAGTGATTAATATTTTCATTTTTAGGAAGGTTGAAATGTTTTCAATGAAGAATACATGATTTAGATAAAACAGACAAAATTTTACCAACATAAAAAAACATTTAAACCAAAAAATATTATTAAAAATATATTTATAAATTTGTTAAGAAATAAGAAATCCAAAATTAAAGACAAATAAAAACTGTATATCAAGTAAAAATTAAATAATCCCTTTTCAATCTTACAAGACATCCCTCATGGTTCTCCCTTAACCCCGCTTCCATACAACCACCCGGCTGGGTTTCGAACCCACAGACACGCAGACACTCTACCCAATTTTTAAAACGGTAAAAATATTTCTGAATAAATGCAATTGCAATTTAAAAATACATTTTATAATTTGCTTAAAAGAGTTGAACAAAAAAAACACCTTATATTTGGTAAAACAAGTTATAAAATCTTAATTAACTTCGAATTTTATCTACAAAATAAATAAATTGTTAATAAAACTCAACCTTAAAATGCCCATAAAATTATAGTAGTATATTATTTAAAAAGTCATAATATAAACAATTGAAATTTGCCACGAAAAAACAGTTAAAAATTTTAATTTGCAAATCTCTTGAAAAAGCCAAAAAGTATTTTAAAAATACAATCAAACAGTTAAACCTAAATAACAAATTGAATTTGTTTAGAGAACGCTTTATAAATTGTAGAGAAAAGAAAAAACAGAAACGAAAAAAATAAATTTTGATTTACAAAAAAAAGTTAAATTATTATTTAATTTTCTAGAACGAACTAAAGAATTTTAATACATATTATTAAAATAAAGTTGAGATAGTGAATTTTTTTTAAATACTAGTTATAATGCATTTAAAACAGTTGAAAATTCTGTAAAATTTGGAGGAATTTTACCAACAGAAAAAAAATGTTAGAAATTTGGTTGAAAAAATTCACAAATTATTTTTTTAAACATAAAATGTTTTGAAACATATCTTATTTAATTATAATAATATGGAAAGAATAATTTAATAATGTAAACAAATCGGAGACAATAGAATACAACAAACTCCGAAATAAAGTTACGAAAGAGAATTGCGACAAGGAGAAGGAGAGGAAAGATTTGGTTGTGGGGAATAAACATGGCAATGAAAATGTGGTATGTAAACCACAACAGAGAAAATGGTTCCATGTTGGCAAATATAGGCAAAATTATGAAGAAGAAGCTCTTAAGGCCTATCTTAAAACTAAAATCAAAAACATACCAACAGTTGATATAACAATGCACGAAGACCACAGATCATGCGAGAAATACAAATGCTTTAAGATTAGCGTTCCTGAAGAAGCTGAACACAAAATGATGAACCCTAATGTATAGCCCGAAGTAATTGTAGTGAATGATTTTAAATTTTTTCGTAAATTGTTTGTCCAGATGAATTCTAGTGTTTCTGAGACAAAGTGTATAAGCAGCGGAATTGTACAAGGCTCAACTCTTGGTCCACTGTTATTCACCATATTTATTAAGATGATCAATTTTGCTGACGAAACTGCAACCAAAATTTGTCGATATCCAAGAACAACTGTTTCGTAAAACCAGTATAACAAATAAAGAAATGTCGAATTGGTGCAATGGAAGTGTAATAAATGAATTGAATTGAATTGAATCAAGTTTACAAACATCGTGGCACGTGTTTCGATCTCTCGATCTCATCAGTACAGCTTTAAATATTTATTATCTTGATCTTATTTATTTAGAAATAATTAATAAAGAATTAAACAATATATGGTGTATTTAATTCTCGGGGTAAACCGCCAGTAAGGATATTACCATAAATGTGCCATCTATTGTCTAAGCGTTACACTAAGAGCCTGTTAGAGTGTATAATCGCCTAAAAATCAACTGCGTTACGCTGATGAGATCCAAAATAGATTGAAACCGGTCCGTGGCTGTTGTTGACAAAAAACAAAACAGCCAAAAACAAAAATATCGGGTGTCCAACAATTATTGCAGTCCCGGGTGGCGTTGGAATCAAAAACGTAGGTCAATTCTTTTATGTTAATTGTCAAACATAACCTAAATGTGCATTAAAAATGTCAGTTTATTTATTTGCAACATGTAAGAATCGACCTAAGTTTTTTATTCCAACGCCACCCGGGACTGCAATAATTGTTGGACACCCGTTATATAAAATTACATGTTGTATTTATAACAGTTGAACAACAACAACTGAATTTTGCTAGAAAAAAGATGAAAACAAAAATAATATTCAAAAATTGTAACTTATTATTTTTATTGATAATTGATATATTTTGATATGTTGATATTTGAAAAGACTCTTGAAATTTTATCATAATAAAAACAAATGTTTTTTAAGAATAATAAAAAAACAATTGAAAATTTAAAAAGGCAATTTCAAAATTTTAAAGAGAGCAATTAAAACAGTCAAAAATATTTATGCATTTTATAATTCGCTAAAACAATTGTTCCAAGATAACCAACAAAAATGATCTGAAATTTTGTTTTAGAACTTTTTAATAAAACAATTGAAAGTTTGTTAAAATACATTTAAGAATTTGCTTAAAACAATGGTACGAAGAACTAAAATTTGTTAAAAATTAAATTATGAAACGGTTTGAATTTTACCATAATAAAAACAACTGAAATTTTTTAAGCAAAAAAAAAGCAATTGAAAATTTAAAATAACGCAATTTTTATGATTTTGAAAGAAAAGCAAGTGCAATCTTTAAAACAGTTGAATATATTTTTACTTTTTATAATTCGTTGAAACAATTGAATCAAGATAACCAACAAAAAAAAGTTGAAACTTTGCTCTAAAACTTTTTAATAGTTTTTAGTTGTTTGAAAGTTTGTTAAAATAGTGGAAAATACATTTTACAATAATTTGCTTAAAACAATCTAACAAAGACTTAAAATTTGTTAAAAATTGAATTATACAACTGTTTAAACTTTATCACAATAAAAACAATTGAAATTAAAAAAAAAACAATTTTATAATTTTAAAAGCAGAGCAATTGCAAATTTTTAAAACAGTCGAAAATATGTATACATTTTATAATTCATTAAAATAATTGAAGCAAGTTTAATTTCCCAAAAGACATATGAACCAAGAAAACTTCTAAAATTTGTTAAAAATAAGAATTGCAAAACTCATTTTAAAAATTCAATGGTTTTTCTCGTTTCAATTGACTTAGGTAATCAGAAATTCAAATTTTGGCAACAACTAAAAAAGAACATTTGAAATGTTGTTAAAAGAGTTCCTAACAAAAATTTTTTGAATGCCTATGTCATTTCAAACGAGAAAAAAAATGTTTTTTTCTTTGTTTTGCAATTTACAAAAAACAAATGAAATTTTTAAACAGTTAATATTTTGATATTGAGATAAATAAAATATATAATTTGTAGAAAGAAACAGTTTAAATTTTATCATGATAAAAAGAATTATAATTTGCTAAGAAAAAAAGAATTGAAAATTGCCGAGTAAGAAAAAACAATTAAAAATGTCCGAAAGAAAAGCATTGAAACTCTTTTAAATTCTATAATTCGATTAAAACAGAAATTTGAAATCTAAAAAAAAAAATTAAAAAAATTACAAACTATTTTTTTTAAAATTATTGATATTTATTTAATTCAGATTAAACATTTAAGCAACCTTGTTACAACAAGTAAAATATAGTCATATATTAACTAAATTATTATTTATGAAAAATTTAAATTATACCAACAAAACAAAAACAAATGAAAACCGCTTAATAAAAAAACAATTGAAAACTTAAAAGAAAAAATCAGCTTCTATTTAATACCTAAAAAGATTTTATCATAATGAAAACAATTGAAATTTGTTTTAAAAAATCCAAGTAGTAATCCGAATTTTACCAACAGAAAAAAATAATTGGAAATCTATAATATTTTTAAACTCAAAATTTTATCAAAAATATACCTGTATTTAGTTTAAATATTAAAATTTCTAGTGCAGTATTAATTATCACTTAATTTTTACTTGTTTTCGCCAAGGGTGCGCACGTTGCAGCCATGGGAACGCAAAATTTATTATTGATCTAGTTTTTGGACAAAAGCGTAACCTCAGAATAAGTAAGTTGTCAAATTTACGTGAAACTTGTATTTCTTTTTGTGTTACATTTTTCTTATATTTTGTCTGTGTTACTTTATCATTTAACTTAAAGTTAACTTAAGTTAAAGTTAACTCAATTTTATTTGTATTTGTTTGTTAATATTTGTTATTATTTCATTATTTCTCTCATGACGTATACTTTTTTTTGTGAATGAAGAAATTTGTTTCTAAAATTGTGTTTAAGTAATTTTAAAACCAAATGGTGGAAACCTCACAAACAAGCAAAAAATCGAAAATTCGAATTTTACTAACCAAAAAAAAAAAAACAACTGAAATTTCGTTAAAAAGAGTTTCTAAACAAAAATTTTCAAACTTAACATGTTATCTTCAAAAAGAAATAATTAATATTTTAATATTTAGGAAGGTTATTATTTTATTTTTTCAAGAAGAATAAATTATTTATTTATTTAATAATGATATTTCATTATTTTACAAAATTGCATTGTTTTTTAATTGTTGTTTTAATTTAATTAAACGTGTTATTAGTTGTTTTCAACTAACCCTAGTTCACAAATATCCAGCTTAATTCCAGCGTACTCTTGACCTACCCCAACAAACTGTACCTTGACCGCAGCGTACTCCTGACCTGCCCTACTGTCTAGACGATTGAGGTAGGTCAAGAGTACGCTAGGTGGCAAAATTCTCATTTGATAATTCGACAACAATTACTCTGCTGCTTTTGAATAAAATGAAATTCGAATTTTACCTACAACAAAAAATTAAGATTTATTAAAAACAATTAAAATTTTAAAATGAAATTTGCAAAAATGAAAGATGTGGAAGTAAAACACTTAAATTTTCAAATTTTTTAAATAAAGTGTTTTGAAAATTTAAGTGTTTTACTTCCACAACTAAACAAGTGAATATGAATTTTCAACATCAATTAAAAATGAAAGAAATCATTGAAAATTAAAAAAAAAGATTGTAAATTGCAAACAGCCAAGAAGAATAATTCGCATAAAACAGTTGAATTAAGAAAATAATTCACATTTGCCATGAAAAAGAATGATAAAACTAAAAAAGTGTAAAAGTTTATCCAATTGAATTGAAATTTTGTTAACACTAACTTTTAATAAAATAATTGAAAATCTATTAAAAAACAAATGGAAAACGGTTAAAAGGTCTAAAAATATATTCTACAATAAAAATAACTGTAATTCACTAAGAAAAAGGGCAATGGAAACATAAAATAAATTGAATTTGACTACCAAAAGAAACATCTGAAATTTTGTTAATGGATTTTCTAAAAAAAAAATTCAAAATTTAAAAAAGTAATTAATATTTTAAGGTTAAAATCTTCTCAATGAAGAATAAATGATTTAGAAAGAAACAGACAAAAAGAGATTCAAATTTTACCAACATAAAAAAAAATATTTGAATTTTTAAACTGAAAATATTATTAAAAATATATTTATAAATGTATTAAGAAATAAGAAATGTCAAAATGAAAACAATTGAAAATTGCATGTCAAGTAAAAATTAGACAATTGCTTTTCCATTCACTTCCAGTCTTACAAGATATCACTAAAAGTTCTCCCATACAACTGAAACTAGACCCAATTTTTAAAACGCTAACAAAAATTTCTGAATAAAAGCATATTTCTTAAATCAGGAATTCGTTGAACAAAAAAAATTGCTACGTAAAAAGAAATCGAATTTTACGTGCAATAAAATTTTTGTTAATAAAACTTAAAATGTCCTTAAAATTATATATTATTTGTTAAAAAATATTTGAAATTTGCTAAGAAAAAAAAAAATTAAAAATTATTATAAAGAAAAGCAATTGCAAAACTCCTAAAACAGACGAAAAGAGTTTTAAGACTAGAACACAAATTAAATTTGTTAAAAAAAAACAGTAACAAAAAAATGAAATTTTGATTAACAAAAAAAGTCTGTTAAAGTAGTGAAAAAAAACTTTAAAATTTTATGATTCGTTTAAAACAATTGAAAAAAAAATTCAAGAAAATTCGATTTCAGAGGATAAAATTAATAAAAACAACTTTAGAAATTTTGTTGAAATTTTTTTTAAACACAAGATGTTATGAAACATTTATATAATTATAATGATCTGGAAAAAGTAATTAAATAATGAAACAATCAAGTTTATAAACATCTGCAGACACGTGTTTCAATCTCTCGATCTCATCAGTTTAGTTTAGTTTATTACTTTACAAGACCTATTAAAACAATACATGATAAACATAGATTAATACACTAAATCACTTTAAAATTTGGAGCATAGAACTTGAAGGCCGATTTCTGGTGTTCTTCCACTCGACCCATTACACTTTGCTTCAGGCTACTGCAGCAATTAAGGTAATATTTTTGCCATTTCTGGCTTATTTAGGTAAATTTTCTAGAGCTCGTATTAGTGAATATATGTATATTTAATTTCTTAATGTTATTTGTTTAGAAACAATTAGTAAAGCATTAAAAATAAAAAATAAAACAATTGATTTAGAAAATAGTTAATAATTGATAAATCAAGACATTACCATAAAGGCGCCATCTATTGTTTAAGCGTTGCACTAGAACCCTGTTTGAGAGGATAACCAATGACAAATCAACTGAGCTACGCTGATGAGATCCAAAATAGATCGAAACCGGTCCGTGGCTGTTGTTGATAGGGAACAATAAAAGTTCTCTTGATACACCGGCATATCAAAGTAAGTTTTATTCACCCAAACAGGATTCTAGTGCAATGCTTAGACAATAGATGGCACCTTTATGGTAATATCTTGATTGACGGTTTACCCGGAGAGTTAAATACTTCAATAATCATATCAAAATATCCACTATTGTGGCAAATAAATAAAAAATGTTGGAAATCTTTCGCCTTGACGGATAAAAGAAGAAAACAAGGGTACGAGTGGAAGAATACCACAGCTTTCCGACAGACGAAGACAAAACTCTTAAAGTTGTCATTCGTAATATTCCCCTATTCCATGAGCTCCTCATTTCACTCGAGGTTTTCCGTATGACAAGACGCGACGGCCGTCCATACGAAATCATGTATGTTAACGTACAAAAATTTGATGCCGTGAAGGAGATCTTTAACATCAAACGGATAAACGCGTTGACAGTTAAGGTTGAACATAAGTTTAAGTCGAAATGCATAAATCAATGCCACCGATGCCAAAAGATCGGTCATGCCCAGCGCTACTGCAGGGCCAAATTTGTCTGCGTAAAATGTGCAGGCAATCATCATACGTCGGAATGCGTTATTACTTCCGAAATCGCACCGCGATGCGGAAATTGCGACGGCGAGCACTATCTTGGCTGTCCTATGTTCGCCAACTCCAGGCGAAACAAGACTTCTCAGGCCTCTCAGAGGACCTCCAGGGCTTCAAATTCCAATCGACGTGTTGGTGTTTCATACGCTCAGTTCACATCATTTGATGCTGACTTCCCAGCTCTTCCGGGCACGAAATCCCGAGAAGCACAAAGAGTAGCTCCAAAAGCTCCTGGCAACGGTTCACACCGACGCCAAAAAAGCTACTATCGCGTTTGCTGCACCACAGCCTTCGTTCTGGCCAACTAAAAGGCCAGTGCAGACTCAACCATTTTACAATCACAAATGGCTGCACAAAATCCTGATTTGACTAATCACTTAGACTCTCTTCGCATTGCTTTCTGGAATGCGAATGGGCTTCGAGAACGTATTGACGAGCACGAACTATTCGTTCAGGAGAATGACATTCATGTCATGCTTGTGAACGAAACTCATCTCGGCCTACGACTGAGGCCCAGAGTTCTAGGTTACACTACGTACCTACAGGTCAACAACAACAAGATCAAGAGGGAGCTAGACCACTCAGAGCTTCCGCTCGATAATCTATCGAGACTCCTCGCAATTGCGATCGTTCTTAACACAGAACAAGGTCCTCTCAAAATCGTCTCGGCGTTCCAATCGCCATCACATCCACTCCTAATTGATGACTTAAATCTTGTATTCAATGGCATTTTGTCTACCATTATGGCCGGCGACTTAAATTCGAAAAGCACTGACTGGAACAGACAACTCGGACTTAGGCATCAGATCGGAGGGCCCAGAAAGCCCAGCGTTCTATCCATCCAATTCGAATCACCGGCCTGATGTCCTAGACATAGCCGTTCTCTTGAACGTTATTTGGAACCACGACATCTGGTCATCCAATGATCTCAGTTCCGACCATAACCCGGTCTTTTTAGACATAACTGTCGGATCAACTAGACCGACTAGAGAGATTAAAACTACAATTTGGCCTGAATACAAAACGAAGGTGGAAAACTCCATTATTTCCCTTCCAGTCATGAATTCAACGATTGACCTTGATGCAGCTGTCTCACGGCTCTCCTCGGTCATCCTCGCAGCTCACAGTTAACAGGACCTCCTCACAAGTTGATCCTCTCTACATTCCTCCCGAGCTCAAAGCTCTCATCTGGGACAGAAAGCTCGCTCCTTAACTCAGCCGCCAGGTGAGAAACCAATTACGTGACCTGCGTAATGAGTGATGGGAAAGGCGTCTTCGGTCGCTCAATGAGCACCCTGACTCTGTGTGGGGATTTTTCAGAAGGCTCAAGGGAGGCAAACCATGTAACCCTGCGTTACACATCGACTTCATCGTAGAAGTCATCGTCATCAGCAGGGTTGAGTGTAAACTGCTGCTTCAGGGAGTCAGCAGTTTACACTCAACCCTGCTGATGACGATGATTTTTACGATGAAGTCAAAAATTCCGTAAGACCATACATCAACAATATTCACCACCTGTAATCATTTGATGCAGCTACTCCGAAAGAGCTCGATAGGCTGATTAAACAGCCCAAAAACCGTAAAGCTCCTGGCATCGACGGTATTTCCACCTTAACACGTTAACGCCGGCGGGTACCACCGGTGGTACACGAGTTTTTACCCTTTTGGTACGCCACTGATTACTTCCATGGTGACAATAAATAAGTTATCTCGCATCTAGGACTTCAGTCACTTCCATAGCAACCATAACAACCATAGGCGTGCGAGCCAAATTTTGTCATTTTAAATGAATAATTGTAGGGTACAAAAACGCCGGCGTCAACGTGTTAATGGTGAAAAATCTCGAACCAAAGGGTAGAACCGCTCTGCTAGACATTATAAACTCCTCAATGCGATTGGGCACTTTCCCAACGACTTGAAGCTGACCTGCGTGGTCAATATCTTCAAGCTTGGAAAATCTCCAACTTTTCCTCAAAATTATAGACCAATCAGCTTGCTTAGCTCGCTAGACAAACTCCTAAAAAAAGTCCTGCTAACTCGTCTTTCGGCCTTCACTGAAGACCACAATATAATCCCCGATTCACAAGTTGGCTTTAGAGTCGGCATGTCTACGAACCATCAGTTCTTCAGAGTGACCGAGTATATCTCTGAGGAGTTCGCCATCAGACGAGACACTGCCGCAGTTTTCCTCGACGTCTCTAAGCCGTTGTAGAAAATAGATAGAAAACAGGTCTGAAATTCTAAAAATATATTCACTCAAGGCTGGTTTGAATCAATTTTGTTTATTTCCTGTTATACTCTTCCCTTCAAATTGGAAAAATTATTGTGATATCATTATTTCTTGGCATATGATGATTTTTACGAAATTTTTGACGTTCCAGACATTTTATATAAAATTTACATTATATACATCATGTATTAAAATACAGACGTATAATTTCAACACAATAATTCTCATTGAACGACCAGAATGTTGTTGTCTTTTATTTTGGTGAGAGATAAGGCTGCGCTCTTATCTAGCCTTGATGTTTAATTATTGAAATAATTAACATAAGTAAATTCTCGTGTCAAATTATATCGTAAACGATGAATTTTCCACTCTGAGACACGTCTGGACCTTTGATTTAATGAAAAGTCTTCCAAAAATGATTCGAGCTCTTATTAATACACAGAAAATAAGTTTTCAAAAACTGCAATTGTCAAATTGTAGGCCAGTAGGTTTTATGTAGTGTATATGAGTAATCATTGACTTCTTTAAGCGGTTTTGATACGCTGTGAAATGAAATTATAAAACTATAGACATAGATAATCGATACTTGTTCTGCTACTCTCTTGATGGAATCAAATTTTCAAATTAGGAGAAGTAAAACTCTTGTTATGTTCCATTTCTTTATTTTCAGATAACTGACACGTGTTTCTGTGTCGGTCTTAACTTTGATAATGATCCGCAAGGACCGAAACACGTGTCAGTTATCTGAAAATCAAGAAATGGAACGTAACGAGAGTTTTAATTCTCCTAATTATAGACATAGAAATCCGAACGCCCAGTATAAATCATTTTATTTTCATAATATTTTGTACAATTATAAATCATAGTAAACAAATGAACAAAATTTCTCTTCTGGTCAACGAAACATTAATAATGCGTTGATGTACCACGGTGGGCTATACACTCTCTAAGGCGCCTAGGTTCGCTTCTAATTAGGTGATTGATGTCTTCCTGTGGTATCTCATTCTAAGCAATTACTAACACATTTCGAAATGCTTTTAGAGTTTGACGGGGATGCTGCAAATTAAGGAGTCTTCGGCCCATGATATCCCACACATGCTCAATTGGAGATAAATCCGGTGATTTCAATGGCCATGGCAACAAATTGATTTCAGCGTGGTCAAAGAAGTTCATTGTGGCTCTTGCAATGTGTGGGCGAGCATTATTCTGCTGAAAAGTTGGATTTGGCAATGTCTGAAGATAAGGTAGGAGATGAGGTACCAGAATTTCTTCGATGTAGCGCTGTGTGGCCATGTTGCCTCTAATGAAGATTAAAGGTGACCTAGACACATAAGCAATGGCACCCCATACCATAACCCCAATAGTATGATGAAAAAAAAATCTTCTTTCACTACGTCATCTTCTGACTTTGGCTCGGCCATCATGCATCCCTAAATAGAATCTAGATTCGTCACTAAATACTATATCATTCCATTCTTGGCCCCACACCAATCGATTTGTTCGATGTAAAAGAAGTAATAATTCTATTTGATAGAAGTTTACTTTTTTAGAAAATGCATTGAGAAAAGAAAGAAAAGGAGGCTTTACATAATACAAGAAGGATGAAAATAAAAGTCTTTGGAGGAGAGAAGCCATTCGGATTATTAATCTGCTAAAAAAATAGTAATCAAAGTTGAACACTATTAATTGAATCGTTCGCGCGGCCTCAAAAAAAAAAACAAACAAATTACATTCTGTTAAAACTACAAATCGACCAAATACTTTTATGATTACCGGTTTAAATAAATGATGAGATACGTTTTTGTATTTGCGCGCGCGCTTGTTTGCATGTGTGTGTGTGTGTGAGTGTATGAAAAATAGTAATGAAAAGCAAAACGTTACTTCGCAATGAGTTCCATTTCCAATGTGTGTGTGTGTGTGTGTGTATGTGCATATCCGTCGGCCAAAAAAAGAGTGCAAAACAAAACATAATTCCGGAAAGCTCTGAAATGAACTCGAAAAATAGTGGAAAAAAGTCGCGCCAATCGATGCAGAGTGCAGCGCCGCCGCTCTCTCCGACGGAATTGGATTGAACTCGAACACAATGCGATTTCCCGTTCCTCCCCCCACCACCACCCACAGCCGTGTGGCGCGCAGAATGAAAAAGGAGGGAAGAATGAGATAACCGGCGGCGGTGAAGGAGGAATGGGGGGTAAGGGTGGTGGATTGAAAAATTACGCTCTTTCTTTTAACGCAAATAATTTTTAGACGGTTACGATTGAAAACTTACCCGCGTTGAAACATCTGCAGCGATTGTGGGTTTTTTCGTTCAATTTTTTCTTTAATACTTGATTGAGAAAGTTTAACTGGAGGAGTGATTTACATCACTTGGTTATTAAAATTTATGTATTTCTTTAACCTAAAGATGTTTGATATCTATATGCATTTTTATTTCTTCCAGTTTAAGATGTCACTGCCGCCATTTTGTTTCCAGCTGCACTTTGACAATTGTTTTGATGAAATATAACAAATACATCTTTTATGAATGGATTGGATAATTTTCAAACCAATTCCTTGTGGAGTTATTTAAAAAAAAAATTCAAATCACTTAATGCATTTTTATTTCTTCCAGTTTAAGATTTTACTGCCGCCATTTTGTTTCCAGCTGCACTGTGGTAATTGTTTTGATGAAATATAACAAATACATCTTTTATGAATGGATTGGTTAATTTTCAAACTAATTCCTTGTGGAGTTATTTTTTTAAAAATTTTCAAATCACTTAATGCATTTTTATTTCTTCCAATTTAAGATTTCACTGCCGCCATTTTCTTTACAGCTGCACTGTGGCAATTGTTTTGATGAAATATGACAATTACACCTTTTATGAATGGATTGAGTAATTTTAAAACTAATTCCTTGTGGGGTTATTTTTTTTTTTAATTTTTAAATTAATGAAAGCACTTTTAATTCTTCCAGTTTAAGATTTAATTGCCGCCATTTTGTTTCCAGCTGCATTGTGGCAATTGTTTTGATGAAATATGACAAATACATCTTTTATGAATGGATTGGATAATTTTCTAACCAATTCCTTGTTGGGTTAATTTTTTAAAAATTTTCAAACCACTGAATGCATTTTTATTTCTTCCAATTTAAGATTTCACTGCCGCCATTTTGTTTCCAGCTGCACTGTGGCAATTGTTTTGATGAAATATGACAAATACATCTTTTATGAATGGATTGGGTAATTTTCAAACCAATTCATTGTGGAGTTTTTTTTTTTTTTAATTTTCAAATCACGGAATGCATTTTTATTTCTTCAAATTTAAGATTAAAATGTCGCTATTTTGTTTCCAGCTGCACTTTGACAATTGTTTTTATGAAGTATGACAAATACATCTTTTATGAATGGATTGGGTAATTTTCAAACCAATTCCCTGTGGGGTTAATTTAAAAAACATTTAAATCACTTAAAGCTTTTTATTTCTTCCAGTTTAAGATTTCACTGTCGCTATTTTGTTTCCAGCTGCACTGTGGCGATTGTTTTAATGAAATATGACAAATACATTTTTTATGAATGAATTGGGTAATTTTCAAAATAATTCCTTATGGGGTTAATTTGTTAAAAATTTTCAAATCACTGAATGCATTTTTACTTCTTCCAATTTAAGATTTCACTGGCGCCATTTTGTTTTCAACTGCACTGTGGCAATTGTTTTGATGAAATATGACAAATACATCTTTTATGAATGGATTAGGTAATTTTCAAACTAGTTCCTTGTAGGGTTAATTAAAAAAAATTCAAATCACTGAATGCATTTTTATTTCTTTCAATTTAAGATTTCACTGTCGCCATTTTGTTTCCAGCTGCACCGCAATTGTTTTGATGAAATATGGTGAACACATCTTTTATAAATTTTTACTAATTTGAACTGTTAAAATTTGTGAACCATTCGTGCAAGAATGTTAAATTTCGATCTTTTGTTCTAGAGTTATGGCCAAAAATCGAAAAACAAATGAAAATAGAATTTTCAGTTTCAACGTTTACAATAAGTATACTACATTAGTGAGCCATCAGTGCAAGAATTTTTAAAATTCGATCTTTCGTTCTAGAGTTATACAGGGTGACTGACGAAAAACCTTTGGTGCTGTATCTCGCTTATTTTTTATCCGATTTTAATAAATAAAACATCAAATTAAACCATTTTTAAAAGACTTTAATAGGATCTGAACTATTATTTTTTCTCGCACCCAGTTTTTGGCAAAATACGATCAACATTTTTTTTTTAATTGCACTGTATATATATTTTTATTGATTCGCAAGGAGATTTTTTTTTCTGAATATAAAATTGTAGACAAATTTATCCATACATCAAACTTAAGTCGAGAAATTGAGGATTAAAAAAATAAATAAAAAGTCAAGTATCCATTGTAAACAATATACAGACCCTATTTTAAATGTCAAAAGTGACAGTGACAGCCATTGATACAATACTGCAACGATTTTTAATTATTTCATAATTAAAATGTTGCAATATTTCAAACACTGTACTAGAATTTTGTGCTTCTACAGAAATCGTTTTTCAGTTTTTGAAATCTTGCAACATTTTTATTATGAAATTATTAAAAATCATTGCAGTATTATACCAATGACTGACACTGTCACTTTTGACATTTGGAATAGGCTTTGTATATTGTTTACTATGGGTATTTGATTTTTAATTATTTTTTTAATCCTCAATTTCTCGACTTTGGTTTGATGAATGGATAAAATCGTTTACAAATTTAGATTCAGAAAAAAATCTCCTTGCGGATCAGTACAAAATATATATACAGTGCAATTTGAAAAAAAAAGTTGATCGCCTTTTGTCAAAAACTGGATGCAAGAAAAAATATCAGTACAGTTCATATTAAAGTCTTTTAAAAATTTAATTTGATGTTTTATTTATTCAAATCGGATCAAAAATAAGCGAGATACAGCACCAAAGGTTTTTCGTCAGTCACCCTGTACCCAAAAAAACGAAAAACAAATGAAAATCGAATTTTCATTTTCAACGTTTATAATAAGTATGCGAAATTAGTGAACCATCAGTGCAATTTTTTTTAAAATTTGACCCTTTGTTTAGGAGTAATGATCAAAAAACGCAAAACAAACGAAAATCGAATTTTCGTTTTCAACGTTTACAATAAGTATGCAACAATTGTGAACCATCTGTGCAAGAATTTTTAAAATTCGATCTTTCGTTCTAGAGTTATAGCCAAAAAACGAAAAACAAATGAAAATCGAATTTTCATTTTCAACATTTACAATAAGTATGCAACAATTGTGAACCATCAATGCAAGAATTTTCAAAATTCGATCTTTTGTTCTAGAGTTATAGCCAAAAAAGCGAAAAACAAATGGAAACCGAATTTTCGTTTTCAACGTTTACAATAAGTATACGGCATTAGTGAACCATCAGTGCAAGAATTTTTAAAATTTAACTTTTCGTTTAAAAGTAATGATTAAAAAAACGAAAAACAAATGAAAATCGAATTTTCGTTTACAATGTTTACCAAAAGTATGCAACAATTGTGAACCGTCAGTGCAAGAATTTTTAAAATTCGATCTTTCGTTCTAGAGTTATGGTCAAAATACGAAAAACAAATGAAAATCGAATTTTCGTTTTTAACGTTTACAAAAAGTATGCGAATTTAGTGAACCATCAGTGCAAGAATTTTCAAAATTTGTGCTTTCGTTTAAGAGTAATGATCAAAAAACGAAAAACAAATGAAAATATCAGTATACAATATCTGACATAATGTGCATCCATTATTATTGCTCTTCACTACTGCAGACGGTTGATGAGGAATCATAATGCACAGCACTGATAAAGCCTAGTAGTCCGAATACTCTAGACGATAAGGTACAATTATAATTAATTCCATTATAATTTTGGGAACAATTGTATTTCCTACATTATGCCTAACTGGCATGTGAATGTGTATATAATTAGAGCAGAATTAATTCGTTATTGGAATAACGGAGGTTCATCATTCGGGAAAATTTTTTGCAAGACCTTTGCAATCTGTGGACGCCCACTTCGAACAGAAAATTGTCTCGTTTATAGAAAAATATAATATTCAATAATCATAAAGAGAATGTAATATATAGGGTGAGTCTTCTAAACCACCCTTCAATCAGTAAAACATAAGCGAGGGTTTTAATTAAAAGTAGTAAATCGTTAATAAACATAACCTTATTGCAAAATTGATTAGATTTATTTAAACAAATTAGTGACTGAAATAAGATGCTGAGGAAATGTTTCTTGGCCGCACACAAATAGATTATTAACAAACAAACAAACAGGAAAAAAAAACAACAGCACACACAATTGACGAAAAAGGAATAAAACAAGTGGAGTGTGCGGGGGCGGCGGGAGCCTACTCCTCCGCAATTACGCGCAGACTGTGCGGATGAATAATTAAAGCCGTCGTACAAGTGGCAGAACTAAATAATCAGGTTCTGAGTATAACACAAAAAGGGAACATTCGAAAAACAGGACCGGCCAATGGGAGGGCGGCATTCCCGGTCGTCGGGGGCGACGGCGCGCAGCGTCACGACGCCGAACACGGTCGTATGTGTGTGTGTGTGTGTGTTTGTGTGCGTGAGAGTGCGCGCCTGTAGTGGGCGCCGCATCGTCGACCGGGGCGCCCGCGTGGGCGTCGCGGTCGCTCACCAGGAAGTCGCATTAATCAAGACAATGGAAAAATAAATGGAATACCGATTACTTCAATGCTATCATAAAACTTGTTAATAATAAACAACCTTAAAAATTTTAATTTTATTTAGAAAAATACTCAATTTAATGTTTTATCATTTTTATTATTCAAATTTATTTAAGGTCTTCAAACGATTGTTAAAGGTTATTTGATCATCCCTCATCCCTCACAGTTATTTGAGGTCATGAAACAATCATGTACTTTGAGGTCATCTGATAATCAATCAAGGTCGTCAAATACAAGTTTAAATTAATCAATGATTCAAATGAAAAAGACGACCTTTAATAGCCAATAGATAACTCTTCAATAAAGCTCATTTAATAACACTATCTAACGTTAAAAATCACGCAAAGGTCATTAAAGGCAATTTAATCTTATTTAATTTAATCAAGTCATTTAAGGCCATCCAAAAAACATTCCAAATTATTTGTGATGATCGTTTAAAATAGAATAGCCATTTTTACAGTCCTTCAAGGTCATTCAAGGCCAATTGAGGGTCATTCAAGGTCATCTAATGATTATTCATGATCAACAGTAAATCATGTTTTGTTGAGGTCAACTTAACAATTTGACCTACTTTGTCTCGTCAGATTGCGTGCGCCGGTCGAGAAACAAGTGCACCGTTCTCGCACTCGTGGTTGTAGGTGAAAGGGTGAAAGTCATTATAAGCCGTTCTACGTTTTTTTCAAGGTCACGAAAATATTGGAGCATTTTAAAGGTTTTGTAAGGATGTTCAACAGCCATGTTAGCCAAAGTCATTTAAGTAATCAAATAATCAAGATTATTTAAGATCATCAAATGATCAATATTATATATCATCCGACAATCATTCGAAATTATTTCAAGTCATTCAACAATCATTCAAGACCATCGCATGGCCATTCAAAGTCATTTAAGATCAACAGTCATTGTAGATTATTTAATGACATCAAATAATCATTCAAGGTCATATGACGATCATTCAAGGCCATCGCATGACCATTCAAAGTTATTTAAGATCAACAACCATTGTAGATTATTTAATTTCATCAAACAATCAATTACGGTGAACTAACGATCAACAGTAATTGTAGGTTATTTAATATCACCCAACAATCATTGAAGGTCATCTAACGATCATTCAACGCTATTAAAGTTTGCTTCAGGTCATCCAACATTTATTTAAAGCAATTCGAGGTTATTCAAATTTCCATATTTCTTCACTAAAGTGATCTAAAGGTAATATGATTTCATTTAAGGTCATCTCATGGTTATTAAAAGTTTCATCATCTAAATACTTTTCAGTATTTCAAGCTCATTCAACAATCGTCAAATATTATTCAAGTTTATCCAAAAGCCATTCAAGGAAATCCTACGGTCATTCAAAATTATTCAAGATGATCTAACAATAAAGCAATATTCATTAAAGTTATCCAATAACGGAAACTTAAAGTCATTTAAGAACATTAAATAATATTTAACAGTCATATTAGTTTTAAATATTATACAACTGTAATTCAAGGTATTCTTATAACAATTCAATATCCTTCATTTAAGGTCATTTAATGGTCATTAAAATTAAAGTTTCATCTAAATATTTATTTTCAGTTTTTCAAAATCATCCAATAATCGACAAAGATTCGTTGAAGTTCATCCAAAAGTCATTCAAGGATATCTTATGATTATTCAAAGTCATCTAACTGTCATTTAAGATCATTCAAGATCATCTAGCAATAAATCAAGGTCCATTAAAGTTATCCAATAACGGTAGGTTACAGTCGAAATGACCCGACGGTCATTTAAGAACATTTAAGATTCAACAGTCATATGAGGTTCATCCAAAAGTCATTTAAGGATATCTTATGATCATTCAAGGTCATCTAACTGTTATTTAAGATCATTCAAGATCATCTAGCAATAAATCAAGGTCCAATAAAGTTATCCAATAACGGTAGGTTACAGTCAAAATGACCCGACGGTCATTTAAGAACATTTATGATTTAAGAGTCATGTCAGCAAAATCAAAGTAATTTGAGTTACAGATTTCAGTTTCAAAAAAAGTCTTTACTCAAATCGTTTTTATTTCAATTTAATATCATATACTTATAATACAAGGTCGTAACAACTGAATATTATTTACGGCCATCGAAGATCATGTAAGGCTATCCAAACTCATTTAAGGTCATTTAATTGTCATTAAAGTTTGTATATCATATTGTTTTATTATGAACATCCAAATATACTCTAAGATCATTTAAGGTCATTTTATGACCATTCAAAATCTTTCAATGGCCATTCAAGGTCGTCAAAAGTCATTCAAGGTTTTTAAATATCAACTAACGATCATTAAAGATTATCCAAGTGTAATATTTAATTCTAGACTCAAGGTGATGCTACGTTATTTTATTATTCAAGCCTATTTAAGGTTATGTAATAATATTTATGGTAATACGACAGTTCTAATGGTTATTTATAATTATGTGAGATCATCCAATGATCAAGATTATTTAAGGTCATTCATGGTTATTGAAAATCATTTGAGGTTATTAGACGATCATTTAATACTATCAAATGATCAAGCACAATTAAGGTCAATAATTGACCTTAATTTTTTAATGACCCTTAATTTTTAAGGGTCATTAAAAAACTATTTAAATTTATTAGGGTTCACCCTACGTTCTTAGATATCACAAGGTCATAAATTCTATTAAGGTCATTCACGATTATTCATAATTATTTGGGGTTATTAAGCGATCATTTAAGACCATCAAATGACCAAGCACAATTAAGGGCAACTAAAGGTCATTCAACAATTATTAAAATTCATTAGAGGTCAGCCTACTTTCTTTTAAGGTCACAAGATCATGAATTCTATTAAGGTCATTCATGGTTATTCAAAATAATTTGAGGTTATTTATTTAAGACCATCAAATGACCAAGCACAATGAAAGTTAACTAACAGTTATTTTACAATTATTAAAATTCATTAGAGGTCACTTCTTTCAAGGTCACAAGGTCATGCATTCTATTGAGGTCATTCACAGTTATTCAAACCATCAAATGACCAAGCACAATTAAGGTCAACTAAGCGTTATTCAACAATTATTAAAATTAATTAAAAGTCATCCTACGTTCATGCAAGGTCACAAGGTCAAACGGTTATTTAAAATCATTTGAGGTTATTTGACGGTCAATTAGGACTATCAAATGATCAAGCACAATTAAGGTCAACTAAAGGTCATTCAACAATTATTAAAATTCATTAGAGGTCACCCTACTTTCTTTCAAGGTCACAAGGTCATGAATTCTATTAAGGTCATTCATGGTTATTCAAAATAATTTGAGGTTATTTATTTAAGACCATCAAATGACCAAACACAATGAAAGTTAACTAACAGTTATTTTACAATTATTAAAATTCATTAGAGGTCACTTCTTTCAAGGTCACAAGGTCATGCATTCTATTGAGGTCATTCACAGTTATTCAAACCATCAAATGGCCAAGCACAATTAAGGTCAACTAAGAGTCATTCAACAATTATTAAAATTAATTAAAAGTCATCCTACGTTCTTGCAAGGTCACAAGGTCAAACGGTTATTCAAAATCATTTGAGGTTATTTGACGGTCAATTAGGACTATCAAATGATCAAGCACAATTAAGGTCAACTAAAGGTCATTCAACAAGTATTGAAATTTATTAGAGGTCACCCTACGTTCTTTCAAGGTCACAAGGTCATGCATTCTATTAAGGTCAATCACGGTTATTCAAAATCATTTGAGGTTATTCGACGATTATTTAAGATCATCCAATGATTAAGGTTATTTAAGGTCATTCATGATTATTCAAAATCTCTTAGATTATTAGACGATCATTTAAGACCATCAAATGACCAAGCACAATTAAAGTCAACTAACAGTTATTTTACAATTATTAAAATCCATTAGAGGTCACTAGGTCATACATTCTATTAAGGTCATTTACGTTTATTCAAAATCATTTGAGGTTATTCGACAGTCAATTAGGATCATCAAATGATCAAGCACAATTAAGGTCAATTAACTGTCATTAACAATTATTAAAGATCATTAAAGGTCACCCTACGTTCTTTGAAGGTCTCAAAGCCATGCATTCTATTAAGGTCATTCACGGTTATTCAAAATAATTTGAGGTTATTCGACGATTATTTAAGATCATTGAATAATTAAGATTATTTAAAGTTATTCATTGTTGTTCAAAATCAGTGAGATTATTCGACGATCGTTTAAAACCATCAAATGATCTTGACCTTGAAAAAACTATTAAAATTTATTAGAGGTCACCCTACGTTCTTAAAGTTCACAAGGTCACACATTCTATTAAGGTCATTCATGATTTGACGTTATTAGGCGATGATTTAAGACTATCAAATGATCAAGCACAATTGAGGTCAACTAACAGTCATTCAAAAATGATTAAAATTCATTTGAGGTCACCATACGTTCTTTCAAGGTCACAAGGTAATGCATTCTATTAAGGTCATTCACAGTTATTCAAAATCATTTGAGGTTATTCGACGACCATTTAAGATCATCGAACGATTAAGATTATTTAAGGTCATTCATGGTTATTCAAAATCAGTGAGATTATTCGACTATCTTATAAAACTATCAAATGATCAAGCACAATTAAGGTCAATTAACGATGATTCAAAAACTATTCAAATTCATTAGAGGTCACCCTATATTCTTTCAAGGTCTCCGGGTCATGCATTCTATTTAAGGTCATAAGATCATGCATTCTATTTAGGCCATTCACGGTTATTCAAAATCATTTGAGGTTATTCGATGATCATTTAAGACCATCAAATGACCAAGCACAATTAAGGTTAATTAAAGGTCATTCAACAATTATTAAAATTCATTCAAGGTCACAAGGTCATGCATTGTATTGAGATCATTCATGGTTATTCAAAATTATTTTAGGTTATCCGACGATCATTTAAGACCATCAAATTACCAATCACAATTAAAGTTAACTAACGCTCATTCAACAACTATTAAAATTAATTAAAGGTCATCCTATATTCTTGCAAGGTCACATGGTCATTCATTATAAAAAGTTCATTTACGGTTATTCCAAATCATGTGAGATTATAATTATTAAAATCCATTAGAGGTCACCCAACGTACTTTCAAGGTCACAAAGTCATGCATTCTATTGGGGTCATCCACGGTTATTCAAAATCATTTGGGGTTATTAGACGATCATTAAAGACTATATCAAATGACCAAGCACAATTAAGGTCAACTAACGGGCATTCAACAACTATTAAAATTCAATATAGGTCACTATACGTTCATTCAAGGTCATACGATCGTTCATTCTATTAAGGGTTATCCAAGTAAATTTAAGGTAACAGTCTAAGGTCATCCTACGTTATTTCTATGCCACATTACAAGTAGACTTAAGCTTATCTAAGGATATTTAAGGCGGTTCAACACTTATAACAACCCAATGGAAGTTATTATCATTCAAGGTCATTAAATTACTTTTTCAAATTCTTTTAATAAAAACTTAACGCATTTCTAGTCGAACGCTTGTTCAATAACTTTAAGTCCACTCGTAGGTCATTAAAGTTTATCCAACTCGTGATTATTTAAAATCATTTGAGGTTATTCGACGATCATTCGTGACTATCAAATGATTAAGGGCAATTCTGGTCAAATAATGGTGATTCAACGTTACTTAGGTCATTAAACAACTATTGAAAGTTATTACAGGTCATTATATGTTCTATTAAAGTCATACGATGGTCATTTCAGTACATTTCAGATAACAGTTATTTTTGCTTGATTCAATTTTTCTCAATTGTCACAATACCTGTAAAGGTTCTTTGGTGGTCATTCACGTTTATCCAACGGTTAATTAAGACCATCCAATAATCAATATTATTTAAGGTCATCCATGGTTATTCAAAATTATTTGAGGATGTTTGACGACCATTCAAGACCATCAAATGATCAAGGACAATTAAGGTCAACTAACCGTTGCTTAGGTCATTAACAACTATTGAAAGTCATTAGAGGTTTTTTTTGTCATTTATTTAATTATTATCATTCAACGATCGTTCAATATTATTAAAGGTTATTCGACGGTCATTAAAGTTTATTCAACGATTATTTATGATTATTTAAGATCATCAAATACTTGCGATTATTTAAGGTCATCCAGAATCATTTGAAGTTAATGGAAGAACATTTTGAACCATCGAATTGTCGTTCTAGGTCAACCAATGGTCATTCATTGACATCTAACAGTAATTCAAGCTCGTTAAAAGTCATACAGCAACTATTAAAAGTCATCCAATTTCCTTTCAATGTCACATTGCTTTATTTGAAGGTTATGTATGGTCATTAAAAAAACGCTTAAGATGATTCAACTGCCATTATAACTAAATCAAAGTCTTTTAAGTTACAAATTTGAGTTGAAATATATTTTTATATTAAATTCACTGGAATTAATTTTTAATTTCTTTCAAAATCATGAATTTAATTGTTAAGGCTGTAAGACTGCTGATCAATTGCCTATTGAGAGAATTTATCTCAATAAATATATATCGTCACATCTATAAAAGAATTATGCTATTATCCATTTGATTATTTGTAAATATAGATAAAAACTCAATTATTGAATATTTTATCTGCAGTTATAAAATTGAAATAATTATATAATACACATTTGCCATCGAATTCCTTTACGAAAATAATAATCAATTTCATAAACCGCGTATCGGTGAAAGTTCCCGGCCGATAATTTTTGACACAGGCTGTAATTCCGCAAAAAGAGAATGGATCAAATCTGGTTTAGCAATGCGCTTATACAAAAAAAATAAGGTCATCTTTTAAATCCTTACTGACTGGATACACCTATAATAGAGAATGCGGCAAGAAAAAAAAAATCAAAAGTGAGTTAAGCTATTACAGTTTAAAATTTCAAAACGTGATGGAAACAAAATTAGGCACTAAATAAAACAATTTTACCATAATTCATACTATAGTGTTTTATTCAGTGCCTATATATTATGGATTAGCAGCAACTATTTTGATTTTTTTTTTCTCGAAAGAGAAATTTTAGGTTACAGAACTTTCTAGCAATATTTTTTGCAGATATTTTGATATTTATTCGAGATTCTTGAATTCTTAGCTATTTTCTAGAAATCCATTGTTTGGAATTAAAATATCTATGCTTTGCTATTATTTTAAGATAAATAGAAGATTTAACTTTCTCAATTTAATCAGAACAAATTAAGAAGAACATTGTAAAAACGTTTGACAATGAAAGAATACTAGAAAATCCAAAAATTCAAAAACACTAGAGAGTTTTAGAAACCTAAAAAGAAATGTTAACAATACTACAGGAAATTTTAATAAAATTTCACAATTCTGCAAAAAAAAAACTGCTAGAAAATTCTGATAAAAAAAAGGCGATAAATAGTGGAATATTCTTTCTATAACCCTTGTAGAAAGTTCCGGAAACCTAGATAAGAAAATTCCTGATAAATTTGAGAACTCTCATAGAAAAATTTAGATATTTGGAATTTAAATTATCACAAAATTCTTTAAACCTTTCGTTATTTAAAAGAAAAAACCTAAACTAATTTTAATTAGAACTAAAAAACACTTGGTTTGTTTAACAAAAATTTTTGAGTTTTAAATAAAATAGTTCATAAATGTTTCATCATGGAATTAATTAAATATAAACCTAAACTAAATTTAAGTCAAGTAAAAAGTTTCCAACATGTATGTTTTATTGAACTCGTTTAGAAACATTAGTTAAGAAACTTTTCAAAAAATCTAGGAATCTAGAACGGAAATTATTCCTAAGGGTCCTAAAGTTTAATTTGGCGGAGCAATTTTTGGATAATCTTAAAGTTTAAAAGAGAAACTATTGGAAAGTCATAATTAGAAGGAAAAATATGTATATTAAAAATTCTAAAGAAAACAATCAGACAATACAAAAATTAAAAAATTAAAGTTTTCACAAAATTTTTAAAATAAATATAAGATACATGTTATACAAAACAAATTGAAAATTGTGTTTAATTTGTGATAAATATAAGAGCTATTTTAACGTGTTAATACTCCTAAATTTATTATTATTATTATTAAAAACGTCACGTAGTTTGTTATAATATATATACAGGGTGAGTTTTTTTAGATGTTCTCAATGGGGATCTCGGAAACTGTAAGAGATAAAGAAACGGTTAAATGGGGAAAGAAGTGTAGATTTACGAGACGAATAAAATTCCACTTTCAAAGTTTTCAAAAAAATAAGGGGTAACTAGATATTTTGAAAAAAGTAAAAAAGTGTCCATTTTTTCAAATTAATATATCTCGGTTATTATAACAGATAGAAAAAAACTGTAAAAAAAAGTTTTAGATAATTTTATGCAAATTAATAAAAAATAATCAGAAAATTTTTATCACCATTATTTTCCGAGATATAACACAAACTTACATTTTTTAAATGGGAACCGTAGTTGGCTATGGCCTCATTAAAAAGATAATTTTTTTCTCTTTAATCCAATATCACATATGCCATAGTTATTTCTCAAAATAAGTGACTTATAGTCATTTTAAGTTTTATTATAAATAAAAACTGGGTAGCCATGAAAAAGATAAAAGTTAAACCAATGCAGTTGTTTATGATAATAACAATGTTGTAATTATTACTGAATTTTCTACAACGTAAAGGACTTATATATTTTTATTGTAATTATTAGTTTTACAGAGATAAACGACGAAAATGAAACAACAGTAAAAAAATAATAATAAATCTAATTAATATGATATTTTTGTATAAATTTAGTGTGCCTTAAAAAAATCGGAACAAACAAATGTCATTTGTTGTAAAGTAATGTCAACCATTTGTTATTAGTATGTATTTTACAACAAAAGACGTTTGTTTGTCTTGATTTTTTTCAAGGCACACTAAATTTATACGAAAATATCATTTATTATTATTTTTTTCTAACATAAATATCAAATTAAAATCGACATGTTGGGCATCATTGGATTCAGAAAAATAATGTCTAGTATAAAAAAATTAAAAAAATATATGCAGCCATTTAAAATTTTAAAGTTGACTGTCATTTGTATATGAAGTTAATTTAAAAAAAAGATATATTATTAATGTCATTTCATAGTATTTAAATGGCCATTCAATTTGTTTTTTAGTTGATTTAATAAATAACAAAGTTATAGCGTTGGGCGTTTTTTATCGAACACTCGGTATATACAATTATACCATTAAATAATTTCTAAGAAAGGAAAAAAAGTGCTGACAAATTATAGAACTCAACACATAAAACATTCTAGCAATCTAGAATAAATTTGTTTTAAAATTCTCAAAATCTGGAAGAATAATTATTGGAAAATTGTAAAAACTTCGAAGGAAATTTAAACAATTTAGAAGAAAATAAAAAAAATTAGAAGATTTCAGAAACCTGGAAGAAAATTCAAATAATTTGGACAAGAAATTGTTGTTGGAAAGTTTCTTATATTTGGAAGAAGGAAGAAGTTCAGATAAAGGAAAATTGGTAAATTAAATATTAAATGGCAAGAAAAAATGCTACTACACTTTAATTAATTAATTAATTTGATTTGTTTTTTAGTTACCAATTTTAACCAGAGCATTGGAAGCTGGTACACCAGCTGGCGTGTCTCTGGACATCGTACCTCATGAAGACTATCACGAAGAACGCCTGGCTTTGAAAGAGGAACTTAATGAATTTTTATACAATTCACCATTTCCGGAAGTTATACTTCAATTGTTTCACAGTGATGTTAAAAATATGTCAATTATGAACGTATTTTGTAATTTTTAAACTAATCCTACATTTAATTATTTGTTTACAAATTTTCAAATCAACGAAAGCAATTTGACTTTTTTCAATTCAAGTTTACAGCCTACCCATTTTGTTTCCAGAAGTGATATATCAATTGTTTCAAAATGATGTTAATTTTTAAAGTAATCTTACAATTAATTAATTTCTTACAAATTTTCAAACCCATGAAAGCAATTTGATTTTTCTTCAATTCAAGTTTACATCGTCGACATTTTGTTTCCGGAAGTGATATATCAATTGTTTCACGGTGATGTTAAAGATACGTTAATTCTAAACGGATTTATTTATTTAAAATAACATCGAAACTAATATTGATGAGAATTTTTAATGAAAATAAAAACAGTGTCAGTGGATGAAGTTCCTATGTATATGTAGGGTGGGTGGGTGGCCTCTAGGCCACCCTCCTATCAGTAAAACATACGCGAGGGTTTTGATAAAAGTTCATTGAATTATAAACAAGTTTCTGTTAGGATTTTTTACGTAAATATATTCTTGTGTTCAAATAAAAATTTTATACAATTTTTGACATTTCCGGAAGTTATACATCAATTGTTTCACAGTGATGTTAAAGATACATTAATTTTGAACGTATTTTGTAGTTATGAAGCAAATCCTACAATTAATTGATTTTTAACAAATTCTCAAACGCACGAAAAAAATTTGATTTTATCAATTCAAGTTCATAGCGTCGCCATTTTGTTTCAGGAAGTTATACATCAATTGTTTCACATTCAAAAGCCTAGAAAAAAATTGCTGCAAATTTTAGAAAAGAAATATCGAACATTATTTTGAAAAATCATAAAATCTGGAAAAATAATTAAAATTTATAAAAACTTGAAAATGCCAATGAAGAGAAGGAAATGAAAATTAGGATGATTGATAAAAAAAAAATTTAAAATTGCTACAAAATTCCTAAAAACTCGAAAGAAACTGCTGGCAAGAACCCTCAAGGAAAAATGTTTGAAATCTTGAAGAATAATTTTATAGAAATTTCAAAGATAATTTCACAAATGGAAAAAAAATGATTGAAGATGATTTACACACACAAATGACACGTGGTCGATAACCAAACATTACAACTGTAGTAGTAGTTTTTGAAGTAGAATTTTTAGACAACTTAATAACCAGGATAAAAATACATAATTTTCTAGAATATTCTCATAAAATGAACCAAAAATGATAAATTCTCAAAAATATTAACAGAGCATGTAATTTGGCAGATAAATTTTTTTAAAAAATTCTAAAAATCTGGAAGAGAAACTAGTGACGAAGCAATAAATAAATAGGGGAAAGTACAAGAATTGAGGAATCCTCAAGGAAAATTTTAGAAATCTAGATGAAAATATTCCGAAAGAGAAAAATATTGAAAACTCTAGACAAAAAAATCTAGTAATTCAGTACACATATTCTTGGCAAATAAACGAATGAAAATCTTCTAAAAATTTCTCAAAATATTTATAATCCCTGAAAACAATCATGTAACTTGGAAAAAATCCTTTAAAAATTGTACAAAAACAACTGTTGGAAAATTCTTATAAATGAGAATAAATCATTTTTGTAACCTTGCAGAAATTTTCAAAATCCTTGAAGAGTTATTGTTGGAAAATTCTAGAAATTTCAATGAGATGTCTAGAGATCTCCAAAAAAATTCTAACAAAATTTTATTAAATCATTTTAAAAATATTCGGAGAAAATTCACTTAAAATTGCATTGAAACGCTACATTCTCTTGTGAAAGTATTTCAATACAATTTTACTATATCATTCTTCACGTAACTCAAGATATATATTTCTAAAATTCACTTAATTTGGAATGAAGGAATTCTAGTTATAAATTTATAAAATTTTCTAATAATTTTTTTTTTTTAGTTTTTGTAAATTTTCAGCATGTTTGCGTCTTTAAGATTCCTGGAATTCACCTTGGAGGTTAAAACATTATATATTTTCTAGTTTTCTACATAGGTCATAGAAAAAAAAAATATTCTAAAATACTGAGAAAAAGAAAGAAGAAAATAGATAAAACAATTACACCACAATTATAAAACCCTTAAATTTTTACTTTCCCTATATGAATCCTATCTAGAATCCCTGAAGAAATTACTGTTTTGATGAGAAATTACTTCAAAATTAGTATTAGATAAACAAATTAGAAAAATTAGAAATTGTTTTGCAACTTGAAAGATACACCTATGGAAAATTCCGATTAAATGTTAATGTTGAAAATTAACAAGGAATAATGGAATTATTAAGAAATAATTATTAAACAATTCCTCCATGAAAAAACTGTTAAAAAATATATATACCTAAACTATATTTCTAGAAAACAATAATTATAAATTGGATTTGATTTAACTGTAATAAATTAACCTCTTTACATAAATTTGGCAGCTTGGTAGATAAGTAAAACAAGATTAATCAATTGTATAATACTGGAGACGTTTAATTTGTGATATATTTTCAAATTAAAAAAAATGGTGATGTGGCCATCATAGTACTTTTCCTATATTTTACTTGAAAACTACAAAAAGTTTTCAGGGAAGTACTGAGTGAATTGAAACACAAATTATTCATCGAAAGTAAAATTAATTAAATTTTGGTACCGTTCAAAAATCGATTCCACCAAAAACGGTTTCAAAGGCTTAATAAATTTCCACCGAGCCTCCTCCCCCCCCCTCCACGCGTTTGATCAGCTTTTTTTACAATCTTGGAAAGCGATTTGTGTTGACGAGCGCGCGTGTTTATGCCTACACGTCGTCGAGGATGTGGGATGTATCGACGCCGGGCGTCGTCGAGCGTCGGCGTCGCTCGTCCACATCCGCCCTTGGAATTATTGATCCCTGTGTGTATAATATTATCCCTAAAAACCCTTTTGAAATGGAGATTTCGGGGCGCGAACTCCCACCACCATCCGCCGCCACTCTTCCCAGCACGGAGGTGGATGGAGGCGGCAACCCAAATAATCGTGTGCAGATAGTTACAAACAATATAACTATATATGTATACAGGGTGTTCCGGGCACCACTCACTTTGGAAACATTGTTGGCGGATCAAAGTTAACCCCCGGCGCTCGCTTGTTTGTTTGCACGGTCCAGTGCGTTCCTCTCTGTGCAAAGGGAAGGTAATGTTCGCACGTAAATTATTGATTGTTATCGAACACAGTGATTTTTGATTTTGCAGTAAATTGCATGTAAATTCATACCTTTACAAGTTAAGTAAACTTTCGGGTACAATTAATGTAGGTGGGACTAATTAGGGCAATGTTACTCAAAACGAAATGTAGTATTGAAGAATTGTTTTGCATTTATATTATAAATATATTCATTTTATATAGATTCTGAAAATTTTAAACCAATTCTTTAAGTGGTTAAATTTTTACAATTATTCATTTTTTATTCTTCCATTCGAATTCTGACCGTTGCCATTTTCTTTCTATCTGAGATATATCAATTGTTTTGCATTTATATTATAAATATGTTCATTTTAGATAGATTCTGAAAATTTTAAACTAATTCCTCCAGTGTTTAATTTTTTACAATTATTCAAAGAGCTGAATGTAATTTTCGTTCTTACATGCGAATTTTACCTGTTGCCATTTTGTTTCTACCTGAGATATAGCAATTGTTTTGCATTTATATTATAAATATATTCATTTTAGATTGATTCTGAAAATTTTAAACTAATTCCTCCAGTGGTTAATTTTTTATAATTATTCAAAACGCTGAATGTAATTTTTATTCTTCCAATCGAATTCTGACTGTTGCCATTTTGTTTCTACCTTAGATATAGCAATTGTTTTGCATTTATATTATAAGTATGTTCATTTTCGATCGATTCTGAAAATTTTAAACTAATTCCTCCAGTGATTATTTTTTTACAATTATTCAAAACGCTGAATGTAATTTTTATTCTTCCATTCGAATTCTGACTGTTGCCATTTTGTTTCTACCTGAGATGTAGCAATTGTTTTGCATTTATTTTATAAATATGTTCATTTTCGATGGATTCTGAAAATTTTAAACTAATTCCTTAAGTGGTTAATTTTTTATAATCATTAAAAACGCTGAATGTAATTTTTATTCTTCCATTCGAATTCTAACCGTTGCCATTTTGTTTCTACCTGAGATATAGCAATTGTTTTGGATTTATGTTATAAATATGTTCATTTTAGATGGATTTTGAAAATTTTAAACTAATTCCTATAGTGGATATTTTTTATAATTATTCAAAACGCTGAGTGTAATTTTTATTCTTCCAATCGAATTTTCACTGTTGCCATTTTGATTCTACCATAAAACTATGGTTTTCAACTTAATCAACACAATTCTTTGTTAATGAAGAAGTAATTATAAGTGCAATAATTAAGAAATAAATTATAATATGCAATTTACAAATGTATACTTACACAGAGGGTTCATTTTATTATTTTATTTTATCACGGCCAGTTTATAATGTTAATTAAACACTCTACAAGGTTTAAATTGCCGAGTTTAACTTTTTAAATAGTTTTTAAAAGTTTGACCGAGGGATTAATGTATTTAATCACTTTATTTTAATTTTTAATTTATTTATATACTTAAAAACTAACTCTACTTTAATATTATCTAGATTTAGGTCTGAATATTATTTGATTTTACTGGACAAACTTAAAACTTCTCTATCGCTAATACGTAAACATTTCATCATTTCACCTTGAATCACATGACCTTAAAAATAACCTTTAATTAATGTTAGATAATCTTGAAAGGTCACTGAATCATCTTAAATAATCTTAGTTGATCTGGAATTTCCTTCAGATAATCTTAAATACGACTCTGTAATCTTGAATGATGACTAGATGATTTTAAATGACATTGAATCACTTAAAAGAACCCATAAAATTAATTTGAATAACCTTTAACAGTTTCGAATGACTTTGAATGACGTTGGATTGAACTTGACTGTTAAGTGGTTTTCACTTATTAATAGAGAACCTCAAAAATCCTTGAATAATCGATGGATGACTTGGAGTTACTTTGAATGAACATTGCATGACCTTAAGGGATCTTGAATGACTGTTGGGTCACATTTAATAATTCTTGGACGATCTTAAAATAACTTAAATAATCGTAGGAGGACCTTAACAAATTAATAGGTGACCCTAAATAATCTATTTTATACTAGTTGAATGACCGTGAGATAATCCTGAATGATAATCCTTGGCTGATTTTAAATGATCTTGAATGATCATTATATGACCTTAATTTATAATCAAACAAAATGAAATTAAATAAGTAATTGTGAAGGCTTTCACTTCGTGATACATTTTGATAAATTCAAAATAAATAAACAATTAACTTTGTTGGTATCACTTTTTATAAAATTGAATTTATCAAAATGAAATTATCTTGACGACCATTCTATAATTGCGATTAACTTTGAATAATATTGGAATTACTCAATAAAACTGGATGACCTTCAATGAACTTGAATTACGTTTGAACAGTCTTAAAAACCGTTCAACGATTTTAAATGATCTTGAATGACTATTATATGGCCTTAAAATCAAATTAAAATATCTCGAATGACCGTTATATAATTGCAAATAACTTTGAATGATGTTTGGGTGACCTTAGATGACCTCAAATACCGCTCGACTATCTTGAATGATGTTTAGGTGATTTTAAACGATCTTGATCTTAGAAAACCTAAAAAAACCTACAAAATTAATTGAAATATCCTTGGTTAACTTTAAACACTCTCCAATGCTCGTTGAATGACCTTAAAAGATCACCAAATGATCTCGAATAATTTTGAACTTGACTGTTTGGTTTATTTTTTAAAATTCAACCTTTTTTTTAGTAATAAATGGATGACCTAGCATTACTTTGAATGACCTCAAAGGATCTTGAATTACTGTTGTGTCATCTTGAATGACCTTAAAATAACCCTAATAATCGTAGGGCCTTGAAAATTCAACAGATGAATTTAAAAAGTTTTGAATGACTATTGGGTAATAGTGAGTGTTGAATGATTTTTGAGTGATTTTTTATAATCTTGAATTAACCTTAAATGATATTTGAATAACCTTAAATGATCTTGAATTACGATTGGATAATCTTAAATACCGCTCGACGATCTTGAATGATGATCAGATGATTTTAAAAGCCCTTGACCGTGGAAAATTTCGAAAGACCTTGACATTCAACAACCCCGAAAGACCGACCAAATTAGTTGAAATAGCCTTGGATTAACTTTAACAGTTTGGAATGACACATGCATGACTTTTAAGAATCACTAAATGATCTCGAATAAATTTGAATTTGACTCTTTATTTCTTCTTGATTGCTATACCATTTCATTTATTTGAATTATCGATGGATGACCTTGAATGAACATTGCATGGCCTTAAGGGATCCTGAATGACTTGTTTGGCGATTTTTAATGATTCTTTGATGACCTTAAAATAATTTAAATAATCGTAGGAATACACTGAACATTCAATAGATGACCTTGAATGGCCTTGAATGATTATTGGGTAATAGTGAATGTGGAATGAACGTTGAATTATTTTAAATGATCTTGAATGACCAGTGTAAATTATAATCAAATGAAAGTAAGTTCTTTTGAATGACCATTATATAATTTGAATGATGTTTGGATGACCTTCAATGATCTTGTATAACGTTTGAATAATCTCAAATACCGCTCGACTATCTTGAATGATATTTAAATGACATTGACCTTGAAAGACCGACAAAATTAATTAAAAGATCCATGGGTAACTTTAAAAACTTTGCAATGGCCGTTAAATGTCATTGAGTTAAATTAAATATCGCTCGACAATCTTGAATGATAGTCAGGTAATTTTAAATGACCTTGATCTTGGAAAAGCTCGAAATGCCAACAAAATTAATTGCAATATCCTTGGATAACCTTAAACAGTTTCCAATGATCGTTAAATGACCTTAAAACATCACCAAATAATCTGGAATAACTTGAATGTTACGTATATTTTTTTCTTGATGACCTCAAAATAACTTAAATACTCATAGGACCTTGACCTTGAAAATTCAATAAATGACTTTGAGCGACCTCGAAAGACCGCCAAAATTAATTCAAATATACTTGGATAGCCTTAAACCTTTCGAGTGGTGTTGAATGATCTAACAGCATTAACAAATGAGCAAGAACTTTAAACTTGATTGTTACGTGTATTTTTTCTTGTTTTTTATATAGCCTCAAAAATTCTTAAATACTCAATGGATGACCTAGAATGAATGAATGACCGTGACATTAAAGGATTTTGATTTTGATTTTTCATGATTCTTGTATAATACCAAAATAACTTATATTATCGTAGGAAGAAAAAACCTTGAATGACTAACCGGGAATATAGACTGAACGTTGGATGATTTTAAATGATCTTGAATTACCATTGTATGACCTAAAATTATAATCAAATGAAATTAATTTTTTGAATGGCCCTTATATAATTGCAAATAACTTTTAATGATGTTTGGATGACAATAAAATTGGATGATCTTAAAGGATCACTAAATGATCTAGAATAATTTTGAATCATAATGATGGTTGCGACCGTTACTACGTGGTAATTCATAATAAACACTGAATAAAACATAGTAAGCGTTTTATTCAGCGTTCGATAATTTTGAACTTGAATTTTGATTCTTTGTTGTTATATGTATCATCTGAAAAATTCTTGAATAATCGATGGATGACCTAGAATGACTGAATCACCATTGCATGATTTTAAGGGATCTTACTGTTACGTAAATGAATAAAATTGGATGACCTTCAATTAGCTTGTATTTCGTTTGAATAATCTTAAATACCGCTCGACGATTTTGAATGATGTTCAGATGATTTTAAATGACCTTGGCCTTGGAAAACCTTGAGATCCCGACAAAATTAATTGAAATATCCATGGATAACCTTAAACCTTTGAATTGATCTCGAATAACTTTGAACTTGGCTGTTAGGTTTATTTTTTCTTGGTTGTTATATAACCTCGAAATTTTTTGAATAATCAATGGATGACCTAGAATGACTTTGCATGAACCTAAAGGATCTTGAATGACCTTAGGGTGATTTTTATTGATTCTTGGATGATCTCAAAATGACTTAAATAATAATAGGAGGACCTAAAAAAATCAACAGATGACCTCGAATGGTCTTGAATGACTTGTAATAGTGAATGTGAAACGTTGGATGATTTTAAATTATCTTATAATTTAAGGTCATACTATAGTCATAATTGTATGACCTTAAATTATAATCAAATGAAATTCAGATATCTTAAATACAATTATATAATTGCAAATAACTTTGAATGATGTTTGGATGACAGAATAAATTTGGATGACCTTCAATGAACTTGCATTACGTTTGAATAATCTTAAAAACCGCTTGATGATTTTGAATTATATTCAGATTATTTTAAATAACCTTGACCTTGAAAAATCTCGAAATATCGACAAAATTAATTGAAATGTCTTTCGATAATTTTTGAATGATCATTAGGTGACTGAACAAAAACTGGATGACCTTAGATGATCTTAAATTACGTTTGAATAATCTTAAATACCGCTCGAAGATCTTGATTGATGTTCAGGTAATTTTAAATGACCTTAAGCTTGGAAAACCTTAAGAAACCGATAAAATTAATTGAAATAACTTCGGATAGCCTTAAAAAATGTTCGTTGAATGACCCTAAAGGATCACTAAATGATCTCGAATGGCTTTAAATTTGTCTATTAGGTTAATTTTTTCTTAGTTGTTATAAAACCTCGACAATTTTTGAATAATCTATGGATGACCTAGAATGACTTTGAACGACCGTCGCATGACCCTAAAGGATTTGAAACTGTTAGGTGATTTGTATTCAATTCTTGGATGACTTCAAAATAATTTAAATAATCATAGGAGGACCTTGAAAAATCAACAGATGACCTCGAATGTTCTTGAATGACTATTGGGCAATAATGAATGTGGAATCAACTTTGGATAATTTTAAATGATCTTGGATAACCATTTTATGACCTTAAATTACAATCAAACAAAGTTAAAAGGACCTTGAAAAATCAACAGATGACCTTGAATTACTATTGGGCAATAGTGAATGTGGAATCAATTTTTGATAGTTTTAAATGATCTTGGATGACCTTTTTATGACCTTAAATTACAATCAAATGAAATTAAACTATTTAGAATGACTATTATATAATTTGAATGACCTTCAATGATCATGAATTACGTTTGAATAATCATAAATACCGCTCAAAGATCTTGATTGATGTTCAGATAATTTTAAACGACCTTGACCTTGAACAATCTCGAAAGTCAGACAAAATTATTTGAAATATCCTTGGATAACCATAAACAGTTTCCAATGACCGTCGAATGACCTTAAAGGATCACTAAACGATCTGGAATAACTTTGAAGTTGACGATTACGTGTATTTTTTCTTGCTTGTTATTAAGCCTCCAAAATTCTTGAATAATCGATGGATGGCCTAGAATGACTTTGAATGACCGTTTAAATGATCATTAGATGACAACAAAAATTAGACGACTTTAGATGATCTTCAATTACGTTTGAATAATCTTAAATAACGCTCGACGAATGATGTTCATGTGATTTCAGATGACCTTGACCTTGAAAAACCTTGAAGGACCGACAAAATTAATTGAAATATTCACGGATGACCTTAAACAGTTTCCAATGACCGTTGAATTACCTTAAAAGATCACTAAATCATCTCGAATAACTTTGAACTTGACTGTTAAGTTTGTTTTTTCTTGGTTGTTATATAGCCTCAAAAATTCTTGAATAATCGATGGATGACCTAGAATGACTTTGAGTGACCGTTGCATGACCTTAAAGTATCTTGAATGACTGTTGTGTGATTTTTATTGACTCTTGGATGACCTCAAAATAACTTACATAATCGTAGGAAGACCTTGAAAATATAAGAGACGACCTTGAATAATCTTTAATACCACTCGACAATTTTGAATGATTATGAATGATCTTGACCTTGAACCACCTTGAAAGGCTGACAAAACTAATTGAAATATCCTTGGACAACCTTAAACATTTTCTAATGACCCTTGAATGATCTTAAAAGATCACTAAATGATCTCGAAAATCTTTGAACCTGATTGTTAGGTTTATTTTTTCTTCTTTGTTATATAACCTGAAAAATTCTTGAATAATCGACGGATGACCTAGAATGACTTTGATTGACCGTTGCATGACCTTAAAGGATTTTGAATGACAGTTGGGTGATTTTAATTGACTCTTGGATGACCTCAAAATAACTTACATAATCGTAGGAAGACCTTGAAAATATAAGAGACGACCTTGAATAATCTTTAATACCACTCGACAATCTTGAATGATTATGAATGACCTTGACCTTGAACCACCTCGAAAGACCCACAAAATTAATTAAAATATCCATGGATTACCTTAAACAATGTCCAACAACCGTTGAATCACCTTAAAGGATCACTAAATGATTTTGAATAACTTTGTTTAAATTTTATAACCCCAACAATTCTTGAATAATCGATAGATGACCTAGAATGACTGAATGACTTCTTTTGTTTTTTTGGTTTTATCATCAACTATTAAACCAAACGTTCAATTTGAAAATTTCTTCTAAAATCATTTAAAATATCTCCAAATTGAAAAATTGAGTTTCTTTTGTTATCGGTTTTATCGCGATAACTTTTAAACCAAAAATTGGATTTTAAAATTTCTTCGGTTTCTTACTTAGCGCATAAAAATTTCTTTAAATATTTATAAATTGAAAAATAGATATGCTTTTGTTTTCCGGTTTTATCGATATAATTATCGAACCAAAATGTTTAATTATAAAATTTCTTCGAGTTTCTTGCTCAGGACTTTAAGATCTATTGAAATATTTAAAAATTGGAAAATCGATATGCTTTTGTTTTTCCGTTTTATTCAGATAATTATCAAACCAAACGTTCAATTTTAAAATTTCTTCGAGTTTCTTACTCAGGACTTTTAAATCTATTCAAATATTTAAAATTTGCTAAATCGATGTTCTTTTGTTTTTCAGATTTATTAACATAACTATCGAACCAAACGTGCAATTTGAAAATTTCTTCGATTTTCTTAATCAGAATTTTAAAATCGTTTCAAATATGTACAAATTGAAAAATCGAGTATCTTTTGTTTTCGGTTTTATCGTCATAACTTTTGAACCAAAAGTTGGATTTTAAAATTTCTTCGATTTTCTTACTTTGCGCATAAAACTCTTTGCAAATATTTAAAAATTGAAAAATCGTGTTTCTATTGTTTTTTAGATTTATCATCATAACTATCGAAACAAACGTGCAATTTGAAAATTTCTTCGATCTTCTTAATTAGCATTCTAAAATTATTTCAAATATCTACAAATTGAAAAATCGAGTTTCTTTTGTTTTTTGGTTTTATCATCATAATTATCGAACCAAAAGTGCAATTTGAAAATTTCTTCGATTTTCTTACTCAGTATTCTAAAATCGTTTCAAATATCTAAAAATTGAAAAATCGAATGTCATTTATTTTTTGATTTTATCATCATAACTATCGAACCAAACGTGCAATTTGAAAATTTCTTCGAGTTTCCTACTCAGGAATTTAAAATCTATTCAAATATCTACAAATTAAAAAAATCGAGTTCCTTCTGTTTTCAGTATTATCCATAGTTTTCGAACCAAAAGTTGGATTTTAAAATTTCTTTGATTTTCTTACTTGGCGCATACAAATCTCCTCAAATATATAAAAATTGAAAAATCGAGTTTTTTTGTTTTTCGGTTTTAGCATCATAACTACCGAATCAAACGTTCAATTTGAAAATGTTTTCGATTTTTCTGCGCAGCATTCTAAAATCATTGCAAATATCTAAAAATTGGAAAACCGAGTTTCTTTTGTTTTCGGTTTTAGCGCCATAACTTTTCAACCAAAAGTTGAATTTTAAAATTTCTTCGATTTTCTTGCTAAGCACATAAATATCTTTTCAAATATTTAAAAATTAAAAAATTGAGTTTCTTTTGTTTTCTGTTTTATCGCCATAACTTTCGAACCAAAAGTTGAATTTTAAAATTTCTTCAATTTTCTTGCTAAGCACATAAATATCTTTTCAAATGTCTAAAAATTAAAAACTTGAGTTTCTTTTGTTTCTTGGTTTTATGACCATAACTCTAGAACGAAAGATCAAATTTAAAAAATTCTTGCACTGATGGTTCACAAATGTCGCATGCTTATTGTAAACGTTGAAAACAAAAATTCGATTTTCATTTGTTTTTCGTTTTTTGGCTCCAGAACGAAAGATCGGATTTTAAAAATTCTTGCACTGGTGGTTCACTAATGTCGCATTCTTTTTGTAAACATTGAAAACGAAAATTCGATTTTCATTTGTTTTTCTTTTTTTGAATATAACTTTTAAAAGAAAGGTCGGATTTTGAAAATTCTTGCACCCAGGGTTGTATACTTATTGTAGAAGTTAAAAACGAAAATTCGATTTTCATTTGTTTTTCTTTTATTGTAAAAATTGAAAACTCGAGTTTCTATTGTTTGTAAGATTTATCATCATAACTATCGAACCAAACGTTCAATTTGAAAATTTCTTCGGTCTTCTTAATCAGCATTCCAAAATCATTTCAAATATCTACAAATTGAAAAAACTTGTTTCTTTTGTTTTATGTTTTATCGCGATAACTTTCGAACAAAGAGTTGGATTTTAAAATTTCTTTAATTTTCTTACTTTTCTTAGGGTATAAAAATCTCTTCAAATATTTAAAAATTGAAAAATCGAGTTTCTATTGTTTTTCAGATTTATCATCATAACTATCGATCCAAACGTGCACTTTGAATATTTCTTCGATCTTCCTAATCAGCATTCTAAAATTATTTCAAATAGCTACAAATTGGAAAATCGAGTTTCTTTTGTTTTCAGTTTTATCGCCATAACTTTCGAACCAAAAGTTAGATTTTAAAATTTCTTCGATTTTCTTGCTCAGTATTCTAAAATCGTTTCAAATATCTAAAAATTGAAAAATCGAATTTCATTTGTTTTTTGATTTTCTCATCATAACTATCGAACCAAGCGTGCAATTTGAAAATTTCTTCGAGTTTCCTACTCAGGAATTTAAAATCTATTCAAATATCTACAAATTAAAAAAATCGAGTTCCTTCTGTTTTCAGTATTATCCATAGTTTTCGAACCAAAAGTTGGATTTTAAAATTTCTTTGATTTTCTTACTTGGCGCATACAAATCTCCTCAAATATATAAAAATTGAAAAATCGAGTTTTTTTGTTTTTCGGTTTTAGCATCATAACTACCGAATCAAACGTTCAATTTGAAAATGTTTTCGATTTTTCTGCGCAGCATTCTAAAATCATTGCAAATATCTAAAAATTGGAAAACCGAGTTTCTTTTGTTTTCGGTTTTAACGCCATAACTTTTCAACCAAAAGTTGAATTTTAAAATTTCTTCGATTTTCTTGCTAAGCACATAAATATCTTTTCAAATATCTAAAAATTAAAAAAATGAGTTTCTTTTGTTTCTTGGTTTTATGATCATAACTATCGAACCAAACGTTCGATTTGAAAATTTCTTCGGTTTTCTTACTTGGTGCTTAAAAATCCCCCCAAATATTTAAAAATTGAAAATCGACTTTCTTTTGTTTTTCAGATTTATCATCATAACTATTAAACCAAACGTGCAATTCAATTTTTTTTTCGATTTTCCTACTCAGCATTCCAAAATGAATGCAAATATCTACAAATGGGAAAATCGAGTTTCTTTTGTTTTCGGTTTTATCACCATAACTTTCGAACCAAAAGTTGGATTTTAAAGTTTCTTCGATTTTCTTACTTGGTGCATAAAAATCCCTCCAAATATTTAAAAATTGAAAATCGAGTTTCTTTTGTTTTTCAGATTTATCATCATAACTATTAAACCAAACGTGCAATTCGAATTTTTTTTCGATTTTCCTACTCAGCATTCCAAAATGAATTCAAATATCTACAATGGGAAAATCGAGTTTCTTTTGTTTTCGGTTTTATCGCCATAACTTTTGAACCAAAAGTTGGATTTTAAAATTTATTCGATTTTTTTACTTAGCGCATAAAAATCTCTTCAAATATATAAAAATTGAAAAATCGTTTTTCTATTGTTTTTCTGATTTATCATCATAACTATCGAACCAAACGTGTAATTTGAAAAATTTCTTCGATTTTCTTAATCAGCATTTTAAAATCATTTCAAATATCTAGAAATTGGAAAATCGAGTTTCTTTTGTTTTCGGTTTTATCGCTATAACTTTCGAACCAAAAGTTGGATTTTAAAATTTCTTCGATTTTCTTACTTAGCGCATAAACATCTTTTCAAATATTTAAAAATTGAAAAATCGAGTTTCTATTGTTTTGTAGATTTATTATCATAACTATCGAACCAAACGTGCAATTTGAAAATTTCTTCGATTTTCCTAGTCCAACATTGTTTTAGGGGCATAAAAGTGTGAGATTTTATAGACACGATGTTAAAGTGATTGTATTTTTCGTTCACTATTATGTAAAATATAAAGTTTTCAGTATTTATTATTATAAGAATATTCTTACCTAAGTAATTGATTCGACGTATGGCGGCGTTCCTCCTCCTAAATGATATAACAAATTATTAATTCTAATTGGTCGTTGGGCATTGCTGCGAAGTTTTTTCCAAGTGTTATCTGCAACAGAAATATTGTAAGTTTAAAAAAAGCGGCTACCAATTTGGAAACGTTTACAGGCAGCAATAGACATATTTTTATAATTCCGGATTATTATATTACCGCTGCTTCAGGTAGAGACGAACGCGCGGTCAGAAAAGTGACAAATTCTGTGAAGGATTTCATTTCGTTCGGATCACGTTTATTTCGGAAAGGCCGGTAACCCGTTAGAAATGCTAGGCAGGTAAAAGGTAAGGCACAGATGTAGAAAAATGTGAGACTGGTTCAGGTATAAAGGTAAAATATTAAAAATTATATTTCTATACAATAATAAATATATAAATACAAATATCTACTCAATGACATTAATTAGAAGCCTTACACTAAGAAGGAATGATTTTTTGGAATTCATTTTTTGGCAACTATATTTTGAAATTTCTTAAAATTACAATTGATATAAGAACTAATAAATAATTTGGTACTTGAGAATATAAATTAAAATTTGATTTATTTAAATCAAAAAGTCTAGCAGTTAATTACAAAAAATATTATTCTTTATCAGACATTGAAGAATCTTTAGATGACCTTGAATGAGTGAATGATCGTTGGAATCTTAAATGACTGTCAGGTGGTTTAAATTATCATAACCTTAAAATTTATTGATTGGGATTACCAAAATAGTTCTTAGGGTTATTTCTTGATTTTCTTCAATTTGTAAACCGATTTTCAATAGTATTTTACTACGACAGTTCTGAATTAACATTATAGACACTGTAGCAAGGTAAGGAATAGTAATACATTATATGCTAGTGTGTATGTATAATCCTTCAAGTTTTATCTTTAAAACTGAATATCTATACAAATAAAAAACTTTTAACTTTCTTTGTATAACACTGACTTTATTTATACAAACAAAGTTAAAAGTTTTTTATTTGTCACATTCAGTTTTAAAGATAAAACTTGAAGGATTATAAATAAACACTTTAATGTATTTGGTGTTTACTTCAGACAGTATAAGAGTTATTATTAATTAATAGAATAATAATTTCAAACCGTAATTACAATTTTAATGAATAAATTTTCTAATTTATTATGGGAAGAAACTAATTAATGAATTTTTCTAGTCAACCAACATTCATCTAATTCGGACCCAACAAACAAGCTTCTGATAAAGGTCTGAAATGATCATTGGCATGGTGTCATTAGCATTAGCGCGGTGTGTGCGTTCGGGATTAAATTGAAACGGGGGCTGGGGGAGGGGATGGATCGTACGCTAAATGTCTTTGTGTTTTCTTTACGTCCGAAGAAGGTTAACGGTATGTAACTAATGGAAATAAATGAGGGCGTGCGGGAATCAAGGTCTTGGCGCAAAAAAAATAATATTTTTTTTTCGCTAGTTCGTACGCGAACGAAATCGCGCGTTCGGATTAATAGATGACGAAAGAAGAGAGCGAAAATTTTCGGATGTAGGTTATGGTGGATGTGGTGGACATGAAAGTCGTTGTAGGTGAAAAGTAATAGTAACGCCGAGCCACGGCGACGACAATCAGGTCACGGAGAAATAATTGCAGAGGCGAAAATTTTGCGCATCGCACGCATTGAAAAAAATAATATTTCATCTACTAGCAATTATTTTATCTATTATGTAAATGTTATTGAGCTATTAAAGAAAAACCTTCTTTATGTTTTACTGATTGGAGGGTGGGATAGTGGCCACCCACCCACCCTACATATACATTGATATTTAACCTAAAACACTGCTTTTGGTAATTTTTAGACAGATGTTAAGAGGAAAATGAGATAAAGACAAATGCTAATAGAAAAATATGTGTGTGTGACAGAGAGATGTTTAGAGTGCATTAATAGAGTGAGAAAAGTATTCAGAGCAAGTTAACTTCTGAGAAAGATGTTAAGATAAGAGCAAGATGAGAGAAAGACCGATGTTTAGAGAAAATTAAAAAAGTGCGAGGGAGATATTTAGAGCAAATTGAGAGGACAAGAGAAAGATTCAGAGCAAATTGATAAAGTGAGAAAGATGAAAAAAGCAAATTGTGAGAGCGAGAGGCGAGAGATGTACAGAGAAAATTGAAATACATTGAGAGAAGTTAAGAGAAAAAAATGGGAGCGAGAGAGAAAATCTAGGGGAAATGTATATAGAGCTCAAGAGAGAGAGAGAGATGTGAAGAGTAATGCGCGATACACAGATGATGAGGTAGAAATGCTATTCAAGCGATTATTTTATTCTTAGCAGTGTAGAAACATTAAAAAATAGAGAAAGAGAATATATTGAACTATTATTTTTGTTTATTGCTTTTAAAATATAAAGAGAAACATGAGAGAGGAGTAGAGGGGGAGATGAAGAGAAAGAGAATACAAGAATACATAGACAACATGTGGCATTTAAGAGAAAGAGAGAGATGTTTAGTGAAAGGTAAGAGAGAGAGAGAGAGAGAAAGAGAGATGTTCGAAAAAAAAGTAGAGGTAGAAAAATGATAGATTAAATCAGTTGAGAATGAGAAAAAGACTAGTAGAGGTTTGTAACTAATAAATGATCAAGAGATACAGTAAATTTAGTGTGTGTGAGAGAGAGAGAGAGAGGATGATGTTAAGAAAGTTTAGAGAGAGAGAGAAATATTCAGGGGACATTGAGAGATATTTAGAACAGATTTAGAAAGAGAGACAGAGAGAAAGAAAGAGAAATGTTCGAAGAAAATTTTAGGAAAGAGAGCGATGTTTAGTGAAAAATAAGAGTGTTATATTCAGATATTCAGAAAAAACTTGAGAGAGGAGGGAAGATGTTTATAGAAAAAATGTGAGAAATAAAGTGAAAGATGTTCCGAGCAAATTAGGAGAGCAAGAGAAATATTCAGAGCAAATTTACATTAACACCAATAGTGATTTTATTGAAAACAAAATGACACAGTGAATTATATGAACATATATACGTGGAGAGGGTAAGTTATTAGAAATTTAAATATACAGGGTGACTGACGAAAAACCTTTGGTGCTGTATCTCGCTTATTTTTGATCCGATTTGAATAAATAAAACATCAAATTAAATGATTTAAAAAAATATTTAATATGAACTATACTCATATTTTTTCTTGCATCCAGTTTTTGACAAATGACGATCAACTTTTTTTTCAAATTGCACTGTATATATATTTTGTACTGATCCGCAAGGAGATTTTTTTCTGAATCTAAATTTGTAAACGATTTTATCCATTCATCAAACCAAAGTTGAGAAATTGAGGATTAAAAAAAATTAAAAATCAAATACCCATAGTAAACAATATACAGAGCCTATTCCAAATGTCAAAAGTGACAGTGTCAGTCATTGGTACAATACTGCAATGATTTTTAATAATTTTATAATAAAAATGTTGCAAGATTTCAAAAACTGAAAAACGATTTCTGTAGAAGCACAAAATTCTAGTACAGTGTTTGAAATATTGCAACATTTTAATTATGAAATAATTAAAAATCGTTGCAGTATTGTATCAATGGCTGTCACTGTCACTTTTGACATTTAAAATAGGGTCTGTATATTGTTTACAATGGATACTTGACTTTTTATTTATTTTTTTAATCCTCAATTTCTCGACTTAAGTTTGATGTATGGATAAATTTGTCTACAATTTTATATTCAGAAAAAAAATCTCCTTGCGAATCAATAAAAATATATATACAGTGCAATTTAAAAAAAAATGTTGATCGTATTTTGTCAAAAACTGGGTGCGAGAAAAAATAACAGTTCAGATCCTATTAAAGTCTTTTAAAAATGGTTTAATTTGATGTTTTATTTATTAAAATCGGATAAAAAATAAGCGCCACACAATTTCTAAACATACGCAAGGGTTTTAGTAAATAATTGTAGGGATTACACTATAATTTTATTTATTATGTAAATGTGTTTGTGAAAGAATTTCTTCCATCAAAACCATGGCTTATGTTCTATTAATTGAAGGGTGGGATAGTGGCTACCCACCCACCCTACATATACATTGATACTTAAGTTAGAACACTGTTTTTTGTAATTTTTAAACACTAAGAAAATTGTGTTTAGGTTTCTTGAAATAAAAAAAGACATATAGAATGATATGAAAATGTAAATTTAAAGAGGGTGGGTGGGTGTCCACTATCACGACCCTTAATTTCTAAACATACACAAGGGTTTTACTAAATAAATTTAGGGATTACACTCTAATTCTATTTATTTTGTAAATTTGTTTGTGAAAAAATAAGAAAATAAAAATTTTGCTTGAAGACAAAATTTAATTTAAAAAAAATAATTAAAAATTATCTTAAGAAACAGTTGAAAGCGATATAACAAACAAATTTCTAAGAAAAAAAAGTTAAAAATTTAAAAACAATTGAAGATTATTAAATTGAAAAATTTATGAGGGTTAATAATTTACTGTTATTTTCTTATTTTATAAGGAAGAAAAGTTGATAACATAAAAAAATACAAATTGAAAATTTCCATTAAATATATTTCTATGGAAGAAAACAGCTAAGACCTTCTATTTAATATTTTGCTAGAAAAACAAATAAAATACAAATTTTCTAAAGAAAATACAATTGAATTTTTTCTAAAAACAAAAAAAAAAAAACAATTTTTGGGAGGGTTTAAAATTTACTAAAAACAAATCTACAGTTTCTATGAAAAAAAAGGGAGGAGAAAGCATTAGAAAATAAAAATTTTCAAAAATAAAAAATAATTTAAATTGCCTATTACATTTAAAATGTTAAAAAAAACAGTTGAAACCTTAAAAAACATTAAATTTTACAAAATAAACAATTGGAAACAATCTAATAAAAATTTAACAACTTTTTTAAAGGAGTTAAAATTTTACTAAAAACATTTAATCATTAAAAAACAGTTGACAATTCAACTCAACATTTGGATAAAAAGCAAATGAAAATATAATTTTGCCTAAAAACAAATTTTATAAAAAAATTGAATATTTTCTAAAGATTTTCTCAATATTTAAGAAGATTCAAAATTTACTAAAAACAATTCAACATATTCTAAGGAAATAAGTTAAAACTTAAACTTAAAAAAACAAACTGAAATTAAAAAAAGTTTCAAATAGTTTTTTATTGCTGAAAAAAACAATTGAGAACTTTAAAAAAATGTATCTATAATCTGCAGCAAACTCAATACTTTCTCAAAATAAGAATATTTGGAAATTTCTAAAATGTGTTAAGAAGTGTTAAAATTCTAGCAAAAATATTTTTAAGAAAAAAAAACAGTTGAAAACCGCAGCTCAATATTTTGATTAAAAATCAAATGAAAGTACAAACTTTGCTTAAAATCAAGAATTTATAAAATAAACAATTGAAAATTTTCTTTAAAAAAATATATATTACACAAAAAAAAACTATTGAGATCGTTTTGTTCAAATGTGCAAAATTGTTTTAGAGAACATTTTCAATTGTTTATTTAAAAAATTATGTCACATTTGAGATCGTTTCAATTGTTTTATTCAAATGTGATAAATATTTTAGAGAAATTTTTCAATTGTTTATTTTATATGAATTTGTTTTTAAGCAAATAAGAATTCTAAAATTTGTCATAAAAGGGTTATAATTTTACTAAAAACAATTAAACAGTTTTAGGAAAAATCAAAACAGTTGAAAACTGCTATTCAATATTTCGTTCGCAAAAAACAAATTTTATATGAAAAAAAGCAATTTAATGAGCAAAGCGATCTAACAAAAATTTTAACATTTAAGAGGGTTAAAAATTAACCTAAAAAACAATTCAACATTTTCTAAGAAAAGACTTGAATTAAAAATTGGAATTAAAAAAAATACAGTTTAAAATTTGGTAATAAATAAAACAATTAAAAATCTATTTATAACAGATCAAAAAAACAATTGAAATCCGAGATCAATTTCAATTTTTATTAAAATTTGTTAGGATTAAAAATTTTACATTTGAAATCATAGATCGATTTCAATTGTTTTTTTTAATCTCAAAATATATTTGCAATACATTTTACAAGAAAAGGAAATGGAAATCTGAAATCAATTTCAATTGTTTTTTTTATTGAATTTGTAAAATTTGTTAAGATGGTTAAAAATTTTACAAAAACAATTGAAACAAAAAACTGCGGCTTAATACTTTCAATACAATGAAAAATCAAAATATACATTTTGCACAAAGAAAAAATATATTAAAAAATAACGAAAGACCGCGGGTGAAAAGCGGTTTGACAGAAAAAATAATTGTCTTATTGTTAACCAAATGTAAATTATTTTCTTTTTTCTGTAAATAAAGATGTTTATTATTATTAAAACAATTGAATATTTAAAATAATAAACGAATCAAACCATTTTAACAAAAATTCTAATATTTAGGAGGGTTAAAAATTTACTAAAAACATTTTAACATTTACTAAGGAAAAAAAGTTGATAATCTAACACAAAAATATTTGAAATCTTTCAAAAAAAATGTTCAAACAGTTGAAAACTTTCAAAAAAATTATCAAAATTGCAACAAATTATACAATAATAATTTCCAATCAAAAACCCTTTCGCTGTAATAAGGTTAAAATTTTACTAAAAACATTTTAGAGAAAAAAAAAGAAGTTAAAAACTGGAGCTCAATATTTTGATTAAAAAACAAAGGAAAGTACAAAATTTGTTTAAAAATATAATTTTATAAAACAAACGATTGGAAATTTTCTTTAAAAAAATATATCAAATCTTTCATTCATTTTCATTTGTTTTGTTCAAATGTGATATTTTTTTAGAGAAAAATTTCAATTGTTTATTTTATATGAATTTGTTTTTAAGCAAATAAGAATTCTAAAATTTGTTAGAAAAGGGTTAAAATTTTACTAAAAACATTTTTAAGAAAAAAAAAACAATTGAAAACTGCAGCTCAATATTTTTGTGTTCAGAAAAAAAAAAATTAAAACTGCAATTCAATATTTTGTTTAAAATCAAAATTTTATAAAACAAACGATTGAAAATTTTCTTTAAAAAAATGTATCAACTCTTACAAAAAAAAAACATTTGAGATCGTTTTCAATTGTTTTGTTCAAATGTGATAATTATTTTAGAGAAAATTTTCAATTGTTTATTTTATAAAAAATTATTTTTAAGCAAATTAGAATTCTAAAATTTGTTAGATTAGAGTTGAAATTCTACTAAAAACATTTTTAAGAAAAAAAAACAATTGAAAACTGCAGCTCAATATTTTTGTGTTGAGAAAAAAAAACAATTGAAAACTGCAACTCAATATTTTGTTTAAAATCAAAATTTTATAAAACAAACGATTGAAAATTTTCTTTAAAAAAATGTATTAACTCTTACAAAAAAAAAACATTTAAGATCGTTTTTAATTGTTTTGTTCAAATGTGATAATTATTTTAGAGAAATTTTTCAGTTGTTTATTTTATAAAAAATTGTTTTTAAGCAAATAAGAATTCTAAAATTTGTTAGATTAGAGTTGGAAATTTTACTAAAAACATTTTTAAGAAAAAAAAAACAGTTGAAAACTGCAGTCCAATGCTTTGATTAAAAACAAAAGAAAGTACAAACAAAATTTAATAAAACAAACAATTGAAAATTTTATTTAATAAGGTATATCAAATCTTACAAAACAAAACAATTGAAATCGTTTTCAATTGTTTTGTTCAAATGTGAAAATTTTTTTAGAGAAAATTTTCAATTGTTTATTTATATGAATTTGTTTTTAAGCAAATAAGAATTCTAAAATTTGTTAGAAAAGGGTTAAATTCTACTAAAAACATTTTTAAGAAAAAAATAAAAAGTTGAAAACTGCAGCTCAATATTTCGTTTAAAAAACAAAGGAAAGTACACATTTTGTTTAAAAACAAAATTTTATTAAAACAAACAATTGAAAATTTTGTTCAAAAAGGTATATCGAATCCAAACAATTGAGATCGTTTTCAATTGATTTTTTCAAATGTGATAATTTTTTTTAGAGAAAATTTTCAATTGTTTATTTAAAAAAATGTTTTTAAGCAAATAAGAATTGTTTTTTAATCAAAATATTGAGCTCCGGTTTTTCAACTGTTTTTTTTAAATGTTTTTAGTAAAATTTTAACCTTTTTATAACGAATTTTAGCGTTATAAAAAGGTTAAAGTTTTACTAAAAACATTAAAAAAAAAAACAGTTGAAAAACAGGAGCTCAATATTTTGATTAAAAAACAAAGAAAAGTCCAAACTTTGTTTAAAAACCAAATTTTATAAAACAAACGATTGAAAATTTTCTTTAAAAAGGTATAACAAATCTTACAAAACAAAACAATTGAGATCGTTTCCAATTGTTTTGTTCAAATATGATAATTTTTTTAGAGAAAATTTTCAATATTTTCAATTGTTTATTTTATATGAATTTATTTTTAAGCAAATAAGAATTCTAAAATTTGTCATAAAAGGGTTATAATTTTACTAAAAACAATTGAACAGTTTTAGGAAAAATCAAAACAGTTGAAAACTGTGACTCAATATTTCGTTCGGAAAAAAGGAAACGAAAATACGAAATTTTACTTAAAAACAAATTTTATAGAAACAGTACAAAGCGATCTAACAAAAAATTTAATATTTAAGAGGGTTAAAAATTAACCTAAAAAACAATTCAACATTTTCTAAGAAAAGAGTTAAAAACTTAAAAAATTGAATTAAAAAAACAGTTTAAAATTTGGTAATAAATAAAACAATTAAAAATCTATTTGCAACAGATTTTCAAAAAAGAAACAATTGAAATCCGAGATCAATTTCAATTTTTATTAAAGTTTGTTAAGAAAATTAAAAATTTTACATTTGAAATCATAGATCGATTTCAATTGTTTTTTTTTTTTTAATCTCAAAATACTTACAAACAGTTGAAAATATATTTGCAACAAATTTTACAAAAAACAAGAAAATTGAAATCTGATATCAATTTCAATTGATAGGCATCTAAAATTGTTTTCTTTTAATTGAAATTGTAAAATTTGTTAAGTAGGTTAAAAATTTTACAAAAAAAAAACAATTAAACACATAACAAAAACAAAAAACTGCGGCTCAATACGTTTTACATTTTGCATAAAGAAAAAATTTATGAAGAAATAAAACAATTGAATATATAAAAAATAAACGATTCAAACCATTTTAACAAAAATTCTAATATTTAAAAGGGTTAAAAATTTACTATAAACATTTTACCATTTACTAAGGAAAAAAAAGTAAGCTAACAAAAAAATGTAATCTTAAAAAAAAACAAATTAAAATTTTAATGTTTAAACAGTTCAAAAAATTTATCACAATTGCAACAAATTATACAATAATAATTTCTAACCAAAAACCCTTGTTTATATTTTCTACTAATTGGAGGGTGGAATAGTGGCCACCCACCCTCTCTACATATATTTTAATACTTAAGCTAAAACACTGTTTTGTGTAATTTTTAAACACTTACACCGATTGTGTTTTGGTTTCTTGAAGTAAAAGAGATTTACATAGGATGATATGAAAATGTATTATTTTATCTATTATATAAATGTTTTAAGATTACTTTTTTTAAACCTTTGTTTATGTTTTACTGATAGGAGGGTGGGATAGTGGCCACCCACCCTCCCTACATATACATTGATATTTAAGCTAAAACACTGTTTTTGATAATTTTTAAACACTAATACCAATAGTGATTTTAGTTTCTTGAAAACAAAAAGTCTTAGAGTGAATTATATAAAAATGTATACGTGGAGAGGGTGAGTGATTGGAAATATAAAAATATATGTAGGGTGGGTGGGTGTCCGCTATCACACCCTCCAATTTGTAAACATACGCAAAGGTTTTAGTAAATAAATTTAGGGATTGTGTTATAATTTTATTTATTATGTAAATGTGTTTGTAAAAGTATTTCTTCCATCAAACTCCTTGCTTATGTTCTATTATTTGGAGGATGCGATAGTGGCTGCCCACCTACCCTACATATACATTGATTTTTAGGCTAAAACACTGTTTTTGCTTATTTTTAAACACTACTCACTAATAGTGATATTAGTCTTTTGAAAACAAAAAGACTTACAGTGAATTGTATGAAAATGTATACGTGGAGAGGGTAAGTGATTAGAAATTTAAAAATATATGTAGGGTGGGTGGGTGGCCACTATCACACTCTAAAATTTGTAAATATACGCAAGAGTTTTACTAAATAAATTTAGGGATTACACTATAATTTTATTTATTATGTGAAAAACCTTGCTAAAATGAATGTATTGAAACCATTGGTCACCGTTTAAATAAATAACTGTTATACAAAACAAGGTAATTATTGTATTTAATTTGTTATTTCTAATGAATTTATGCTCATATTTATATGCGAATAAGGCATATTTTAATATGAATACTCTTGTTAAGGTTAGTTTATTGTTCTTTACGAATATATTTCTACATGAATCAGATCTTGGGAGTCCAAATATTATTTTTTTTGTGCTACAAAAAACGATGTAAATCTCATTTTCTCCATATTATCACATGGTACAATATGTGACAGTATGCTAATGAGTAATATACATTGATTAGTAATTTAGGTCTTAATTTTAAAAGAGCGTAGTATGCACTATTTAGTTTAGATGTGACATGGTCAATCTGCTGACTCCACGATGTTTTGTTGTCTGTAAGACTACCTAGAAATTTAGCGCATTCTTCTCCATATTGAATTTGAGCAGGTGGTGGTTTTCTATTATAAAATTGAATTGCAACAGTTTTATTAGTATTTAGCCTAAGTTTGTTTTTTTACAACAATCCGCAATTTCGTTATTGGTTACTTGTATTTTTTCCTGTAGTTCTGTTTGTGTGTCTGTTTTAAAAATAATTGTAGTGTCATCTGCAAAATTGACCATGTAACCCAAGGAAATAAAATCGCTTAGGTCATTCATAAATAGTATAAATAATAAAGGCCCAAGTGTCGATCCTTGCACAATTCCTTCATTTATGTTACACACTTTGGAATCACTGTCATTAACTCTCACGAATATTTTACTATCAGACAAAAAGGACACTATCAAATTTTTTACGTTTTTATTTTGAAAAATTTATAATTTTTTATTAATTGTTTAAAAGTTAATTAGTTATTATCAATACATTTTTTTTATTCAAATAATTTTTCATCTATTTTGATTTTGAAATATACAGAGTGTTCAATTTAAATGAAGTCATTGAAATATCTCGAAAACTACACATTGAATAAAAAAAATATAATTAAAATTTGTTCGCCTCGGAGGGGGACATCTAATGATACGAAACTCAACCCCCTAGGAGGTAGCGGGTGAGAAATAGAAAAGTTAAATAGGAACCCCCATTTTTTGAACGGATTTGAAAACACCGGGAAAAAATAAGAAAGTTTTACCTTAAAATTTGTTTTGTATTCGTGACAGACGACGCTACAATCGACAAAATTCAAAATTGACAAAAATCGTTGAAAAATGGGGATTTCCTGAGAAATACTTTTTGTTTGGTAAAATAAGGTTCCCTTTGCTGATGAGAAATAATGATACGATCTATCATGCCCTGTAGGGTGCTGAGATTTTGAAATAATTTTTATGATTTTAAGTTTTGTTTCTAAACTTTTTTGGAAAATTAAATTGGCTTTATTTAAAAAAAACATGATTTTGACAATGCATTATTTTAGAAGTTTCTATTTTTTAAACGTTGGTGATATGCAAATATTATTCGGAAAAGTTTGTTTTTCGTAGAATTCATTTTTTTATGTTTAAATATTCATAAGATTTATAAAATGTATATAAATATTTACAGTTTTTCTAAATCTTTTGACGTAACAATTCTTAGAAAAAAACTATTTGAAATAAATAATTTATTAATTATTTTGTGCCTTTCAGATATTTTTCATGATTTTCAAATGTTTATTTTAATATTGAAATATTTTCGACGATTTAAATTTTTTATTGAATTATTTTGTCAAAATAATTTGTCTATTTATTTTTCGTAATGTTTAAATATTTTAAATGCATGAATATCTATATGTAAAGTGAGTCGGTGATTTAAAATTTCAAAATATATGTAGGATGGGTGGCCACTATCACACCCTCCAATCTGTAGTCATAACAAAGGATTTTACTCAATAAATTTAACAACAGTAAAATTTTATTTATTATGTAAATGTTTTGTTTTGGAAATATTTTCTGTCCTATAACTTTTGTTTATGTTTAACTAATTGGAGGGTGGGATAGTGGCCACCCACCCACCCTACGTATATATTGAAATTTTAAATCACCGACTTTACATATAGATTTTCATGTCATCCTCCTTTAGTCTTTCAAGTTTTCAAGAGAAAAATAATATTATTAATACTAATATATTTTTATTAATAATATCATTTGTGGAAGTGTTTAAAAGCAGTGTATCAGCTTAAATTTAAAATTATATGTAGGGTGGGAGGGTGGTCACTATCACCCCCTCCAATCTCTAAACATACGCAAGGGTTTTTACTCAATAAATTTAACGAGACTAAAATTTTATTTATTATATAAATGTTTTTTTGTGAATTATTTTCTTTCGTAAAACCCTTGTTTATGTTTTACTGATTGGAGGGTGGGATAGTGGCCACCCACCCACCCTACATATATATTGATACATAACCTAAAACACTGTCTTTTGGAAATTTTTACATACTACCACCAATAGTGTTTTTGTTTCTTGAAAATAAAAATACTAATAGTGAAATATATGATAATGAATACGTGGAGAGGGTGATTAAATTTTTTAAATATATGTAGGGTGGGTGGGTGGCCACTATCACACCCTCCAATTCCTAAATATACGCAAGGGTTTTACTAAATAAATTTAGGGACACTATAATTTTATTTATGATGTAAACGTTTTTGTGAAACAACTTCTTTTTTCAAAACACTGGTTTATGTTTCACTAATTGAAGGGTAGAATAGTGGCCACCCACCCACCCTACATATATATTGATACATAACCTAAAACACTGTCTTTTGGCAATTTTTATATAGTACCACTAATAGTGTTTTTGTTTCTTGAAAATAAAAATACTAATAGTGAAATATACGATAATGTATACGTAGAGACGGTGATTAATATTTTTTTAAATATATGTAGGGTGGGTGGGTGGCCACTATCACACCCTCCAATTCCTAAACATACGCAAGGGTTTTAATAAATAAATTTAGTGACATTATAATTTTAATTATGATGTAAATGTTTTTGCGGAACAATTTCTTTCTTCAAAACCCTGGTTTATGTTTTACTAATTAGAGAGTGGAATAGTGGCCACCCACCCACCCTACATATACATTGATATTTAACCTAAAACACTGTTTTTATGTAATTTTTAAACATTAACATCAATAGAGTTCTTGTTTCTTGAAAATTAAAAGACTTATTGGGAATTATATAAAAATGTATACGTGGAGAGAGTCAGGAATTAGAAATTTAAAAGCATATGTAGGGTGGGTGGGTGGCCACTATCACACCCTCCAATCCCTAAACATACGCAAGGGTTCTACTTAATAAATTTAACGACACTAAAATTTTATCTATTATGTAAATCCTTTTTGTGAAACAATTTCCTTTTACAAAACCCTTGTTTATATTTTATCGATTGAAGGGTGGGATAGTGGCCACCCACACACCCTACATATACATTGATACATAACTTAAAACACTGTTTTTTTTACAATTTTTATATACTACCAGTAATAGTGTTTTTGTTTCGTAAAAATAAAAATACTCATAGTGAATTATATGAAATATACGGTGAGAGGGTAAGTGATTAGAAATTAAAAAATATATGTAGGGTGGGTGGGTGGCCACTATCACACCCTCCAATCCCTATACATACGCAAGGGTTTTACTGAATGAATTTAACGACACAATACTTTTAATTATGATGTAAATGTTTTTGTGGAACAATTTCTTCCTTCAAAACCTTTGTTTATGTTTTACTAATTGGAGGGTGGGATAGTGGCCACTCACCCACCCTACATATACATCTATATTTAAGCTAAAACACTGTTTATGCTTAATTTTTACACTAACATCAACAGTACTTTTATATCTTAAAATTAATAATACTAACGGAGAATGATTGATCATGACTTACATTCAGAGGGTGTGTGGATGTGAATATAAAAATATATGTAGGGTGGGTGGGTGCCACTATCACAATCTCCAATATGAAAATTTTACGCAATGAATTTTTGTACGAGGGTGGATCAGATAAAAACCGGATTTTTTTAATTAGAAGGTAAATTATACACTTGGTAAACAAAGTGTTTATTTAATCTTTTAATTTCACTATTTTAAAATAGTGAAATAAAACAAAGTGTTTAATTAACCTTCTAATTAAGATCAAATATGTTTCATTACGGGTTAAGTGTGAATATAATTCATGGGAATTTTTTGTTAATTATTCGCTAAGTGAAGTTTAATGCGTGGTACCGCTGATTGTGTTGGAGAAGATTGTGGAGGGGAGGACACCAATTTGGTTCACGAATGCTTATTTCACCATGTATGGATACATACGTCTGTAGAGCATCGCATCATCATTAAATTTTTGGCGCGGGAAGGCGTAAAACTTTCCCAAATTTTTCATCGACTGCCTGCACAATTTGCTGATGACATATTTTCGAAAACGAAATCTACGACAGGCAAAAACAACAACGTTAGAAAACGTGTCTTGCACAAGCATTACTGAGGGGAACATTCGTGCTAGCCGTCAGCTGATTGAAACTGACTGGAGTCTTGCAGTATACGAAAATACTGTAGAGGTAAGAATATCATACGACAGTGCTCAATTAGTTATTTCCAATAATTTGGGTTACCGAAAATTGTCGGCAAGTAGGGTTGCTCATCTACACATGGAAGATTACAAAGCGAACCTTCTTGCTGTCTGTGGAAGGCTTTTGGCGTGATGCTAAGCAGGGGGTGATTAATTTTTAAGTCATATTGTCACTTGTGATGAGACCTGGATGCATCATTACACCCTAGAATCTAAACAAGTACGTATGAAGTGGATAAAACCTGAAGAAGTTTCACCTCGAAAACCCGCCTGTCTCTGGGAAAAGTTCTTACAACTGTTTTTTTGAAATAAAACTTAATGATTTCCTTCATGAGCAACGTACAGTCAATGCTGAATATAAAAGTCAAACTGGCTTGTCGACAGAAAAGACGAGACATGACGATCCGAAGTGTGATTCTCCTTCATGATAACGCTCGGCCACACACAGCTGCTTTGACCTGTGAAATGTTAGAGAAAATTCATTGGGAAATATTGGAATATGCTCCATAGAGCTCCGACTTGTCTACGTGTGACTTTCATATGTTTGATCCATTCAAAGACGAATTGGGAGGACGCCGATTTCACAGTAACCAAGATGTGAATTTGTTTGTGAACAACTGGCTGACTACATTCCTTGATAATGGCATCAAGTAACTTCCACGTCGCTGGGAAATAAAAGCGGAGACCATGTAGAAAAATGAAACGTATTACTTTTTTTAAATAATTCTTTTTAATAAATTTCGATTTATATTTGATTAACCCTCGTATATTACAACTATACTTAAATATGTATTTTGCGATTCAACATCATTAATAGTATAATATTCTGTATAATTATTATCAAACGTATATAAATCAGCAACTATAAATAAAATAAACGTGCGATTTTATTCGTTTTTGACCTCTATTCGAATGATTTGGAACGAGCACCGATACAATCTGTAATGGAATAATTGAGAGTGCAATAAAACAACACACAATGTCACGGTCAACGTGCGACGGTCGGTGGGGCCATAAAAAAGTTTTTATTTATTTATTCCCTCTCTTTTTTTTTGTTACTGTCGTCGCCCGCAATAACACTATCGACTGATAAGAATGGCGTTCGCGAGCCGCCCCCGATTGTTTGTTTTGTTGGAAACTCATTTCCAACTATTCGCGACACAGAGTCGACAACGTCGGATTAATTAAAATGCTGAACGTTGACAATCACAATAAAATCGCGGTTTGATTGATTGAAAAACAAACTCATCAGAATTGTGATGATGATAGTGGCGAAAGATTAAATTGTCAGTCTTAGAAGTTTTTAAATATATAGAAAATATTAGGAAATTCCTTAGATAATAGTTATATGTTAAGCTGAATAAGATAAATTAAGGCAGAAAACAGAGGCAAAAGTAAGAAACTATCTTGTATAAAATTTAAACTTTGTGTTTAAAATACACTGTTTTAAACACTTTCTTTGAATAATAACTCTTCACGTGCTCAGCATCCCAAAAGAAATATTTTCTTGTGTTTTCTTTATAACAGTTTTAATTAGAGGTTAATTAAATTATTGGTGTTGTTTCATAATTTTTTTATAATATTCTCCGACTAGTTTCGACCGTTGGTCATTCTCAAAGAGATCTGTTGACAGTTGTTTTGTAGTTCAAAAAAATTCAACACATTTGAGTACTTCATTCCGAAAGTTGCCAGATTTTTTTTACATACAAATTAATGGTTTGTGTAATTGCGACCTTGTTAGAAACCATTAAAGACGATTATCTCAGTTGCACTTCAACACTTGACCCATATAACTCCATAAATACAAAATTTTCGGTTTCGATTTTGGTTATGCGAATCGTAAACAGCCGAAGGTGTTTATGGTGGCAATAAAAGTTATTTTACTACCTAAAAACTTCGTAAACTCGATGAATCGACTTGTAAGTTGAATTTAATTACAGATTTATTGTTTTGGTGTCAATGTGCCAAGAGGATTTTTTTGGTGTATCCGAAATGAAAATGTGGGGCGCAACAATGGTTCCATAATATATGGGACACTTAACAATATTAGTAAACCTCTCCTTCCTCCCACCATCCCACCGGCATCCCTACATCACACCACCACCACCACCACCGCAGCCGCCGCCGACGCCGCCTACCCCTCGGCCTCCCAGGGTCGGGCCAGGCCGGCGACCGGCAGCGGCACTATTTGCCGTGGAATATGGCTGCAATATATTCCGTCTATACGTGAAATCAATGTGTTCAGTTGGTTGCCGTGGCGACGAGCCGTCGCCGTGGCAACGGCATAGCTCCGCACGGGACGCCAGCGCCTCTCCGCAGCGACGCCATCAACTAGACCGCGCTCTCTCTCTCTCTATCTATCTGCACGGTGCGTCGCGGCGCGCTTCTGCTCTCCGGGTAGCGGCAATTGGAAAATTGCGGTATGGTAAAGGTAGCACACACACACACACTCACACACATACATACTATAAGCCCCCACCCCTCCAACGTATCCCCACTTGGCGCAATATTTAAATTAATAACACGGAAGGACTTAAAGTTAATTTGCGCCGTGGAACTTGATTTTAATAATGCTCAACCGGAACGGGATAGTTAATAATTCATTTATGATTAAATGAGCTAATCATAAATTAATGCTCATCTATATTTGGGAGCGGGTTAGCTTCAGATGTGTACAGTTTGTTAATAATAATAATAATTTTAAATTAAACAATATCTTAAATAATACTTAAAATAAAACTATAATTTTCAAGAGGTACAAAGAGGTTAAAAGTGATTCCAAGAGAATAAAAATCATTTTCAAGGTATCACCTACAAAATGGAAAGACTTTCTAACATCAAACTGATTATTAAATGTACTATGGCAAAAATATTTAGTAATTTTGGAATTTAAATAATTCTAGAGTGCTTATACAAAAAGACCAAAGATTTTTAGGTGTTCTGAAACGATTTCAAGCATTTTTCAAAATATTTAGATCCATTATGTATTTCAAAAACCATTTTAGATTTTTAAACTTTAAACTTAAGTTTCTATCCATTGCCAAAAGAGTTAAAAAAATGTTGGGCATCGGAAGTGAAACATTTCTTTCAAATATTTCTAGAAAGCTTTGAAGTTAGAAAAAAGGCATAAGATTGTGTCAAAAATATTGCCATTTCCCGTTTCTTCACTTATCAGTTTAATTAAAATTCTCTAATATCATTAAACAGTCGTTGGGTGACCTTTAATTTAAATAATGTTTGAGTTAGATTGACTCTAAATGACCTTCAATTGTTGGATCTAGAATGATATCTAATGATGCGAATGATCTGGAATGGTCATTCAATGGTCTTAAAGAATTATCGAATCACCTCGAATGAGTTGGAATTACTCTTGATTGACTTTAAATAATATTAATCATTAAACAATCTACAGTCAATTAGTTATGACCATTATCTTCTACCCGATGACCATACATGACCATTGTCATCTATCTGATGAAGCCACTGTGTGGCGAAATAATTGTTGAAAAACAATTTTTTGAAACCTTACACCCTACCAGCCATATATGACTGCTGAAACAACTTTAATAACCATTGAATGACCTTAAATGATGCCAAACGAGCGTTGGATTTTCTTGAATGACACTAAATTACAATCATATTGAATAAAACGTACATTTAATTCATGTCCTTAAAAGAAATTAAAAATTAATTCCTGTAAATTTAGCGAAAAAAAAAAAATATTTCAACTGAAATTTGTAACTTAAAAATGAATTCCAGTTTGTTACAATTTGTAACTAAAAAGACTTTGATTTAGTTGAATCAAATTAAACGATTTTGAATGACCGTACATAACCTTTAATGAACGCCGTGTGACCTTGAAAGAAAATGGATTGATTTTTAATAATCCTAATTATTTGATGATCTTAAATAATCATAAATAATCGTTAAATAAACGATGGTTGAATTATATTAAATGACATTAAATTCGCGTTGACCTTAAAAAAACGTGACCTCTAACAGTTTTTTGATGACCTAAGCAACCTTGAATGACCATTAGTTGAACTTGATTGTTCTTGATCATTTGATGATCTTGAATGATCGTCGAATAACAAATGATTTTGAATAACCATGGATGACATTAAAAAAATCTTGATCTTTGGTTGATTAAGAATAATCTTAAATATCTGTTGGATAAATATTAATGACCAACGAATGACCTTAAAAGATATTGAACAATATCAGTGAAGAAATATGTTTCAACTAAAATCTTTAACTGAAATTACTTGGATTGTGATATAATAACTGATACCTTAAATGTACTTGGATAACCCCTAATAAATTGAATGGCCGTCGCGTGACCTTAAAAGAACGTAGAGTGACCACTATAGACTTTCAAAATGAAATTGAATGATCGTTGAATGATATTAACTGACTTTAAATTTGTGTGACCTTAAAAGAACGCAAAGTGACCTCTAATGACTTTTAATAGTTGTCCAATGACCTAATCAATCTTGAATAGCCGATAGATGACCTTAATTGTCCTTGATCTTTTGATGATCTTCAATGATCGTCTTATTATCTCAAATGATTTTGAATAACCTTAAATGATCATCGAATAACTTCAAATGACCTTAATAGAATGCATGATAGCGTGACCTTGAAAAAAAGTTGGGTGACCTCTAATGAATTTTAAAAGCTGTTGAATGCCATTAGTTGATCTTAATTGTCCTTGAGCATTTGTTGCTCTTGAATGATCAAACCTCATTTTCAATTACCATGGATGACCTTAAATAATTTTGATCATTGGATGGTCTTAAATAATCTTAAATAACCGTTGGATAAATTTTAATGATCAACGAATGACCTTAAAAGATATTGAACAAACTTTCGTTTTTATAAGAAGAATTTGAAAGGTAATTTAATGACCTTGAATGAGATTAGAAAGTATTAGAGCAACTTTAGTGAAAATGTACAGTTTAACTCAAATGACTTTGATTTGGTTAATATAACTGTTGAATCGCCTTAAATATCCTTGGATAGCCTAGGCTTGTAGTGTGACATAAAAATAACATAGAATGACCTTAGGCTGTTACCTTAAATGTACTTGGATAACCTTTAATAGAATGAAAGACCATATGACTGTTGGCTAACCTTAATTGTGCTTGGTCATTTGATGGTCTTAAGTGATCGTCTAATAACCTGAATAACCTTAATAGAATGCATGATATTGTGACCTTGAAAGAACGTAGGGTAACCTCTATTGAATTTTAATAGTTGTTGAATGACCGTTAGTTGACCTTAATTGTGCTTGATCATTTGATGGTCTTTAATGAACGTCGAATAACCTCAAATTATTTTGAATGAATGACCTTGTCATTTTTAAGAATGTAGGGTTACTAATACATTTATTACATAGTTCTTGAATGACCGCTAGGTCTTACATGATCGTCGAATAACCTCAAATGACTTTAATAGAATGTATGACTTTGTGACCATGAAAGAACGTAGAGTGACCTCCAATGAATTTTAATAATTTCAAATGATTTTGAATAATTGTGAATGATCTTTTGACCTTTGAGAACGTAGGGTGAGCTCTACTGAAGTTTAATAATTATGACCTTAATTGTGTCATCTGATGGTCTTAAATGATCGTCTAATAATCTCACATGATTTGGAATAACTATAAATGACCTCGTTACAACGAATGACCATGTGACCTTGAAAGAACATAGGGTGACCTCTATTGAATTTTAACAGTTGTTGAATGATCGTTAGTTGACCTTAATTGTGCTTGATCATTTGATGGTCTTAAATGAACGTCGAATAACCTCAAATTATCTTGAATGAATGACCTTGTCATTTTTAAGAATGTAGGGTGACTAATAAATTTTAATAGTTGTTGAATGACCGTTAGAATAACCTCAAATGACATTAATAGAATGTATGACTTTGTGACCATGAAAGAACGTAGAGTGACCTCCAATGAATTTTAATAATTTCAAATGATTTTGAATAATTGTGAATGATCTTTTGACCTTTGAGAACGTAGGGTGACCTCTACTGAAGTTTAATAATTATGACCTTAATTGTGTCATCTGATGGTCTTAAATGATCGTCTAATAATCTCACATGATTTGGAATAACTATAAATGACCTTGTTACAACTAATGACCATGTGACCTTGAAAGAACATAGGGTGACCTCTATTGAATTTTAACACTTGTTGAATGACCGTTAGTTGACCTTAATTGTGCTTGATCATTTGATGGTCTTAAATGAACGTCGAATAACCTCAAATTATCTTGAATAAATGACCTTGTCATTTTTAAGAATGTAGGGTGACTAATAAATTTTAATAGTTGTTGAATGATCGTTAGGTCTTACTTGATCGTCGAATAATGACATTAATATAGGTATATGTATTATTTTTAAATTTATATTGTATAGCTTCCATTTTATCTATTTTATTGCTGTATTGGTAAATCCGTTAATAAATTTGAATTTGAATTTGAATTTGAATAGAATGCATGACGTTGTGACCTTAAAAGAACGTAGCCTCTAATGAATAGTATATAGTAATTAATAAGTATTAAATGACCGTTAGTTAACCTTATATGTGCTGGGTCATTTGATGGTGTTAAATGATCATCGAGTAACCTTAAATAATTTCGAATAACCGTGAATGACCCTAATAGAACGAATGACCTTGTGACCTTTAATAAATTTTAATAGTTTTTGAATGACCGTTAAGTGACCTAAATTTTGTTTGGTCATTTGATGGTCTTAAATGATCGTCTAATAATTTTAAATGATTGACCTTAATATAATGAATGATTAGTTTGATAATGACCAGCTGAATTGTGTCGAAACTATAGTCACTGAAATAATAAAGTGTGTGATATAAACAAAGTTTATTTTTATTTTATTTAAAGTTATAAAATATGTATCACAAAGTGAAAGCCTCTAATTATTGAATGGCCGTTAGTTGGCCTTAATTGTGTTAGGTCATCTGACGGTCTTAAATGGTCGTCTAATAACCTCACATGGTTTGGAATAACTATAAATGATCTTGTTACAATGAATGGCCATGTGACCTTGAAAGAACATAGGGTGACCTCTAATAAATTTTAATAATTGTTGAATAACTGTTAGTTGGACTTTAATTGTGCTTGGTCATTTGATGGTCGAATAATATCAAATGATTTTGAATAACCGTGAAAACCTTAAAAGAATACATGACCTTGTGACCTTAAGAGACATACGGTTTTGTCAAAAATATTTTCCCCGCCCCCACCATTTGCAAAAAAGTGGCGGTGGAGGTAAGATGAAAATAATGAATGGACATATCTTTTCTAATGCAAATAACACAATAGATTATGAAGGGTTTGTCAAATTTTGTTTCAAATTAAATTAATTATTTTTCTAATTTATAGTCAAATGAAATGGATGAATATACAGTGTGTTCCATTCAAGGTGATAAATTGAAATATATAAAATATTTCGTGCAAAAACAATGAGAGTAAGAAGGGACAATAAAATCTATCAAACAATTATCCCCCACCCCATTTACCAGGCAGCAGGGGAGGAGGGATAAGATGAAAATTTTAAATGGAAACTATTATTTTCCATCTATTTAAAATACAAGAAAGTGTTTAAATTAAAAAAAAAATCTAGACTAAACATTGTTTTTATCTTATATACTTTTTAAGAACACAGCGCCATCTCATAAAATTACTTATTGTATAAGTAAGTATTTAAATTTTAAAGAAATCCAGACGAAATGTCATTTTTATCTTGCCAAAACAGTTTTTTATGAAAACAACGTCATTTAATTAAACATCAAACACTTAGCATGCTGAAAAAATTGATGATCAAAACCCATCTTTATCACCTCAAAATCGAACACAGCGCCATCTACTAACAACAAATGAAAGTCTTTAAATAGAAAAAACATAATTCAAGATGAATTTTTAAATTCTTAGTTTCGATTTCATAAGAAAAGTTTAACTTGATGTGAAAATAACGTTTTAAAAATAGACAAATTTTTTTTTTAATTAGGACGAAAACTATTAATAATTGAAAGCAGGTTTCGAATAATTAAAAAGAATTGATGCTCAAACACACCTTTTACCTTATGAAAATTAAACTGATAAGAATACAAAGAATCTGAACAACAAAATAGTACCAATTTCCATGTTTACCATATAAAACAAAATTTGTTGAAAACACCGCCATCTTTATAGAACAAAGATTCTTGGATACTATAATTTAGAGTTTACTTTCTTCACTTTCACTTGTATTACTTATCCATCTCTGCAGATAATTTAAGAAATAAACCAACAGGAAAAAAATCCTAATATTTTTAATCCCAGGTTAAAAAACCTGGCGACAATAAAGGGGAATTAATGCTTTTAACTGTGTCTACTAGAATATTTGAAAGTTTTAAATAGGAAGAACGTAATTTTTTGATGAATAAAATATTCTGGGCGAAATTTTTATAATTATTTTACTTTACTCACTTGCATTTTATTCATGAGGAACCAGGAAATCCCAAAACAGGATTTTCCCTGTTTTCTTTGAGAGATAAACATCTTTAATGGAAAATAGTGTTACATCTGATAATGATTTTTCCGTTGGTTATCGACCAGTGGTCTTTCAGCCCTTTTTCTTTGATTTTTTAACAAAATACTGTAAACTTTTGACGAAATTTTCAAGCAACAATTGTCTTCAAATCTATTGATTACTATAATCAAAACCTTCAATAGATCGTCACTACTATCAATAAAAATACAACTCTGTACTTCTTAATAAAATGTATTAAAGTCCTTTACGTAGTAATTATTCTGTATTTATTTATATATTTCTATAGTAAACACAGAGGAGATTCAATACTAAAGCAGTGTAGTTTTTCGGGATTGACCCTAACTGTTGTTCTCGGTGCGTTGGTACGAGCTCGAAAGTTGAAGGACCCCATACGACACACGGCCATCATCTGGCGTGGTCGTCGTCAGGTGCGAATCTCGATTTCCATCTAACGTTTGACAATTGTACGCAGCACCGCGTGCGTATCATTAATCCGGACAATTGTTCCGGCCAACGGTTCTTTCCTTCTGCCCATTCGTCCGTTCTCACGCCGTTAAGTAATATCGCTCCTTCCTTTAATGGCCTTAAGTGTATCATGCGAAGTAACACACCAGCGCGCACTTCTTGCAATCGTCGACCGAACGTGTATTTGCGACTGGTAGAAATATTATTTTAATTGTTTAGAAATTGCATAGTATAATAGTGTAAGAATTCTGTTCAGATATAATTACATTGGTTTCTAATGGATTTTAGGTCATCATTTTCTAGATAACGCTGCAAGCTGTGCGATTAGTTAATCTCTAAGATCTATACCTATATCTTTAAACCTATCAAATGATTGCTGGCAGAGGATCCAGCAGAGATCGTTAAATGGTGAAGAAATAATACGTTAATCCGTATAATTCTAAGCAACTTGGTTAAGCCACTGTCCTTTAGAAGGTCAGTTAATTGGTCCACAAAATGTATTTAATTCTAATAATAAATTATCTTGGAAAAAGTAGTGGAGAAAAAATAAAAAGGCGGCAAAATTTGATGGCGGAAAAAAGAGATGGCGGGAAAAACAGATGGCGCGAAAAAGTAATGGAGGCAAAATGAAATGGTGGGAAAAAGCGATGGAGGGAAAATGAAATAGAAAAAGAAAGGGCGGAAAAAAGAGATGACGGGAAAAACATGGCGGGAAAAAAATTTGGAGGAAAAATAAAATGGCGGGAAGAAGTGAGGTTAGAAAAAATAGATGGCGGAAAAAGGTAGTGGAGGGAAAATACAATGGAGGGAAAAACATATGGCGGGAAAAAGAGATAGCGGTGATTTTAATAAACGCGTTTTAGTAATTGATTACAGTTAGTCCTTGACAAATACCAGTTGTCAGTTAATATTTGACAATACATAAAAGGTAATTGATAACAGTTTATTGTTGAAAGATGAATGTTGATAACTGATTACAGTCAATTATTAACAGATAATACAAAGTTAATAACTAACTAATTATAGTTTGAATGTTGACGAATGACAGTCACACTTAAATACTCACAATAGATAATTAATAATGACAGTTGATTGTTAAAACTTGACAGGAGACAGTTGATAATTGATTATCAATAATTTACTACAATTATTTAGTCATTGTTTACGGTTGATTGGTTTCAGATGACAGTTTTGACAATTGGAAATTAATTGACAGTGTAACATTGACAGATAATTATTACCAATAATCTTTGACAAATTAACGATTAAAAAAGACAATAGATAATTGGTAAATTATTTTTGGTTATCATTGGGTAGATGACAGTTGACAGATAACATTTGTCAGATAGTAGGTGACAGTTCAAATTGACAATCGATAATTAATAATTGATAATAATTAATCATTGATAAGTGACACTTCATAGTGTAAAATTGACAATTTATAATTGATTACAGAAACGTTAATAATTAAACTTCGTCAATCGATAATTAGTAATTAATTTAAGTCTATCATTGACAGGTGGCAGTTGACAAATGACAGTTGACAGATGATTTATGATTGATTACATTTAAACTTTGACAATAGATAACTAGTAATTAATTTCAGTATACCGTTGACAGATGGCAGTTGACAGATGGCAATTGACATATGACAATTGATTGATTACAGTTGACAGATGATATCTGACAGATGACCGTTGACAGATGACAGTTAAAAGATCACAGTTGACACATGGTAGTTGATCGATGACAGTTGACAGATAAAAATTGATAAATCAAAATTATCAAAAGTATACCACATTATAAGCATATGAAAATTTGTCAGATGACAGTTGACAGATGACGGTAGACATTTCAAATTGACAATAATTGATAATTAATAGTTGATTATAATTAATGATAAATGACAGTGTGTAGTTTAAAATTGACAACGAATGATTAATAATTGATTACAGTTAATCATTAACAGATGACAATTAACTGTTAAAATTGGGGCTGGGGATAATTGATAATGAATTGGCGTTAATTATTTACGCAGTTTATAATAAAACATTGACAATGGATAATTCATGAATTATTTCTAAATAATCTTTGACAAATTTTCGGGTTAGAAAGGCAATAAATAATTGGTAGACGATTTTGGCTATCGTCGACAGACGACAGTTGGCAGATGACAGCTGACAGATGACAGTTAAAAATTGACAGATGAAAGATGACATTTATTAGATAATAGTTGACATGAAAACTGAATTTCGGTTTTAAAAGACAATCGATAATTAGTACATGATGTTTGACTTGGTGACAGTTGCTAGATAATTAACAGATGACAGTTGAAAATTAACAGATAAAAATTACAGATAAATGATGAACGTTGAAAGATGTCAGTTGACAGTGCATAGTTTTAAATTGACAATAGTTAATTAATAATTGATTACAGTTGATCGTTTGTAGATAACAATTAATGGAAATAATTCGCCAATAATTGATTATATTTAATCGTCGACAGATGACAGTTGATAGTTTAATATTGACAATGGATATTTAGCAATTGATTACAGTTAATGCTTGATAGATAATAGATAATTAGTTATTTATTTCGGTCAATTATTGACAGATGGCAGATGAGAGATGAAAATTGACAGATGCAAATTGAAATATGACAGTTGATCTGATAACAGGTGACACTTGACAGTTCAAATTAACAATTAATAATTGCTTCTAACGAATCTAATTAATTTCTATCTATCACTGGCAGATGTCAGCTGACTGAGGACAGTTAACAGACGACAGTTGACAGACATTTGCGGTTCAAATGGACAATCGATAATTAATAATTGATTACAGTTGATCGTTTCTAGTTAACAGTTGATAGTAAAAGTTTGTCAAAAATTGATTACTGTGAATCGTTGATAGATGGCAGTTGATAGTTAAAAATTGACAATTGATATTTATCAATTGATAATAGTTAATGTTTGATAAATAAGTGTTGCCAGTAAACCCTTAACAATAGATAATTGGAAATTAATTTTATTTTATGCTTGACAGTTAACAGTAAAATTTTGACAATGGATAGTTGAAAATTCATTTAATTTAATCATTAATAGTTAAAATCCGACAGTTGACAATTGATTATTAATAATTTATTACAGTTGTTTAATAATTGTGTTCAGTTGTTCGTTTACAGATGACAATTAACTGATGAAATTGGCTAATTGAAATTATAGTTAAACATTTACAGACGACAGTTTATAGTAAAAAATTGACAATCGATAATTCATGAATCACTTCTAATAATATTTGACAGATTAACGGTTTAAAAAAAACAATACATAAATGGTACATGATTTTTGGCTGTCGTTGTCAGACGACAGTTGACATATGATATTGATAGATGAGAGTTGACAGATGACAGCAGTTAACAGATAACAGTTAACAAATGACAGTTGACAGATGAAATATGACAGATGACAATCGAATTATGCCAGTTGACTGATGACAGATGACAATTGACAGCTCAAATTGACAATCGATAATTAATAATTGATTAGAATTAATCATTGGCAAGTGACAGTTCATAGTGTAAAACTGAAAATAGATGATTAATACTTGATTACCTAAAAGTTAACTATTAAATTTGAATAATTAATGGTTGGTAATTAATTTCAGTCTATCGTTGACAGATGACACTTGTCAGATGGCAATTGACAGATGACAGTTGGTAGATGACAGTTGACAGATGCCAGTTGACTGATGACAGTTTGACAGTTCAAATTGATAATCAGTTGATCGTTTGTAGATAACAGTTGATAGTAAAAATTTGTCAATAATTGATTACAGTTAATCGTCGACAGATGGCAGTTAATAGTTGAAAATTGATAATGGATATTCAGCAATTGATTACAGTTAATGCTTGATAGATAAGAGTTACTAGTTAAACTTAAAATTTAAATTAATTTTAGGTTATCATTGACAGATGACAGTTGACAGTAAACTTTTGACAATGGATAGTTGGCAATTCGTTTCAATTAATCATTAATAGATAACTGTTGACAATTGATTGGATTTATTACAGTTATTTAATAATTATGTTCAGTTCAGTTGATCGTTTACATTTTCACGTACTCAAAAAACCAAATTAATGATCGTTTACAAATGATATTTGATGTTGATATTTAAAAACTGGCGAATTATCATTATTAATTGATTACAGATGGCAGTTGACAGTTGACAGATGAAAATTGACAGATGACATCTGACATATCAAATTGACAATAATTGACAATTAATAATTGATTATAATTAATGACAAGTGATAGTGTAAAATTGACTTTGACAATAGATAATTAGTAATTAATCTCTCATTAACAGATGGCAGTTGAGAGATGATAGCTGATATATGACAATTGATTGATGACAGTTAATAGATGACAGATGATAATTTACAGATGGCAGTTGACATTTGACAGTTGAAAGATGACAGACGACAGTTGACAGATGACATTTAACATTTCAAATTGACAATAATTGATAATTAATAATTGATTGTAATTAATGACAAGTGATAGTTCATAGTTTAAAATTGACAAAGAATGATTAATAATTGATTACAGTTGATCGTTTGTAGATAAAGTTGATAGTAAACATTTGTCAATAATTGATTACAGTTATTCATTAACAGATGACCAATTGACTGTTAAAATCAGCGAGGGATAATTGATAATGAATTGCAGTTAATCATCTACACATGGCAGTTTATAGTAAAAAAAATTGACAATAGATAATTCATGAATTATTTCTAATAATCTTTTACAGATTTTCGGTTTTAAAAGACAATAAATAATTGCTAGATGATTTTGGCTATCGTTGACAGACGATAGTTGACAGATGACAGCTGACAGATGACAGTTAAAAATTGTCAGATGAAAGATTACAGACAGTTATTAAATAACAGTTGACAGATGAAAATTGATTTTTGGATTTAAAAGACAATAGATAATTGGTACATGATGTTTGACTTTCCTTGACAGCTGACAGTTGACAGATTAATTATAGTTTATGATTAATTGATAAGAGTTACCAGTTAAATTTCAACAATAGATAATTGGAATTTAATTTTAGGTTATCATTGACAGATGAATGTTGACAGTAAAAATTTGACAATATATAGTTGGTAATTCATTTCAATTAATCATTAATAGATAACAGTTGACAGTTGACAATTGATTATTAATAATTTATTAAAGTTATTTACCAGGTGTGTTTAGTTGTTCGTTTACAAAAGACAGTTGACGTTGACAATTAATATCTGACGAATTATCATTATTAATTGATTACAGATAATCGTTAACAGAAGTCAATTGACTGATAAAATTGGCTAGTTATAATTATAGTTAAACATTTACAGATGGCAGTTTATACAAAAAAAATTGACAATGGATAATTCATGAACTGCATCTAATACTATTTGACAGATTAACGGTTTAAAAAGATAATAGAGAAATGGTACATGTTTTAGTTATCATTTACCAATGACAGTTGACAGATGATAGTCAACAGATGACATTTGACAGTTGATTACATAAGAGATAACAGTTAAACTTTGACAATAGATAATTAGCAATTGATTTAATTTCAGTCTATAGTTGATAGATAGCACAGTTGATAGATGACAGTTAAAGATGACATTTGACAGTTCAAATTAATACTCAGAATGATACTTAATAATTGATTATAATTAATCATTGAAAAGTGACAGTTCTTAGTTTAAAATTGACAATAGATAATTTATGACAGTTAAACTTTGACAATAGATAATTAGTAATTAATTTCAGTCTATCGTTGACAGGTGATAGTTGACAGATGACAGCTGATAGATGACAATTGACTGATGACAGTTGACAGATGAAAGTTGACTGATGACAATTGACAGATGATAATTTACAGATGAAATTTGACAGTTAACATATGTCAGTTGATAGATGGCACTTGACAAATGCCAGTTGATACATGAAAATTGACAGTTGACAGTTGATAGATAACAGTTGACAGATGACATTTGACATTTCAAATTGACAATAATTGATAATTAATAATTGATTATAATTAATGACAAGTGACAGTGCATAGTTTAAAATTGACAACGGATGATTAATAATTGATTACAGTTGATCGTTTGTTCATTTGTCAATAATTGATTACATTTAATAATTTACACATGACAGTTGCAGTTTATAGTGAAAAAATTGACAATGGATAATTCATGAATTATTTCTAATAATCTTTGACAGATTTTTGGGTTAAAAAGAATAAATAATTGGTAGATGATTTCGGCTATCGTTGACAGACGATAATTGAAAGATGGCTGACAGATAACAGTTGAAATTTGACAGATGAAAGATGACAGTTTATTAGATAACAGTAGACAGATGAAAATTGATTTTCGGTTTTAAAAGACAGTAGATAATCGATACATGATTTTTTGCTATCTTTGACAAATGACAAGTTGACATATGACAGCTGCTTGATGACAGTTGACAGATGATAATTGACAAATATTAAAAAACTAACAGAAAAACTTTGACAGATAATAGATAAAAGTCGACAGATGACTGTTAAGGGACAGTTGATAGTTTAAAATTGACAATAGTTAATTAATACTTGATTACAGCTGATCGTTTGTAGATAACACTTGATCGTAAAAATTTGTCAATAATTAAATACATTTAATCGTCGACAGATGGCAGTTGATAGTTGTTAGATAAGAGTTACCAATGAAACTGGTTAATTGGAAATTAATTTTAGGTTATCGTTGACAGATGACAGTTGACAGTTGACAGTAAAATTTTGACAATCGATATTTGGTAATTAATCAATAATAGATAAACGTTGACAGTTGATTATTAATATTTATTACAGTTGTTTAATAATTGTGTTCAGTTGATCGTTTACAGATGACAATTTACTGTTAATATTGGCTAGTTGTAAATATAGTTAAACATTTACACACGACAGTTTATAGTAAAAAAATGACAATAGATAATTCATCTAATAATATTTGACAGATTAACGGTTTAAAAAGACAATTGATAAATTGTCGTTGACAGACGACAGTAGACAGATGACAGTTGACAGATAACAGATGACAGATGACAGTTGTCCGATCACAGATCACAGATGACAGTTGACAGATGCTAGATGACAGTTGACAGTTAACAGATTACAGTTGACAAATAAAAATTGACAGATGACAGTTGGCAGATGAAAATTGACGGGTGACAGTCGACAGGTTACATTTGACAGTTCAAATTGACAACAGTTGATAATTAATACTTGATTTTAATCAATCATTAACAAGTAGCAATGTATAGTTTAAAATTGACAATGGCTGATTAATAATTGATTACAATTAATAGTTGACAGATGGCAGTTAATCATTCAAAATTGACGATGAATATTTTGCAATTGTTTACGGTTAAAGTTAACAGTTAAACTTCGACAATATATATTATTACTAACAGATGGCAGTTTATAGTAAAATTTTGACAGTAGAAAATTGCTAATTCATTTAAAATTATCACTAATAGATGACAATTGTCAGTTGTAATTGTTTTCAGTTGGTAGTTTACATATGACAGTTGACAATTAAAAGTTGACGAATTATCGTTATTAATTGATTATAGTTAATCGTGATAACACTTGACAGATGATAGTTGACAGATGATAGATGACAGTTGACAGATGACATTTGACAATCTAAATAGGCAACGACTGATAACTAATAATTGATTATAAATAATCATTGTCAAGTGACATTGGATAATTTATTAATTTCCAATAATCTTTGACATATCAGTTTAAAAAGAAAAAAGATAATCGGTACATGATAGTGGACAGATGACAGTTGACAGGTAACAGACGACAGGTGGCAGATGATAGTCAACAGATAGCAGTTAATAGATGATATTTTCATGAAAGTTCAAATTGACAATTGATAATTAATAATTGATTATAATTAATCATGGACATGTGAGAATAGTTAATTGGTACATGATTTTTGGCGTTGACAGACGGCAGTTAACAGATGATAGTTGACAGAAGATAGTTAATAGATGACTTCTGACAGATGACAGTTGACAGATGATAGTCAATAGATGAAAGTTAACAGATGAGATTTAACATTTTAAATTAATAATCGATAATTAATAACCACTTGATCGTTTGTAGATAACAATTGATAGTAACATTTTTTTAATAGTTGATTACAGTTAACCGTTGGCAGATGAAAGTTGACAGTTTAAAATTGAAAATCGATTATTTATTACAATTAATAATTGACAAGTTGATTGCTTATAGATGACAGTTGGCAGTTGTAAATTGACAATTAATAATTGGTTATTTATTACATTTGACAGACGATTTTAACAGTTGACTGTTAAAATTGGAAATGGATAATAGATAAATATAAATATTGATGTCAGTCAAATCACAATTGATAATTGATAATTGATTATAGTTCATCGTTGACAGATGGCAGTTGAAAATTAGGAAAGAAACAATTTTATCTATAAAATTTATAAATACTTACGTGAAGTTTGCTAAATATATAATTTCTTATAGGAAGATTTATAATTTATTTTATCAACTAAACATTCTTTATGGTGCAGTTTATATTCCAGAAATCCTCGTTTATGGTAAGAGAAATTAAGGGTGGGATAGAGGCCACCCACCCTACATATACATTTAAACTTTAGCCAGAATACTGTTTTTGATAATTCGAACATTTTCAATAGAAAAACTGCTAAAGTTTTCAGAAAATCAAGAGCCTAAGAGTAATTGTAGTTAAATGTATATGTAGGGTGAGTGGGTGGCCTCTATCCCACCCTCTAATCAGTAAAACATACGCGAGGGTTTTACTTAATAAATACTAAATTATAAAAATATTTAAGTATTATTTAAAATGTCTGCAAATTTTTAACATGATGATTATTAAGCAGCATTGTGCAAATTTTTAAAAACAAAAATATTTTTCAAATTGAAATAAATAAACGTAACTATTTTTTCTGTATTCAATTTTTTTTTAACCGAACGCACTCTGTTATATGTATATTTCTAAAATTATTATTACTTTTTTTTCATGATGAAAATTTGTGGCCTATTTTAACACGTTTTATTCGTTATTTTTTTTATGGAAATGCGTAAAACAACGAAATGGAAAATTTGCTTATTATCATGATACGCAATAATTTCGTTTGAATTAAATATTGTTAAAAAAACCGGTGCACATATACCTACATAGTTCCGTGGAAATTGTGGTTTGTATAATTTATATGGCACAGGTCACAAATTGAATATATCGATCTGCCTCTCTTTGCCACCGTCGACGAAATATTGATTTTCCCTTACAAGACACACACAGACACATACACGAGCGCTGGTGGAAACCTTTGATGACGATGATGATGATGATAATAATAATAATAGCAATAATAGTTTTAATTGGAGGAATAATAAATCTAATGCAGCGCGCAAAAAGGGAGACAGGGAGAATGGGAGAAACTTAATTACGTTAAATATAACCTGTTGATATACAATAAATACCCTTTTATTTCATTTTTATATAGAGCCGGAATAAATTTATGCAAAGGGTGGTATTTATATGCGCATGATTTACATTTATTTCGCTTCCACGTGGTGAGTATGGATGTATATCTCTGTGTATGTATGTATGTGTGTGTATGTGCGTATGTGTATGTGTGTGTGTTTGTGTGTGTGTGTGAGTGCTTCCACAGGAATAAGCAATAAAAAATATGGAATTGTGTGCTTTTAGGTTATTGGACTAAAATTGATAATCGAATCGTGTGAAAATGTATGGATTTACTGATTAATTTAATCAATTAGTGAATTATTCGAGTTTTACCACACCTACACTGTTACTGTAAAAAGTAATATGGGTTTTTGTAAATCTGATTTCATTTATTCATCAAAGAATAAACATATTTTCACAAAATTCAAATGATTTTCATTAAAAAATTGCTATATTTTGATGAAATCTTTCAAAAAACTTTTTTCGTAGTAATAATCGAATCATTCCTAAAATATTCCTGAAAAAAATAATCCCCTTGAAGTTTTTGACCTAATAATTCTCATAAAATTGTGGGTGCAAGAAGAAACCAGTATTTTAGAGTAATGCTTTAAGAAAATCCTCGAGAAGAACAAGAGATCGAAAGTTTAGAATTTCGAGATTTCAAGTTTTTAACCTGTAAAAGTCAGAAATTCTAAGTTTTTATAATTTAATAATTTCTGAACGAGTACATTAATAAAATATCTTTCAGTTTTCGAAGTTCAAGATGTAAAACTTCAAAGACTTTGCGTTCTTGACAGAGAAAGCTTCGTCTTTAATTATTTTGAAATTTGCATAATTTCTAAATCAATGTTCTGTACTTTAAAACAGCCCGTGAAAGTTAGAAATTCTAAGTTTTAAAATTTGGTGAATTTTTTGTAGTTTTTGACACAAACAACCTTTAGAAAGTCTTAGAAATAAAGAAAAATGTTTAAAACTTTTGACAGGTTAAATACACCTTCCTTGTTTTGTATAACTGATTTTTGTTAAAGTTTGTTTAATTTGTGATTAAGTATATAACTTTTGAGGCATTCCTTGTACTTTTTTAGTTCTTGTACTTCAATTTGAGTGATTTGAACAAGTTATTTTTGATATCCTTTTGTATAAAATAACTGGAGTACAAGAAAACATTTTCTGTACAAATTATCTTAGAAAACAGTTTTTGATTCAAAAATCCTTCAGGAAGTCTCCAGAATAACGAAACCAATGTCAATATTTTTAATCAAAATTTTATGGAATATCTTAGAAAGCCTTTCGATTGAGTAATACAGTTATTCGTTTAAATTAAAAAAAAACTTTCTTTAAAAGTTAATTTCACAAATCTTTGTATAGTTTTTGACTTCAGAGTGTTACAACAAGTTATTTCAGAAAAAGTCTTCCTTGAGTAAACTTTAAAGTTTTACACAAAACAACGATATTTCTTTATCTTTCTTCTGCAACTTGTTATTAAAAGTCTTTGAAATTATGTAAGAAAAAATATTATTTGCTAAACCAATATTTCAGATAATTTCTTGAGATGTTTTTTTTCATCTTCAGATTTAGCTTTCATATTTTTTGTAGTCTTTTTCTTACAAAAAATAGAAACACTTTGAAATTAGGAAAAAACTTTCTTTTGAAGCTCTTAGTTAACTTAGAAAGTGTGCAACTTTTCAATTCATCTTAATTCTCGTTTAAGAAGATTATGAGGAAATCTAGAACATAAATTATTCTTGATTTGTTTTTGCAATTTCTTCATTTCTTCAAAACAACTTTTCCTATTTTGTGTAGTTATTAAAAAAAATAGAAAGTCTTTGAAATAAAGAAAACAAAAATTTCTTTTTAATCTGCAACGTTTTGATGAAGTCTGTGGAATAAAATAGTTCTGAGAAAATAATCTTCACAAACATTTTTTTTGACCAAACAATATTTACAAAATTATTTGAATAAAGAAAAAAAAATAGAGCAAGGAAAAAAAAGTATGAGAAACTGAAGATCAAAACTTTAAAATTTTAAGTTTTCAAGTTCCTAACCCGTGAAAGTAATAAATTCGAAGTTTTATAAGTTAATAATTTCTAGACGCGTACTTTTTTAATTTTAGGTTTTTAAACCTTCTTTTTTAAGTATTTTGAATATTTTAAATGCTTTCTTTAATTTTTAATTTAGAATTGTTTTTCTACAATTTTTAGTTTTCGAATGTTGTGATGTGAATTTTTTTAAAGCAGAGTTTTTTAATGATTAATATTGCTTTCGTAAAAAAATTTTAATTTTTTTAAATGTTTTAAGTTTTACAGATTTTCTTTGAATAATTCAATGAAAGCTTGCAAATATTATTTTTCTTTTAAAAACTTTAAATGTAAAAATATTTTGAATACTTCAAAAGCTTTCTTTAATTTTTATCTTATTATCTTTTTAGTTACAAGAATAATCAATTGTTCATAACTTGATTTTTTAATGTTTTATATTGTTTTCACATTTTTTTTCTTCATTTACAATTGTTTTGCGTCTTTCAAATATTTATCTTAATTTTCAAATCTTTTTGACGATTTTTTTGTTTTTTGCAAAATAAATTGTCCTTATTTTTATGTTTTTCGTAATATGTAAATGCAGTTTACTTATTTCGCTGTTTGCAAACATATATATTTTTTGATAAAGTTGTTTTTCCTAAAAAAAAAATTTAAGAGTTTCTGTAATCTGTAATATTCCAATGAAATTTTACAAAAACACGTTTTTTGCATCTTTGTAATGTTTTTTTTCTTACAATTTCAAAAATTTATTTTAATTTTTTAATGTTTCTGGCGATATTTTTGCAAATATATTGTTTAGATGTTTAAACTATGTTGGCAAAGTTCCATTCATTAATCGGTCTATCATTTCTTTTTCAAATGTTTTTGACTTAGTTTAATAATGATTACTGTGTAATTTGAAACTAGTCACGAAGTGTTGTATAAAAATAAAAAGTAGTATAAAAAAGTTAAACCTTTTTCTGTTATTCATGAATGATTATTTTATAAAGTGTGATATCAACAAAGTAAACGTTTTTGTTTAATTTTCGAAGATATATCACGAAGTTAATGACACAACCATTAAATATATCGGGTGTTTCTAAATGAATGTCGGGGTTGTAGGGCGTCAAGATAAGAAATAAAAGTTACAGTTGCTTCTACAAAACAAAATCATAAATTATGGCAGTTGACAGTTAACAAATGACAGATTACAGATTTTATAATAAAAAATCAAGTTCATAGATGACATTTAAAAAAAATACACTATGACCGATGACTGGCTATTTATATTTGACAGATAAATTATGATGGCCAGCATATAACAATTTAAACAATGATCTTCGACTAATGATTAGTAGTTAACAATTCACAGATAATTTAAGAGAGTTAATAATTGACAAATGACAACTGACATATTCTAGATATCATATTTCGGGGGTAACAAAAAATATTCCGTTTAGGAGACTGTTGTAGCAATAGTACCATCTCGTGAGGATTATCTGAGCCATATGTGCGCGTATTATGATTATTCACATGTCTGCTTTCTGTTCACTAATCGCCACTTTTGCTACTAGCGTCCTATAACGTATGCGCGTACCAACAAACATAACTGTTTGCTCTTTTATTTCGTGTATTAACAATGATTTTAAGTTTTTTTAAGTTTTACGTAATACGTACTAAAAAGCGTTAAAACCCCGATATTCATTTAGAAACACCTGATATTGCATTTGTTTCACCAAGTTATAAATGAGAAATAAATACAACATATATCCGGCATTTCGCTTGGTTTGCTTTTATTTAACTTTCAAGTGTTTCGATAGTTTCAAAATTTTATTTAAAAAACATCAATTGTTTCTTATTTTTGACTATTTTTAATGATTATAATTGTTTTTCATAAAATGTAAACTCTTAATTAATGTCTTTTATGTCTTTCTGTTTTCAATGGTTTTTGACAATTGTTTTAGATATTTTATACTTTTAACACAATTCAATTGTTTTTAATTTTGAAAATGTATATTTGGTTTTCTTCATTTTCAAGTATTCTTTATTAGTCTGTTGGGCAATAAATTATTATTTTTATTTTTTCATTGTTAAACGTTTGCAGTAATTTACAACTATTTTTTGACAAAAAAAGTTTTTAAAAAAGAATTTAAGAAACTCATCTCTTTTTCTTTTTTTTTGTAATTTGCAAATATTTATTTTAATTTTTAAAAAATACATTATTTTTTTTATTATGATAAATTATTCATTTATTTTGACGAAACTTTAATATATTTTACTTGGCTTTAATTAATTTTAAAATATTTTTTACAGTTTTACGTTTAATGTCTTTTTTTTCAATTCACAAAATTTACTTTTCAAATTTTTTGCAGATGTTGTGCAAAATATCTTTGATTTAAATTATTCTTTTCCCATTAATTTCCCCATAATTTAATAGTTTTTCTTTCAATGTTAAAATACTAAAAACTATTTACCATTTAATTTGTGAAAACTAGAATAAGAACAAACAACATAAATGTTAATAGTGCTTTAAATAACCCAAAATCAGGGTTCTGGTATTAAATTAATAAAAATATGTAGGGTTGATGGGCGGCCACTATCCTAACCTCCAATTATTTACACATAAACCAAAGGTTATTTAAAAATTTCGAGTATCTACTTAAGATTTTCGTTATTAATTTTGATTCTATGCAAATATTTTAAAATTAATCCTATGTTAAGGTTTAGGAAATTGGAGGGTGGGATAGTGGACACCCACCCACCCTACATACATTTTTAAAACTTAAGTTAGAAACAGTTTTCTTTAATTTGTGAAAACAAAAGTAAGAACAGAAATGTGAATTGTTAATTGTTCTTCTACTTCGTAATACATGTTTAAATAATTAATAAAACACTTTAACTTTGTTTGCATAACACTATGTTTTTTATTATGTTGAAAGTGTTTTATTATTATTAATTAGAAATGTGAATATTGATTTAAATAAACTAAAATCAGGGTTCTGGTAATAAGTTAATAGACATATTTAGGGTGGTATAAACTAAAAATTATATTATTGTTTCTAAAATAAACTTAAAAATTTCATTAATAATTTTGATTGTATTTAATTAAAATTAAACAAATCCTTTAAGAATATTAAAAAAAACATAGGAGGGTACAAAAGACGACACCCATCCGCCCTACATATATTTTAAAAATTTAACTTACATTTAGTGTAAACACACCCACCCACCCTACATACATTTTTAAATTTTAAGTTAGAAACTGTTTTTTTTTAATTTGTGAAAACAAAAATAAGAAGAGATATGTAAATTGCTTTAAATAACTTAAAATCAGGGTTCTGGTATTAAATTAATAGAAATGTGTAGGGTGGGTGGGTGGCCACTATCCACCCTCCAATTATTTGAATACATACCGAAGATTATTTTATCGTTCCTGAAATATACTTAAAATTTTCATTAATAATGTTGATTGTATTCAATTAAATTCAAACAAATCCTCTACGAATAGTAAAAAAAATGGAGGGTGAAATAGAGGCCACCCGCCCACCCTACATATATTTTTAAATTACATACAGGGTTTTTATCTTAAATAAACAAAATTACGAACGGACATGAGAGTATAATTTTAAATAACGTAAAAACAGGGTTTTGGTTTTAAATTAACAAAAATATGTAGGGTGGGTGGGTGATCACTATCCACCTTTCAATTATTTAAACATAAACCAAAGATTATTTAAAAATTTCTAGAATCTATTTAATATTTTCGTTGTTAATTTTGATTCTATGCAAATAATTTAAAATTAATCCTATGTTAGGGTTTAGGAAATTGGAGGGTGGGATAGTGGCCATTTACCCACCTTACATATATTTTTTAAGCTTAAGTTGAGAGCAGTTTTTTTTAAACGAATTTAAGAAAGCGTTGGTTTTTCTTACGTCTTTTTTTACGATTATATTTTAAAATCAAAATCAATTTTTTTAGTTAGTAAATATTTTTGGCAAAATTTATACATATTTTAAATTTTTTTAAGTTCAGTTAAATTTTGAAATATTAAATATTTATATTAAAAAATTTAAAAAAATTTATATCAATTGTATTTCAAGTTTATATATATTTTATTTGGCCTTTATTGATTTTTAAATGGTTTTGGCACCTTGTAAGAAGAGTTAAATTGTTTTTTTTCAATTTTTTTGTGTATGTTCGCATTTTTTACTTTACTTTTATCTTTTTCATGGCTACCCATTTTTTTATTTATAATAAAACTTAAAATGGCTATAACGCACTTATTTTTTAGAAATAACTATGTCATATGTGATATTGGATTAAAGAGAAAAAAAATATTTTTTGAATGTGGCCATAGCCAACTATGGTTTCCATTTGAAAAAATGTAAGTTTATGTCATACCTCGGAAAATAATGGCGATAAAAATTTTCTGATTATTTTTTATTAATCAGCATGAAATTATCTAAAACTTTGTCTTTTGCAGTTTATTTCTATCTGTAATAATAACCGAGATATATTGATTTTGAAAAAATTGACACCATTTACTTGTTTCAAAATATCTAGTTACCCTTGACTTTTTTGAAAACTTTGAAATTGTAAGTTGATTCGTCCCGTAAATCTATACTTCTTTCCCCATTTAACCGTTTCTCTATCTCTTATAGTTTCCGAGATATCCGTAAAAAAACATCGAAAAAATCTCACCCTGTATATTTAATTAATTGCTCATTTAACCCGTGGTGATACATTTTTGAAATATCTTGATTAGAAATTGTTCTCCAAGTGTTTTTAATTTCTAATCAAGATAGCTATACACAGTTTTCTTATAGAAATTTGTTCTTGAGTTACGTGAAGATTTATTTTATACACTAAACACTCTCCTTTTTCGTTAGTTAGTGTTTGTTTTCCAAGTGTACAGTTTTCTTGTTTATTTTATTATTTGAAAGTTACCAGTGCCGATCACGCATTATTATATTATATTATTAATTTAAGTAGCGTAAGTACTAATAAAATTTCATTTTGTAACTTTTTTTTATGACAAATGATTATTATTATTATTACAAGTTGGCGTAGTAAAATTAAAATAAATTACAGATTTTTTTTTTTCAATTCACATGAACTCAAATAATCGCAGTCGAGGAACTCACAAATAATCGAACCATATTTACTACTCCAATGTCAATCACGCTTAGGGGCGTGTAATTAAAAAATTAAATCTTTCTGTATGAGTAATAATTTACAAAAATATAAGTCCGTATGTAAATTCAGAAAAATCAATCAATTGTTTAAACTTAAATAACTACTAAAAGTCTTAAAGTGGTAAAATTACAGTTATGTTTAATTCATGCCAATTTAATTCCAATTATCTTGTTTAATTCACGAAAGATCGTCCTATATTTATTTCTTTTAATTCTCTGCAGTGTAAAAATAAAAAATAAAATCACCTGCTTATATAAATGATATTTAATTTATTTACAAATCAAATAACACTTTATGATACATGTTGGAATAATTTTAAAATAAAACGTATACATAATCACAGCAATATTTTATTTATGTAAAAGTTACCATTGCCGATCACGCTTTAGGCATGATGTTTTACACTTAATCCCAACTTTGTGTTTTTTTTAGGTTTTAATTTTAATAACACGCCTTAATAATAATTTATTCGCGACTTTATAGTTTTTTAAACAATGAAAATTCTATCTTACAATAATCAAGAAAAATATTTCTTACTTCAAAAAAAAATGTAATTCCATTTGATTTATTTAAATTTATTTTACACAAAGGTTTGTTTCTTCTTTTTATCAGACTTGAGTGGCTTAGGGTGTTAAATGTAAATATAAAATACTTAGAGGAATTTAATTGTTCTACACTACAAACATCTATTAAATAAACGTGAAAATTAAAAAAAAAGATTTTCTGGATCAGTATTAATAATAATAAAAGTAATTTAAATAAAGTGTAAAATCGTGTCTCCTTCTTTATTATATTCAAGATACCACATAAAGTAAACGCCTCCACACTTAAACATTCTAAAAAATAAATATTTGAAATTATTTTTAATATAAGTTTTAAAGTATTAAGAGGAGCTTATATTAATTTTTATTTTCTTAAACATCATGAAAAAGATGAAACTAAAAGTTAAAATTCTATATTAGCTTCAGATATATATATTTTTTGTGTTTTTGATGATAAACTTTTTAAATTTAGGTTAAAAAAATAATTTTTTAAATCTACACATATTTCAAGGATTAAATACGATTTTTTTGCTTGCCTTTATTTACAAAAAATCCCCGCGTTGAGAATGATGATGTGTATGACTTACGGAGTGTTGTGTTGTAGGGACGCCGGGACGCCGTCTGCAGGATCCGATGGTCGCCGTGGCGCTGGTGTCGACGTCGGCAAACCGACTGAACCAAAACGGGCGACTGCATGGTACATATCTGATACTGATTACCGATCCTGCAGAGGTTCGCGCATAAGCACTGGACACCTGCTGGAGCACTTGGAGCACTTTTTGGAGGACTCCCATGCAACTGACAAAGGGAGGCAAAGAGGAGGAGGAGAAGGGATCGTGCGCCGCCGACACGACGGTCCCTTTTCTCTCTTCGCGCTCCTCTCCCTACCCTTCGTTATTATTATTATTTTTTTCCATATATATATGTCCCGTATTTCGTTCTCTACCACCGAGACGATGGATTACAGTATGTGTGTGTGGTGGTGTAAATCCCACCCGGCCTAACAACCACCCCCGCCCCGGTATTAAAAATAAATGCAATTATTAAATACTGGCACTCGTCGTTTCCGATCGGTGAATTGCTGAACTGTGTGAATGGATGCGGGGGTGGGCGGGGCCCGCCTCCAAAGGGAAAACGTCGTAAATGGGTTTTAATGACGGCCGCATGCACCGTGGCCAGGAGCTTTTTAATGTGTCACGTAACGTTAATAAAGCTTCATTTACGCACGAACTGGTGACATCTTTCGGCCAAAACGTTGCGGAAACGGATAGGTATTGTCCAGGACACGCCCACTCACAGTGATGGCATTACACCGGGAATCTGTTAATTATTAATTGATTCCAGCATCTTGCATAATAAGTGCAAAGCTTGGCGTTTAACTATGATAACTCCTCCGGTCCACTATTAAATATTCATCAATTCTTAAATTCAATAGTGTTTTGTGTTTTAATGATTGTAGGGTGGGTTAGAGACCACCCACTCACCCTACATATACGTTTAAACACTGTTGCATATTTTTGTAAATCATCATTTACGATTTAGTTTTTATTTTCCTTGAAAATAATTCACCATTTTAAGTTTAAATGAAAGTGCATATGTAGGGTGGGTGGGTGGCCTCTATCCTACCCTCCAATCAGTAAAACATCTCCAAAGAATTGACAAAAATTTAATTACATCAACAACTTACTTACTTATTTGTCCATTATTTAAAAAAAAACACCTCCTTTTCGGCTTATTTCTTCAAATTTGCAAGTTTTGACAGTTTTGAAAGGAACCGATTTGCAATGTTTCGACCAAGTCTCATTGTTCTCTAGGTAATGTCAGACTGAATGAATGCATAGTGAATTTTAAATCAATGGAAAATTAATTTTGTTGAAAAAGGGTATAATTAAATGATTGGTGGTCTGTAATGTACGTTTTCTTTTGCCTGATGGGCGTCCTGGTTTAATGTGATCCTGCGAAAACAGAGATCGAATTTGGTAAAGTTGGCCAGCTGAGGGATATTGTTGAGATGAGGTTTTGTTAGGAAGCTTAAGGGGGTAACAAACGTAGACGAGCAACGATTAACAAATATATGTATTGTCTATAACAACGTTCTTAACAGTCAATTGACGTCACTCACATGGTTACATTGGTACCAACCACTAAATAATATATTCTCCAACACTCCCACTTAATGGAAAAAATACAAGTTTTATTTTAACATTACTTAATATATCCCCATATTTAGTCGGCAATAGTTTTGTTTTTCACTAGTGACTGCTTTTGTAAGGTTGTCAGCAATCATCTCCTGAGTTGAGACGTGTTATATTTGAATGGTTCCATCTTCAACTCGATCTCGAACATAGTGGTGGCGGACATCTGATTGCTTCTTGAGTCGTAAAAGCTAACGACATGTATTCCGCCTCAGTAGTTGATAGCGCTGGGGTTGGCTGCCTTCTTGATGCCCATGACACTGCTCCGCCCGAACATTTGAAAACATAGCCAGTACACGACCTCCTTTTGTCAATATCTGATGCCCAGTCTGCATCACAATATCCGGCCAGTTCATCATGCGTAGTGTAATGTAGTTTGTATTCGGCTGTACCTTTTAGATAACGACAAATGAGTTTAACAGCATTTACAGAAAATACAATGTCAGGTCGAGTTCCTTGAGCTATATATAATAAGCATCCCACGACTTCTTGATATGGGATTTTTCCAACTAAGTTTTTTATGCTTGCCATTTCAGCTGATAGCTTTGAATTTGAGTCACTTGCTTAGCTTATTGCATTGCAGTCAGACATTCCAAACCTTGCTAACACTTCTTTTATAAAATTTGTTTGGTCCAAAGATATTCCGTTGCCTTTGTAAGAAATATTTAATCCGACGATATTTTTTGCAACTCCTAAATCTTTCATTTAGATTCATGTTAATAGGTCATCTACATATATTGCAATTATTACTTTTTTATCTTTACTGTAGAATATGCATGGATCCACTTTTGACTTTTTTAGACCGAATTCCTCTAACGTTTTTGATAGCTTGATATTCCATTCCCTTCCGCTTTGCTTCAGTCCATAGATAGCCTTGTTTAATTTGCATACTCGTTTTGATCCATCGTTGTACAATTCAGGTTGTTCCATATAAATTTCTTCTTTTAGTTCTCCTTGTAGAAATGCTGTGGTAGCGTCCATTTGGTCAATGTTTAGTTTATATTTCACAGCTAATGCTATTAGAAACCTTATTGATGTATATCGTATTACCGGAGAATATGTCTCTGTATAGTCGATGCCTGGTATCTGTGAACATCCCTTTGCAACTAATTTCGCTTTGTATTTTGATGATTCTTTGTCACCTTTCTTTTTGAAAATCTATTTACATTTTACAGTCTTCCTATTTGTCGGTAGGTCTGTAATATTCCAGGTATTGTTTTCTTCTAAAGATTTAAGTTCATTTTTAATGACTTCTCTCCATTTATCGGATTCTTGACCCGCTAATGCTTCTTGAATGGTAGAAAGAATTTCTTCCCTTTGAATTGCTTTTGTAGCATACACAAAATCCTCCATCTTCTTCGCAGGTTTTGATGTACGTGCAGATCGCCTCGTTTCATTGAACATTGTTGATGTATCTGATGATTTCTGAATGTAGTCTTCATCGCTTGAATCTTCATAATCTGATGTGCTCAGTTCTTCATGTCCATGTGTTGAATTCTCAACTTCTTTAGACGTTTCATTTTCTTGATCATTTTCTCCCACTGAAGTGTCATTTTCTTGATCAAATAAATTAAATACCTTTGTATCTGGGTTCGATTCTAGAAAGATTACATCTCTGCTAATTCGAATTTTTTTGATATGGGATCAATACACCTATATCCCTTACATTCGTCACTATAACCCATGAATAGCAACTTCATTGATTTTTTATCTAGTTACAATCTCTTCTTAGGAATATGAACCATGATTGGACAGCCGAAGGTTCTCATGTGTTTAACATTTACTTTTTGACCAGACCATTTTCCTTCTGGTGTGTCATCTACTAGGCTAGTAGATATGGATCTGTTTATAATATAAACTGCAGTATTGACTGCTTCTGCCCAGTGACTTTTGTCTAACTTTGAGTCAAATAACATACACTTAGCTTTTTCCACTATTGTACGATTCGCTCGTTCTGCTTTCCCATTTTGCTGTGGAGTATACACATTTGATCTCTGGTGAATTATGCCCCTTTTTTTGCAGAATTCTTCAAGATCCTTGTTACAGTATTCCTTTCCATTGTCAGTACGTAAAATCTTGATTTTCTTTCCAGTTTGTGTTTCCACCAGCTCTTTAAACTGCTTGATTGTTTCAAATACTTCAAATACTTCTGATCATCACGCTCTGTGCAAACTGGAGGCCACACAGATCTGTATCTTGGAGAGGGTAATCCATGCAAGGCAACCATATGTCATCTTTGGCCGTATTATTGCTTTGTATATACTTCTTCTGTCGAGCAGTAGTGGGAATGCTTGTTTGGCTTTTGAAATGGTCATTTGGACGTGTTTATTCCAATTTAGTCCTTTCTCCATGTGCAAACCGAGGTATTTAACTCGGCCAACAGATGGGATTTCCGTATCCTTGAAAGTAAGATTATCTATGGGAATCGAGCGACCCTGAGAAAAGAAAATAGCTTGGCTTTTTACTGGATTAATTGAGATTTGCCATTCTGGTTTTGGTGAAGTTAATTGTGAGCTTCCAAAGTTAGGGTTTATTGGCTTAGTCAATACGCCTAACCTAACGAGCATTTGGGATGTCTTTAAGCTCTTTCTGAATTTCATATTGTAATCTATACTATTCCTGCTTTGTTTGGCGACAGCGTGTGGGTTGTCAACTACGGCGGACAGGATTTTTTTCCCTAATTTTATTTAGGAGATGTCGTGGAATATTGAGCGTATCGCCCGGAGAAACCTTTTTCACTGAGGATTCTTCAATGGCTTTATGAATCGCCGCAGTGAGGATTTCTATATCCTCGTCGATCCCCAGACGTCAATATCGTTGTCAATTTTATTGACTATGAAAAAGTCCAAAGTGTCGGGACGGGTATCCAGTATTGTAAAAAATTTTTGACTTATCGTCTGAATGGGCAGTCTGTGGTAAACTATTGAATCGATCAGTTTCCTGCCTCTTTGGTTCGTGATTCGACTGTACCAGCTTGGGTGCTTGGCGTTAAAGTCGCCCCCGAGTATTGTGGAAATATCCGCATACCACTCAATTCATCGAACCTTTTCTATTCCACTATCCCACAAAATCACCGCCTATAAAAGTTGTTGAAGAAAGCAAAGAAATCACACCCCCAGAAGATTATCAAAAGCAGAGTAGCAATAGCAGTGAGTTCTAGCAAATAGATTAGATCTTTGATCCTGCACTATGTAATATTTTCTGTATGTCATCAAAAACTCGTCAGATACTAGTTGAGAGAGGTTCACAACTAGTTAAGGAACTATCTTTCCTATCAACACAGAAAGCTGCAAATTTTCACCCTCCCATTATTTCAAAGTATTAAGCAATGGTGAGATTGTTGAGAGAAATTGGTCGATTTACTCTCTTACAACTGATGCCCTTTTTGCTTTTGTCGTTTACTGTTTGATAATTTGTCTTCTCATTATTCGTCTAAAAAAGGATATTCTTGTACGTGCGCTCATATAGCACGAAAAGTCTGAAAATCGCAGAAACTCTTTCAGAGAATGGAAAGAATTAGACACTCGTTTAAAAAAGAACTAAACTATTGATGCCGAATATCAAAGAAATGTGCATTTTGAAACTCAGTACTGAAAAGGAGTTCTAAAACGAATTATTGCAATAATTACACTATTGGCTTCACAATCCTTAGCATTTCAAGGAACAAGTGAACCTAATAATGTAAATTTTCTAAAACTTGCCGATTTTTATCCAGTTATGGACGAACATGTCAGAAGAGTTTATATTAAGTGGTCGCCGACCGACTTACCCAATGGAGATGGGGTGGGTAATTTATTTTTAAATTAATTTTGGGCGCCACGTGATTTTTAACGACGGCCACCGACAGGACGTTAAATAAAATCACGAAACAATTAACTAACGAGGGAAAAAAACGGTCTGTGATTTATCTAAGCAATAATATTCAAGTAGAGCTTATAAATTTGATAAGAAATGAAATTTTTCGTAAAATTGTAGAAATAACAAAAAGAGCTAAATAATTTTTCATAGTTGCTGATTATACACTAGATGTAAGTCGTATTGAACAGCTCTCATTAACAATAAGAGTTGTCATAAGTAACCTAATTGGAAATAAGTACGAAATTAACGAATTCTTTATTGGTATTTTTAAAGCAACTAATTTAACAGGAGAGAGTTTAACAAAACTTATGTTGTTTTCAAAAATAAAGATTTTGAGTTAAAGTGGCTTATGACAAAGGGGCTAATATGTTCCTTGTGCATGTCACTCTTTAAGTCTAGTTGTGAATGATGCAGCGTCTTCTTCTACAGAAACAACAACATTTTTATCTGTTGTACAAGAACTATTTAATTTATTTTTTACGAAGTTCTACAAAGCGCTGAGAGATGCTGAATAAAACATGTTTCACATTTAACACTCAAACCACTAAGTTCTACTAGACGGGGCTAAGAATCATGAAGGCGCGGGACAGGCATTTACCGCCAGGAACTTGATTTGAGACTCAGCACTCCCCCAGGTAGAAATGTGATGATTATCCAAACCCAAAGTTTTCGAGATACTCGAGGGTACCCGGAAATAACTGGAACTGGCAGTCTCAAAAAAATCCATTTTGTTTCTTACTGACAGCAAATCAAGCATAGCATAGCATAGGATACCGATTAACAGCCGCAAACTCTTTCGATAGTTCAATGTATTTCTTGCTCAGTTTCAGTGTTAGTGAATGGATACATTTTTTGGCGATCGCATACTTGTCAGTTTGTAGCCATTCCTTTTTGTGTTCCTCAAAAAACTTTCCTTTCAGTATTTGGGAGATAAAAGTGGTGTCAGTGGCAGAGACATAACGCCTACCCTTTATAGGGCAGCCCTTCTGGTTAGCCTGTCGGCTAATGTCCCTTAATTCAAGATATTGTAATTCTGCTGGTTGCGGCAAGTTTTTCTAGAACTTTCCTGCACTCCAGTATTATACTGCTGGCCACCCCTGGTCTCGATAGCGCAGCTATGATTAATTTGCTATCTGTAGCCTTACTGGGCACTGCAAACTATACAAGCACCTTCATAATATAGGAATGTGAAAAGATACCCGTAAAAGCGATCAAGAAGAAGATACATGATGTTTGAATGCTAGTCCCTCAAAGATCTCAGGTGATCCGTATTCGGAGAAGAGTGGCCAGATTGGTTCAAGCTGAGCCACACTCCATACGACCAACTACTCGACTTCACAAGAAGTTTTCGACCAAAGAATAGTCCCGTCAACTGACACTGTGAACTGTTATTGCCAACTGTCATTATCAACTGTCACTGTTAACTATCACGGACAACTGTCAATTCTTTCTGTTAATTGTCACTAGAAACTATCACTGTCATAACTGTCACTATAAAGTGTCACTGCCAATTATTAACAGTTACTGTTAATTATGTCTTATCATCTGTCACTATCACCATCAACTGTCAACGGTCACTATAAACTTGCGAATGTCAAATATCACTATTAACTATCACTCTCACTGTTAAGTGTCAATTTTAACTGTGAGCAGTCATAGTCAACTTTTATTGTTATCTCTTACTTTCAATTGTCATTGCTAACCATCTGTGTCTACGTACACTGTAAATTATAATTTGTAGTGAATAGTCAATGTTACTGTCCTCTATCACCCATCATCTATCATCGATCATCTATTATTTTTCATCTATTATCTGTCATCTCTCATTGATTTGATTTGTTTATTATTTTTGTTTTGTTTTGTTTTGTTTAGGTAGTTAAATATATATTTAATTTGTTTTATATTAGGGATTAGTCTTAAGTTATCCTGTAATAAATTATATAGAACTGTTCGATAATACATTTATTATTATTATTATTATTATCTCTCATTTGTCACTTGTCATCTATCATCTGTCAACTTTTGTCTGTCATCTGTCAACTATTACTCTCATCTGACACTATTAATTGCAACTGTCAAGTGGAACTGTGAATTATTACTGCCAACTGTCACTGTCAATTGCCACTATGAAACTATCACTATTAATTATCACTATCAGCTGTCAATATCAACTGTCAATTGTTATCGACAACTTTTACTTTAATCTCTTACTATAAACCCTCATTGACAAACTGTATCACTGTTAACTAAAAATTGACATAACTGTGAATATTATTATCAATTATTTCTATCACGTGTAATTTTCAACTATCAATTGTCAATTGATACTGTCAAATGTCGCCGTCAACTATTACCATTTCTTACTGTCAATTATAACTGCAAACTGTCACTATTAATTGTCACTGTCACAACTGTCACTATAAAGTGTCATTGTAAACTGTTAACTTTTACTGCTAATTATGACTCATCATCTGTCTCTATCACTATCAACTATCACCGACAAGTATTACAATTAATTTAATTTAGAAAGTATGTATCTATTATTTAAAAAAATAATGTATTTTATTTTTCTACATAGTCTTCGTTTTTTATGTACGCAAAGTTCTCCTCAGTAATACTTGTTCCTGGTGGGTGTGTATCATACACGTTTTGTTCGCCAGTCGACAAAAAAATTCGGAAGGTTTTACGCCTTCCCGTGCCAAAAATTTATTGATGATTCGTTACTAAACAGACGTATGTACCTTGTGCTTAAACACGGTGTTATGGCGGCAATACGCATTAGTGAACCAAATCGGCGTTCTCTCCTCCCCTTGACAATCACCTCCATCACCTTCAGTGGTACCGTGCACAACAGTTCACTTAGCGAGCGATAAATTTAAAAAATCCGGTTTATATTTGATCAACCCTCGTAACTTTAATTTGCTTTGTTTCAGCTAGCGTTGGTTAATCAGAAATTAATCTAATTTAGTTATGCATGTAGACTATAGTGTAGCATTCCTGTTTGACACGTAATAATCGCATCTATGAGGGTGTTGTGTAACTTACAAAAAATAACTTACCAATAAATCCACTGCAAAGACACAATGGCCTTTCTAATGAAGTTCATTGCAAACTTAGTGCAACCAAAATATGCTGCTAACTGCAATATACCACTTCCCACCTGCCTATTTAATTGTTTTTATGTATTGTGGGTAATTTACTAGAATTGCTAGATACGTTTGGATTTGGATTTTGAGGACAGAGATGCCTCAGTGGGTCTTATGTACGTCCTCCCATCTACGTCCTCATTTCTTGCTACGGTCGAGCCAAAGCAAGACATTGGAAAACGCCAGGATCGCAGCAAGAAAGACTCTTAGGATGTCTGATATCCTTCTCCCATTGTGGATTTACGTAAGTTGGATATATTCAGGCAGTCCAGAAGTACATGCATGGTGGTTTCCTCTTTATCCTCACACCATCTGCAAGTTAGACTAGAGTGTAGTCCCAGTCTGTTCAGGTGGGATTTTAAATTGCAAAGCCCTGTTAGAAACCCTATAACCTTCCGTAGGTTTTCTCTTGACTGTTACATAGGATATGTATGTGTGTCGTCCCATCGCTCCTTGTGGTATCTAGTTGATACATTATTCAGTAGAGTAATCAAGTATTAAAGGAAGGGAGTAATCAATTGAGTCAAGTTCGTTCGGATATCTTCCTCGCCAAATCATCTGCTATTTTGTTACTTCTGCTGTTGTTCTGTCCTTTCACCCAGCTTGGGGTCAGCTTATTGTCACGAGTAACTTCTTCCAAGGCTTCGCAAAATTTCAGCGTTAATGCTGAGGTAATTTACAGCTAGTAATAGATGAAATTGCTGCTCCGCTGTTCGTTATGTTTTGTATGTTCACGTGGGTGTTCAGGATAGCATCCTTTTCCCACTGCACGAGAGCCGGATAAATTACGTCAATAGTTGGGAATTTGTATGATGAGAAACTCTTTCTTCATTGCCCAGTCTACCCTTTCCCTGCTAACGATAAATCCTACTAGGTCCTAATCCAGTTTGTATCCGTGGGGCTCTGCTCCTGGTTGAAGGTACACTCCGGGAAATTGCTCTTCAATAAAAGTTTGCCCGTGTTTTCAGGACGAACCGTCCTCTCTTTTAAGGTCAATGAGTTTTGGTAAAAGGTTTTTGGAGAGGGCCTGTTTAAACCATCAGATTTCCGAGGCGATTTCCACTTTGGAGCAGAAAAGCCTTTCTTCGTCTTAACCGTTTTTTATAGACGCGCTGTAGTATTTTATAGTTGTTCCATTCAAAGTCATTTTGCATATTCATGGCTCGGTTGGGTGAACTTCTTGCTTAATTTTTCAGCGCCTCAACTTTTGTGGACCAGCACGCACTTGTGGGTCTCTCGTCTTCTCTCTGATTTTTAGAGGGCATGCTTTCTTGTACGCTGATGGAGTGCATCTGTTATATTCTCCAGTTCGGGTATATCTTTTATTGGCTCTTTTTCGAAATCCCTAGTTTTAACGATCTTAGTGAGGGTCGTTTTGAAAAGTTCCCTCCTGATCAGCCTTGGATCTCTGTACTGGGTTGTGTTGAAGCCTTGTGGTGTAATTTGAAATTTTATCCATCTATGGTCTTTGATTGAAACTTTTTGAGATACGTGCCAGCTTCTTATATATCTGGTGATATGAGTACTAGCAAATGTATCAAAGCAACTTTGTTAACGAGAGTTTACAAAGGTCGGTTCGTTACATCTATTTACTATATATAAGTTTCTACTTAATATAGTCATGCAACTTAGCTTCTTCATACCTGGGGGTGTGAGTTGGAATAACACCCCATTAAGAGAGGTATATCTGCCTTTTTACAGTACTCCACCAGTGCTTCCATCTTCGGAGTTAGGGGTGGGGTGGAATATTCTGAAGGTATGCAAATGCTATTGTCACGTCGTTATTCTCATCTTTCAAGTATAATCTTACCCGAATAGTCGTCAGGTCCTCAGTGGTTATACTTTTAAGGCAGCATATGACGGCCCTAGGGGTTTTACCTTTGGATACATAAAACAGATCACTGCCTAGTTTGCTTAATCCATAAACCCTGTTTTTAGTTGCCACATCAAGCTCCCGGCCTAATGTTACCATTGCAGCTTTGCAGTGATGCATGTTGCATTGAATTATCCCTGTGGGTGTTTCGTTTTTTCTCGCCTTGTCTTTTCCTTTCTCTTTTACTACACAGGTCAATTGAATGTTGTTTATGTCTCGACTAGATACTTATAAGTATGTAATTGGTGATTTAATGTCAAATTTAACTTAGATAATCTAAAAAACCAGGACATTAAGCCATTTATTTGAATCATACGGTCTTAATAGACGAGTTGATTTCTGAATGAGAAATAAAAACTGTCTAGACAATGTAATTACCTGATGGCAAAGGATTCGGACAGCTTAGGGTAAGACCGATTACACAAGCAGCTCATCTTGAATTTTACAATCTCTTAAGAAACACAGAGTGGTGTTTTGTTAATCAAACCGAAGTGCTCGATGTAAACATTTTAAAGCATTTATGGTTATAATTGAGAATTCTTTGGAAGTTTGCTCTTAAAACTAACAAACAAATTAAACATAATGGCAGTCTGTCTGCGTAATATGAGAAAAACATTGCACTTCATGAAAGATGTAAGCCACAAATATCCTGATCTATAATGTACCCTTCATAAACTCTGGGAATCACTCTAAGTCCTTAGCATAACGTAATAAACCCAATAATGATATTAATATTAGTGCAGACACACTCAAGGCGTTTTTCGTTAATGTAGCAGATGACGTAATAAACACTCTCCCTTATACTAACGAAACAACTTGTAACTTACTAAGCAAAATGTACAAAAAGTCATAGCACTGTTTGATCTGTAATTCAGCAATTAATACAATCAACCAGTGGAGATATTTTTGGTATGAATAATAGTTTACTAAAAAAATATGGCGGGTATTATATCACCACTTGATCAAATAGTTTATCGAGGCACATGTCTTCCCATTCTACCTTCACAGTGTATTTCCTTTCTATAAAAAGGGCGATAGAGGCGAGTGTAATAACTTTTCTTTTTCTTACTTCTTCTATGGCACTACAGCCCAATTCGGGCCCTGGCCTTCTGGATGCTTTACCTTTAACGTTCAGGGTCATTAGCTGACCTTTTCCAAGTCATTATTTTTAGCAATCCCTGGGCGTCAACGTTATTTCTGTCCGGTTTCCGAGGCTTTCCGTAGTTTTGTCTTTTCGAGGTGAAGTAATTAACATCACCCCCTTATCGGAGGATCTTTACCCCTGATCTCTGCCGCTCTTCATATGAGTTAAATGAGTTGCCTACCACATATTGAATGGTTTTAACCAGGTTACCAGGGTTTACCAGTCACTGAGATGATTAGAATTGCATTTGGGGGGAGGGGCTATGAGGTATCCTCTTCCAGTGTGATTGTCACTACTCCATTTGAACGCCGACTGTAATAACTACAGTACCTATCTATTTTACATTTGCTTCTGTTAGAATTTTTTGTAGAAGCAGCCAGTTAACTTTTTGGACACTAATAACATAAAGGTAGGGTTGCAATCTTGGCCTTCACAGATAAGATCTATCAGATATTTAGATCCCACCAAGACTTTTGATTATATCTTTCATGATATTCTTCTGCGGAAGTACTATTACAACTTTCACCCAACAAACGTCCGCCTGAAAAACTAATATCTGGAATATAGTACACAGATAGTTAACGTAAACAACAGTAAGAATTAAGAATATTTCATGAGGGTTCCGTATTAGAGCCCTTGATATTTTAAATTTATATAAATGACCTCCCATGTCTAAATATATTATCATCAAACATCATTATTTGCTGATGATGCCGTTTTGAAAACCTGCGAACTTGATTAGAACTCTACATTACAAGCTAACAAGAACGCAGTTTACAAAGTATCAAAATAAACTGTCAGTCAATCCCGAGAAGAAAACCACTATTACATTTCCCCTGAAATGAAGAAAAATAAAATAAACTCAATTGCCTGAATTTAAATATTTGAAAAGGTTTTTGAACGCTAAGTAAGAAACCAAAAAAATTAAAATCCAAAGTTTGATTCAATAGTTATGTGTCGATAAAAGCAAAAAACATAAGGAACTAAATTTTCTAATTTTTATATAATCGAAGAGATTCTGGACTAAAGCAACACATTTTTTTAAAACGATTGATTCATTCAATAGTTACGTTAATAAAACTGAAAATCAAAAGAAACTCGATTTTTCGTTTCATGCTAATCAAAAAGATTTTAGTGTTGAAAAATTTTTGAAATCCCATATTTTGTTCAATAGTTATGTCGATAAAACTCAAAAACAAAGGAAACACGATTTTCTAATTTTTAGATAATTACAAGGATTATGGAGTTCCGAGTAAGACACTCAAAGAAATTTCAAAATCCAACGTTTTGCTCGATAGTTATGTCGATAAAACTCAAAAACAAAACAAACATAATTTTCTAATTTTTAATATTTAAAAAGGTTTTGGAGTTCCGGGTAAGAAATTTAAAAATATAAAGTGTTGTTCGATAGTCGATTTTTCAAATTTTAGATATTTAAAACGATTTTCGGATACAAAGAAAACATTTTATTAATTTTTAAATAAATCAAGAATGAAATCATTATAATGTATGTAAAGGAAGTAAAATTATAAGAAATCATTTATTTGTCTAGCTGAAGCCAGGGATTTTATTTAAATTTATAAAATCTACATAGAATAAATGTATTTTCAACATAATACTAAAACAATTGATGTGGTGAAGCTGGAAACAAAATGGCGGCGGTTAAAACTCGGATTGAGAAAATAAAATTACAGTCGATGGTTTCTATTTGTTTAAAAAGCTAACCACAAGTGAAATTTTGTCTAAATTAGCAAAATCTATAAAGAATTAACCTAGTTATAGTCTCAAACTAAAACAATTGATGTGATGGAGCTGGAAACAAAATGGCGACACTTAAAACTTGAATTTATGAAAGTAAAATTACATTCGATGATTTGTAATTGTTTAAAAAAATAACCACAAGTGGGATTTTGTCTAAATTACCAAAATCTATTAAAAATTAACCTACTTATAGCCTCAGATTAAAACAATTGATGTAATGGGACTAGAAACAAAATGGCGAAGGTTAAAACTTGAATTGAACAAAATAAAATTACATCCGATGATCTGTAATTGTTTAAAAAAATAACCACAAGTGGGATTTTGTCTAAATTAACAAAATCTATAAAGAATTAACCTAGTTATAGTCTCAAACTAAAACAATTGATGTGATGGAGCTGGAAACAAAATGGCGACACATAAAACTTGAATTTATGAAAGTAAAATTACATTCGATGATTTGTAATTGTATAAAAAAATAACCACAAGTGGGATTTTATCTTTATTACCAAAATCTATAAAGAATTAACCTACTAATAGCCTCAGACTAAAACAATTGATGTAATGGAGCTGGAAACAAAATGGCGACGGTTAAAACTTGAATTGAAGAAAATAAAATTACATCCGATGATTTGTAATTGTTTAAAAAACTAACGACAAGTGGGATTTTGTCTAAATTAGCAAAATCTATAAAGAATTAACCTAGTTATAGTTTTGCACTAAAACAATTGATGTAATGGAGCTGGAAACAAAATGGCGACGCATAAAACTGGAATTGAGGAAAATAAAATTACATTCGATGATTTTTTAATTGTTTAAAAAACTAAGGACAAGTGGGATTTTGTTTAAATTAGCAAAATCTATAAAGAATTAACCTAGTTATAGTCTCACACTAAAACAATTGATGTGATGGAGATGGAAACAAAATGGCGACGGTTGAAACTTGAAATGAAGAAAATAAAATTACATCCGATGATTTGTAATTGTTTAAAAACTAACCACAAGTGGGATTTTGTCTAAATTAGCAAAATCTATTAAGAATTAACCTAGTTATAGTTTCACACTAAAACAATTGATGTAATGGAGCTGGAAACAAAATGGCGACACTTAAAACTTGAAATGAAGGAAATAAAATTACATTCGATGACAAATAAAAAATAACCTAGGCAGAAAGACCTCTGGTAGATAGCCTTTTGACAAATTAATACATTAACACCTCATTCATTATTAATTATTCCAATGTACAAAAATTTGTCAATAAATATATGTTACTACTACTAAAAAATAACCACAAATGGGATTTTCTCTAAATTAGCAAAATCCATTAAAAATTAGCCTACGCATAGTCTCACACTAAAAAAATTGATGAGGTGGAACTAGAAACAAAATGGCGACGGTTAACGGTTAAAACTTGAAGTGGAGAAAATTGAATTACGTGCTTTTTTGTAATTGATTAAAAGAATAACCACAAGTGTGATTTATTCTAAATTAGCAAAATTCATAACGCTTAACGTTTGATTAAACACTGTTTTATTATTTACTGATTTTGATTGTGTTATAAATCACTCAGCCACGATTAATATTTTGTAAATTGGCGTAGCGATTTCCTTAAACACAAAAAAAGTTCGACTTTGACCGTCCGGCTTTTGTTAGTGCATTTCGTGATAGCAGAGTCATTGTAGAGTCACGGTCTTCTAAGTTTTATGATAGCTGCGGTATGCAATTTTTGGTTTAATTTTTAAAATTTTGGTTTAATTTTATCAAAATAATATTAAATCAAGATGAAAAAATACTTTCAAAACCAAATTTTTAATTTTTAATATCATTTATTCTGTTGTGTGTATACAGGGTCTATTATGAAAGTATTGCACATGATTTTATTGTGACGCGACTATCCATCGCAGGGGGATAAAATGGGTCGGGAAATGTGGTGAATGGTCTGCCCTTGTGGAAAGACATACCTCAGCATGAAGTGTGTTTTTCAATTTTGTAACGAGCGTCCTCTTGAAAAGCGATGCTCAATCAAATTTTGTATGCGGCTTGTAAGTCTTCAATATTACCATTACCTTAAGAATTGTTGAATGTATAATTTGCATGTGTAAAGGAATTTATTGTATTTTCTACTTTGTAATTCATTGTATATACAACTAGTATTATGTAACCTAACGCAATTTTCACTTTGTACAAATTTTTGACACATTATTATTATTATTATTATTAATAATACAACCGAAACATTCAAGATGCTTTAAAAAGCCTTTAATGATGACTGCAATTCAAGGTCACAGTCCGGGAGATGGCAAAAGACGTTTAAAGACAGCCAGGAGGAGATCGCCTAACAACGGCTAGAATCGACACCAGGTCACCAGGTCTAGAAGGCACCTTGAATTTCTAAGGCATTGCAGAAACGTTTCCGCACGTGTATGGATGCTGGAGGAAGAGTATTTCGAAGAATTTTAAGCATTTGCACCGGAACGATCAATAAATATATTTCTCACAGTAAATATGCATTACTTTTATAATGCACCCTGTATGTAAATGTAAATAAAAAAAGAATAGAAGCGTTTATGAGCAAATACAATACAACTTTTAATCTAAAGTAAAATTAAAATATTTAATATTGATGAGTTGTTACAATTTTTAAGTTTCTATTTAATTGATAATTAGTAATAAATTAATTAAATTTGCTTAACATTTGAAAATGCATTTTATAAATAGTTAAATTTTAACAAAAAAACAATGAAGCTTTTGGAATTTTTCCGAAAACAATTCAAATTCTTCTAAAGGATGATAATATATCAGGTTGATTATTAATTATAAACTTAAAATATCAATATTGTTTTTGTGAGTTATGTGAAGTTTACTATTTAATTAAATCAACACATTATATTTCTTACTTCACTATTGTGAACTGTGTTTATTTAATCTAAATCTAAGTAACCGAATGTTTGTCATTCACTCATGCATTAAAACCATCAAATAAAAAATATAGCAACAATAAAATTAGAATAAAACTCGTTTATAATTTATTGCTTACAAGTCATCAGATTACAAATATCATACAGTGAACTAACCGACGTTTACGTATTCACATACAACGCTAACATTTGGCACTTGCCCTCGAGAGGGCGCTCCGCTTCATCATCAATAAAGAAACCTGCACGTTGAGGGCGGCACATCGTTTCATTTTGTATCTATTTCATTCTTTAAAAATCTGACTAGAACACGAGTTGCTCGGACATTATACAGCAACATCTCCGCTTAGGGGATGAATACCATTAATAAAAATCACATCACATTAGCAAACACTTTCGCCAAGAGAGTTGGATACAATATATATATATATATATATATATATATATATATATATATATATATATATATATATATATAATTTAAAAAAGAAACGAGTTGCTCGGACACATCACAGTAGCAACCCTACGTCGAGGGAATAGAATATAAATAAACAATATAAATATGTACACGTTACTCTATACAAAATATCTCTTCTACGTTCCTATACGTCGATTATTGCTTAAGTTATGGACAGAATACAGATTTGAAAGTTTTTTTTTATAAATAGTTTGACTAGATTAAAATTTTTAAAATTAGGTGAATAAATGAATTTAAAAAAAGTAAATTTAAAAAACGTTCTGCGAGGACTTAAAAATAGTAACTTATTAACTCATTAAAAAATGTATAGTTTATCAGGTGATTGAGCAGTGTAGTCCTTATAAACAATGGTATTTAGATATTAATAGAATTATGCTAATTGATAATTGCATGGTAATTTGTTGGTGTTAATTTTGAAGTATGGTGGTATGTAACATTAAATTCTTAATTCTTTTATATTAACATTAAATATTTTTGTAAATAATAATTTAAATTATCTGATCATTAAGAACTTGTAAATTGTAAATAATAAATTATTGTATAATTGGTGAAGAGAAACATTAAATAGTAAAACCTTAAAGTAATAAAGTATTTCGTAAGGTTGTTTTACGAGCAGAGTCATCTATTATAATTGACTCGAATAAAACTGAGATTAACTACAACAGAATCTGTAAATTGCTTATAAAGTAACTAATCTTATATTCATGGCTTATATAATGATAAATAATCTACAAGAACGTGTGTAAAATTGTTAATACATAATCGAGAAAGTGAATTTAGTAATAATTTAAGAAAACAATCATTAGCGAGTTTGTTAACCACTAGAGCCATCTGTTATGAACTGTTGTTAGTATTCGAATTTGTTCGATCGTTATACTTCTAGAAATGTTTACCAACGAAGTGCTTTTTGTTCTATATTAAAATAATTAGAAATTAGAATTTTTACAACATAGCAGTGACATAATATACCAGGAAACATTTCCTAGAACAAATTTAAATGTAATTTATTATCTGTTAACTACAAGATTTGTTGTCATCTATTCTTTATCTTATGTCATATGTTATCTGCCATTTTTTATTTGTCAACTGTTACGTTAATTGTCACTTATTACAACTTTCGACATTTACACTTCTATCTATCTACTTTTATAAACTTCTATCTGTCAGATTTTATTTTTACATTTTTTTCAGGATTTAATAGAAATCACTTTGTCATCTGTCATACAGCACTTATCAAATGTCATCTATTTCCATCTATCATATTCTATTTGATAATAACCATTTTCAGGATTTAATTGAAAACATTTTGTCATCTGTCATTCGACATTTGACATCTGTTTCCATCTATCGGATTTTATTTGTTAATAACTTTTTTCATTGAATTTAAAACAATTTCTCACCTATCATCATCTATAATTTGTTTTCTGTCATCTGTCGTATATGTCTATCTGTCAGATCCTATTTGTCACACACTCATTTCAGGAATTGATTGAAAACATGTAAAAAAAATCAATAGTTATAATATACTTTCAAAAAAATGAAAAAAAAAATGCAAAACTATTGTTTTTTTTAGATTAATATAATTATTTCACGTACTCAAACAATCCAAGAATTATTGAAATCATCTGTTATTCGTCATTTGTTACCTGTAAAACATTCCTATCTCTCAAATTGTATTTGTTAATTTTTCTAAGATTAAATTAAAAACAATTTATTATTTATCATTTGTCTACTATCATATTCTTGTACCTCTCAGATTCGAATTTTTAATACATTTTTTTTATCATTTTATTGAAACCATTTTGTCATTTGTCATATATTTCCATGTATCAAATTTTATTCATTAATAACTTTTCCCAGAACTTGATTGAAAACAATTTGTCATCTGTCATATATTTCTATCTATCAGATTCTATTTGCTATTAACTTTTTCTCAGGAATTAATTGAAAACAACTGATCATCTGCCATTCGTGATTTGTCACCTACCCAACATTTCTATCTGTCAGATTATATTTGTGATTTTTTGCAGGTTTAAAATAAAAACAATTTATCACTTCATCTGTATATATACTTTTACCTGTCAAATTATACTTTTTATTACATTTTTCTTCAGGATTTAATTAAAATCATTTTATCATCTATCATTCGGCATTATCTTTCATGTATTTTCTAGATTCTATTTAATAATAACTTTTTCAGAACTCTATTGAAAACCATTTGTCATCTATCATTCATCATCTACCATTTGTCATCTGTCATATATTTTATCTGACAGATTCTATTTGTTAAAAAAGTTTTTCGGGATTTAATTGAAAACATTTTGCCATCTGTCATTTGACATTTGCCAGCTATCATATATTTCCATCCATCAGATTTTATTTGTAAAGCAACTTTTTTCAGAACTTAATTGAAAACATTTTATCACCTGTCATTTGTAACTATCATCGATCAGATTTTATTTATTAATAACTTTTTTTATTAACAACATTTGTCATCTGTCATATATTAGCATCTATCAGATTTTCTGTGTTAATAATTTTTTTTTTCGGGATTTTGTCCCCTTTCATATGACAAATGTCATCTGTCATATATTTCCATCTATCAAATTTCGTTTGTTAATTACATTTTTCAGAACTTTATTGAAAACCATTTAACATCTGTCATTCATCATCTATCATTTGTCGACTGTCATATATTTTATCTGTCAGATTCTGTTTGTCAAAGATCCTTTTCGGGATTTAATTGAAAACATTTTGCCATCTGTCATTTGGCATTTGTCATGTTATATATTGCTAACTGTCAGATTCTATTTGTTAAAAAAAATTCAGGAATTGAAATGAAATGAAAATTTATAATCTGTCATTCATTTGACACATGTCAACTTTTTTATCTCTTAGATTGCGTATATAAATTTTTCACGTACTCAAACAATACAGGGATGATTGAAAAAAATTGATCATCTGCAATTCGTCATTTGTCACCTGTAAAACATCTTTCAGATTGTATTTATTAAATATTCCAGGATTAAATTAAAAATAATTTATTATTTATCATTTGCCTTCTGTCGAACTTCTACCTATCAGATCCTAATTTTTAATATATTTTTTCAGGACTTAATTGAAATCATTTTGTCATCTGCCATTCATCATTTGTCATATATTTTCATCTAGTAAATTTTATTTACTAATAAGTTGTCATCTGTCATTCACCAAATAATTTTATTTACTTATATAACTTTTTCCACGATTAAATTGAAAATAATTTCTCATCAGTCTGTAAATTGTCATATATATCCATCTGTCATATTTTATATGTTAATAACTTTTTTAGGATTTAATTGAAAAAAAATATCATCTGTAATTTTTGTTCTGTAATCTGCTTTAATCGTGCTTATTCAACTAAAATTATAAAGCAATTTATCACGTGTCATATCTAATTGTCATCTATCATCTGTTTTACTGTACATTTTGTTGCAACTTTTTTCGAGATCAAAGTCAAAACGATTTGTCACGTATATTCGGCCATCTGTTGTCTGTTTTGTTTTATCTGTCGCCTGTTCTAATCGTGCTTTAATTATTTAACTGAAATTTTAAAAACAATTTGTCTTTTGTTTATCTTTTTGTCACCTGCCATTTAATTTTATTGTTTATTTTGTAGCAAATTTACTGCAGATCAAAACTGTCAGCTATTAACTATTATTCGTCACTGATCTGTCACTTTTCATCTAAAAATCAAGTTTATAATCATCATCATAATTCAGGCAGGTGTTTCGATCACTCGATTTCATCGGTACAGCTTTACTATAAATTTTGTTTTATTACTGATGAGATCGAAAGATCTGAATTATTATGATGATTATAAACTTTAATTTTAGATTATTTAATTACTTGTCATCTGCCACCTGTTTGTTATTTTCCATTTATCATCTCTTATTATTTATTTAACCAGAATTAAAAAGAAATTTGTCATCTGTCATATCTTCCTGTCATCTGTCATCTTTTCTCACCGTACATTTTGTATATTAAAGTCAAAACAATTAATTATCTGTCTTTTGTCTTCTGTTATCTGTCAGATATCTTCTGCATCTGTTATCTGTCATTTGTCAACAGGCATCTGTTCTAATTGTGTTTTTATATTCCCGCTAAAATTAAAAGATAATTTATCATCTGTTATATCTGTTGTCATCTATCATCTGTTGTGTGTCATCTATTCTAATTATGTTCTTATAATTTAATTCAATTTTTAATCTTATTGTATGATATATTTACTAGCAACTTGTTTATATCTTAAAGTAAAATCTATTAATTATTTGTCAATTTTTTTAATCTGATATCTGTCATAAATCATCTACCAACTACGTTTTGTCGCTTTTTATCTGTCATCTGTCAATTGTGCTTTAATTAATTGATTTAAGAAAACTCAACTTGTCTTCTGTTAAATGTATGATATATGGCATATAATCTCTTATCTGTCACTTGTTCGTCATGTAAATTTGGTAGCAACATTCTTGTAGATAATATTCAAAACAATGGATTATTTTTTACTTGTTATCCATAATTTATCATTTATCTTCTGCCTTCTGATAATTGCTATCTAACATCTGTTTTAATTGTGCTTATAATTAAAATAAAAACAATTTGTCATTTGTCATAATGGTCAATCATTGTCACCTTACTGTTCATTTGGTAACAACTTTTCTGTAGAACAAAAGAGGAAACTATTAATCATCTGTCATTTGCCATATATTATTTGCCAACTACGATCTGTATTTTTCATCTGTTATCTGTACAATTGTTAATTATGCCTTCCATCATCTATCATCTATCAAATATTTCCATTTGACAGATCCTATTTGTTATTTTTTTTTTGAGAATTTAATTGAAAATAGTGTATCGTCTGACATTTGTCATCTGTCATATATTTCCATCTTGCAGATTCTATTTTTAAATTTCTTTTTTCAGGATTTAATTGAATATAATTTGTCATCTGTCATTCATCATTCGTCATTTGTCATCTGTTATATATTTCCGTTTATCAGATTCTATTTATTCATAATTTTTTTCAGCATTCACCTGTTATTAATCAACTGTTATTTGTTATCATATATTGACATCTAACATTAAACTAAATTTATAATTTTTTCTAGGATTTAATGGAAAATAATTTCTCATTTGTTATTCATCATCTATCATTTAACATGATTTCCCATCTGTCATTCATTATCTACATATTTTCCATCTGTTAGATTATATTTGTTAAAAACTCTTTTCAGGATTTAATTTGAATTTTTTTGTAATCTATCATTCGATATTTGTCCTTCCGTCTATCAGACTCTATTCATTGTTTTTTTCTTTTCAGGATATAAACAATTTGCCACCTGGCATTTATTATCTGTCATTTATTTCCATCTATCAGATTCTATTTCTTAATAGCATTTGTTGATGATTTAAATGACAACATTTATTATCTGTGATTCGATTATTGTCATCTGTTATATATTTCCATCTATCAAATTCTGTTTGTTAATATTTTTTTCATGATTTAATTGAAAATTATTTGTCATCTATCATTCACGATCGTAATTTTTGTCATCTGTCATATATTTCTAACAATGAGATTTTATTTGTTTGGATTTTTCCGGGATTAAATAAAACATAATTTGTTATCTGTCATTCATCATCATCATCTGTCATATTTTTCTATCTGTCCGATTCTATTTATTAAAAACTTATTGCAGAATTTTATTACCACATTTATTACTTATCATTCGATTTTTGCCATGTGTCATCTAATTTCATCTATCAGATTGTATTTATTATTTTTTTTCTGAATTTAATTGAAAACATTTTGTCATTTGTCATTTATCGTCTGTCATATATTTTCATCAATCGGATTCTACTTGAAATATATCATAGAATAACAGATAAAAAATTGTTTTCAATTTATTCTTCGAAATAGTTTTAATTAGAGGATTAAATTAATAACAATTTTTAATCCGTCATTCATCATCTGTCCTCTATGATATATATATATATCTAACATATCAATGTTTTTTTTTATCTTTAATATATTTCTATCTATCTGATACTATTTATAGATAACTTTTTTCTGGACTTAATTGAAAACAATTTATCATTTGTTATCATATAACATTTGCCATCTGATATGTGTCAATTTTCATCTGAAATCTGTTATAATTGAGCTTTTATATTTCCACTAAAATTAAAATTCTATCACCAATTATGAAAGCAGGCTTTTCTGTAGATCAAAGTGTAAAAATCTGCCAATCGCTGTATATCCGTCATTTATCAACTGTCAAATATCATCTATCATCTAAAACTAACCTGTCATCTAATCGTACTTTACAGTTAGTAGCAACTTTTTTGTAGATCAAAGTCAAAAAAATGAATTATCAGTATTATGTTATCTATCATTTTCACCTCTCGTCTGTTCCAATCGTGCTTTTATATTCCAAGTAAAATTTAAAACAAATTTGTCATTTGACATATCTATCTGTAATCTATCATCTTACTCATTTGGTAGCAACTTTTCTGTATATCCGAGTGAAAACTATTAATCATCAGTCATATGTTATCCGTTATCTGTTTTCTGCGATCTTATCTGTCATCTGTTCTAATCTGCTCTTATTAATCTTATTATTAAACTACAATTGAAAAAACAATTTGTCATTTGCCATATATCAGCTGTTATCTGTCATCTGTTCTGACTGCATATTTTATTGCAATTATTTCAAATTCAAATCAATTGATTATCTTTCATTTGTTATCTGTTAACTGCTATATTCAGGCAGTATATCTGTTATCTGTTACTGGTGATCTGGCATTTATTTCATCTGCCATATTTATCGAGCATATATTAACTTGTTGTACATCTAGTATCAACTTTTTTGTTGATCAAACTATAAACAATTAATTGTCTGTCATCTATCATATATCATCTGTTCTAATTGTGTTCTTATATTTCAATTGAAATTGTCGTCTGTCAAATAACATCTGTTAACTGTCATCTGATCTTAGTGGTCATTTGGTAGCAACTTTGTTTGTAGATTCAGTCCCAGTTGTTCTTTTATTATTCAAATAAATTTAAAAAACAATATGTCATATGTCATATCTATTTCCCTAACATCTGTATTACTGTATATTAATAGTGTAGTAACTTTTTGAAGATCAAAGTCAAAACAATTGATTTATCCATCTTTTGTCGTCAGTTATCTGTCATGTGTGTTCTCTCAACTGTTATCTGTCATTTGTCACCTGGCATCTGTTTAATTTGTGTTTTTGTATTCCTGCTAAAATTATACGATATAATTTGTCATCTGTTATATCTTTTTGTCATCTATCTTTTGTTATCTGACATCTACTCTTGTTACACTTTTGATAGGAACTTTTTTGTAGACTAAAATTGACAAAAATATTAATTCACTGCCATATTCTAATCATGCTTTCAAATTCCAACTAAAATAAAAAAGGCAATCATCTGTAATTCATCTATTATCGGACAGATATCAAGCCAACTGCAATCTGTTATTTTTCATCTGTCATCTGTTTTAATTGTGTTTTTATTATTCAACTACTCGCAAAATTAAAACAGCAAATTGTTATCTATCATATCTATCTGTAATCTATCATCTGTTATCTATTCATGCTGTATATTTGCTAGCAACTTTTTTTATAGTTATAACAATTGTTTATCTGCCATTTGTCACCTGTTATCTCTCATATATCTTCTGCTATTTTTCATCTATCACTTGTTTAAATGTGTTTTTGCATTCCAACTCAAATTGAAAAGCAATTTGATCCCTCTTTCATCTATCATCTGTTTTCTGTTCTTACTATACATTTTGTAGCAATTATTTGGATTAAAGTCAAAATAATTAATTATCTGTCTTATGACATCTGTGGTTTGTTATATGTCATCTGTTATCCGTCGTTTGTCATCTGGTAGCTGCTCTAATTTGTTTTTATATTTAGACTAAAATTAAAAACCAATTTGTCACCTGTCATATCTATTTATCATCTATCATCTTATTTTTTGTAGATTGAAGTGAAACATATTAATCATTTCTCATCTAATATCTGTCGTATATCATTTGCCAACAGTGATTTGTCACTTTTCATTTGTCGTTAGTTCTAATTCTGTTTAATTAATCAATTAAAATTAAAACTAAAATTGTCATCTATTTGTCATTTATCATCTGTTCTTACAGTATGTTTGGTATTAACTTTTTTGCAGAGTCAAAACAATTCATTATTTGTCAATTTCTTTCTGTCATCTGTTCCAAGTGTGTTTTCATTCCAACTAAGAATTAAAAAGCAATTTGTCATCTGTCATCTATCACATGATTTTGCTACTCGTTTGGTAGCAAATTTTCTGTAGTTTAAAATGAAAACTGTTAATCATCTGTCATATATCATTTTACATCTATTATGTAATATTTTTTATCTATCATCTATTTTAATTGTGCTTTATATTTGATCTAAAATTAAATAGCAATTTTTCATCTGTCATGTTCTTACTGTATGTTTGGTAGCAACGTTTTTGTAGACTAATGATAAAACTATTAATCATCTGGCATCTGCTGTTAACTGCCACCTTTCATTTGTTCTATGTTCTAATTATGCTTTCATATTACAACTCAAAATAAAAAGCAATTTCATCTGTTATCTGTCATATGTCTTCTACCATCTGTTATCTGTCATTTGTCATCTGTTCTAATTGCGCTTTTATATTTCTGCTAAAATTAACAGAGTTTTTATCATCTGCTATATCTCTTTGACATCTATCATCCGTTCTAATTATGTTTTTATTTCAACTCAAATTAAAAAGCAATTTGTCATCATGTTACTTTTATCTGTTATCTAGGATCTTACTCTTCATTTGATAGATAACTTTTCTGTAGATCAAAATGAAAATAATCTATCATTGGTCATCTGTTATCTATCATCTGTTATTTTGCATAGGTAATCTGTTATAATTGTGGTTTTATAGTTAAACTGAAATTAAAGACGAACTTATTATATCTAATAGGTTTGTTTGGATTAATGCACTTGTTGTGTTCCATGTTTTTATTTACAGTTTCCTGACATATGTTTCGAATTTCACAATTCATTTTCAAAGGAGTATAAGTTGTAACTACAGTTACAGTAGTTACAACTTATACTCCTTTGAAAATGAATTGTGAAATTCGAAACATATGTCAGGAAACTGTAAATAAAAACATGGAACACAACAAGTGCATTAATCCAAACAAATCTATTAAAAATTTTTGTTCCATCAAGAATGTAGCTTGGAAAGTATTAAATTTATTATATCTATGTCATCTATCACCTTACTGTTCTATTATAAGAGACTGTGTCATCTGTTTTCTGTCATATATTAAATCGCCAACTGCGATCTATCAATTTGTACCTATTGGACGTTTGTTAACTAAAATAAATATCTAATTAGTCATCTGCCTTATCTGTTTGTAATCTAAGATCTTACTCTTCTTTTGCTAGCAATTTTTCTGTAGATCAGAGCACCTTGTCATATCCATGTCATCTGCCATCTTATTGTTCTTTTAGTAGTGACTTTAATATGTGTAAACTGCGATTCATAATTTTTGATCTGTCAACTGTTCTTACTGTGCATTTTTTGTTAAGTCTGTCAAATCTACAATACATGTTAAAATTGTCATATATATTTTAACTGTTAAATCAAACAAATCTGTCAATTCTGTTAAAATCAAATGATTAAATTTGCAAACATTGTTCAGTTTGTCAAATCTACAAAATCTGTCGTTAATATTTAAACTGTCAAATCAAACAAATATGACAACTCTGTAAAAGCTCAAATGATTAAATTTGCAAACATTGTTAAGTCGGTTAAATCTGAAAAATCTGTCAAAATTGTGACTAATTAAATATATATATATATATATGTGTACTGTTATCTGTCATATAACTTCTAACATCTTTTATTTGTTATATTTCATATTTCAAATGTTCTAATCTTGCTTTAACGTTTTAACTAAAATTTAAAACCAATTTGTTATACCTATCTGCCATCTATCATCTTACTCTTCATTTCCTAGCAACTTTTCTGTAGATCAAAGTGAAAACTATTATTCATCTGGCATTTGTCATCTATTATTAGTCATCTATCATCTGTCAACCAGGAACTGTCATTTTTTATCTACCATCTGTTCTAACTGTGCTTTTACTATTGAACTTAAATGTGAAAGCAATTTGTCATCTGCCATATCATCTGTTCTTATTGTACATTTTCATGTTATCCACACTTTCTTCTTATAGTTTTTAAATTCAGCTAATATTTGATAGAGTAAATACTTATAAGCACCAACAAATTACCAACTTTTAATTTAACCCTTAGCGTAATTCTATCATGATTCAATTTCTGCACTAAAAAAAATTAAGTCCCTATTTTTAATTCTATATTTGCCTATATATCATAAGTCAAAACAACAGTTTACCATTTTGATTTTTTTTAGTTCTAATCAAAATAGTTTCACCACAATTGGGCAATTAATTTAAATAAACAATTTAATAAATTAATTTTTTATTCGTAAACGTTTCTATGTTTTGAATGCATAAATTCTATGAAGAGATTATAGAAAATTAGCAATTTTGATTTAATTAAATTAACCTGTACTGTTGTTATGACTTATTACTATTATTTCACCTTTAAAAAACTGTATTTAATACCAGTGTCGTTCTACATTTGTCCACCACCCGGTGGATTATCATCCCTCCTCCCTTCGTCCTGCATCTGTTGCTGCTGCAGGAATTTGGCCGCCGCCGGGAAACCTTGAAGGTCGAAACCGGGCGGGGCGACTATCGTGGCGGTACCTGCGGTTCCTTGAAGGTACGCAATCAATCTCTTCATTTCTTCTAAAGCGTTCGCCTGCATGAGTATGTAATTTTTGGCCAGGAGCAGCGTGGCGATCTTCGACAGCTTCCTGACGCTCGGCGAGTGAGCGTAAGGTATCACCGAACGGAGCTCATCCAGTGCATCGTTTAAATCGTGCATCCTTCTTCGCTCCCTTGCGTTTATGTTAAGCCGCACGGATTTTCCCTGCCTGTTCTTTCCTTTCGTCGTCTGATTGTTCGGATTGTTGGGTAAGGTACGATTCTGCGGTGACCTAAAAATATTTATCATTAATATTTATTTGTAATCAATAATGAATCTTTCAAATCACAATTAAAATTATTGTAAATACCCTGGAAAAAAAACATTTTATATATACAACAAAAAAATAATAACTGCCTTTGATTTATGAACAGCTTGTCAATAACGTCAGTTTCGAATTAACATTTTAGATCCTGAAACAAAGTAAAGTAAAAAATAGGGCCAAGTCTGTTAATATTTGTATAGTGTGCCTGGAATCTTTAAAAGTAAATAACACATTAACATTGATCATAATGATGTTACTACTATGTTTTGTTCAGTGTTTACATTAACATTACAATTTTTTCAATTTACCTAGATTGTGGTGGTCCAGAGCTATCGGGATTATTTTCGTCTGATGGTGGGCCATGGCTTATGTTCGTACTGCAACCACTTTGGAATTGGAAGCCACCTAAACCTACAGCCCCCAGAGGTGTCCTCCGGCCGGGAATTTGGCCCTCTTCGGTTGAATGATGAGCAAACGGTGTGAAGTTTTGTTCTATCGCTACGTTTGAACTACTCGGGCCACCTGCACTTGAAGAAGCACCCTAAAAACAACAGATTATAAACTAATATAGAAAAGTTTATTGATGATGGATTCTATCTCTTTACAGAAAGAGGTACAATATATAAATAATTAGAATTGATGAAGGACTATCAATACAATATTTATTGATGATTTTTTTAAATGTTTATAATGAAGAAGAAGACACGATTACTTTGTAAACGCCTCCACAAATAACAATTTTCATGTGAGGTTAGGTTTGTATATTATAATTAGATATTATCAACATTCTAAAACTTATAACCTATGATAAGATCAGCCCATAAATGTAATACTACTCACCATAAAGCAGATATAGAAGTATGAAACGAACATTTAAATATATAATCTATAACTGAGATTTTAAATACTGTCTAAATAAAATATATGTGATGTAAAGGTTTTATAATCAAAAATCATTGTTGAATTTAATGTTAATGATATAAATTTTTATTTAATAGTTTTATTTTAGCGTTTGAAAAATGTGTGGGTGAAATACCTTAAAGTTCCTAGTGGCGCCATCTATGCACATTGTTTCGAATCACGGGACATATGTTTTCGAAAATAAATACAGAAATTGTTATTTATAATTGTAAACTCGTACTTACCGTGTGCGGCCATCCCCAGGTCGGTGCACCGTTCCTCAGCCACTGCGGTGGTCCGACCATGGACCGCGGGATGGGGTAAACGGTGGGCTCGTCACCTTCGGACGAGCTCTCGCATTCGAACGATTTCATGATGCAAATATTTAATTACTGGCCAATTGAATATCTGCACCCGCCGGTGTCACACCATGCCTTCAACACGTCGAACACAAAAAAACACAGGTAAAACAACGAATTGCCACCGGACGAATATATTTACCTGGCGATTAATTTGCCTAATTACACGTACGGATATTTTTATTTTATTTTATGGTGTTAGTAGCGTCGGTGGTGTAGTTTTTGCGTGCATACCGCGGCCGCAATCACGGTTTGTAAACGTTTAGTGTGTGCACACGCTAAAATGTGACAGATGCGACCCCGTGGAGAAGAATAGGGGTTGTGTTGTACGCAGCGGCGTCGGTTTTCCGAGGGGGTCGGCCGGTTAACTACCCTCGCGATCTGATATTTCATCTCTAACGAGATTGTATTGAATTCATTCGAGTGAAATTTATTTTAATATATAATAATAAATAAGATGTTAAAAACATCAAAGATAATAGTATTTATATATAACATCGTTTTTATAAACCTTTTTTTACATTTAAGAATATACAAATTAAATATATAATACATAATATAGGTAAAATTTATAAAATGGCTATCAACCAATATTTATGTGTATTTATTTTTGTAATATAATTTAAATGGAAATAATAAAAATATTAGTGACAATTTTTCACTTAAGAAAATATCAAACATACCTATAAAGAATTCTGATGAAAATTTCCAAACATTGAATTGTCAGTATATATAGAAATTTTTAAACATTTAATTTTATGTGTAGAATATTATATTTGAGGGAAGTAAAGGGTGGACTAGTTAGAGAATAATCAAAACCAGAGAATTACTCTGTCACAGTACTTGTGGTCGGATTCCCTTTAACAGAGAAATTCTTTAGTTTTGATTATTCAAAAATATATCTAAACATTGAATTTTCCAGATATCGAATTATTAAACGTTGAGTTTTCTGTAAATAGAGTTTTTAAAACATGACATTTTCTGCACATCGAAACTTTCTACAGGAAATGGTTTATGAATACAAATAATTGATTATATTGAAGGTTAGAAACATTAAAGTTTAAGTCAAGAAGGTTTTCAGACATTAATTGTTTTTTTTTTCTAATATTGAATTTTTATAAATTTGAGCTTACTTTAAATAAACGTTTTAAAAATTAAAATTACTAAATAATGAATTTTCTGTATATACAGTTTTCTAAATATTAAATTTTCTGTATATACAGTTTTCTATATATTGAATTTTCTATGTATAGAATTTTCTAAACATTGAATTTTCTGTACATGCAGTTTTATAAATATTGATGTTTATGTATATAGAATTTTCTAAACATTGAATTTTCTAAAGGGACAGTTTTCTTAATAATGAATTTTCTGTATATAGAGTTGTCTATACATTTCATTTTCTATGTATAGAATTTTCTAAACATTGAATTTTCTGTATATGCAGTTTTGTAAATATTGAATTTTCTCTATATAAACTTTTCTAAACATTAAATTTTCTGTATATACAGTTTTCCAAATATTGCATTTCCTCTCTATAGAATTTTCTGTATATAGAGTTTTCTAAACATTTAATTTTCTGTATATAGAATTTTCTAAAAATTGAATTTTCTGTATATACAGTTTTCTAAATATGAAATTTTCTGTATATAGAGTTTTCTATACATTTAATTTTCTATGTATAGAATTTTCTGAACATTGAATTTTCCTAATTATTGAATTTTCCTTATATAGAATTTTCTAAAGATTGAATTTTCTGTATATACAGTTTTCTAAATATTGAATTTTCTGTTTATAGAGTTGTCTATACATTTCATTTTCTATGTATAGAATTTTATAAACATTGAATTTTCTGTATATGCAGTTTTATAAATATTGATGTTTCTGTATATAGAATCTTCTAAACATTGAATTTTTTAAAGGGACAGTTCTAAATATTGAATTTTCTGTATATAGAGTTGTCTATACATTTCATTTTCTATGTATAGAATTTTCTAAACATTGAATTTTCTTTATATAAAGTTTTCTAAATATTGAATTTTCTGTATATAGAATTTTCTAAACATTGAATTTTGTTTATATAGAATTTTCTAAACAAAGAAATTTCTATATTTACAGTTTTCTAAATATTGAACTTTCTGTATATACAGTTTCCTAAATATTGACTTTTCTGTATATAGAGTTTTCTATACATTTAATTTTCTATGTATAGAATTTTCTAAACATTCAATTTTCTGTATATACAGTTTTCCAAATATTGAATTTTCTGTATATACAATAGTCTATACATTTCATTTTCTATGTATAGAATTTTCTAAAAATTGAATTTTCTGTATATGCAGTTTTGTAAATATTGAATTTTCTCTATATAGACTTTTCTAAACATTGAATTTTCTGTATATACAGTTTTCCAAATATTGCATTTCCTCTCTATAGAATTTTCTGTATATAGAGTTTTCTAAACATTTACTTTTCTGTATATAGAATTTTCTAAAAATTGAATTTTCTGTATATACAGTTTTCTAAATATTAAATTTTCTGTATATAGAGTTTTCTATACATTTAATTTTCTATGTATAGAATTTTCTGAACTTTGAATTTTCCTAATTATTGAATTTTCCTTATATAGAATTTTCTAAACATTGAATTTTCTGTATATACAGTTTTCTAAATATTGAATTTTCTGTTTATAGAGTTGTCTATACATTTCATTTTCTATGTATAGAATTTTATAAACATTGAATTTTCTGTATATGCAGTTTTATAAATATGGATGTTTCTGTATATAGAATTTTCTAAACATTAAATTTTCTGTATATGCAGTTTAGTAAATATTGAATTTTCTCTATATAGAATTTTCTAAACATTGAATTTTCTGTATATGCAGTTTTATAAATATTCATGTTTCTGTATATAGAATTTTCTAAACATTGAATTTTCTAAAGGGACAGTTTTCTAAATATTGAATTTTCTGTATATAGAGATGTCTATACATTTCATTTTCTATGTATAGAATTTCCTAAACATTGAATTTTCTGTATATACAGTTTTCTAAATATTAAATTTTCTGTATATAAAATTTTCTAAACATTGAATTTTGTTTATATAGAATTTTCTAAACATTGAAATTTCTATATTTACAGTTTTCTAAATATTGAACTTTCTGTATATACAGTTTCCTAAATATTGACTTTTCTGTATATAGACTTTTCTATACATTTAATTTTCTATGTATAGAATTTTCTAAACATTCAATTTTCTGTATATACAGTTTTCCAAATATTGAATTTTCTCTCTATAGAATTTTCTAAATATTGAATTTTCTGTATATAGAGTTTTCTAAACATTGAAGTTTCTGTATATAGAATTTTCTAAACATTGAATTTTCTGTACATAGAATTTTCTAAACATTGAATTTTCTGTATATACAATTTTCTAAATATTGAATTTTCTGTATATAGAGTTTTCTATACATTTAATTTTCTATGTATATACAGTTTCCTAAATATTGAATTTTCTTTATATGGAATTTTCTAAACATTGAATTCTCTGTATATAGAGTTTTCTAAATATTGAATTTCAGGTCTATACATTTTTCTAATTTTCTAAACATTGAATTTTCTCTATATACACTTTTCTAAATATTGAATTTTCTGTATATAGAATTTTCTAAGAATTGAATTTTCTGTATATAGAATATTTTAAACACTGTATTTCTGTCTATACATTTTTCTAATTATTGAATTTTCTAAACATTGAATTTTCTCTGTATACAGTTTTCTAAATATTGAATTTTCTGTATATAGAATTTTCTAAAAATTGAATTTTCTGTACATAGAATTTTCTAAACATTGAATTTCCTGTATATACAGTTTTCTATATATTGAATTTTCTGTATATAGAATATTCTAAACATTGAATTTTCTGTCTGTACATTTTTCTAATTATTAATTTTTCTAAACATTGAATTTTCTCTATATACAGTTATCTAATTTTCTCTATGTATAGCTTTCTAAATATTGAATTTTCTCTTTATAGAATTTTTTAAACATTGAATTTTGTTTATATAGAATTTTCTAAACATTGAAATTTCTATATTTACAGTTTTCTAAATATTGAATTATCTGTATATAGAATTTTCTAAACATTAAATTTTCTATATATAGAATTTTCCAAACACTAAGTTTTCTGTATATACAGTTTTCTAAATATTGAATTTACTAAACATTGAATTTTCTGTATATAGAATTTTCTAAACATTGACTTTTGTGTATATACAGTTTTCTAAATATTGAATTTTCTGTTTATAAACTTTTCTAAACATTGAATTTTCTGTATATTCAGGTTTTTAAATATTGAATTTTCTGTATATAGAGTTCTCTAAACATTGAATTTTCTATATATAAAATTTTCTAAACATTGAATTTTCTGTATATGCAGTTTTATAAATATTAAATTTTCTGTATATAGAATTTTCTAAACATTGACTTTTCTGAATATACATTTTTATAAATATTAAATTTTCTGTATATAGCAGTTTCTAAACATTGAATGTTCTGTATATGCAGTTTAAAAATATTGAATTTTCTGTATATAAAATTTTCCAATTTTCGGTATATAGAATGTTTTAAATATTTATTTTTCTAAACATTGAATTTTCTAAATATTGAATTTTCTTTATATACAGTTTTCTAAATATTGAAATTTCTAAACATTGAATTTTCTTTATATAGAATTTTCTAAACATTGGCTTTTTTATTTATTTACTTATATTCGTTCTTCTTTCTTACATAATACATTCAAAGAAAATATTAAAACAAATTATTAAAAATAACTGTACATAAAATTTTGGCCGAAAGAAGCACAGGCGGAGTTCATAATTAAATATATTCTTCCACTCAAACCCAATCTATCACCATGATGTTAGGGCAGCAAGGATCCTCAGTTTTCTAAATATTGAATTTTCTAAACATTGAATTGTCTGTATATACATTTTTTTAAATATTGATTTTTTTGTATATAGAATTTTCTGTATATACAGTTTTCTAAACTTTGAATTTTCTGTATATAGATTTTTTGAAGCATTGAATTTTCTGTATATACAGTTTTCTAAATATTGAATTTTCTGTATATAGAATTTTCGAAACATTGAATTTTCTGTATATACGGTTTTCTAAATGTTGAATTTTCTAAACATTGAATTTTCTGTATATACATTTTTTTAAATATTGATTTTTTTGTATATAGAATTTTCTGTATATACAGTTTTCTAAATATTGAATTTTCTGTATTTAGAATTATCTAAGCATTGAATTTTCTTTATATATTATAGAATTGTTCAAACATTGAACTTTCTGTATATAGAATTTACTAAGGATGTAATTTTGTGCATATCGAATTTTTCTACAGTTTGTGCAGAAATAAATATATAAATTATAACCATTTTCAGAAGTACGGAATAATTCAGAAATTAATCATTTTTTTTATGAATTTAAAATTTTCTACGCATTTAATTTTCGGTAAATAGATTTTCTTAACCATTAAACTTTCTGTATATAAAATTTTCTGAACATTGAATGATATTTCTTAGAATTAAAATGTCTGTACTTATATTTTACTAAATATTCAATTTTCTGAGCATAAAATTTCCCGAACATTTAATTTTCTGTATATAAAATTTTGTAAACAACTTATTATCTGTATATCAATTTTTCTAAATATTGAATTTTCTAGATATAGAATTTATAAACAATGAATTTGTTGTCTAAAGAATATTCTTAACCTTGAATTTCTTGACCTACCCCAATGAACTACGTGACGTGTTAACCTAACCTTGAACTTCAAAATGTTGTAATTTTCAAATAGAATCTGAAGGTTTCATAGAATTTTATTCGAGGAAATTTGATTTCCTAGGAAAAAAATACGTTACAAGTAAAACCATGTGATTTTATTTGTTTAAAAAAATAATAATAAAGTTTTTTATTAAGTGATATGGATTTAGTTTCAACAAGTAACAGCCAAAACAATTAGGTTTATATTTTTTGTAACTGCAAGCTAAAACATTGGTTATGGTTAAAATTAATTTAAATATGTAGATTGGATGGGTGGCCAATATCCCACCTTCAAAGTTTTTTATACGAACAAATGATTTTATTATAGTTTATTACGAGAAAACAAAATATATTGTTAAATTTTGTATATTATTGGTTATAAACTCAAGCCTTTCCATGTGCGATCAAAATACTTATTCTTGAATCTTCACGGCATTTACTTCGTGGTATATTTTCAATGTTTATAATAAATAAAACCTTGTTTGATAATGATTACTAGTCACGAAAAGTGTATAAAAATGTTATAAGTTTTCTTTATTACAAAATATGAATAAATAAATGCAAATAAAAACTACTTCTACAAATTATATTTCAAGAAATCATTATATATTTAGAAGTAATTGGAGAGTGGGGGATTTGATACACACTCACTTTACATATTTATTTTATCTACGATCGTGCAGAAAGTAGACGCTTTTTGCATCATTTTTCATTATAAAAGTGGCTTTTTAAAGCACTAGTGCTTTTTTGCGTTTTTATTGCACGGTAATGTCAAATTGTTTTTATTGCACAGAACTGTCAAATCTGACAGATGAATATATTATAGCACAAAATTTCAACGAAAAACTTAAATTTTTATTAATTGATACAAATAACTAATAAACTATAAATAAAATATATAATACAAACGAAATAGCAGATTTAAGAACTCTGAAGATTTCATTTAATGCAAGTCGAAGCGATTACAATAAAGAGAAAATGTTTTCCATAAATAATAATGGCGGCCGACATTTGTGCAACTTGTTTATTGGTTGCTAAGTAACGCTTTCATTAGTGCACTGCGGGTAAAATGTGTTTTCATTAATTAAATTATTGAAATGACATTAAAATATTACTGATATGAATATATTCTTTGAAATCCTTTACGATCGAAGATAAAATTTTGTAAGGCACACGTGTAAAAAGTTTCTTTATTGCACTCCTGGCTTTAAAAAAACTCCCTCGTTCCTCGCTCGTGTTTTTAAACGCCAGTTCGTGCAATAAAGTATCACTTTTTACACTTGTACCTTAAATAACTATTATCTACGATCGTACAGAAAGTAGACGCTTTTTGCATCATTTTTCATTGTAAAAGTGGCTTTTTAAAGCACTAGTGCTTTTTTGCGTTTTTATTGCACGGTAATGTCAAACGGTTTTTATTGCACAGAAATGTCAAATTTGACAGATGAATATATTATAGCACAAATTTTCGACGAAAAACTTATTTTTTTATTAATTGATACAAATAATTAATAAACTATAAATAAAATACATAATACAAACCAAATGGCAGATTTAAGAACTCTGAAGATTTCATTTAATGCAAGTCGAACCGATTACAATAAAGCGAACATTTTTCCATAAATAATAATGGCGGCCGACATTTGTGCAACTTGTTTACTGGTTGCTAAGTAACGCTTTCATTAGTGCACTGCGGGTAAAATATGTTTTCATTAATTGAATTATTGAAATGATATTAAAATATTACTCATAAGAATATATTCTTTGAAATCCTTTACGATCGAAGATAAAATTTTGTAAGGCACACGTGTAAAAAGTTTCTTTATTGCTCCTCCTGGCTTTAAAAAAACTCGCTCGTTCCTCGCTCGTGTTTTTAAACGCCAGTTCGTGCAATAAAGCATCACTTTTTACACTTGTACCTTAAATAACTATTAACTTAATCAACAACAGCGTTTGTCAAAATATTTATTAGGTACTCTTGAAATTCTTGCTAACTTAAAATTTAAACTAAACTTAAAGACACTTATGTTGATTCTTTATTGGTATTTAATGACCTTGGCATTTATCTTATCCACTTTTGTTACCAGCAGAAGTGCTTAAGAATTCTTCCACCATCTAGTAAGGTAACTGAATCACAATAGATATATTGATTGTTTTATTTAGGCAACCTATGAAGCATTAGAAAGGTTCAACGGATTTATTGGGGTTTACTAGACATCGAGAATTTTGTTATTATAAAGATATTCTTTAGGTTGGAGCAATTATACTAGAAAATAACTGAGAGGTTTTTGGATTCGTTTTTGTCAATACCAAGATATTAATTAGTATGCAGGTAAAATTGAAGAAGATTTAACTAGTTTTAACAGTTAATTAATGTCAACGGTTACGAGACTCTCTATTTATTATCGCAGGTAACTCTAACAGTTTTTCTTGCTACATGTACTCTGCTGAAGAATCCCATGGATGTGTTGGTCTAAAATATTCCAAAGGTTGCCTATGACCTTATCAGATACTTTCTTAGATATTTTATGCATAGAATTTGTTGGGTTTATGTCCCAGGCCTACGTCAAACAACACGACTCATCAAACTCGATCACAACAATAAGATGCTTGAACTCATAAGGAACGAGTTGAGAACATTCACAGGGCTCATGACAGGGCAGTGTGCCCTCCGGTACCATTTGTGGAAAATGGGAAAATAGGAAAGTAGATATTGCAGACTATGTGATTTAGCAGATGAAACGACCGAGCATATACTATGTACTTGTGTTACGATTGCTTCCAAGTAGCATCGCTCCCAAGAAAGTTACCAGGTTCATGATGACGTGGCACTGCTTGGGAAGTAAGCAACCCAAAGGTGATTTAATTGCCGTCTGTTCGTACTACACCACGGGTTAAGTGAGAATTTAATTCATCGTGAAATGGTGTTTTTGCATATTTTTTTTGCACAAGAGATCCCAAACGATCTTTCACTTCTTGTTCCACCAGATTAATCTTCTTGTGCCTAAGTATTTCGGTCCAGCTTCGGTTCTTTTTGCCAATAGGAATCAGGGCTTCTATGAAAGAGACATAATGGAATTACATTTAAAATGGCAACAAGTTATTGAACAAAACAGTACATATTTAACCTAAATCGGATCATTCTAGCTATGGTAATTTAGGCCTTCAATTTCATGCCAAAGAAAAAATTCAAGAAAACAATATATACTATATAGGGAAAGTAATAATGGATATCTTTTTACTACACCTTACATTTAACAACATAAATGATTTTTAAACAACATATTCTTCATCGATCTACTACCTCTTACCAAAAGTAAACGTTAAAGAGGAAATTTAATCAAAACTTAAAACAAAATTTCATGCGACGCCCCTGCAAAACACTCCCGGCCTCGAACAATTCCACCCCAATTCGGCGGGCGAGATCAAAGCGAGAAGCGGTCGCCGTGGCAACCGAAAAGCCCTCGCCGTTTCCGCCGCGTGGCGCCATCTCGCGTCCCCGGCGCCCAATCACTAATTGCTCCGATGGCCCCCAGGAAGCCTACAGGAAACTGTACGTAATTCTCTGCAGGTCGGATACTGTAATCGGCGCGGGCGTGTGCGTAATTTATGCAATTGTGCTGGCACAAAAGGGCCCTTACTATCGCCAGACAGCTGCTCATTTATGAATGGCCGACACGACAAGTATATTACCCCGTAATGAGCGGTAAACGCCGCCCATTGTCGTAATTTGTACCGCGGAGATGATTATTGTTGGAATCGATCATTTTCCACAACAACAAACTATTCGGTCGTGATGAATTCAATTGATTGATGCTGTTAAATTAATCATTTGTCTTTAAATATTATATATTGTCTTCATAAATTTGTGTAATTTTATTGTATAATTGAAGGAGTACCAACTATACATTATAAAAAAATTTATTCATAAAAAGTAAAGTGTCAATTTTTTTCAAATCAATATATTTCTTGTAATTGAGACAAAATAACTTTGTTTTAAAATTTTATTTTTAAAACTTAAGTAACTTAAATTACGAACAATTTTTCGTAATTTAAGTTACTTTTAGTTTGATAATGACTATCTTATAGTCGAAACTATAGTTACTGTAAGTTTTAAAAATTAAATGGTAAAACAAAGTTATTTTGTCTCAATTACAAGTCATTCAAGATGTACCACGAAGATGGATCTACCATCAAATATTCAATATATTTCGGTTATTATGACAAATAGAAAAAAAAAACTGTAAAAGCAAAGTTTTAGATAAATTTACACAGTTTAATAAAATATATTCAGAAAATTTTTATCGCCATTATTTTCTGAGATATGACGCAAAGATAATTTTTTTTCTATATGGAAGTCATAGTTGGCTATGCAATTATTCGATAGATTATATTTTTCTCTTTAATCCCATATCACATATGACATAGTTGTTTCTAAAAATGTAAGTGAGTTGCAGTAATTTTAAGTTTTATTATAAATCAAAAAATTGTTGGCCATGAAAATTTTCTGAGTGTATTTTATTAATCTGCGTAAAATTATCTACAAGTTTGTCCTTTATAGTTTTTTTCTATGTATCATAATAACCGAGATATATTGATTTGAAAAAAATTAACACTTTTTACTTTTTTTCAAAATATCTAGTTACCTTTGACTTTTGTAAAAACTTTGAAAGTGCAATTTTATTCGTTTCGTAAAACAACACTTTTTTCCCCATTTAACTGTTTTTCTATCTCTTATAGTTTCCAAGATCCGCATAGAGAACATCTAAAAAAACTCACCCTGTATATTTTTTAAAGAGAGGTTAGAAGAAGGAGTTTTTTTTTGCAAATTTATTGAAATTATGGATTGATCAATGGTGTCACTATTGAATTGTTTAGAGGTAGTTTTATGAAAAGACTTATCAGCAGAAGAATCTTCAAGGAATTGATTTGTGCAAAAGTAAAATCTAAAGAAAGTTTGGAGACAAGAAATTCTGGAGATTTAGAAAAGATCAAAGTTCTAAAAAAGGGAAAGTGAGATTGTTAAAGATGCTATCAAGGGCATCAACATTGATTAGACATAGGATTAGGAAAGGACTTATCAAGAGAAAAATCTTTAAGATGAAATGAGTTTGATTAAGATAAAAAATAATTGGAGTTTTATTTAATTAATTAAAAAGCAAAAAAGTAATCAATAAATTATCATTAAATCGTTGTTAAATGATTGATTATTTTTACAGTAAAATTGTTGTGCATATTTCACTAATTGGAGTGTATGATAGGTGCCACCCACCCACCCTACATATACAAAAAACTTTAATTACAAACATCGTTTTGGATTTGAGGGAAATAATACAAAAACAGTGTTTGTGATTTAAATTTTTTTTTATATGTAGGGTGGGTGGGTGGCCACTATCCCACCCTCCAATCCGTAAAACATTCTCAACTATTTTACTTAAATTAATTAGAGCATCAAAGAACTTCCTTCAATTTATAAAATCTGAATTCATATTTTTATTAATTAGAAAATAAAAAAATAAACGTTTTTTTTATATGTAGGGTAGGTGGGTGGCATCTATTTCACCCTCCAATTCGTAAAACATTCTTCTCAACTATTTTCCTTAAATTAATTTAAGCAACAAAAATCTTCTACCATTTTAAAAAATCTGGATTCATATTTTTATTAATTAGAAGCTAAAGAAATAATCATTAAACTTTCAGAATTATGTTAAATAAATCAATATTCTTACAATACAATTTATGCCTCCAATTCGTAATACATTTGCAACTATATTACTTAAATTCATTTAAACAACAAAAAAAAAACTCTGTTTTAAAATCTGAATTCACATTTTTATTAATTAGAAGGCAAAGAAATTATCAATGAACTTTCACCAAAATTATTTAAAGTAATAATAATAATAATAATGTATTTGACGGAATCTTCTATACAACAATATATTTATTTATTTATTATAATTTGCAATTTCACAAAAAACAAAAAAACAAAAAACAAAAAAAATAAAAAGTGCACAAAGGTAGTTAAATCTAGGTGTTTAGTCCCCATTGATTTAACAAAAACAATATATTCATTATTTTTCAGTATTACCCTTAATTTAAATAAATAATATAAACTAATATAGTATGAATAAAATACAATAAATAACATAGATAGTATAAATAAAATTTTAAAAAAATAAAATTATAAACAAATCATTTACATTTATAGATATCGCAGCTAATTACATAATATAAATAATTACTTATTTAATGGTTAAATTATAGCTTTGAATTAACCCATGAATTAATTTAAACAAGAACGAAATATAAATAAATATTCTCTTTTCAGCCAATGATTTAATATTCAGCAAGACCAACATTCCACTATGGCTAAAATTTGTGTTAATATTACCCAATCGAAATGACATTAATTTTAAAAACCTGCTCGGCACCATTTCAAGTTTGTGAATTGCAATTTTGGTGTAAGGTAAGTAAAGTGATTTTATTGTAGGAGTTTTGAAAGAATTGGAGAATTTGCTGATGAAACCTAATTTTCTCAGAGATTTCTTGCAAACGTTAGAAATGTGTTTGTTAAAATTTAGCTTTGAGGTGAATATCACTCTCAAATCTCTCATTATTATTAATAGTGTAGTTAAAGTAACGTTTATCTCCTCTATTAAATGACATGCACATACTTTCTTATATTTAAATCCAGCTCATTCTCCCGACACCACAACGAAACACAATTTAGGTCATCATGAAGTGCCAACTGATTTCAGATGTCTTAATGCTAGTATACAATTCTAAATTATCGGCATAGAGGAGAAAATTACATTTTCTTACATTTAAACCAATATTATTTATAAAAAGTAGGAATAAAATAGGCCCAAAATGTGAACCTTGTGGTACCCCCGATGATACATTAATATAATTAGGCAGATAATTTCCAATGCGCACAGGTTGAGTTCGATCATTTAGGTAACTACTTAGCCAGTTTAAAAATTGATCACCAAATCAAATGGATATTAATTTATTTAACAGTATGTGGTGTTGAACCCTATCGAATGCCTTGGAGAAGTCGATATGAATAGAGTCAGCTTGTAATCCCTTCTCCAATGCATCCGATAAATATGTTTGATAAACCAATAAATTCGTAATAAACAAACTGGAATAATATTTTTACTTTCCCTATATACGAAAAGTATATATAGGGGAAGTATTGTGATCGTGATTTTTTTTTGAAAAATTTTTTTTGCGGAAATATCCGTTTTGAGGTCCCCTGAGTTCATTAAACTAATTTCTGGAAAAAAAAAATTGTGTCTGTGTGTGTGTCTGTCTGTCTGTCTGTCGGTGGGCGCTGTATCTCAGAAACGAATTATCGGTTTGAGATGTAACTTCAAACTTAAGGTTTTGTCGTTAAAAACTGGAACTGAAAAGCTTTTGGTAAACATTCATAGACCGGAAGTGGATGTTTACTCGAGGCGTTTTTTTGTTTTTTCGTGATATTTTTCTAAATATGAAAAATATTACAAAACTTTTCAAACAAAAGTTAAAGAGAATGAGAAACTGAACAAATTTTTCATAAAATTCTTAACTTTCGAGAAAAAAAATAAAAATTGAAATTCTTGCCATTTTTTGCCAATTGCTAATAAACTATTGAAGCAACATGAAAGTTATATAACAAGTAATTGTAGAGAATTCAAAATTGAATACATATCTATATGAAATATTATTTTTTAATAAATTTGTTTCTATACGATGCATTAAATTCTCACTTAGCCCGTGGTGAAACCTTCTAATTGAATTTGTTTCGTTTTAAATCTACAATTTTGCACAAAAAGTTTTGGAATTCTCGGACTGAAAAATTTAAACATTTTCATTTGCGCAGTTAAAATTAGACAACTTTAAAGATAAGTTAAAAAAAACAAAATTTAAATTATTCTTCTATGTTATTAAAGTCTGAGAAAGCATCGATCACATCACATTCTAGAAAGTCATCTAAATAGTAAATAATAAAATTTAAAAATATGTAGTTATAAATTTTCAGATTCTTAAATGGCATTTAAAAAATGAATAATAATAATAATAGTAATAATACATTTTTAGCGAGAATAAGTAATTTCTTAACTATGATGACAACGATTTATAAACATTAACAATTTGGTCAGTAATTCCCATGTATTTCATTTGTTTTCTTAAATATTTCTATTTCTTTTTTGGAAGCTTTAACCCAATTTTGCTTTTGAATTGGAAATGTTTTATGTTTCTAGATTTTATCAGCCATTTTCTCTAAAGGTTTTTGTTTTATACTGCGGTTTCTCTCCCATGTTTTTTCAATTTCTACTCTATTTTTCCAAATTTTCTAGAACCTAGGACACTATTATTACAATTCTAATTTCGAATAATTCTTCCTGTATTTAACAGCAATTACTGTTTTTTTTATTTTATATTTTTGGCAGCTATTTTTCTTTTAGAATTGTTTTATTTGTTTCCAACATTTTTTCAGTTTCCACATTTCTTGATTAATTTCATTGATAATGTTCAGTAGTTTTTCTTCAGGGTTTCTTAAGCTTTCCAGCAAATGTTTCAATTCTTAATCATTGCACTAAAATCCTATAATTAAATGTAATGAATTGACAAAAAAGTTGTATTAGTATAGGAAAAGATGAATATCCAAGAGCCTTATATGATAATTTGAAATAGCGAACATAAAGAAAAAAAAAACGAAAAAGGGCCATTTTCCTGTGCTGGAGTCTTTGGTGTTGAAACAGGTAGATTTGGAAATATTGAAAAAAATGTATCGATTTCTTTTCACCCTCACCGAACGAATAGAGCACAAATAAGTTCTAACTTTTTTCCATGTAAAGCAAAAAGTTGGGAATCAAAGTTACCGTTTTGAACCAGACATGCAGAATATTATGGCGAGCCTCAAGACTTCCTGAGGGTATAAAATATTAAGGCTGCATGCCAATAAACAGTTCACACAGTGTGTCACAGATTATTTAATAGACAGATGTGCCAAATCTTAATAAAACTGTAATATTTCTTTTCTGGAAACTTTCGCCCGTTATTTTTTTCAAGGAATTTTTCTTTTGAATTGCAAAAGTTGTATATGTTTCTAGATTTTAGCACCAATTTTTCTTTGAAATTTTTTGTTTTAATCTAGATATATACTATAGAGAAACTATTCTCTTTTTTTCTGTCAGAAATTTTTACATCAATTTCTACTCTATTTTTTATAAATTTTCTAGAAGCTTTTCTTCCAGAAAAGAACACTATTATTCGACAGCAATTTTATTTTATTAGAATTATAATTTCTAATAATTCTCTCTTTTTATTTTAAAGAAGATTTGTTCTTCATAAAATTGAAAAAAACAGAAAGCTGTTAAGAAAATTCATTCTAATGAATGTATATCGTAATTTTTTAAATTAATTTGTTAAAAAAATTTAAGGTACACTTAAAAAAAACTTTAAATATATTTTTAAAGAAACCATTTTAGCCAGTTTCCAATTATTTTCAAGATCATTTTATTATTATTTATTATTTCTAGAATTCTCAAGCAAATTTTTAGTTTTCAGCATATTATTTTTTGAATTTTGTTTTTAATTTGTACTTTCTGTATTTAAGAGCTATTACTGTTATTTTCTTTAATTATATTTTTGGCAGCTATTTTTTTTTAGAATTTTTTAATTGTTTCCAACATTTTTTGCTTAATTTCAATGATCATGTTTAGTAGTTTTTCTTTAGGGTTTCTTAAGCTTTCTATTTCCTTTAGGGAAGCTTTCTACCATCCTTTTTTTTCAAAGAATTTTTTTTTTGAATTGCAAAAGTTTTCCATGTTTCTAGATTTTATCAGCAATTTTTCTTTGAAAGTTTTTGTTTCATACTGCAGTTTCTCTTCCATATTGGAAAATTTTAGATCAATTTCTACTCTTTTTTAATTGCTTTTGTTTAATCAGTTTAAATTCAATTTTGTTCATAATTTTTCATGTTATAGTCATATTTAAACAATCTAAAATACATTTTATCATTTATTAGCTTATTCAACAGAAATAATTTCATTCAAATTATTGTTGTACTATTCGTAACACACAAATGAATTTTGTTTTATTCAATGTATGTCGAGGTATTAGCCAGGGAAGTAATTGTTTCAAATTAATTTGTTTTGTAGTCTTAGTAAAACTCACTGTTGTAGATTCACGAATGTTTTCGTATTTGTAAATTTATTAAACAATTTTACGCTTGAATCCAGCGTACCCCATGAAACCATTGTTTGAGCTAGCCTATATTGATATGCATTAACATAGCGTACTCTTGACCTACCTCAATATACTGTTTGTTGACCTAGCGTACTCCTGACCTTACTTAATGTATAATGTATTATAGGTCAATAGTACGCTAGGTAAATTTCTATATTTTTTGTGACTAATCTGGATAATATTATAGGTTAAGTTATTATTTATTGGGGTAGGTTAATTTATTTAAATAGATTTACATCCGTTTCTTGTATTTTTTTACTATATTTCCAACGAGTTTTGGAAGGTTTTTGCAAAGTTAATTATTTTTTTATACGATGATTAAAACCGGTTTCAAGCTGTTTTTACAATAAAATAAATGTAAAACTGGGGTGTAAAAACGGCCAAAGTACTTAATTCTAATTATAACTTTTATTAAAAATTCGGTCAGTAATTTTCCTATATTAAAATTTTTTTATTTGGAAAGAAAATGCATTTTTAAAGATTTTTTACTTTATTATATACAGATAGAGATAATCTATTCAAGTCAATTAAATCCTCTTAGTGAAACGATTTCAATAATGTATATTTTTTTAAAGTATACTGTAAAATCTTGTTATTTTATATTTCAACGTTTTTATTTAGAATTAGAAATCTTTGAGGGAAATAACCAATGAAATCTATTTCTATCTTTGTATTGTATTTGTATTTAATACTTTGTTCCTCTTACAATAAATAAATTTATTACAAATGGATAGACAAAAATATGTACTTATAATTTTGACGTAAGAGATACGGGGTGGATTTCACTCGACAGAATGTTCTTACAGTCCAACCCAATGCTGCATTTGAAGTGCTTCAGTTGATGATAATAATGTATAAACATGAACAGATATGTTAGTAATTTCCGTTTTTTTTATTTGTTTTCTTGGATAAAAAACGCGTATTGTTACTTATTTACTTTGCGATTTGAACAGATAGTGTAAATATGTCCAGTCTACTTTTTTTTCAGCAAGACAACTTCAGTAATATATTATAGTCTACAATTTTGGGAAAAAGGTTTTCTAAAAAAAAATATCATTTTTCAAGTGTAATGAAAAAATTTCAACTTTTTATTTAGACTTCTAGGAAAAAGTAAGAACGCTGTCACTTAATCTTATGTAATGAAGAGTATATAACTTTTTTTAATTTACACTTATTTTTGGTAAAATTAAAAAAAACATTTTAATATTTTAAAAAACGGATCAAACAAAAGTTAAAGAGAATGAGAAACTGAATTAATTTTGTTAAAATATATTTTTCATAAAATTCTTAACTTTCGAGAAAAAAAAATTAAAAATTGAAATTTTTGACATTTTTTGCCAATTGCTAATAAACTATTAAAGCAACATGAAAGTTATGTGACAAATAATTGTAGAGAATTCAAAATTGAATAAATTATTAAGAATAACCTTTTTGCATAAACCGCATAGTTTTCGAGTAAAATATAGGGAAAGTACTATGATGGCCACATCACCATTTTTTTAAATGATTTGATCAAACTTGGGCAAATTTTATGAACCTTATCAATAATGCATTGGATGGGTCCTGTCCAAAAGTCAGCTCTCATAATAAACGTAAAAATTCTAAAGGTAAACATAATCCTGATATAGTAAGTACAAAAGCACTCTTAGATTATTTATGTATAGTTAAAAATTTTCATATTGAAGCAAGTACACTATACGCGAAAGTAAAAAATGAATATGACATATTAGTATGTCAACAAAAGAAAAATGAAGTTTCAAAACAAATAATGCTAAGTGATGACAAAACATCATGAGCCATAATTAATGAACTTTCGGGAAAATCAAATAAATCTGATAAGCTTTTAAATATGTAAGGTATGGAAGATGAATTGAACAAATATTTTAACGAGGCTGCTATATTGGAAGCAAATAAAATACCGTACAGAACGATTAATTGCAATATAAAAAATCAAAAACATACTATTTTTTTGAAACCATTAACATCGTTGGAAGTTTTCAATATAATAAATGCTTTAAAAAATAGAACATCATCAGGATATGATGAAATTATAACAAAATTAGTTAAGGCGGCTGTAAATGAGCTTGTATACACTTATCTAATAAACCTAAGTTTGGAAAATGGAATATATCCAGACACTCTAATAATGGGAATCATAACTCCAATTTTTAAAAGTTCTAATCCAAGTAAGTTTATTAATTTTAGGCCAGTCACATTACTATCAGTCTTTTCCAAAATTATGGAGAAAGTTATAGCAGAGCGAATATTAATTTACTTAAATAGAGCACAAAATGGATTTATTAAAAATAAGTCCACAAGCACAGCAATTTATGATTATGTGACAGAAATTACAAATAACTTGGAGAATTCAGACTTGCCCATGGGAATTTTTCTTTTGACACAATGAGACATGAAGTTTTATTATATAAACTGGAATTTTATGGTATACGAGGAGTATGTTACAATTGAATTAAATCAGACCTGAAAAACAGATACGATAGATAGATAGTATTTATTTTATCCATTGTACTTACATACATACATAATAAAATTCGAATATCAAGTAAAAGTTAATGAAAATATTTCTAAACCATGTGTTATTAATACTGGGGTACCACAAGGCAGCGTATTGGGGCCAATATTATGTGTCATTTATGTAAGTGATTTTCCTAAAATCATTACAGACAACAATTTTTTAATTTAATAAATAACTAGTTTGTAAGTTAAATGTATAATATGTATATTTAAGAAATTTATTGTAAGTTCTACTTTGTAATTAATTGTATATACAACTAGTAACATGACGCAATTTTCACTTTGTACAAATTTTTGACACTTTGAAAATAAAGACACATTATTATTATTATTATTAATAGTCTGGTAAGAATATATGCTGACTTGATTTCATATATTTATTGATTAAAAGGTAAAAAAATAATCAATAAGCTTTTATCACAATTATGTTAAGTAAATAAATAGGTGCCACCCTACATCTATAAAAAACCTTTAATTACAAACACTTTTTACTTTCCCTATATGAAATATAGGGGAAGTATTGTGATCGTGATTTTTTTTTGAAAAATTTTTTTTGCGGAAATATCCGTTTTGGTGCCCCCTGAACCCATTACACTAATTTCTGGAAAAAAATTTTTTGTGTCTGTGTGTGTGTCTGTCTGTCCGTCTGTCTGTCTGTCTGTCTGTCTGTCTGTCTGTCTGTCTGTCGGTGGGCGCTGTATCTCAAAAACGAATAATCTGATTGAGATGAAACTTTAAACTTAAGGTTTTATCATTAAAAACTGGAACTGAAAAGCTTTTGGTAAACATTCATAGACCGGAAGTGGATGTTTACTCGAGGCGTTTTTTTGTTTTTTTGTGATATTTTTCTAAATATGAAAAATTTTAAAAAACGGTTCAAACAAAAGTTAAAGACAATAAAAAACTAAAGAAGTTTTATTTAAACATATTTTTCATAAAATTTTTAACTTTCGAGAAAAAAAAATAAAAACTGAAAATTTAGACATTTTTTGCCAATTGCTAATTAACTGTTGGAGTTACATAAAATTTATATAACAAATAATTGTAGAGAATTTAAAACTGAACAAATTATTAAGAATAGCCTTTTTGCGTAAACCTCATAGTTTTCGCGTAATATATAGGGAAAGTACTATGATGACCACATCACCATTTTTAGTTTTGAGGGTCATAATACAAAAACAGTGTTTGTAGTTAAATTTTTTCTTGTATGTGTAGGGTGGGTGGGTGCCACCTATCTCACCCTCCAATTCGTAAAACATTCTCAACTATTTTACTTAAATTTATTTAAACAACAAAAAACTTTTTCACTTTTTACTTTCCCTATATAGTATATATAGGGGAAGTATTGTTTTCGTGCGGGAAAATGTCTGTAGGCGCTGTATCTCAAAAACGAATAATCCGATTGAGATGGAACTTTAAACTTAGGGTTTTATCGTTAAAAACTGGAACTGAAAAACTTTTGGTGAACATTCATAAACCGGAAGTGGATGTTTACTCGAGGCGTTTTTTTGTTTTCTACCGATATTTTTCTAAATATGAAAAATATTACAAAACTTTTCAAACAAATGTTAAAGGGAATGAGAAAATGAACAAGTTTTATTAAAACATATTTTTTGTAAAATTCTAAACTTTTGAGAAAAAAAAAATAAAAATTTAAAATTTTGACATTTTTTGTTTATTACTAATAAACTATATGAGATACATGAAATTTATATATTAATTAATTGTAGAGAATTAATAATTGAACAATTTACTAAAAATAGCATTTTTGCATAAACCGCATAGTTTTTGAGGAAAATATAGGGAAAGTATTATGATGACCACATCACCATTTTTAAAATTTTGAATTTACATTTTTATTAATTTGAAAGTAAAGAAATAATCAATTAACCTTAATTACAATTTTGCTAAATTAATAATTATTCTTACAGTAAAATAGTTGCGCATAATTCATAAATGGGATAGGTAACACCGACCCACCCTCCATATACAAAAAACCTTAATTACAAACATTGTTTTGAATTTAGGAGAAGTTACACATAAACAGTGTTTGTAGTTGATTATTTTTAAATATGTAGGGTGGGTGGATGACACCTGTTCCACCCTTCAATTTGTAAAACATTCGCAACTATTTTACTAAAATTTATTAGGCAACAAAAAACTTTTTTCATTTTTAAAAGTTTGAATTAATATTTTTATTAATTAGAAGGTAAAGAAATAATCAATAAACTTTCACTACAAGTATGTTAAGTAAACCATTATTCTTGCAGTACAATTCATGCGTGTGTTTTACTGACTGGAGGGTGGAATAGATGCCACCCACCCACCCTACATCTATAAAAACTTTAATTACAAACAGTGTTTTAGTTTTGAGAGATATATCACAAAGAAGGGGTTTGTAGTCAAAGTTTTCTAGTATATGTAGGGTGGGTGGGTGGCACCTATTTCACAATCTAATTCTTCAAACATTCTCAACTATTTCACTAAAATTCATTTAAGCAACAAAAATCTTCTTCCATATTTAAAAACCAGAATTCCTTTTTTTATTAATTAGAAGGTAAAGAAATAATCAATTAACTTTAATTACAATTTTGCTAAATGAATAATTTCTTCTTACAGTAAAATAGTTGCGAATAATTCAATAATTGAACGGTGGGATAGGTGCCACCCACCCACCCTACATATACAAAAACGTTAATTATAAACATTGTTTTTGATTTAGAAGAAATAATACAAAAACAGTGTTTGTAGTTGAAATTTTATTAAATATGTAGGGTGGGTGGGTGGCACCTATCCCACCCTCCGATTTGTAAAACATTCTCAATTATTTTACTAAAATTTATTTAAGCAACAAAAATCTTGACGTTTTTTAAACCTGAATTCATATTATTAGAATTAATTAGAATGTAAACTAATAAATAATCAATCAATTTCAAACACAATTATGTTAAATAAATAATTATTCTTACAGTACAATTTATGCGTGTCTTTTACTAATTGGAGGGTGTAATAGGTGCCACCCACCCACCATACATCTATAAAAAAAACTTTAATTACAAACATGGATTTCGATTTAAGGGACATAAAACAAAAGCAGTGTTTGTGATTTAATTTTTTTGCATATGTAGGGTGGGTGGGTGTCACCTATTTAACCCTCCAACACGTAAAAAATTTACTAATATTTTACTTAAATTAATTTAAGCAACAAAAAACTCTTTCAATTTTTAAAACTTGAATTCACATTTTTATTAATTCGAAAGTAAAGAAATAATCAATAAACTTTCATTATAATTATGTAAATTAAATCATTATTCCCACAGTACAATTTGTGCATATGCACCCACCCACCCTATCTATAAAAAACTTTAATTACAAACACCGTTTTAATTTTGAGAGAAATAATACAAAAAAGGGTTTGTAGTTAAAGTTTTCTTGTATATGTAGGGTGGGTGGGTGTCACCTATCCCACCCTCCAATTCGTAAAACATTCTCATCTATTTTACTCAAATTAATTTATGCAACATAAAAACTTTTTTGATTTCTAAAACCTGAATTCACATTTTTATTATTAATCAGAAGGTAAAGAAATAATTAATTAATTTTAATTATAATTTTGCTAAATAAATAATTATTCTTACAGTAAAATAGTTGCGTATGATTCATTAATTTAAGGGTGGGATAGGTGCCACCCACCCACCCTACATATACAAAAATTGTTAATTACAAACATTGTTTTTTGATTTAGAAGAAATAATACAAAAACAGTGTTTGTAGTTGAATTTTTCTTAAATAAGTAGGGTGGGTGGGTGGCACCTATTCCACCCTCCAATTCGTAGAACATTCTCAACTATTTCACTAACATCTATTTAAGCAACAAAAATCTTCTTCCATTTTTAAAAACCCGAATTCATATTTTTATTAATTAGAAGATAAAGAAATAAACAATTAACTTTTACCACAATTATGTTAATTAAACAATTATTCTTACAGTACAATTTATGCGTGTGTTTTACTGATTGGAGGGTGGAATAGGTGCCACCCAACCACCCTACATCTATAAAAAAAACTTTAATTACAAACAGAGATTTAGTTTTGAGGGAAATAATACAAAAAAAAGGGTTTGTATCTAAAGTTTTCTTATAAATGTAGGGTGGGTGGCACCTATCCCACCCTCCAATTCATAAAACATTCTCAACTATTTTACTCAAATTAATTTAAGCAACATAAATCTCTTTCAATTTTTGAAACTTGAATTTACATTTTTATTAATTTGAAGGTTAAAAAAATCAAATAACTTTAATTAGACTTTTGCTAAATAAATAAATAATTCTTACAGTAAATTACTTGCGAATGATTCATTAATTGAAGGGTGGGATAGGTGAAACCCACCCACCCTACATATAGAAAAAACCTTAATTTTAAACATAGTTTTTGATTTAGGGGAAATAATACAAAAACAGTGTTTGTAGTTGAATGTTTTTTCAGTTATGTATGGTGGGTGGGTTGCACCTATTCAACCCTTCAATTTAAAAAACATTCTTAACTATTCTTTTTTAATTTGGCACCTATTCCACCCTATAATTTGTAAAACATGCATAGCTATTTTACTAAAATGTATTTAACTAATTTACCTTAATTAATTTAAACAACAAAAAACTCTTTTACTTTAAACAAAATCTGAATTCATATTTTTATTAATTAGAAGATAAAGAAATAATCAATTAATTTTAATTATAATTTTTCTAAATAAATAATTCTTTTTACAGTAAAATAGTTTCGGATAATTCATTAATTGAAGGGTGGGATAGGTGCCACACACCCACCCTACATATACAAAAAACCTTAATTACAAACATAGTTTAGGATTTAAGAGAAATAATACAAAAGCAGTGTTTGTAGTTAAAGTTTTTTGACATATGTAGGGTGGGTGGGTGGCACCTATCCTACCCTCCAATTCGTAAAACATTCACAACTATTTCACTAAAATTTATTTAAGCAATAAAAATCTTCTTCCATTTTTAAATACCTAATTTTATATTTTCATTAATCAGAAGGTAAAGAAATAATCAATTAACTTTAATTACAATTTTGCTAAATGAATAATTTCTTCTTACAGTAAAATAGTTGCGAATAATTCAATAATTGAACGGTGGGATAGGTGCCACCCACCCACCCTACATATACAAAAACGTTAATTATAAACATTGTTTTTGATTTAGAAGAAATAATACAAAAACAGTGTTTGTAGTTGAAATTTTATTAAATATGTAGGGTGGGTGGATTTCACCTATCCCACCCTCCGATTCGTAAAACATTCTCAACTATTTTACTAAAATTTATTTAAGCAACAAAAATCTTGACGTTTTTTAAATCTGAATTCATATTATTAGAATTAATTAAAATATAAACTAATAAATAATCAATCAATTTCAAACACAATTATGTTAAATAAATAATTATTCTTAGAGTACAATTTATGCGTGTCTTTTACTAATTGGAGGGTGTAATAGGTGCCACCCACCCACCCTACATCTATAAAAAACTTTAATTACAAACATGGATTTCGATTTAAGGGAAATAAAACAAAAACAGTGTTTGTGATTTAATTTTTTTGCATATGTAGGGTGGGTGGGTGGCACCTATTTCACCCTCCAACACGTAAAATATTCTCAACTATTTTACTTAAATTAATTTAAGCAACAAAAAAACTCTTTCAATTTTTAAAACTTGAATTCACATTTTTATTAATTAGAAGGTAAAGAAATAATCAATAAACTTTCACCACAATTATGTAAACTAAATCATTATTCCCACAGTACAATTTGTGCATGTGCACCCACCCACCCTACATCTTTAAAAAGCTTTATTTACAAACACCGTTTTAATTTTGAGAGAAATAATACAAAAAAGGGTTTGTTGTTAAAGTTTTCTTGTATATGTAGGGTGGGTGGGTGGCACCTATCCCACCCTCCAATTCGTAGAACATTCTCAACTATTTCACTAAAATCTATTTAAGCAACAAAAATCTTCTTCCATTTTTAAAAACCTGAATTCATATTTTTATTAATTAGAAGATAAAGAAATAAACAATTAACTTTTACCACAATTATGTTAATTAAATAATCATTCTTACAGTATAATTTATGCGTGTGTTTTACTAATTGGAGGGTGGAATAGGTGCCACCCACCCACCCTACATATATATAAAAAAATTGATTACAAACAGTTTTAGTTTTGAGGAACATAATACAAAAAAGGGGTTTGTAGTTAAAGTTTTTTGTATATGTAGGGTCGGTGGGTGGTACCTATCCCACCCTCCAATTCGTAAAACATTCTCAACCATTTTACTTAAAAAACTCTTTCAATTTTTAAAACTTGAATTCTAATTTTTATTAATTAGAAGGTAAAGAACTAATCAATTTACTTTAATTATAATTTTGCTAAATAAATAATTATTCTTACAGTGAAATAGTTGGAAATAAATTATACAAAAACAGTGTTTGTAGTTGATTTTTTCTAAAATATGTAGGGTGAGTGGGTGGCACCTATTCCACCCTTCAATTTGTAAAATATTCTTCACTATTTCACTAATATTTATTAAGCAAAAAAAAACCTCTTTTCATATTTAAAAATTTGAATTCATATTTTTATTAATTAGAAGGTAAAGAAATAATCAATAAACTTTCATCACAATTATGTTAAATAAATCATTACTCTTATAGTACCATTTATGCGTGTGTTATTCTGATTGCAGGGTGGAATAGGTGCCACCCACTCACCCTACATATTTTAGAAAAAATCAACTACAAACACTGTTTTTGTATAATTTATTCCCAACTATTTTGAGGAAAATAATACAAAAAGGGTTTGTAGTTATAGTTTTTTTTGTATATATATAGTAAAATAGTTGGGGATAAATTATTAATTAATAGGTGCCACCCACCCACCCTACATATACAAAAGAACGTTAATAACAAACATTGTTTTTGAATTAGAAGAAATAATACAAAAATAGTGTTTGTAGTTGATTTTTACTAAAATATGTAGGGTGGGTGGGTGGCATCTATCCCACCTTCCAATTCGTTAAACATTCTCAACTGTTTTACTTAATTTAATTTAAGCAACAAAAAAACTCTATCATTTTTTAAAACCTCATTTTAAATTTTTATTAATTGGAAGGTAAAGAAATAATCAAGTTTAATTACATTTTTGCTTAATAAATAATTATTCTTAGAGTAAAATAGTTGCGAATAATTCATTAATTGAAAGGTGGGATAGGTTCTACCCACCCACCCTACATATACAAGAAAACTTTAACTACAAACATTGTTTTTCATTTAGGGGAAAAAATACAAAAACAGTGTTTGTAGTTAAATTTTTTTTTTAAATATATAGGGTGGGTGGGTGTCACCTATTCCACCCTTCAATTTGTAGTACATTCTTCATTATTTCGTAAAACATATTATTTTATTTTATTTATTTGGAATATACGGGAAAGCCCCTTTTACAAATATTAATATAAAAATATTACAAAAAAATATAACTAACCTTAATTAGAATAATAAGAAAAAAATATGGTGATGTGGCCATCATAGTACTTTCCCTATAAACTATGAATTCTAAAACTATGAATTTTACGCAAAAAGGTTAATCATAATAATTTGCTCAATTTTGGATTCTTTACAATTACTTGTTATATAAAATTTATGTAACTCCTACAGTTTATTGGCAATAGGCAAAAAATGTCAAAATTTTTAAGTTTTTCTCGCAAAGAACATTATAAAAAAAATATTTTTCAGTTTCTCAGTCTCTTAACTTTTGTTTGAATAGTTTTGTAATGTTTTTCAAATTAAGATAAATATCGACAAAAAACCAAAAATCGCTTCGAGTAAACATCCACTTCCGGTTTCACCAAAAGCTTTTCAGTTCCAGTTTTTAACGATAAAATCTTAAGTTTAAAATATCATCTTAATAAAAATTTTCTCTAATACAAAGCAAGAAAAATTGGAAACTTTTTAAATACTTGCTGGAAAATGCTAAATTCTTGAATTAATGGATTTTATATATCTGAAAGCAATTTTTTGAAAAATTTTAGAACCCTTGAAGAAAACGAATGATCATTCGTTTTTGAGATACATAAATTTTTCTATTTCAGAAATTTCTCTTGAAATTTACAAATGATTTCTTCTGGGAGTTTTAATAATATGCAGTTTTTTTTTCTGACTAAAAGTATTTCTCTTCAGTGCAAAGTTTTCTTCAAGGGTTCTAAATTTTTTTCAAAAAATTGCTTTCAGATATATAAAATCCATTAATTCAAGAATTTAGCATTTTCCAGCAAATTTTAAAAAATTCTCCAATTTTTCTTGCTTTGTATTAGAGAAAATTTTCAGATACTTTCTTCTTTATGAATCGCTCTTCCACTTTAAGAAAATTTCTGTTGAGTTGACTAATTCGCTTTTACATCTCTTTTTATTAAATACTGTAGTATATTTTAGAGATTCTCTAATTAATTTCAGTTTTTGAAATTTCGAAATTTTTCTGCAATTTTTTTTCTACCAATTTAAAAGTTTTTGCAATTTTACAGAATTTCCGAGAAAATTTTCTACCATTACATCAAACCGAATTTTTCAAAAATTTTAAAAATTTATTGGGTAGTTCCAATATGTTTCAATTATTTTTATTTCAATTTATTTATTTGGAATTCTTAAATTTCAAAATAAGTTTACCTTTCAGGTTGCGATTTTTCTTCACAGTTTTTAAAATTTTGCTTTCACAATTTTCTACTAAATCAAGTTTTTTTCCAAAAAAATCTCAAAAATTTAGACAATTTATTGCATTTAATAAGTTTTTTTTATTCTTATAGAATCTTTTCTTCTAATTTCCAAAAAAAAAATCTGTTAATTTTCAATAATTCCTTACAAAATTTTATAATAAATTTCTCTACCAGGTTGCGAAATTTTAGCAGTTCAGATTTTTGAAATTTTCTATTTATTTAAAATCTTTATAATTTTTTGTCAATTCATTAAACTATAATAAACACAATAATATCTTAACCTTATACACTTGATTATTACTTATTATATCGTACTCTTGACCTACCTCAACAAACAATGCAACAACGACCTCTCGTACTCCTGACCTGCCCGAATAAATTATACGTTGAGGTAGGTCAAGAGTACGCTGGAGTTTAAGCGGAAAAATAGGCGCTAGGTTAACGCATAATTTATTGTCGTAGGTCAAGAGTACGTTCGGTTAAATAAAAAAAATAATTGAAAATTATTTGAAAATTTCTGAAAACATATTTTAATATTCAAAAGTTAGATTTATTATATTTTTACTTGATTTAAATAAATTTAATTGTAGGAATCCATTGGTGCAAGATTTTTTAATTTAAATATTATTGCGAAAATTATAATTGAAAAACTGAAAAATAATTGAAATTTTTTCTTAGTTTATATAATATATATTTTATTGTGCAAGAGTTTTGTCAAAATTTGCCCAAAAAAAAAGATTTCAACTGTTATTCCTTAGCAAATTATATTTATGTTATATTTTTTTCTTAAATTTCTTTTGTTGTTTTGAACATTAGACTAATGTGTATTTTTAGAAAGTTTGCAACTATTTGAAATAAAATTCCATAGGTTTTATTTTATTTCAACTGTTTTTAACTGTCATTTTCTAAGTAATTGTAATTTATCAGCTAATTTTCAGTTGTTTTTTTTTGTTCGTGGTAAAATTAAAAAGTTTTATTAAGGAGAGAATGATTTTAACATTATATTATTAGCATTTTTTAACTCTAATATTAGCTACGCTTTTTGGATCATTTTTTTCTCATTTGAGAAATATTCTTTGTAATGAATAAATGAATAAAAATGTTTCAGCTGTATTCCAATTATTTTCTTAATATGAAAATTTTCAACTGTTTAGTATAAAATTCAATTGTTTTCTTTTCTAAAATTCAACTGATTTTAACTGCAATTTTTTAGAAAAAAAATAAAAAGTGGTATAAAAAAGTTATGTTTTCTTTATTTAAAAAAAAATTGAAAATGTACTACGAAGTTAACGCCGAGAAGATTCAAGAATTTTTTTTGTTCTTCAATCATTTTTAATTTTTTAATTTAAACTTTGGTAAATTTCATTTCTCACCCACTTTATTTAATTTTTTTTTAAATTATAATCACTGTTGCCATTTTAGTTTTCCTAAAAACTAAAGCGGAGTTGCTACTGTATTTTTTTAAATTGTGTATCTGTGTTTTAGATTAAAGTTTAAATGTATATGTAGGGTGGGTGGGTGGCTACTATTACACCCTTCGATTTTAAACACATAAGCAACAATTTTTCAGAAGGCGAAAATTTTAAACAAAACCAATTTAAATAATAAGTCGTTTTAGAAATAAAAGTACACTCATTGGAATTTTGGGAGTGTTTTAAAGATTGGAAGGTGGGATAAAGATTGGAGAGTGTTTAAAGATTGGAGGGTGGGCCACCCACCCGCCCTACATGTACAATTAAACATTCATCACACTCAGACTTTTAGTTTCCTAAAAACTATTACAGTATTAAATGAAGTTATAAAACAAAATTAAAAACAAAGGTTCTTTCAAAGTGTTCATATATTAGTAGGATGGGTAGGTGATTTTTCTAGCAAATATTAATTATTATAACATATTTTAAGATTTCTCAAAAATAAAATAATCTAAGGATTAATATAATCATAAATAGTTCACTATTATTATTATATTAAGTGATATTGGATTTTCAAAAAATAAGTGCCTTGACAATCAACGAGATCGAAATATTAAATTGTTTCCCTCTTTCTAGAGAATGATATTAAATTACACTTCTCCGTATTTAAAAATAAGCTGTTCAAATTGCACGATTAATCATTTCTGCTCAAGTCTTTTTGTAGAAGAATTCAATTATCTATTGATTGAATTGATTTAAAGAGTCAGCATCATATAATAATATTTCACAACTCGAAACGACATGTTCTATATTATTTATAAAGAGCAAAAACAGAGATGGACCACAATGCGTTCCTTGTGGCACCCCAGAAGTTTAAATATTAAAAATTTCTCTACCCTCTGAGCCTACCGTTGCATTATATTTCATTATATTGGGTAAACCAGTTTCGTTTTTTAAATTCTTTACATACTTTCAAAAATAACTCGGATCACGACTGAACTTTGCTCACACATTCGCTCAATAATTGTTATATAGTGAACTAGGTAATTCCTTACATTGAACGCGGAGAGACTTAAATAATAAATAATTTTAAAACATCGTTTAATGGCTATTAGAATGCCACTGTTCTCAACTTTTTTAAAATTAATTTAAGCAACCAACAAAACCTGACTTTGACTTTATTAAATAAAAGGTAAGTATATTATTAATTTTTTTTATTGAAATGAAAGGTTTAAAAACTACTAAAGTATGCTTCTTTTTTGATGTATAAAAATTATTAAATTTTTTATAATGGTCATTGATGATTATATTGCAAATTAATAATTTTGCTGAATAGATTTCATATTACATTTGCCTGATTTAAATCACGTAATACACATTTTACACGATATTGAAAGTGAGTGAGGGGGTGCGAAAGAGAGAGAGAGAGAGAGAGGGGTGAATGTGGCCGTGCAGACTGTTCGGTGTTCGGAAAGTGTAGCCGGGGCACACACAATGTTTAGGGCGTAGTCATCCCATTTGATTGTTATTGATCTCTCTCGCGTTTCTACGGCGACTGCAGCAGCAGGAGCAGCAGGCTCCGGCACACACCACATCCCAACATCATCCCAACATCACGGCATCTCACCTACACACACACACACACCTACACCTACACCCTTGCACGCACAACACCCCGTAGTAACCAGGTAAATGTTTGCACATCCTAAAGTCCCCTCTAGTCACTACACACCGCTGCATCATTCCCGTCCCGTAACGTTTGCAACATCAACTCGATTGTTATTGCTAACAAACAAAATCAAGCACCCGCTTTAGCCACCCTAACAGGTAATCGCCACTTAAGGGTACTTCGTCGATAATTTTATGCGTTTTCAGGGGAAATTTTATGGAAACGTTCGAGCCAATTCTGCTGGAAGCGTTTGCATTGATGAGTTTCTTTTAATGTTGCGCCAATTCCATCATCATGACTGCATTAGCTTTTAAAGGTAAATTTAAATTAAGTAAATACCTAAATTTGCATTGTAAATAAATAATAATAACTAAAAAATTTAATTATTAAAATTCGAACATGTTTATTACATCCATATATTACAACCAAAACTATGGTATGATATTTTTTGGGTATAAAATAACGCAAGATTTGAATTTGCCGCCATTTGTGCAGTAAGTTGTTAGCAACCCGGCAAACAAAATACAATTTGATAGCTGTGAGTTAGCAGAAATAGAGCATTACACGTTACATCAACGTGTTTCCACTATTGAACAATATCTCAAAAATAGCGGAAGTTGGCGAAATATGGTCAGAATAATGTTTTAAATTGAAACCTTCAGGAAGACTAGATCGGCTGGAGATGTTAAACATGTTCAAATGTCATAATCACAAAAATCTGTATCTTAATTCTTACAAAATTCAATTAACATAACTAAAGCCTAATGACTATCCACGAAGAACAGAGTTCGTTGAATGGATTATTGAACATCAACAATTGGATGCTATTTTTTTGAGCAAAATCATCCTAAGAGATGAAGCTTAATTTACAATTTATATGTGTTTGTATTATTTCTTGATTTAATAAATAGCTTTAGCAAATTGATTTATCGATTATTATATTGCGTTTGATAAATCATTTATATATATAATAGAAAGGTCCTATAATAGACCCTTGGCGAATACCTTATTTTGTTATATGGTATATACATTTTATAATGTATTTTTTTCATGACTACTTTTCCCTTCCTTTAGAATAGGTACGAGAATGATTGAGAATTAAAATAAATGGAAATAAGTTTCTGAAAAAAATTAAATTTAAATTAAGCAGCTTAACATTTGCAAAGGAAAAAAAACAAAGAATATATTTCTATTAATAAAAATAATTAGCAGTACTTCAGAGTTGCAATCTCAAAGAAAAGCAGTGAAACATAGTAAAAAGACTTTGTTCAAAACAAGTGGAAAATTTCCAAAGATTAAACAATTGACTATCAAAATAAGGTCTTGCTGCACTATTTCCAATTTATTGTATTGCATTTTAAATTCTACTGATCTTTGAGAATTTGTGTTTCCCTATGTTCTTCCTGATTTATAGTAAGTAGCTAGTTTTTAAAGAAAAGTTTGAAATTTCTAATAAATAATTAAAAGCAGCTTGTATAAAAAAAAATGATAATTGTTTCAAAACAGTTGTAAAAATGTTTCTTAAGGAAAAGATGATGGAATATTTTCCTAAGGAGAGAATTGAGTTAAATAGAATAGATAAAAAAGATATAAAATTTAGAAAGGGTAAAATCTTTTTATAACAGTTCAAAAATGTCTCAAATTAATAAAAAAAACATTTAAAAATTCGCCTAGAAGCTACTAAAAACTTTTGTTATACAAAACAAAGTAATTATTGTGTTTAATTTGTAATTATACTTTGCTCTAAAGTAATTAAAATTATACAAGAGGAAAGAAATTAAAACAATAAAAAATAATAAATTTCAGGAAACTGAAATTAAAAAAAATAATTAAAAAATTTCAAAACTATATCAAAATGTCGCTTAAGAACTGTTAAAAATAAAAAAAAACTTATATACAAAAGTCGAAATATTGCTTGAAAACTGTTGAAAATTTACAAAGAAACCATTGACACTTGCCAAGAAAAAAACATTTATTTATTTAGAGGGAGATAAACATCTTTATTTGAAAAATGTGTTACATTTGATAATACGGCAATTACGATGCAGCTCCTCTTCTTTTTTTTACATAAACTATCGACCGGTGGTCTTTCAGCCTTTATTTATTTATTTAGTTAGTTAGTTAGTAATATATTTATTTATTTAATATATAAGTATGGGTAACCCCTTTATACAAAAAAATTAATTGAAATCATTTCGAAAAAGAAAATAAATACTTAACAGAAAAATTTGGAAAATATCTGAAAGGATAAACAGTTGAAATATCAAAAAATAAACACTGAAAATCTTTCACAACATCAAATCATTGAAATTTTGAGGAAAACTAGTTGAAATATTAATTAAAGTTATTTGAACAAAGTGGATAATTTCAATTGAGTAAAAATTAAAAAAAATAGTTTGAAAACTATTTAGAAAAAGATGAAAATGAAATAAATCGGTAGGGGAAGTTCAAAAGAAATAAAATAAACAATTTTCTAAAAAAAACTTTTTTTCAAGAAAGTTGGAAAATATATAGAAAGAAGTTTTTAAAAATTTTCTAAAAAATAAGGCAATAACAATTGAAACGTTACTCTAAAATAGTTAAATCTATGCAAAAGAAATAATTGAAAGTTATAAAAAAAGGAATACTAGACATTTTATCAAACAAAGTGAGTTAAAAACTTAAATATAGAATAAAAACACAATTGAAAAATTGCCAAAAAAAGTTGAAAATTGTCCAAGAAACAATTGATATTTTCTAAAAGAAAAAGCATCTATAAAAAATATTAGAAATCTAAGAAAATTTAAATTGCTGAACGTCTTATGGTTTTTAGATTTTTTACAAATAAAAATATTAGATTTAAAGTCTACGACAAAAACAGTTGTATCTAAAAATTATTTTAAAACTGTTGGAAAATTTCTCAATGAATAAACAGTTGAAATTATTTTAAAAAACGCCAATGAAAAGTTTTGTAAATAACAAACATGTGAATTTTTCTTTAAAAATATTTATCTACGATCGTACAGAAAGTAGACGCTTTTTGCATCATTTTTCATTGTAAAAGTGGCTCTTTAAAGCACTAGTGCTTTTTTACGTTTTTATTGCACGGTAATGTCAAACTGTTTTTATTGCACAGAAATGTCAAATTTGACAGATGAATATATTTCGACGAAAAACTTAATTTTTTATTAATTGATACAAATAACTAATAAACTATAAATAAAATATATAATACAAACCAAATGGCAGATTTAAGAACTCTGAAGATTTCATTTAATGCAAGTCGAAGTGATTATAATAAAGCGAACATTTTTTCCATAAATAATAATGGCGGCCGACATTTGTGCAACTTGTTTACTGGTTGCTAAGTAACGCTTTCACTGCGGGTAAAATATGTTTTAATTGAAATTATTGAAATGACATTAAAATATTACTCGTAAGAATATATTCTTTGAAATCATTTACGATCGAAGATAAAATTTTGTAAGGCACACGTGTAAAAAGTTTCTTTATTGCACTCCTGGCTTTAAAAAAACTCGCTCGTTCCTCGCTCGTGTTTTTAAACGCCAGTTCGTGCAATAAATCATCACTTTTTACACTTGTACCTTAAATAACTATTTTTAAATAATATTACAAGTAAAAATAATTAAAATTATATTAAGTTAATAATTCCATCAATTCGACACAATTGTTTAAAAAATATAGTAACAGTTCGAAATTGATTTATCTATTATCATTTTGTTATACTTAGTTTATAAAAATAATTCAAAATCCATAAAAGAGTACACAAAACCATACAAATAATTTCGTCAGAAAACTGAAAGGTGGAGTTCATTCTTGAAGAAGGTTCTTCCACTTTAACCTGAAGGTCATCTCCTTCACTGTATCATCATAGATAAACTCAGCTTCAGATACATATATTAAAGCGATAAATGCTTATTTCTTCTAATAGAGGGGTAAATTCATAATATATTGTTACACTGATATTGTCAATTAAAAAAATAAATATTTTTAAACAGCAAACTCGAAAACGAGCAGTGGCAAGTAAAAAAATGAGTAAAGTTAAATATATTAGATTAAAATTTCGTTAATGGAAATTGAAATTTAAAGAAAGCTATTTAAAATTTTCTATGAAAAATGTACCAAAGTTTAAGAAGGGTAAACAATTGAATCCGAGGACATCTACAGCTCTTGATCTTTAAAACACCTTGTATCAGTAATTGTGAAACAACAGAACACCTGCTAAGAATGCCGGAAGACAGGATGCCACAAACAGTGCACAAGTGCAAGATGGAAGGCAAAAGGCAAATAAAAGTCTTAAAACTAAGGGGCTGGCGAAGAGTGGTGATATTAAGGAAGGGATTGAAAATAATTATAAATTTCTTCGCCTGAAGTGTGTCGAAACAAATGTCGCAAACAGCAAAATAAATATTTGAAAGTGTTATCATTTACGAAAATTTACCAAAGTGATTAAGAATATGAACTTTCAACAACTAACAGCCTCAAATATTCAGTTAAAGGAAATGTAGTTAGAAATAATTTAAAAATACTTCTTAAAGCATGAATGAATAAATTAAAATTAAAAATTTGTTTTGTAGTCTTAGTAAGACTCACTGTTGTAGATTCACGAAATGTTTTCGTATTTTTAAATTTATTATTTAAAAATTTGTTAAAAATAATTTCATTACATTCCTTAATATAGTTAAAGTTATAATTTTTAACAAGGGAAATTTTAAGTCTTGAAGAAGAAAAGTAATTAAAACTTTACTCAAAATACTAAAAAGTGTACAATAAAAATTTCTTTTTAAAAAAAAGAGCACAAATATAGTTAAAACTTGAAATTTGACTAGCAGAAACAATTGATTTCTTTAAAAGTTCATTTAAAAATTAGCCAAAAAGAAAACCATCAAAACTTTAAGAGAAAAGAATTGAAAAAAAGATCTAGCTCTAAATAAGAGACAACAAATGAAAACTATAAAAAAATAACTGAGGAAAAATTTTAAAAAAATCTTAAAAATTAAAACAAAAGTTTTAAAAATAATGAATAATTGATTACAAATGTCTTAAAGAATAAACAGTTAAAGTTCTAAAGAAAAATTCAAAAAATTGTTACAAAAAGTACAAAACAGTTAAAAAAAATAATAAAAAATTGGCAAAAAAATATACCGTTGGAAACTGTTGAAAATTATTAAACTACAATTAATTAAAAACTATCAAACGAACAAATAATTAAAATTAAAAAGACAACAGCTTTGGAACTTTGCCTAAAAACAAATTTAAAACTTTAAGAAAAACAATTAAAGAACATTTGCTATAGAATAGTTGTAATTGTACAAGGATAAACCATTGAAAATTATTGAAAAGAGAAGAGGGAATATTGTTTAGAAATATAGAATCTGTCATGAAGCGCTTCTTACCTTTAAATTTAAATAAAACAAAGTGTGCGTGAGATATCATCGAATCTTATTATTCGGTTAAAAGGCCTATCTCTGCCATTTTCCACCGTTTCCTCTTTTGATAAGAAAATATTTAATCATACCAACATTTGTTCGATACTTTTTATAAAAATATTATCTCTCAACAATTAATTTTACTAAGAAAAACTGTTGATATTATTAACAATGGAGGGTGAGATAAGAGTCACCCGATAATTTAAACTAAAACTAATTTTATTTTTAGCAAAAACACTAAGACTAACATTGAAGCTAATAAGTGATAGTGAAATAAAATGTTTATGTAGGGTGGGTGGATAGCCTCAAGCACTTCCTCCAATCAGTAAAACATTGGAATAAATTGTATTTTAATTAACAGTCGAAATATTGTTTAAAAGAAAGTCATTTTTACACAATTGAGAATACTTATTAATATACTTATTAAGAAAAAAACGCATTTGTAAAAAACTAACTTAAAAGCTGTCAAAAACACTGAAAAACATTTTAAAAAAACTTGAGCTTTAAAAAAAACATTTGACATTTGATAAAAACCTACCTAAAATTCAAAGAATTGATTTTACGAATTGTAAACTTATTTGATATTTCACTGAATGATAATTTTCACATCATTTTTTCTTTGTTATCTTAGCCTTACCCTTACCACCACTCTTCTTCGCGTTTTGTCTTGTGTGCGTGTAGTTTTGTGGATTTTTCTCTGGTGCATCCAAACCGTGAAAAATCCACGATGATCCCTCATAAAATCTTTTCGAAGAAAAGAAGAATAAATAAAAAAAAGATTTGGCTGGGTCACCGGTACCATTCACCAATGGGATACAATAAATGGTGCTTTAGAGTGACGGGGGCGATCTTTTAAAGTAACAAAATCATTTACACACACACACAAAATACACAAATCACACGGCGGAAGGACCACATGGTCGATAGCTAAACACTACTACTACTACTAAAAAAAGATTTAAATAAAGTGAAACATTTGCAAAAAAACAATTAACATATTTCTATAAAAAATCAAAAATCATTTGGAAAACAACCTCTAAGATAAAAAATTTAAATAAAACAGTAAAAAAAGTTAAAAATTATTTAAAATGTTTATTAAAAAATATACGGTGATATTTTCTTGAAAAACAAAATAAATATTTTCTAAAAAAAATTATAAAAAATCAAAAATTATTTGGAAAACAACTTCTAAGGAAAAAGTTAGAAAAAACAGTCAAACAAGTTTTTAAAAAGTTAAAAATTATTTAAAATCTTTATTAAAAAATATACGGTGATATTTTCTTGAAAAATGAAATAAAATTTTTCTAAAAATAACTTACTTAAAAACAACTGGAAAGCATAGTCTAAGATCACATTACAAAAAAATAAAACAGTGGAAAATTTCTCAAGAAGGAATAATAAAAAATTTCTAAAAAATATTTAAAAACAGTTTGGATACATATAAGTAAATAATATCATAATAAATAGTTTAAAATAAAAAAATAACTTTTGAAAATTTGAATTTATTTAAAAAAAGTAATTAAGATTTAATAATAATAATAATAATAATAATTTTATATACGGATTCAACCTTTTTTACAATTTGCAATTAAAAAAAAAATAGTCAAAATGTTGCTTTTAGTTTTTAGTTAAGCAGTTATTTACAATAAATAGAATTTAACACAAAAAATTTAAGAAATTTTGACCAACTGAGTAAAAAATCAAAATTGTAAAAAAAAAACTCCAAATTAGGTAAAAAGAAACATTTGAAATCGGTTGAGAAAAAATAGCGTTTGTAAAAATTTAATTGAAATCCTGCTGAAAAAAAAAACAATTGAGTTTTTACAAACAAAAATAATTCACATTTGTATTTTACGTTTAATAATTTTTACAACAGTTGCGAAAAATAATAAAAAACTAAAAAATAGAATTTTGTTTGAAAAGCGTTTAAAAATATTATTTAAAAACAGTTAGAAAATATCGTATAGAATGCATGAAAATAATTTATATATTATATTAAAAAATGACATTATTGAGAAAAGACATAAAAAATCGAAAACAACTGGAAATGTTTATCAAACAACTCAGTTACAAATTTTTCTAAAAAAAAATTGAAATTTTGCTCAAAATACTTAAAATATTACAGGGAAAAATAAAATTAGTTCTTGAATTTTTTTAGGCGTTTACTTCGTGGTACATTTTCGATTTTTAGATAAAGAAAACACTTAAGTGGTATAAAAAAGTTAAGTGTTTTCTTTATCTAAAAATAAAATTAGCTTTGTGGATCATTTCTAAAATGAGATATGATTGAAACAAAAAATGTAAAAAAGTAACTAGTTCAAGAATTCGTTATAAAATTTTTGGGATTATCCTCAATTAAATTGTTTTTCAATTTATGTAAAAACAATTGCTTAATCTTGACAAGAAACAAAATGGCAGCAGAATTTAAATGAGGGAAAATTAAATTTCGCTCGATTAACAAATTGTAAAAAGGTTACTTCTGAAGGAATTAGCTTTAAAATTTCAGGAATTGTCCTCAAGTAATAAGTTTTGGAATTTATGTAAAAACAATTGCTCAATCTTGGCTACAAACAAAATGTGAGCACTCTGAATTTGAATGATGGAAAATAAAATAGTTTCGCTAGATTAAAGAGTTGTAAAACAGCAACTACTGAAATAATTAGCTTTAAAATTTCAAGAAATGTCCTCAATTAAATAGTTTAGTTTGAAATATGAGGAATTACCCTCAATTAAATAGTTTTTGATTTTAAGTAAAAAAACAATTACCTGAAACAAAATGTCAGCACTCGGAATTTGAATTTATTTAAAATTGATTTCGCTCGATTAAAAATAAATTGAATAAAAGTAACCACTCTAGGAATTAGCTTTAAAATTTCAGAAATTGTCCTCAATTAAAAAGTTTTTGAATTTATGTAAAAAGAATTGCTTAATCTTGAATAGAAACAAAATGGCAACACTCTAAATTTGAATGGTGGAAAATAAAATTGTTTTCGCTCGATTAAAAAATTGTAAGAAAAGGTTACTACTTAAGGAATTAGCTTTAGAGTTTTAGAAATTGTCCTGAATTAAATATTTTTTTTGTTAATGTAAAAACAATTGCTTAATCTTAGCTAGAAATGAAATGTCAGCATTCAAAATTTGAATGATGGGAAATTAAATGGTTTTTGCTCGGTTAAAACAATTGTAAAAAGGTTACTACTTGTAGAATTAACTTTAAAATATGAGGAATTGCCCTCAATTAAATAGTTTTTGATTTTAAGTAAAAAAAAATGTATAATCTTGAGTAGAAACAAAATGTCAGCACTCAGAATTTGAATTTATCTAAAATTGTTTTCGCTCGATTAAAAAAATGAATAAAAGTAACCACTCTAAGAATTAGCTTTAAAATTTCACAAATTGTCCTCAATTAAAAAGTTTTTGAATTTATGTAAAAACAATTGCTCAATCTTGGCTAGAAACAAAATGAATTTGAATGATGGAAAATAAAATTTTTTCGCTAGATTAAAGAGTTGTAAAACAGCAACTACAGAATAAATTAGCTTTAAAATTTCAAGAAATATCCTTAATTAAAAAGTTTTTGAATTTACGTAAAAGGAATTGCTTAATCTTGAGTAGAAACAAAATGGCAACGCTCAGAATTTGAATGATGGAAAATACAATTGTTTTCGCTCTATTAGAAAATTGCAAAAAAAAGGTTACTACTTAAGGAATTAGCTTCAGAGTTTTAGAAATTGTCTGAATTAAATAATTTTTTTGTTAATGTAAAAACAATTGCTTAATATTAGCTAGAAATTAAATGTCAGCATTCAGAATTTGAATGATGGAAAATTGAATGGTTTTCGCTCAGTTAAAACAATTGTAAAAAGTTACTACTTGAAGAATTAACTTTAAAATATGAGGAATTGCCCTCAATTAAATAGTTTTTGATTTTAAGTAAAAAACAATTGCTTAATCTTGACTAGAAACAAAATCTCATCACTCAGAATTTGAATTTATTTAAAATTGTTTTTGCTCGATTAAAAAAAGTGAATAAAAGTAACCACTCTAGGAATTAGCTTTGAAATTTCAGAAATTGTCCTCAATTAAAAAGTTTTTGAATTTATGTAAAAACAATCGCTTAATCTTGGCTAGAAACAAAATCTCAGCACTCTGAATTAGAATGATCGAAAATAAAATTGTTTCGCTAGATTAAAGAGTTGTAAAACAGCAACTACTGAAATAATTAGCTTTAAAATTTCAAGAATTGTTCTCAATTAAATAGTTTTTGAATGTATGTTAAAAGAATTGCTTAATCTTGAGTAGAAACAAAATGGCAACGCTCAGAATTTGAATTATGGAAAATACAATTGTTTTCGCTCGATTAAAAAATTGTTAAATAAGGTTACTACTTAGAAAATTAGCTTTAGAGTTTTAGAAATTGTCCTGAATTTAATAATTTTTTTGTTAATGTAAAAACAATTGCTTAATCTTAGCTAGAAATTAAATGTCATTCAGAATTTGAATAGTGGTTTTCGCTCGGTTAAAACAATTGTAAAAAGGTTACTACTTGTAGAATTAACTTTAAAATATGAGGAATTGCCCTCAATTAAATAGTTTTTGATTTTAAGTAAAAAAAATTGTATATTCTTGAGTAGAAACAAAATGTCAGCACTCAGAATTTGAATTTATTTAAAATTGTTTTCGCTAGATTAAAGAAAAATTGAATAAAAGTAACTACTCTAGGAATTAGCTTTAAAATTTCACAAATTGTCCTCAATTAAAAAGTTTTTGAATTTATGTAAAAACAATTGCTCAATCTTGGCTAGAAACAAAATGTCAGTACTCTGAATTTGAATGATGGAAAATAAAATTGTTTCGCTAGATTAAAGAGTTGTAAAACAGCAACTACTGAAATAATTAGCTTTAAAATTTCAAGAATTGTTCTCAATTAAATAGTTTTTGAATTTATGTAAAAAGAATTGCTAAATCTTGAGTAGAAACAAAATGGCAACACTCTAAATTTGAATGATGGAAAGTACAATTGTTTTCGCTCGATTAAGAAATTGTAAAAAAAGGTTACTACTTAAGGAATTAGCTTCAGAGTTTTAGAAATTGTCCTGAATTAAATAATTTTTTTGTTAATGTAAAAACAATTGCTTAATTTCAGCTAGAAATTAAATGTCAGCATTCAGAATTTGAATGATGGAAAATAAAATTGTTTTCGCTTGATTAAAAAATTGTAAAAAAGTAACTATTGAAGGAATTAGTTTTAAAATTTCTGAGATTGTCCTCAATTAAACAGTTTTTGAATTAAAGTAAAAACAATTGCTTAATCTTTTCTATAATCTTTTCTTTATAAAGATTCCTTCGTTTATTTAAGGAGAAGAAAATGCCTCTTTTTTCCTTCCTATATTTTTTTTCTTCTCTTTATTCTTCTCTCATGTTTGTTCTTACAAAAATTCATAGAGTCTAAAATGCAGAAATATACAGTTTTTTTTCAAAGAGTTTGTTTCTTCTATTACCTGAGAAGAAGAAGAGGAGACGAAAAGATTATGGCGTCCTCTCTTCTCTGTTTATCTTCTTATCTCTTTACCTGTCCCATTTTTCTGTTCTCTCTAAACTGAACAAACAACAACGTTAGCAACAGTGGGTTTTAAATCTCTTTCAGAAGTTGAAAAAAATGCTTCCAGAGTAATCGATTTCTGGTGGAGCAAAACGCCGAACGATTATTTCGAGAAGCTGGTGCACATCTTCAAGAGCACTCCAGATTATCTAATAAGAAATCAGCGGGTCGCACAGAACAAGATGATTGTACATAATCCAAGTTTAATTTCGATGTTGGAAATTCTTAGTAAGCTCAATGTTGAAGGTCTCAAATTGCCTTATGACTCTTTTCATATTAATAATTTATGTGAGTACCAGGACGTTAGAGTGGACTGCATAATTTGGCTAACAAATCGAATAAATTTTTCTTGTAAAATAAAAATTATAATTAGTTCTCATCATTCCAGATTTAACTCTCATCGCCGTTGTACTGCCGATGTCATTCCTGGCCAGATTGCGTCAATCAGATTCATCGATCTTAAAACATAATTATACTCATGTTAATTTCATCTCCCCATCATCGATCCAAAGCTTGAAATAGCTACAAAAATTTATTTTTATTGCTTTCGTTTTCAATTTTTAATCTCACATGAACGACAAAAACTACGTACCCTTCACAGCGTGCGTAATTTAAAAGGGTCAAACATAAAGCATGCAAATATCTGTTATCTATCAGCGGAGAAGGGATGCTCGGCACTCTTTTTTTTAATCGCCCCGTGAAACCCCCTAATGTTAAGGGTCATTGGCCCTAAATTACGTGCGGAACACATTTACTCCAGGAGATCTCACCACTAACTAGAGCGCCATTAATCCACCCTCTACACCCTCCCTGCCGAAATATAAAAAAAAACCGACCAGGAGAACTCGGGAATAAGGAAATCCAAAGAGAGTCCGATGCTCTTTCGCATTCAACAAAAGCACCTCTTCAGAGAAAAAAAACCACCCGAGCTTTTTGAAAAGGCCACTCGTGCGAACATTAATTAGCTTAATTAAGAAAAACAAAATTAAACATGCACAAGAAACAGGGAACGAATTAATGCGAAAATTTTTATTTATAAGGGGGGTGGGGGGCGTACGGTGTGCGGGGTTTCGGAAAATGAATTATAGATTAACGGAAGCGGACAAAGATGAGAATATAATGGCATAATGAACGTAAAGAAGATGGATTTGGGAAATAAATTATGGGGTGGAGGAAAGGCGCGTGTGCCAGACTGCGATGGCAGACCTGGATCCCCAGATGGTTTCCATGGATACAGTCCAGGAGCGTGACGTCAGCGGGAACGAACGGGGCTCGATCAGACCGAGTTTCGGGATAAATTTTAAATAACTAATTAGGGATTTTCGAATACTCGATATTCACTCTTTGCGCGCGAGGGGGATGGCGGAGGTGGACAGGGGGTGGGTGGAACTAATCACTTACACAAACGAAACCCGGTCCGGTAAATACAGCAGGAATATTACAGATGAAATTCGATTCATATTTACTAAATATTAAAACATAGACATTAATTTGAATGTAATTTTACTGTTTTCCAATCAAGTTTGTTGCGTTTTTCATTTGTTTCTAGCTGTGATGTGGCAATTGTTTTAAAGAAATATTATAAAACAATTAATTTTAAATCGAGTTTGTTAATATAAAGTTATTTTGATGGGTGGTTATTAAATTACAACTTTTAATATAATGGAATGCAATCTTACTGTTTTACAATCAAGTTTGATGCGATTTTCATTTGTTTCAAGCTGCGATATAGCAATTGTTTTAAAGAAATATTGTAAAACAATTAATTTAAAATCGCATTTGTAAATTTAAAGTTATTTTGTTGGGTGGTTAATTAATTACAGCTCTTAAAATAATCGAATGTAATTTTACTGTTTTTCAATCAAGTTTGTTGCGATTTTCATCTGTTTCTAGCTGCGATGTGGCAATTGTTTTAAAGAAATATTGTAAAACAATGAATTTAAAATTAAAGTTGTAAATTTAAAGTTATTTTGATGGGTGGTTATTTAATTACAACTTTTAATATAATCGAATGTAATTTTAATTTTCCAATCAATTTCGGAGCGATTTTCATTTGTTTCTAGTTACGATGCGGCAATTGTTTTAAAGAAATATTATAAAACAATTAATTTTTAATCGAATTTTTAAATTTAAAGTTATTTTGATGATTGGTTACTTAATTACAACTTATAAAATAATCAAATGTAAATTTACAGTTTTTCAATCAAGTTTCGTGCGATTTTCATTTGTTTCTAGCTGCGATGTGGCAATTGTTTTAAAGAAATATTGTAAAACAATTAATTTAAAATCAAATTTGTAAATTTAAAGTTATTTTGATGGGTGGTTATTTAATTATAACTTTTAATATAATCGAATGTAATTTTAGTTTTCCAATCAATTTTGGAGCGATTTTCATTTGTTTCTAGTTACGATCCGGCATTTGTTTTAAAGAAATATTATAAAACAATTAATTTTTAATTGAATTTTTAAATTTAAAGTTATTTTGTTGGGTGGTTAATTAATTACAGCTCTTAAAATAATCGAATGTAATTTTACTGTTTTTCAATCAAGTTTGTTGCGATTTTCATCTGTTTCTAGCTGCGATGTGGCAATTGTTTTAAAGAAATATTGTAAAACAATGAATTTAAAATTAAATTTGTAAATTTAAAGTTATTTTGATGGGTGGTTATTTAATTACAACTTTTAACATAATCGAATGTAATTTTACAACTTTTCAATCAAGTTTGTTGCGTTTTTCATTTGTTTCTAGCTGTGATGTGGCAATTGTTTTAAAGAAATATTATAAAACAATTAATTTTAAATCAAGTTTGTTAATTTAAAGTTATTTTGATGGGTGGTTATTTAATTACAACTTCTAATATAATGGAATGTAATTTTACTGTTTTTTAATCAAGTTTGGTGCGATTTTCGTTTGTTTCTAGTTACGATATAGCAATTGTTTTAAAGGAATATTGTAAAACAATTAATTTTATATCGAATTTGTTAATTTTAAGTGGTTTTGATGGGTGGTTATTTAATTAAAAGTTTTAATAAAATCGAATGTAATTTTACTGCTTTTAATCAAGTTTGGCGATTTTCATTTGTTTCTAGCTGTGATGTGGCAATTATTTTACAGAAATATTATAAGTCAATTAATTTTAAATCGAATTTGTAAATTTAAAGTTATTTTGATCTGTGGTTATTTAATGACAACTTTTAAAATAATCGAATGTAATTTTAAAATTTTTCAATCAAGTTTAGTGCGTTTTTCATTTGTTTCTAGCTGTGATGTGGAATTTGTTTTAAATAAATATTATAAGCCAATTAATTTTAAATCGAATTTGTTAATTTAAAGTTATTATGATGGGTGGTTATTTAATTACAACTTTTAAAATAATCGAATGTAACTTTACTGTTTTCCAATCAAGTTTGGTATTATTTTCATTCGTTTCTAGCTGTGATGTGGTATTTGTTTTAAAGAAATATTATAAGTCAATTAATTTTAAATCGAATTTGTTAATTTAAAGTTATTATGATGGGTGGTTATTTAATTACAACTTTTAAAATAATCGAATGTAACTTTACTGTTTTCCAATCAAGTTTGGTATTATTTTCATTCGTTTCTAGCTGTGATGTGGTATTTGTTTTAAAGAAATATTATAAGTCAATTAATTTTAAATCGAATTTGTAAATTTAAAGTTATTTTGATGGGTGGTTTTTTAATTACAACTTTTAATATAATCGAATGTAATTTTACAGCTTTTCAATCAAGTTTGGTGCTTTTTTCTTTTGTTTCTACCTGCGATGTGGCGATTGTTTTTAAGAAATATTATAAGTCAATTAATTATAAATTGACCTAGTTAATTTAATTTTTTTTTGATGGGTGGTTATTTAATTACAACTTTTAAAATAATCGAATATAATTTTATAGTTTTTCAATCAATTTCGGTGTGATATTCATTTGTTTCTAGTTGCAATGTGGCAATTGTTTTAAGGAAATATTGTAAAACAATTAATTTTATATTGAATTTGTTAATTTAAAGTGATTGTGATGAGTGGTTATTTAATTACAACACTTAATATAATCGAATGAATTTTTACTTTTTATCAATCAAGTTTGTTGCGTTTTTCATTTGTTTCTAGCTGCGATGTGGCAATTGTTTTAAAGCAATATTATAAGTCAAATGATTTTAAATCGCATTTGTTAATTTAAAGTTATTTTGATGGGTGGTTATTTAATTACAACTTTTGAAATAATCGAATGTAAATGTACAGTTTTTCAATTAAGTTTGGTGCGTTTTTCATTTGTTTCTAGCTGCGATGCGGCATTTGTTTTAAAGAAATATTATAAAACAATTAATTTTTAATTAAATTTTTAAATTTAAAGTTATTTTGATGAGTGGTTATTTAATTACAACTTTTAAAATAATCGAATATAATTTTATAGTTTTTCAATCAATTTCGGTGTGATATTCATTTGTTTCTAGTTGCGATGTGGCAATTGTTTTAAGGAAATATTGTAAAACAATTAATTTTATATTGAATTTGTTAATTTAAAGTGATTTTGATGGGTGGTTATTTAATTACAACACTTAATATAATCGAATGAATTTTTACTTTTTATCAATCAAGTTTGGTGCGTTTTTCATTTGTTTCTAGCTGCGATGTGGCAATTGTTTTAAAGCAATATTATAAGTCAAATAATTTTAAATCGCATTTGTTAATTTAAAGTAATTTTGATGGGTGGTTATTTAATTATAACTTTTAATATAACCGAATGTAATTTTAGTTTTCCAATCAATTTTGGAGCGATTTTCATTTGTTTCTAGTTACGATGCGGCATTTGTTTTAAAGAAATATTATAAAACAATTAATTTTTAATTGAATTTTTAAATTTAAAGTTATTTTGATGAGTGGTTACTTAATTACAACTTTTAATATAATCGAATGTAAATTTACACTTTTTCAATCAAGTTTGGTGCGTTTTCCATTTGTTTCTAGCTGCGATATAGCAATTGTTTTAAAGAAATATTATAAGTCAATTAATTTTAAATCGAAATTGTTAATTTAAAGTTATTTTGATGGGTGGTTATTAAATAACAACTTTTAAAATAATCGAATGTAAATTTACAGTTTTTCAATCAATTTCGGTGCGATTTTCATTTGTTTCTAGCTGCGATGTGGCAATTGTTTTAAGGAAATATTATAAAACAATTAATTTTAAATTGAATTTGTAAATTTAAAGTTATTTCAATGGGTGGTTATTTAATTACAACATTTCATAAAATCGAATGTAATTTTACTGTTTTTTAATCAAGTTTGGCGATTTTCATTTGTTTCTAGCTGTGATGTGGCAATTGTTTTACAGAAATATTATAAGTCAATTAATTTTAAATCGAATTTGTAAATTTAAAGTTATTTTGATGGGTGGTTAATTAATTACAACTTTTAAAATACTCTAATGTAAATTTACAGTTTTTTAATCAAGTTTGGTGCGTTTTTCATTTGTTTCTAGCTGCGGTGTGGCAATTGTTTTAAAGAAATATTATATGTCAATTAATTTTATATCGAATTTCTTAATTTGAAGTGGTTTTGATGGGTGGTTATTTAATTACAAGTTTTAATAAAATCGAATGTAATTTTACTGCTTTTAATCAAGTTTGGCGATTTTCATTTGTTTCTAGCTGTGATGTGGCAATTGTTTTACAGAAATATTATAAGTCAATTAATTTTATATCGAATTTGTAAATTTAAAGTTATTTTGATGGGTGGTTAATTAATTACAACTTTAAAAATAATCGAATGTAAATTTACATTTTTTCAATCAAGTTTGGTGCGTTTTTCATTTGTTTCTAGCTGCGATGTGACAATTGTTTTAAGGAAATATTGTAAAACAACTAATTTTAAATTGAATTTGTAAATTCAAAGCTATTTTGATTGGTGGTTATTAAATTACAACTTTTAAAATAATCGAATGTAATTTTACAGTTTTTCAATCAAGTTTGATGCAATTTTCATTTGTTTCTAGCTGTGATGTGGCAATTGCTTTAAAGAAATATTATAAAACAGTTAATTTTTCATTGAATTTGTTAATTTAAAGTTATTTTGATGGGCGATTATTTAATTACAACTTATAATATAATCGAATGTAATTTTATTTTCTTTCAATCACGTTTTATGCGATTTTCATTTGTTTCTAGCTGCGATGTGGCAATTGTTTTAAGGAAATATTATAAAACAATTAATTTTAAATTGAATTTGTAAATTTAAATTTATTTTGATGGGTGGTTATTAAATTACAACTTTTAATATAATCGAATGTAATTTTACTTTTTATTAATCAAGTTTGTTGCGATTTTCATTAGTTTCTAGCTGTGATGTAGCAATTGTTTTAAAGAAATATTATAAGTCAATTAATTTTAAATCGAATTTGTAAATTTAAAGTTATTTTGATGGGTGGTTTATTAATTACAACTTTTAACATAATCGAATGTAATTTTACAATTTTTCAATCAAGTTTGTTGCGTTTTTCATTTGTTTCTAGCTGTGATGTGGCAATTGTTTTAAAGAAATATTATAAAACAATTAATTTTTAATTGAATTTTTAAATTTAAAGTTATTTTGATGAGTGGTTACTTAATTACAACTTTTAAAATAATCGAATGTAAATTTACAGTTTTTCAATCAAGTTTCGTGCGTTTTTCTTTTGTTTATAGCTCCGATGAGGCAATTGTTTTAAAGAAATGTTATAAAACAATTAATTTAAAATTAAGTTTGTAAATATAAAGTTATTTTGGTGGGTGGTTATTTAATTACAACTTTTAAAATAATCGAATGTAATTTTACAGTTTTTAATCAAGTTTGGTGCGTTTTTCATTTGTTTCTAGCTGCGATGTGGCAATTGTTTTAAAGAAATATTGTAAAACAATTAATTTAAAACTAAATTTGTAAATTTAAAGTTATTTTGATGGGTGGTTATTTAATTATAACTTTTCATATAATCGAATGTAATTTTAATTTTCCAATCAATTTCGGAGCGATTTTCATTTGTTTCTAGTTACGATGCGGCAATTGTTTCAAAGAAATATTATAAGTCAATTAATTTTATATCGAATTTGTTAATTTAAAGTTATTTTAATAGGTGATTATTTAATTACAACTTTTAATATAATCGAATTAAATTTTACAGTTTTTCAATCAATTTCGGTGTAATTTTCATTTGTTTCTAGCTGTGATGTGGCAATTGTTTTAAGGAAATATTATAAAACAATTAATTTTAAATTTAATTTGTAAATTTAAAGTTATTTCGATGGGTGGTTATTTAATTACAACATTTCATAAAATCGAATGTAATTTTACTGTTTTTTAATCAAGTTTGTTGCGATTTTCATTTGTTTCTAATTGTGAAGTTGCAATTTTTTTGAAGAAATATTGTAAGTTAATTAATTTTAAATCGCATTTGTTAATTTAAAGTTATTTTGATGGGTCTAAAATAAATAAACTTTCAGATATGATTTAAATTGTTTGAACTGTGAATATTGAACATAGATATTATTCTTTTGTCGGGTATCATATGTATAAACAGAGGCAGCACACAGGTAATCTTCGAAATTCCTTTTGATGTAAAGAAGGCATTTATATATGCAAAGACAGGGGAGTTTTGCAATTTTTAAAACTTAAAAGTATGGTCTACATATTTCCCGATATAGTAAACCGGCTATGATTCTAATTGCACGTCTCTACAACCCAAAAATTACGTACGCTGTTTTAAAGCTGTAGGAGAAAGCTAGTGGGAAAGATTCCGTAGAAGATTTTTAGATAGTAAATTACGATGCAAAATCCAAGTTAACATGAATTTTAATTCTTAAAAATTTAGTATCAAAGTTGTGTTTGGTTCTTCTTAATGTAAATACTAAATTAGTAGTTTTATTTTCATTTAAAATGAGTTTATTACTGTTGAACCAATCATACGAGATTTGTTTGCATTAACATTTTGTTGAACCAGCTCTTCTGTATTAGTATATGTATTTAGCAAAGATGTGTCGTCAGCATATAATATTGTTTTACACATATTCTGGTAATTGATGAAATCATTAATATAAAGCGGGAATATTAATGGGCCCATAAGTGAACCCTGTGGAACACCACTTTTAATTTTAAGTGTAGATGAAATTTCTTTTTTTTTACTTTGACAACTTGGTTTCTGTTTGATAAGTATGAGCTAAGTAGTTTCCTACTGGGTTAGTAGTAGTAAGTAGTATCTCATTATTGACACAGTCACAAGCTTTCGTGAGATCTAATAAGCTAATTAAATAATTCGATTTTCAAAGGCTTGTAAAATATTGTCTATCAAATGTAAAACCAAACTGATTATCATAAAGGACTAAATATTGATGTATTTGTATAAACATAATTTTTCTAAGACTTTCGAGAATACTGGAAGCAATGAATTGAGTTTGTAATTATTCATTAATATCGCCCATTTTATATAAAGGTAGTTATGGTAATACCTTTCAAAAGTTCAGGAAATTTAGATGTCTGAATACAACAATTTATAATATTTGTTAATAGTAATATCATTACACCAATACAACTCTTTAATATGTCTACTGTTAAGTTACTTCTACTACGTTTCAATGAACGTACTGTACAAATAATAATAATTGTAATCTTATATTTAAAAATAAACAGTTAAAAGAAAAAAAACCGGTTTAAATTCTAGAAAAAAAAGAGTTAAAATTTGGTAGATAAAGTTTAAAACATTAGTGAAAATTTTTAAAATAGTTGAATGATTTGAAAATTTGACAAAAATCAAATTAAAAACTTTAAAAAAAACCTTAAAAGTTAAAATTCTTTAAGAGAAAATGATTGAAAGTTATTCAAAAAAAAAGGAGGAGGAAATAATGTCACAATTGAATTAAAAGCACAGTTAAACATAAAAAGTTGAGAAATTATTAAGAAATACTTTAAAATGTAATTACTTTGTAAAGGTAAAATCAAAAGTTTGTAGAAAGTTTGTCAAAGCAGACTTTAGTAATAAAATTAAATTAACATTTAAATGAACCAATTGAAAATAAAAACTTAAAGAAAAACAATTGACAAACTTCGCTATAGAATACTTAGATATTCTACAAGAAAACATAATTGAAAGTTATTAAAAAAACAAAACAGAACGAATATTTTTCGTTCAGATTTCTGGTCAGTAGTTAGGGTGAGGTGGAGATGTAAATTTTTCGTATTATTTTAATTAGGGATTTTTCGACCGTGCACACATGCTCCGCGCTCTAATAAGCGCAATCGGGAACGCATATACCATATATATGAGTGTGCATTAAAATTTTGGGGTGTAACCCCCTATTGATTTCGGCGTACAGCCTTAGGGCGAAAAGTAACCCTTCACGTACACATACACACACAGACATACATCAATGTAGATTCTGATGGAATAATCAAACTAGATGTTCGAAAATTTTATTAACCAGTCATAAACTGCTTTAGAAAAAATTGATAAAAGTAATTCGTTATAATTTGAACGTAATTTTCTTTCTTGGACGATGAATTGTGAATTTTGATAAACCAGCATTTTCAATTTCAATATTTATACATTTTAACGACTCATCATAATAATTAGAAAAACAGGAAAATAACACCGTAATGGAGTTTAATAGATTTTTATTATTAAATTATGTTAATTAATAGAGATACAAACATCTTATTGATTCATAGTTTACAGTGAGTTTTGTTAATTAAATATTAATAATTGTTAATTAATATTTTCTTGTAAATTAATTAAATTAAAATTATATATCCCTCGAAACCCGAATATCCCTTCTAAATATCAACATCCTCCCCTCACAATTCATCAATTCATTTGTACGAATAATCAGGACAGTTAAACTAGCAAAGATTTTCACTCACCTTAAATTCAAGACAGGGCAGAAAGACCGCAGGTTTATAGCCCAGATGGACTAACACCATTTATCTGTTTAATATTGATTCTTATTATTGTTATGTATTATGTTTGTCCAAATAAAGATGTATGTATATATATAATTTAATTAATTTTTACAAAAGAAAATAATGGTGATTATTTTTATTTGTGTTTTTGTTTTATATAGTTTTATTTATTAAATATCTATTGTTAATTAGTGTTTTATATTATTTTGTAAAAAGGATTATGTTCGTAAATAAAGTTATTATTATTATTATTATTATTATTAAAAGAAAATATAAGCGGGACAAGTTTGTTTCTTTATAATTTTCTTTTCTAAGTGTAAATATATAAATATGCAGGACCACACCCGCCCTGCTAATATATCGTCCCGGGAATGACCTACCTCCTCCTCCACCTCCTCTTCCTCTCACCGCCGCCCCATCTCTTCTCTTTTCCGCCACCATCCCCGAACGTGCACACCGGCGAAATGCGAACGCGGCTATTAAATCATTATTTGTTGTTTTCGCATTCAGACAAGGGGAAAAAACAACGGAGCCGCCCTACCAAAACGAGAATTGCGTAATTAAAACTTTTGGAATCGTGTGTTATATCGCATAATGAGCCCTAGTAAATACCAAAAACAATTGCTATATCACAGCTAGAAATAAATGGAAAACTTAATTGGGAATCAGTAAAATTACATTCGATTATTTTAAAAGGTGTAATTAAATAAACACCCATCAAAATAACTTTAAATTTACAAAATCATTTAAGCATTAATTTATTTACAATATTCCTTTAAAACAATTGCTATATCACAGCTAAAAACAAATGAAAAACGTATCAAACTTAATTGGAATTAAAATTACATTAGATACCTATAAAAGTTATAATTAAAAAACCACTCATCAAATTAACTTTAAATTTAGAAATTAAACTTAAAATTAATTGTTTCACAATATCTCTTTAAAACAATTACTATATCGTAACTAGAAACAAATGAAAAACGCAACAAATTTGATTGAAAAACTGTAAATTTACAATTGATTATTTTAAAAGTTCTAATTGAATAACCACCCATCGAAATAACTTTAAATTTACAAATTCAGTTTAAAATTAATTGTTTTATAATATTTCTTTAAAACAATTACCACATCGCAGCTAGAAACAAATGAAAAACGCACCGAAATTAATTGGAAAGCTGTAAAATTACATTAGATTATTTTAAAAGTTTTAATTAAATAACCACCCATCGAAATAACTTTAAATTTACAAATTCAATTTAAAATTAATTGTTTTGTAATATTTCTTTAAAACAATTGCCACATCGCAGATAGTAACAAATGAAAATCGCACCGAAATTGATTGGACACCAGTAAAATTTAATTTGATTATTTTAAAAGTTGTAATTAAAAAACCACCCATCGAAATAACTTTAAAATTACAAATTCAATTTAAAATTAATTGTTTTATAATATTTCTTTAAAACAATTGCCACATCGCAGATAGTAACAAATGAAAATCGCACCGAAATTGATTGGACACCAGTAAAATTTAATTTGATTATTTTAAAAGTTGTAATTAAAAAACCACCCATCAAAATAACTTTAAATTTACAAATTCAATTTAAAATTAATTGTTTTATAATATTTCTTTAAAACAATTGCCACATCGCAGCTAGAAACAAATGAAAAGTGCACCAAACTTGATTGAATAACTGTAAAATTACATTCGATTATATTAAAACACTTCGTTTTTCTATTTCTTATAGTTTCCGAGATTTCCATAGAGAACATCTTAAAAAAACCCACCGTGTATAATTTTTAAACTCATTCTTTGGAAATTTTCAAATATTTTTTATTGTTTTTAAATAAAAGAAATTTAGTCAAATTTTTACTGTTTTTTATATTTACATTTTAATCGTTTATCTTTGGTGATATTTTCAACTATTTTTTAAATAATTTTCAACTGTTTTTTTGTTAGTAAATTACAAATTTAATTGAAATAATTTTACAATTGTAAGAAACAATAATTGAAATTTTACAAAATTAAATTTTTTTAAATATTTAAAAAATTGTTTGATTATTACTTAGAAGAAACATTTGAAATTGCAATTTTGAGCAAGGTTTTAATTTTTTTAAGATTTTCACTTCTTTACATTTGCAAAATTTTATTTATTTATTTATTTATTTAATTAATTAACGCAAGTAAATAGTGGTATAAAAACTTAAAAATTATTTTCATTTAACCTTTCTTAACGCAAGTCCATTTGAATACAATTATTCGTTTCTACTTAATTTTAATTGATTATTCATTCAATTTCCAACTGTTTTTAAATAATTTTCGAACTTGTGTGTGTGTTTTTAGTGTTTTCCACTGTTTTTGTGCAAACAATTTTTTGTTTAATTTTACAGTTTTTGTTTTAAATTTTTACTGTTTATTCGAGATGATATTTTCGAACCGTTTTTAAACAAAATTTCTGTTTGGTCATTTTCAATTGTTTTAGTTACTGTTTAACTAAAATGTTTAGTTTTTAGCTTGTTTATATTTGCAAATTTTCAATAGTTTGAATTTAGTTTTGATTGTTTATTTATTCACATATTTTTCAACTGTTTTTAAATAATTTTCGGTCTTTTGTTAAGATTTTTAATTGTTTTTGAGCAAACACTTTTTTTTTATCCAATGTTTACTGATTTTAAATAATTTTCAGACTTTTTGTTTAGATTTTTAAATGTTTTTCATCGTTTTTGAGCAAACACATTTTTTGTCCAATTTTTACTGATTTTAAAAAAATTTATTCTTCGCCTGAAGAAACCACAGTGTGGGGAAACAATTGCAGCGATAAATAAAAGCAACAATACTCTTTGAATGTTTGCGTTTATTCTTGGTGATATTTTCCAATCGTTTTTGAAAAATTTTCAAACCTTCTGTTTAGACACTTTCAATTGTTTTTCGTGGGGTTTAAGCAGTTGTTTTTGAATAAATTTTAAACTGTTTTTTTTTTGTGGTAAGTTTTCAGTTATTGTTAATTCTTTATAAGTACTTTATCAAATATAATTCATAAAAGATTTAACAAAAATATACAGGGTGAGTTTTTTTTAGATGTTCTCCATGAGAATCTCGGAAACTATAAGAGATAGAGAAACGGTTAAATAAGGAAAGAAGTGTAGATTTACGAGACGAATAAAATTCCACTTTCAAAGTTTTAAAAAAAGTCAAGGGTAACTAGATATTTTGAAAAAGTTAAAAGTGTCATTTTTTTGGAATCAATATATCTCGGTTATTATAACAGATAGAAAAAACTGTAAAAGACAAAGTTTTAAATAATTTTATGCAGATTAATAAAAAATAATCAGAAATTTTTTATCGCCATTATTTTCCGAGATATGACGCAAAGTTATATTTTTTTAAATGGAAACTATAGTTGGCTATGACTTCATCTCACCTTGTATAATCAATTTCGGCAGCGAGCTGAAGAAGAATGTTCTTCCACTCTAAACTTCTTTCCTTCACCATTTCATCATAAACGAACTCAGCTTTGGATACTTTTTAATTTTTTTTAGTAGTAAAATTCCACTATTTTAATTGCAATTCTTTATTATTATTATTATTTTAATTTTTCAACCGGATTTAATTTAATAATAAAAACGCTGTTAAATTACTTTCTTCACTGTTTTAATTTAAGCAATAGATGTAAATTTCGAACACTATGTGCCCATTATCAATAGATGACTCAGGATTTAAATTAACTTTTAACTATTTTTCCTTATAAAACTACAATTGTTTGTTTGTAAATGTTCAATTGTTGAAACATTTTTTAACCATTTTATTGTCTTCATGTAACCTTATTGTGCCCAAGTACTCAAAACTTATCTTTAGGTCGTTAATTAATTTCGAATAATACTAGATTCTGGATAATATCTCCGTCGTCATTTTCCCTCCACCCCACACACATACACGCGCGCAAATCGATCAAGTAATAAGTAACACGAAACCTTGAATGATTTCAATAGTTTACCCATTGAATGGGACAATTGGAGTCCTGTAAATTTGTCATAAACGTAGTCTCACCTAACAAAAGGGGTGCGTTTATAAATAGAAGAGAGCGGCGGCGAGGAACAGAGCGAGACGGAGGAGGGCACAGGGTCCACACCCTGTGTGTGTGTGTGTGTGTGTGTGGGATGCTGGCCCGGCGAACGGGGCGAGCATCCCCAGGCCGGGAGCGAGACGGAGGGATGCCGGAGCGCAGCCTAAATATAATGTAGCGGTGGCGGTAGCGGGGCAGAACCGTTTCCCAGGACGGAACGAGGATATTGAATCCTGGTACTACAATCCTGGAAACTGGAGGCCGTAAACATCCCTCGATCTGGTCGATACATTTCGGGACAGGAAGAATTTACGGATGCGCACTAGAAATGTACGGCCATGAATGTATTACACACGTATATCGCGAACTGATATCCTTGTGGAATACATTCTGTTTGTCCTGTGTCATCTAGCGAAAATTTAATTTGATAACGTTTTCGCGTAGTTTGTAGAACGCAAACAGCTACCTGTACCGAAAGTTTGTGCGTTCATAACCTCAAATGTCAATTACGTAGTATCTGCGTTGATTCAGAGGTGAGTTTTTTTTTTAAATTTTATTCTTAATCTTATTTCAAGAGAGTTAATTAGAGGATTGTAGAAATTAATGGGTTTAAATATTCTATTACTTTGATATACATAATAAACCGTAATAACTTATGTAATCATTAGTTACTATGATCTTATTCTTTGTTTATCCTGCATATACACTTAACACAATTTAGATCATCTGTCAACTGTCAACCCTCAGTTTAGTAGTAGATGATATTATATGATCACCTTTCTCATTTCTTTACTTACCAAACTTTGATAACAACACAATCAATTAATAACAATCCCTGTAGATCAATTAATATTTTTGTTGTTCTCAAATCTTAATGTATCAATTAATTTATTTGTTGAGGATTTTTTGACAATTTTATTCGTCTTTGTTCAAAAACTAAAAATTCTTTGTTAATTTGTATTATTTTCATCTTATTGTAAAAGTTCAAAAAAATATGTTTTTATTTGCCATCACCAATAATTCATATGTTATCTGTCACCTATCCATCGTCTGTCATCTATCATCTGTGATCTATATATATATATATATATATATATATATATATATATATATATATATATATATATATATAACATCTTTATTGACAAATATGTACAGTACAATTTAACATTTAAATAATAAATAATTGATGAAGCGTTAGTGTGTTAATCTGTCAAAAGGCTATCGACCAGAGGTCTTTCTGCCTTCTGTGATCTATTATCTGTCATTTATAATTTTATATCTGTCATCTGGAAATTCCTTCGGTGGTAGTATTTTCTTCTTTTTCAACGATGGGATTGGTCCTAGATCTTTTCCGTCTCCTCGGCCTTAACTTCTTCCTCATTCGGCACTGCTTCCTGAACTTCTAGTTAGTTCCATAGGTTCGTCTGTTTTCATCGGCGCCTCCTCAACGGTTTCAGGCGATTTCGTTTTTTTCTGCTCTTGGGATTATCATATTTCTGGTTTGGCTTCTCAAACCAATGCCTTTTATTTCAATTCGTTTGCGTTTGCATGTTCAATACACTCGATGGCTTCTTTTTTTCTAGCCTGAGGGATCGAATCTTTACCTTACGTTTCTATGTTTTTTAACTTTAATAGATTCCTCGTCAACAAAGTATAAATATTGTTTATCCTTGGGTTTTACCTCGAATTTACCGACGTCTTTTATTAATTTCGAGACGTCTTTCTAAATTTTTTGGTGGAGGTGAGGATGGGTTGTGTGCTTCTTGCTGTCATCTGTCATCTTGTATCCGTCTTCTGTACTTCTAGTGGTAGATGATATTATCACATTTCTCACTTATTTGCTTATAGAACTTTGGTAACAACTCAATCAAATATAAACAATCTCTGAAGATCAATGAATGCTTTCTTTTCTAAGAAATCTTCATCTATCAATTAATTTAATGGTCGAAGATTTTGTGACAAATTCATTTGTATCGTTCATAAACAGGCAATTCTTTGAAAATTTGTAATATTTCTGGTTCAAATTTTTGGTAATTATTAATTGTTCCCGAAAAGTAGTTCAAAGAAGTATATTTTTATTTATCATCAACAATATTTCATCTGTTATCTGTCACCTTAACATATGTTATCTGTCATCCATTATTTTACACTTGTCATCTGTCATTTGCTAACTGTCATCTATCATCTATCATCTGTTATCTATTATCTGTCATCTGTCTTCTGTACTTCTAGTAGTAAATGATATGATATGATCAGACTTTTCACTTCTTTACTTATAAATCGCTGGTAACAACTCAATCAATTCTAAACAATCTTTGTCGAACAATGAATCTGTCATCTGCCATCTATCATCTGTCACCTGTCATCTGTCATCTGTATCTACCTCTATGATTAAAAGGAAAATTATCTGTCAACTGTCATTTTAGTTGTAGATATTATGGTTTGATGATAATTCTCACTTCTTTACTTATCAAATTCTTGAATTTTGGAGGCGTTTACTTCGTGGTACATTTTCAGTTTTTAATAAAGAAAACACTTAACTTTTTTATACCACTTATATTTTATTTTCTCGTGACTAGTTTCAATTACAAGGTAATCATTATCAAACAGTTTGATAATGATTACCTTGTAATTGGAACTAGTCACGAGAAAATAAAATATAAGTGGTATAAAAAAGTTAAGTGTTTTCTTTATTATCAAATTCTAGTAACAACTTAATCAATTACAAACAATCGCTGCAGAGAAATGAATGTTTTCTTCCCTCTCTAATCTAACTATTAATTAATTAAATTTTCAAATATTTTCTTGTTCTTTACAAAACAATAATTCTTTGTTAATTTGTAGTGTTTTTGTCTAATTGTAATTTTTTTTGGTAATTTTTTTTCAGTGTTTCTAACGATACTGTCAAATATTATTGAACAATATTTCATTTGTCATTTACAATATTTTGTTTGTTATATGTCACCTATCATCTGTCGTCTAATATATATAATCTGTCACCTGTTATATGACATCTGTGTTGAGTCATTTTGCATCTGTCATCTGTCATCTGTCATACTTCATTTGTTATCTACAATATTTCCTTCGTTATATGTCACCTGTCATTTGCCGCCTATTATCTATCATCTGTCATCTTTCATCCGTCATCTGCCATCAGTCATTTGTCATCTTTATCAGTCATTTGTCATATGTTATCTGTATCACAACTTTTACAATCACTCTGTTTTTTGTCAACTTCTAACAACACTGTCAATTGACTGCAATAATATTTCATTTGTCGTCTACAATAATTAATTTGTTGTATGTCACCTATCACCTATTATCTATCATCTACCATCTTTCATCCGTCATCTGCTATCTGTCATCCGTCGTCTGTTATGTTTTATCTGTCATCTGTCAACTCTAATCTATCATCTGTCATCTGTAATCATCTGTCATCATCTGTCATCGTCTGTCATCAACTGTCTGTCATCTGTACTTCTTGTGGTAGATTACCTGGTACCCTAACTTTTACTATCACCCTTCGTCTTGTCAACTTCTCGAATTTGTCAATTCATGTGATTGTTTTCAAAACATTTAGCAAAAGATATATATTTGAAAATAAATTCTACGACACTACCAAATAGCATCTATCATTTGTGATCTATCATCTATAGTCATCTATATATATATATATATATATATATATATATATATATATATATATATATATATATATATATATATATATATTTTCAAATATTATTATTCTTTTCCAGATGTCTTAAACAATAACCAATTTAATCAAGCAATATAAAATGTCATCAGCATCTTTAATTTTATTACTTCTGTCATATGTCATTTATCATCTGTCATCTGTCATATGTCATCCATCTACTGTTGTATGTCATTTTATAAGCACTTGCTTTCGAAAATTATTCTGTCATCTATCATCTGTCATTTGCCATCTATCTTATGTCATCTATCATCTGTTATTTGCATCTGTCACAATGTTATATAATTTTTGTACGTTTATTTTATCGGCATCTTTAATTCTCTTACTTCTAAAATCTGTTGTTTTCATCTGTCATCTGTCATTTGTCATATGTCTCCCATCTTCTATTGTATGATATCGATTCAAAATTTTAAAAGCACTCTTTCAAACTGTCATCTATCATCTGTCATTTGTCATTTGCCATATATCTTCTGTCATCTGTCATTTGCATCTGTCATCTATCATTTCTCATTTGTCATCTATCTTCTGTCATTTGTCAGCTGCCACCTGTCATCTATCATATGCCTTCTGTCACCTGCTTTATGTCATCATCTGTCATCTGTCATCTATTATATGCCTTCTGTCACCTGCTATGTGTCATCATCTGTCATCTGACATCTGTACTTCTAAGGGTAGATCGTAACAATATTTTACTTGTCATCCATACTATTTAATTTGTTATATGTCATCTTTAATCTGTCGTCCATTATCTATCATCTTTCATCTGTCATTTTTCATCTGGTATCTGTCATCCGTCATCTTTCATCAGTGATCTGTCACCTGCTATCTATCGTTTGTTGCTTGTCATCTGTCATCTGTCATCTATCATCTGTACTTCTAGGGGTAAATTACCTGGTATCATAACTTTAGTAATACTCTTCTTCTTCTTCTTCTAACGACACACATATTATCAATCGCAACAATATTGTATTTGTTATATGTCACCCATCATATGTGGTCTATTAGTTATCATCTGTCATCTGTCATCTGTTACTCGCCATCTGTCATCCGTCATCTGTCCCAGTAATTTGTCATCTATCATCTGTCATCTGTCGTCCGGCATCTGTCATCTGTCATCTATCAACTGTCATCTCTCTGTCTTCTGTCACCAATAATCTTTCACCTGTCAAAATCTGTAATTTGTACATTTAAACTTAAATTAAATGACCGTTTTAAATTCTTTGTAACTATTTAAAATAATACTGCTAAATATTTGTTGGAAACTAACAGATTGTCGGTGACTGTAATAAAAATGTAATGTATATATAGGGTGGGTGGGTGGCCTCTAAGTACCCTCCAATCAGTAAAACATACACAAGGGATTTTATAAAAATACATTTATTTAAAGAAAGAATTATGTTTGATTTATTACTACAATATACGTATACTGTAACAGCCGTTTATGTTTAAAAAAAAAATGCAATTTGGAATAGTGGACACTCACCCACCCTACATATGCAATAAAAACTTAAATTAAAACACTGTTTAAATTTTTTCTAAAATTACAGTGTTTTAATGTTTTTCTAAATGTTCATTAAACCCATTAAGAAAATTTATGTTTGATTTATCAATCAATGTATTTGTATTTATTTATAATTAATTTTAAGTAATGCTTGTTTGTGTTAGAAGGTTATCATAATTTTTACCATAACTCTTCGTCTTGTCAAATTCACCAATTGTCAGCCCCAGTGTTTTCTTCCCTTCCTAACTTGTTAATTCATGTAATTTTTAAAGATTTTAGGACAACTTTTATGTTATCTATTATTTTCCAGTTGATGAATGATTTTCGTACGTTTGTTTTATCAGCATATTTAATTCTCTTATTTCATTAATCTGTCTTTTATCATCTATGATCTGTCATCTGTCTTAAGTCTTCTCTTGAATGCCTTTTATCAAAAATTTTAAAAGCATTTTATTTTCAAAAATTATTCTATCATCTCTCATCCGTCATCTGTCATCTCTCAATTGTCATTTGTCAAATCTATCATCTCTCATCTGTCATCTTAAATCGTTCATCTGTCATCTGTAATCTTTCATCTGTCATTTGGTATCTGTCAAATATCACCTGTCATCTGTCATCTTTTATCTGTCACCTATCTTCTTCACTTATATTAGTAGAAGGCCTGATATCACATCTTTTACTACCACTCTTCTTACTGTTCTCACTGCTCTACTTACCAAGCCGTGTATTTTCTTTCCTTCCTAACTTCTAATCGTCTACTTTTGTAATTCTTTTATTTATAGACTAATAATTCTTCGTACTTCTTCCTAATTGTGAGATTTATTGGTAATTTCTATTTAATTTCGAAACGTTTAGCGAAATACATTTATTTTACACGACACTGTCAAATGTGATAACAAAAAACTGCAGTTTCTGTTTCAAAGAAACTTTCATACATTCCCATATTTTCGACAATCACCTAAAAAGTCCCGTCCGGGAGGAAAATAATTGATAATTTTCTACAAACCCTTTTTTATTATTTGCAAAAACTACTAGAATAATATTCTCAACCATATATTAAATTTATATTTTACTGATTTTTGTGCAACTGCATATATCGATAATATACTTTTTTATAGACTCTTCTATGTTTGTTTCAATTGTTTCGACGTTTTCCCGGATTTTAAAAATCGGTATTAACGTTTATTTTATTTCACTCACTTCTTTTTTTGGGCAGTGCCCATTCGTGCACGCGAGAGGAACCGGGATCGGGATCCGGGCGTGTGTAGTTGGGAGTCAGTCCGGACGAGGAGGTTGCTAAGCAACCGCCCTCGACTCCTGTCCCCGGAGCACCCGGAGCACGCCCGGACCGCCACCGATCAAGGTTACGCAGACACGGTCTACTTTACTTTTAGACGCTCACTCGAATCCGAAACTAATTTTCATTTTAAAGCAACCCCCTTTTCCCCTAGAAGAAGAAGAAGAAGATGAAGCAAAAAAAGCGAACGCCACCATTGTTCTCGTCTCGCTGCCGTCCCCCTTTCGGGTCGTCACCGGACGCCGGAGGATCCTCCGGTGACGAGCAGAATGGAAATTCTTCGAGAGGGCGTGGTTTTTATTCGATTTATTTAATCGTCTTGCAAAAAAATTGCAATTTATCACTCGTTAAGGTTACTTCCTTATAACTATCCGTTTTTTTCGGATTAAACCACCTCAGTTATACAGTTGCATGATAGCAGTAGCCGCTGGTCGTCTTAAAAACTCTGAATGAAAATTTGCCTTTTAAGTTCAAATAAGAAAATCTGAAATAGTAATAATTAGAAAAACACGAAAACATTTCGTAAATCTACAGATTATTAGTTAATTTTCTACAACCTAAAGGACTTTAATATATTTTTATGTTCAAATAGTATTCATCTGACCGATGAAGCCACTGTGTTTCAGCGTTCAGCAATAAATATGAAACACTCACAACTATTTGTTTCATTTTAATTTTCTAATGTTAATATCGATGCTTCAATGAAACTGTTCCTCTAGATTTAAGGATGGGTAAACTTTAATAACTTCCTATTTTGGAATTTCTTCATCTGATGGTATGCATGGTAGTCCTTTCCAGTTATCACCATTCTTTCTTTGAAGAGGTATTTACAGCTGCAGGCGTCGTTCTGTTTTTGCACCAATATTTTGATCCGTTATTATGAACTCCGTCAAAAAAGAAGACCTTTGTTACGTTTCGAAAAAATCTCGACCTAATAAAATTGAAAATCATATTGAAATAAGTCTCTTGTCTTTGATAGGTTTTCAAAATCCAGTAGGAAAAAAGAATTATGGTAAACCTTTTGAAACAAATTTAAATAAGATGAAGGAGAAATAAATCAGAAAAATAAGGCAAATCGCTTGAAAATAGCCAAAAAAGTTTTGAAAATTTTTAGATTACTTACAAGCAGGTTTATAAAAGCTTTGAGCGTCTTTAGAGACATAATCTGTAAGGCTGAAAGGTTTTAAAACCCTTTAGTAAAATTTAAAATAAATAAAACTATTAACAATTATCCTTAAGTAACAACTTATAAAAATTAGATAAGACAAGTAACTAAATTCTAAAATTGTATAAACTTAAAAATTCTGAAAAAAATTTTTGACACAGTGAAGCAACAGATCTGACAAAGAAAGTCCGGAAAATTTAGAATTCTAAAGGATAAATTATAAATGAAGAAGAGGCTATTAAGAATCCTATAATTTATTAAGGAAGGCCTTATAAAATGTAATATAAGAGAAATATCCGGAAAACATTTTCTAAACATGAAAATAAGGATTGCTGGAAGATTCTAGATTTTATTAAAAGAAATGCGATTAAATTGGGGAGAACATTTCTGAAAATTCTACTAATAAAGAGAAGTTGTTGCTAGAAAATGCAAGTTTCTTGAAAATTCTAAAAATGTAGAAGAAAAGTCTTTGCATTTTAAAAATATTCGGAATAACTCTAAAATTAAAGACAATTCTTATCATTTGGAAGAGATATTCGTGGAAACCTCTTACTTATATAAAAGAAAATTTAGTGGCAAATTCTGATAAACTAAAATAAGAAATAGTGCAAAATATTTTCTTAAAATGAAAAGACTGAAATCCGACAAAATAAAGTTATAATTTTAGAAATTTAGATAATAAATTACTAGAAAAATCTTAGAAATCGGATGAAAATACTAAAAACTAAAAGTTTAAAAGTCTCGAAGATAATTATAGCTTTGTGGAAGCGAAATTCATATAAAAACATTCTTTACAAATTGAAAAAATAAATACGGAATAAAACTCCAATAAAATTAAAAAAATATATATCGACACTTACTCTAAGATAGGGAAAAGAGGTTGCTGAAAAATTCTAAAATTGATAAAGAGACATTAAAATGAAGATGAAAGGAAAATTTCAAAAAGTTGGAGGACATGCAAAATTAAAAATTGTAAGTAATTTTTAACTACATCCTTAAATATCAATTTGGGTTCCTTTTTTTGTCGATCAACTTCTCTTCCACTCACCATCCTCAAATGAACAAACCCTTGAGGGTAAAGCTCCTTCAGCTCTATTTTTGGATGTTCAGAAAGCATTTGACTCTGTCTCTCATCAAGGCTTATTGTAAAAGTGTCACCACATAAATATCCCTCCTCATATTATATTTTTTTATTAGGCATTTAAGTTAAAATCCACAACTCTTTCTCTACTTCTTTTACTCTCTAACAAGAACTCCTCCAAGGCTCTTTTCTTTCACCTCTATTCTTTAACATTTTTTGCGTTGACGTCTATAACCCTAATCTTCTCTGCATTAATTCTTCCAAATATCTTCGGCCATTTGCAGATGACACTGATCTAATTTCACATGCTGCTATATTACTAAAAGATTTTCAGTTTCTTCAAAAGCTTATTGGCTTGCAAAATGCTTCTCAATTCGGTGAGAATTTATAAAGAGAAATTAGACAAAACGAGGGAAAAATTTAGAAATCTATAAAAAATATTGTAGAAAATTGTGCTTAAAAATGTTTTAAAAAATCTTACAGTATTTTTTTAAAGTTTTGGAAAAATCTCAAAAGAAGAAAGACGTTTTTCGATAGAAATGTTTTCTAAAAAAAAATAGAAAGGAAATTCTAGAAATCTCAACGAAATTCTGGAATTTTTTGAAATTTGAAAAGGATACTTGAGGAATTTTATAAAAAAAACTAAAGGTGGTGAAAGGTTTGATTATCTAGTGTAAGAAACGGTGCAAATAATCTAAGACAAAATGCTGTAAAATTCTAGAATTTATAAAGAGAAATCCGAAGAAAGTTTCTTGAAAATTTAAGTCTAGAGAAGAAATTTCTAGAAAAATTATAGAAGTTGGGAAGATATACTGAGGATTTTAAAGACATTTAGATTGAAAAATTAAATAAAATATTCCGATAAAATAAAACAATAAAAAAATAAGAAAATCCTGATCAAAAATGAAATAAATTATTCTGATAAAACAAAACAAGTAAAACAGAAAATATAAGACGGATGAGATTCTTCATAATTCGATAAATCTACGTAAGAAAGTTCTAGAAATTTTAAAAATCTAAATGTAAAATTTTCAAAAAAATGAAAAAAAAATAATTTACGAGAAAATTAAAAAAATAATAAAATAATAACTTTTAGAAAACTGTTTTTATTTTGTAAATTTTTATGTTAATTCTTATTTAACTTTCAAATGTATTTCACAAATATTATTTTTTTTTTTGTATAATTTCATACGGTTTTTTTTTCTACTAATAGATTCTTTATTGTGTTACAAACATTGAGTTTTACACTCGTCTGATATAAGAGAATTGTAAAACTAATTCTTTTTTAAACTGACTTCTCAAGAAAATTTTCAACTGTTTTTATTTTTCTTAAATTTCAATAATTTTTTTACATTTAACTGTTTTTCAAAAAATGTTTTCAACAGTTTCTTCTCTGGAAAATTTTATAGGGATTTATTGTAAACTGAATATCAAATATTTTTTCTGAAATGTTTTTTTTTGTAAAAAAGAATTTTTGAAACGTTCAACTGTTTTTTTTAAGAAAATTCTCAACTTTTCCTTTTGTAAAATTTACGTAAAATTTCATACAGATTTTAAGATTTTTTTTTTAAATTTCATTAATTCATTTGATTTATTTTAAATATGTCACAACAATTGAAAAAATTTTCAATTTTATTGTGTTAGATATATTAAGTTTTTACACTCACTAGACATAAGAGAATTTTAAAACTAAACCTTTTTTAAACGTTCAACTGATTTTACAAGAAAATTTTGAACTCTTTCTGTTTTTTTTTAAATTTCATTAAGTTTTTTTTTATTTTTAACTGTTTTCAAGAAAATTTCGAACTTTTTTGTTTTGAAAAAATTTATAAGGATTTGAAAAAAAATGTTTTCTTAACTTTTCACTGTTTTTCAAGAAAATTTTTCAACTGTTTTTCTCTGTAAAATTTTAGAGATTTATTGTGTAAACTTTCAACTATTTTTCAAGATTTCGAACTGTTTTTTTTAATCTTTTTTAACTGTCAAAAAAAACTGTTTTTATTGTAAACTTTTATAAATATTTCATTAAACTTTTAATTGTTTTCCAAAACAGTTTTCTTTTTGAAAAATTTAATTAGGATTTTTAAGAAAATTTTGTTTTGAAAAATTTGATAAATTCAACTATTTTCAAGAAAATCTTCATTCTTTTTTGTGGGATTTCATAAAAAATACTTTCAATTACTTTCAATTGTCCTTTTCAAGAAAAATGTTTTTTGTAATATTTCTTAGGGATTTTTATTAACTTTCAACTGTTTTTGATAAGGATTTTTTAAACCGTTTTTATTTTCTAAATTTTTATTTGAATTTATTTTCAACTTTCAAGTGTATTTCAAAAAAAAAATCATTCATCATTTTTTTTGTATTGTTTCATACAGATTCTTTTTAAACGTTCAACTAATTTTACAAGACATTTTTAACTGTTTTTGTTTTGTTAAATTTCATGAAGTTTTCTTTAAATTTTCAACTGTTTTCAAGAAAAATTTCAACTTTTTGGTTTTGAAAAATTTGATAAGGATTTTTTAAATAGTTAAAAATACTTATCAAATCGAATACTTGCTTCACAGAAAATTTTCTGTGAAACAAATCAAGAGTTTTTAATTTCTAATCAAGATATTAAAATTTGTAAAGAGAAATTCTAAAATCTAAAAATATAGAAGAAAAATTAATTATTGTTTCTACGCATCAGTTTCGATCTATTTTGGATCTCATCAAGGTAGCGCAGTTGGAGACAAGAATTTATCAAAGGTTATCTATCCACTCAAGCATCGATCTAGTACGAAAATGAAAATAACAAAGTTTATTACTGATTTTACTTGTTTATTAAGCGTTAAATGCACATTTCGCTTACAATAATTTCATTGAGATTTCTAGAATTTACTTCCCCTATATTTATTTTAGAGAACGTTTCTATCGAAAAAGTCTTTCTTCTTTCGAGATTTTTCCAAGAATTTAAAAAAAATACTTAAACAATTTCTAAGCAAATATCCATAATTATCTACAGTTTTTCTATAGATTTGTAAATAAGATTTTTTTCAATAATTTCATCAAATTTCTCTTTATAAATTTTCACCGACTGTAGATGCATTGGGAATTTTCCCAATTTTTTTGATAATTTATTTTTTTTGATGTTTTCTTTACCAGAACAAAATTCTTCAAACAATTTGTATGCATACAAATTAAGAATTGAAATTTCTAGTGCAGTAATTAATGACAATTAATAATGAGAGAAATAAATCTCTATGAGCTTCTGTACTAATGTTTTACATAATAATGTAAATTAAATAATAAAATAAATTTGTATGCAGGTTTTAAAGAATTTTTGAACATTTTTTGCTGTCTAGGATTTCTTGTTTTATTACTTTACAGTTATTTCTGTTTCAAATTATTTTAAAATTACTTCTACCTTTCTACGATTTGAAATATTATTGAAATCTGGAAGAAAGAGAAAAACTAGAAAGTTTTCTCTTTTTTTCAGATTTCAATAATATTTCAAATCGTCAGGTTCCTTGAAATTTCTAGTTATTTTCTTCTAGATTTTATTTCGATTCATGTTTAAAAGCTACTTATTATCTATTTTTCTTAAATGTCATTATTTTTATAGGAATGTTTCAGAAACTTTTCTTCTATTTTTTAAGAAGTATTTTATTTTTGTAGAATTTTTCCTTTCTAAATTTCTTTCAGCCACTTCTTTTGGATATTTAGAGTATTTTCACCTTTTTTGCCTTATCTTATCAGAACTTTACACCAAATGATTAATCTCCAACAAATTGCGAGATTTTTAAACCAGATTTCTAAAATTTTCAAGTTTTCTGAAATTTTCAGTATATTCTCTTTAAAATTGCAAGGTTTCTTGATTGTTATTAATATTTCTACTCAGATCTTTAAATGGTCAAAGATTTTCCTAATTTTTTTGTTGAGTTTCACTTGGTTTTTAGATTTATGACAATATCTTAAATGATTGAGAGTTATCTAAGTTAAACCAAAAGGTATATCAGATTCATGGCTACCTTTAATTTCTGTTCTTAGAGTTTGTAGCCAAATATCACTTTTCTCACTTCTAAAATAGCTACTTTTAATTTTAATCTTTAATAAATATAATTACATCTGTCATTCGACACAGTAAAACTCGCGTCTATATTTACTGTTTGGAAGGTGGCTTATATCTATAGGAGTGTTTGAGGAAATAAGACAGAGTGTTCGTTTAAGTTTCGTTGTTTATGTAGAGTGGGTGGGTGGTCTCTAACCCACTCTACATTATTTTATTGCAAAAATAAATTTTTCAAGAAAATTATTACAAAAATCAAAGCCTGAAATTAAATGAACATAATTACAGTCTATGAATGATAATGGAAAATTCAGTATAAATAAAACGCGAGTTTTATTAATTGGAGGGTGGTATAGAGGTCACCCACCCACCCTACATATTTATTTAAACTTTAGTTACAAGTGTTTACAATTTTCAAATGCAAACTGTAAACGAACTTGTGAATATTTGTTCAAAAAATTAAAGACCATGTTTCAAGTCAAGTTAAAATGTATATGTAGGGTGGGTGGGTGGCCACTATCCCACCATCCAATTACTTTAACATTAACAAGGGTTTTATTCAGAGAAACTGCACAAAATTGAGAAAATGTTTAATGTGAATAATTGTTTATATATAAAGCACATTATCGTCAATCTTAGTTGATGGTTTCTTGGTTGGAAGGTGGTATACAGGCCACCCACCCACTCTACATATTTATTTAAACTTTAGTTACAAACAGTGTTTACAATTTAAAAAAAATGAAAACTGTAAACGAACGTGTGAATATTTTTGTTCAAAAAATTAAAGACTGTTTCAAGTGAAGTTAAAATGTATATGTAGGGTGGGTGGGTGGCCACTATCCTGCCCTCCAATTACTTGAACATCAACAAAGATTTTCTTGAGAGAAACAGCATGAAATTAGGAAATTTTAAGTTTGAATAATCATTTTTACAGCAAGCAGATTCTGTAGAAAACTTTGTTTGATGGTTTAGTAATTGGAAGGTGGGATAGTAAATACATATGTGAATGAATTCTATTTTTTCGAGATTTTTCCAAGAATAAAAAAAAATTAAGTTTGTTTGATTAAACTCTTAAACATTTTCTCTAAATTTCTATTTTACTTATTTTTATAGATTACTAAATTTTTCAAGAATCCTTTCCCTCATTTTGTCTAATTTCTCTTTATAAGTTCTCACCGAATTGAGATGTATTTTGCAAACCATGGTTGAAGAGAGTCAATAAACTCTTGAAGGAATCGAAAGCCTTTTAGTAATGTAGGAGCATGGGTAATTTTATCAGTGTCATTTGCAAATTGCCGGAGACATTTGGAAGAATTAGTGTGGAGAGGATCAGGTTTATAGACGTCAACGCAAAAAATATTAAATAATAGAGGTGAAAGAGAAGAGCCTTTGAGGAGTTCTGGTTAGAGAGTAAAAGAAGAGCAGAATGTGTTGTGGAATTTAACTTAATTAGAGAGGAATTGCCTAATGAAAAATATAATATAAGGATGGATATTTATGAGGTGGCACTTGTACAAAGTCAAAAGCTTTCTGAACATCCAAAATTAGAGCTGCAGAAGTTCTACCTTCAAGGTAGACAGTTTGTGCATTTGTGGGTAGGATGGTGGGTGGAAGAGAAGTTCATCGATGAAAAAGGAAACCAAATTGTTATTTGAGGATGTGGTTAGAAATTAGTTAGATTTTCCATGTTCTCCAACTTTCTAGAAATTTCCTGTCATTTTCATTTCAAAAACATGAAAATATTTCGTAAAATCTACAACGAATAAGTCTTATTAAGACTACAAAAAACAAATCTAGTGTTGTTTTTTATAGCCTTGCTATTTTGTAACACGCAAATTACTATTGTCTGTCGAGGTATTAGCCAGAGAAGTGGTTGTTTCAACAAGTGATTTATTTTTTGTAGTCTTAATAAGACTCATTTATTGTAGATTTTATTACAAGATATTTTCGTGCTTTTTCAAATTTTTAGTTAATTTTCTACAACGTAAAAGACTTATATATTTTTACTATTAATTTTAAACTGTTATTTTTGATGTCAACAAAATCTCTTTTACCTTTCAAAAAGCTTCCAAGAATTTCTTTTTAAATTGTATATAACTTGCAGCATTTCTTCCAAACATCAATTTTTTCATATTTGATTGTAGAGGCTTTCACTTTGTGATACATATTTTATAACTTTAAATAAAATAAAATAAACTTTGTTTATATCACACACTTTATTATTTCAGTGACTATAGTTTCGACACAATTCAGCTGGTCATTATCAAACTAATCTAGTTTGATAATGACCAGCTGAATTGTGTCGAAACTATAATCACTGAAATAATAAAGTGTGTGATATAAACAAAGTTTATTTTATTTTATTTAAAGTTATCAATTTTTTCGTCTAAGATTTTATAAATTAGTTATTAAGAATTTCCAGCTTAATTTTCTCGAATATCGCTTGATAAATTTTAGAATTTTTCAGCAATCTCTTTTTCGTATGTTAGAATAAGTGTTGATATATATATATTTTTAATTTTATTGATGTTTTATTCCGTATTTGTTTTTTCTCAATTTATCAAGAATTTTTTTATAAGAATTTTACTTCCACAAAGCTATAATGATCTTCGAGAGTTTTAAACTTTTAGGTTTTAGTTTTCCCATCTGATTTCTAGGAATTTTCCAGTAATTTCTTATCTAGATTTCTAAAACTATAACTTTATTTTGTCGGATTTCTGTCTTTCCATTCACAAAAAAAATGCACTATTCCTCATTTTAGCTTGTCATTAAATTTTCTTTTATGTTATATTAGTGAGGGGTTTCCATGAAGATCTTTTCCAAATGATAAGAATTGTCTTCGATTTTACATTTGTTCAGAATATTTTTAAAATGCAACGATGTATCTTCTATATTTTTAGAATTTTCAAGAAACTCTTGCCCCATTTTGTGAAATTTCTTTTTAAAACTTTTCTTCAATTTCTTGATTTTAAAGAATTTTTCAACAATTTATCTTTTAGATTTATATAAGAATCTATTGCCTTTTTCCAATTCTTAAGGAACATATTTCATTCTATCAAATTATTTTAGAAATTGTATTGAAAATGTATTGTATGGAAAACTATAGCAATAAAGAATTGTCATTAAAAAAATATAAATAATGTTTGAAATTATATCTTTATTGTAAAAGGAATTTTCCGTTATTAAATATATATAAATAAATAAAAATAAATAAAAAATTCTAAATTGTTAAGCATTTTCTATTAATATTTGTCTTAAAAGTTTTGATAATCTTTAGCCCTACTTTAACAAATTTATTTTCATTATTATTTCTTTATTTACGGAAATCATCAATTCTACTTTATTCAACAACCTCATTTTAATATTTTTAAAATGTTTCACCATTATAATTTTATTTAATCAGAATTAGTTTAAAATCTGTTGAAAATTTCATTTCTAAATTTCATTAATATTCTTCAAGGATCCAGGATTTTTTAGTTTCGCAGCATTACTTTCAGATTTCTTGAATTTTCTACAACATCTTCTCTTTGTTTGTAGAATTCGCCAAAATATTCTGCCCAATTTAGTCTGATTTCTGTTGACAAAATCTAAAACTTTGTTTTTTCATGTTTAGAGAATGTTTTCCAGATATTTCTCTTTTATTACATTTTGTAAGACCTTTCTATATAAATTCTACAATTCTTAATAACGTCTTCTTCATTTTTAATTCATTCTATCGGATCATTGATTTTCAGAATTTTCTTTACCAGATCTGTTGCTTCACTGTGAGAATTTTTCTTCAAAAGTCTTCAAGCAAAACGTTTGCAGTGTTTAAAGAATTTTAGACCAATTTTCTCATGTTATATCGAAAGAATTTTAGACCAATTTTCTCATGTCATATCGAAACTTTCCATACATTTTTGTTTTAATAATTAATTTACAGTTATTTCTGTTTCGAATTCTGAGAATTTCCTTTAAAATTTCTTTTTCCATTCTAGTTTTTTTTTTCTTCTTCCAGATTTCAATAATACTTCAAATTGCCATCCTATTTTTTTAACTAGATTATGTTTAATTGGATTTCTGTTTCAAAGCTACTTATTATCTATTAAAAATATATATATGGTATAAGGGACACCCACCCTACATATGGACTAAAATTTTAATAAAAATCACTGTTTTAGTTTCTTCATATCTATAGTATTCGTGTTGGTGTGTTTGAGGAAATAAGACAATGTTTTAGTTTTAGTTTAGTTGTATACGTAGGGTGGGTGGATGTCCTCTATTTCACCCTATTTATATATTACAAAATGAAATTATTTAAATTATTACAAAAATCAAAACCTGAAATGAACGAAACATAATTACAGCCTTCGTATGATAATGGAAAATTCAGATAAATCATGCGTGAGCTTTACTGATTGAAGGGTGGGATAGAGGCCACCCACCCACCCTACATATTTATTTAATCTTTAGTTACAAGTGTTTACAATTTTCAAATGCAAACTGTAAACGAACGTGTGAATATTTGTTCAAAAAATTAAAGACAGGGTTTCAACTGAAGTTAAAATGTATTTGTAGGGTGGGTGGGTGTCCACTATCCAACCTCCAATTACTTGAACATCAACAAAGACTTTCTTCAGAGAAACAGCATAAAATTATGAAATTTTTAGTGTGAATAATAATTTTTACATCAAGCAGATTCTGTAGAAAACTTTGTTTGATGGTTTAGTAATTGGAAGGTGGGATAGTGGCCACCCACCCACCCTACATATATATTCTAACTTCCATTAAAACACTCTATTTAGTTTTTTTTTTTTAAATGTACACGTTTGATTTGTAATTTGCATTTTTCTACATTATAAACACTGTTTGTAATTATTGATTAAATATATATGTAGGGTGGGTGGGTGGCCACTATCCTACCTTCCAATTACTTTAACATTAACAAGGGTTTTTTTCAAAGAAACTGCACAAAATTGTGAATATTTTAAATGTGAATAATTGTTTATATATAAAACACATTTTCGTCAATCTAAGTTGATAGTTTCTTAGTTGAAAGGTGGTATAGAGGCCACCCACCCACCCTACATATTTATTTATAATTTAGTTATAAACAGAGTTTACAATTTAGAAAAATGCAAACTGTAAACGAACGTGTGAATCATTCACTGAATCATCCTTTGATAATGTTTGTAATTAACCGAAACACGTGTCAAGAAACTGAATATATTAATATGGAAAATAACAAGTGTTTTAATTCAAATGTTTCTGAAATATTTTAATTTGTAATATTTGCGGTTATTTTCAATATTTAGAAAAATCAATGTTTAGAATATTACATAATTTGGAATTTTTGCCAAATATCCTCGTATTTAGAGATACAAACTAAAAATTACTTAAGAAAGGCAAAGAAAAACATATTTAAAAAATATTTCACTATTTGCTAGTAAAAAATCCTCAAGTAAATTATTTTTGCACGAAGGAAACACATGTTTTAAATATCTCGTTTAAAAATCTGGAAATATCGATTTATTTGTTTGTTGTCTCTAGGAATTTATCATCATCAAAACCTTAATCAACAGAAACTTTTTTCGAAAATCTCCAGTTCCTCTTAATAAGTTCGATTTTTCTAGCGCCGCCTTTTGTTTGGTTTACGTTTTGCAAGCACGATTTCACGCGTTAATATATTTGAGGAAATAAAGCACAGATTTAGTTTAAGTTTCATTGTAAACGTAGGGTGGGCGGGTGATCTCTATCCCACCTTGAAATTTTGTATATTAAAAAAAGCAATTTTTCAAGAAATTTATTACAATAATCAAAGCCTTAAATGAAAGAATCATAATTAGCTCTCGGATGATAAGGGAAAATTCAGTATAAATCATGCGTGAGTTTTACTGATTAGAGGATGGGATAGAGGCCATCCACCCACCCTACATACGCGCTTTAATTTTCATCACGATCACTGTTTTATTTTTTTGTACTTATAAGAGTATTCGTGTTAATGTATTTGAGGAAATGAAATAGAGATTATAGATTATGTTTGTATATGTAGGATGGGTGGGTGGCCTATAACCTACACTACAAATTTTACATAACACAAACGGTGGTTTCAAGAGAAAAAAATGTACAAATCAAAGCTTGAAGTGAAAAAAATAATATTATACGTATTGGTTGATATTGGAGTGAAATCCCGTAAATTTTACTGGTCGGAGGGTGGATTATAGGCTTAGAAGCCACTCATCCATCTGAGGTATACAGGGTGAGTTTTTTTAGATGTACCATAGTTGGCTATGGTTTTTACGCTCATTTAAAAGGTATTTTTTTCTCTTTAATCCAATATGACATATGACATAGTTATTCCTAAAAATAAGTGAGTTATAGTCATTTTAAATTTTATTATAAGTATAAAATTGGTAGCCATGAAAAAGATGAAAGAAAAACAATTGCAGTTGTTTATAATAATAGCAATATTGTACTTATTAGTTTTACAAAATTAAACAAAAATAACTTAAGTATAAACCTAGAAACTAGATTATAATTATTTTAACAGGTTATTTGTTTAGAAAATTTCAATAATTTTTTTTTCATAAGTTTTGTTTTTTGATGTTCTTTCAAAAAAAAATGTGTTAATACATTTTTTTAAATATTAGCTTCAAAACTCAGATAATTTTTCTTACTTCAAGAGTTTTTTTTTTAAATTTAGTTCCAAAGTTTGCCTTCAAGAATGTTTTTAGAAAACTGAGATGGAAAAGGTTTTTTAACTCAGAATTTTTTTAAATATTTTCTATTTTTCCTTCAATTTTCTCGTATAATATTTCTAGTTTGTTTAAAAATTCTTTAAAATTTTTTGCTTTGAGAATAATTTTTGAAAATTCAGATATTTTTTTTAGTTCACTTTCAATAAATTAAAAAGAAACTCGGGTGTAATTTTTTAAGGTTTTACTTTAAGTAATTTCTTAGATAACTCAAGTATTGTTTTCAAGATTATTTTTAGAAAACTCAGAAAATGCACTTTTATTAATTTTTCCTTAAGATTTTATCTTGACGTGAAAAAGTTTTATTTCTTTATTTAAAAAATATTTTCTTGCATCTCTCTTCCTGTAATTTTATAAACAAAAACAAAATTTCTATTTTTTCCACAAATTTAATTTTTCTGATATTATAGAATTTTTTTTCCGTTTTCTGTTTAATTGCTACATTTTTTTCGGCAATTTTTGTTCATCTGCAATATTGAATAAGAAGTTTATATTTTGAAACATCTGATAATACTTATTGTCTAGCATTTTGATTTAAGATATTTCTTAGAAAACTCAAATCATATTTTTTGTTTCAAGAATTATTTTTTAGAAAATTCAGATTTATTTTTCTAAAATCTTCCATCAGGTTGTTTTACGAAATATTTATTTTAGAAGTTTTTTTGGAAATAAAGAAATTTTTTTCTTCGAAATTTTTGGTATTTTTGGAAACGTCATAGAATATTTCTTTTCAAAATTTCGACAATTTAAAACCTCAAATTGTCATTTTTACATTTAAAAATCTTTGTAATTGCGTCTGTAGTTGTTAGAAATCTTCGTTGTAGTTTTACAGATTTCTTTTTCTCCCTTGATTTTTTCAAAATCTTAATATTTGTAATATTTCAACTTTAATTATTTAATTTGTTTCCAGTATTTCATTGGAAATTATTCAGAAATATTTGTCTGTAGGTTTTTTGGAATTTCCTGTCTTGTGTCAAGTATTTTTAATCATTTTTGTAAAAAATCCAGAAGAAGGATTTTTTTTACAGTTTTAAAGAAACGCGTTTTTTAGCGTTAGTGATTTCTCTTTTTAAAACTATCAATTTTTAGAAACGAAATCATTATTTGTATTATTTTATTACATTTATTCTTTTATTTACAATTTCAATAAGGTTTTTTTTTACAGTTTTCTAGAAACACCTGTTTTCAGCGTTTGAAGATTTTTTTTTTCTTTAAAACTTTCAATTTTTAAGAAACTAAATCATTATTTGTATTATTTTATTACAATTTTTCGTAAATTTTTAAGGCTTTGTTATTTTTTAAAGGAGTTTTTAGAATTTTCACCATAGAAGAACGTTTAGAGTATTTTCACCATATTTGTCATATTTTCTGAACTTTCCAGCAGATTATGAATTTCCAACAATTCCTCTTTTAAACTAATAGAATTTTCATCCAGATTTCTAGAGTTTTTGAGCAACACCTTTTCGAGTTTTCTTATAATTTTTAATATGTTTTCTTTCAAATTGCAAGGTTTCTTGAATTTTATAAATATTTCTCCTCAAAATCTTTAAATTCTCAAAAATTTTTCTAATTTATTTTTTGAAATTTCTCCTGGATTTTAGATTTTTGTAAATATCACAACTGATTGAGAGTTGTCCAAGTCAAATCAAAATATTTGTCCGATTAATGGCTGCCTTCAATACCTGTTCTTAGTACTTGTATGCAAATCTCACTCTTCCAACTGACTTTTTGCTCTTGTAAAATTGCTACTTCAAGAGCTTTAGAACAAGATCTTTGATTTTTTTAATCAGAAAAACAGGATTGAGGTAAAAATTATTATTTACACTTAAAATTTCATAATTTCATGCTGTTCTCTCAAGAAAATCTTTGTTGATGTTCAAGTGATTGGAGGGTAGGATAGAGGCCACCCACCCATCCTACATATTTATTTACACTTTAGTTGCAAACAATGTTTACAATTTAGAAAAATTCAAACTGTAAACAAACGTGTGAATATTTGTTCAAAAAATTAAAGAAAGGGTTTCGAGTGAAGTTAAAATATATATGTAGGGTGGGTGGGTGGCCACTATCCTACCCTCTAATTACTTGAACATAAACAGAGGTTTTCTTGAGAAAAACTGCAAGAAATTATGAAATTATAAGTGTGAATAATAATTTTTACATCAAGCAGATTCTGTAGAAAATTTTGTTTGATGATTTAGTAATTGGTGGATGAGATAGTGGCCACCCACCCACCGTACATATATAATCCAACTTCCATTAAAACACTCACTTCAGTTGTTTGAACAAATGTTTACACGTTTGATTTGTAATTTGCATTTTTCTACATTATAAACACTGTGTGTGATTAGCGATTAAATATATATGTAGGGTGGGTGGGTGGCCACTATCCTACCTTCCAATTACTTTAACATTAACAAGGGTTTTCTTCAGAAAAACTGCAAAAAAATGTGAAGATTTTTAATGTGAATAATTGTTTATATATAAAACACATTTTCGTCAATCTTAGTTGATGGTTTCTTAGTTGGAAGGTGATATAGAGGCCACCCACCCACCCTACATATTTATGTAAACTTTAGTTACAAACAGTGTTTACAATTTAGAAAAATGCAAACTGTAAACGAGCGTGTGAATATTTCTTCAAAAAATTAAAGACAGGGTTTCAATTGAAGTTAAATGGTATATGTAGGGTGGGTGGGTGGCCACTATCCTACCTTCCAATTACTTGAACATCAACAAAGATTTTCTTGAGAGAAACAGCATGAAATTATAAAATTTTAAGTGTGAATAATATTTTTTACATCAAGCAGATTCTGCAGAAAATTTTGTTTGATGGTTTAGTAATTGGAGGGTGGGATAGTGGCCACCCACCCACCCTACATATATATTCCAATTTTCATTAAAACACTATCTTCAGTTTTTTGAATAAATGTTTACACGTTTGATTTGTAATTTGCATTTTTCTACATTACAAACACTGTTTGTGATTAGAGATTAAATGTATATGTAGGGTGGGTGGGTGGCCACTATCCCACCTTCCAAATACTTTAACATTAACAAGGGTTTTCTGCAGTAAAACAGCACAAAATTGTGAACATTTTTAATGTGAATAATTGTTTATATATTAAACACATTTTCGTCAATCTTAGTTGATGGTTTCCTAGTTGGAAGGTGATATAGAGGCCACCCACCCACCCTACATATTTATTTAAACTTTAGTTACAAACAGTGTTTTCAATTTAGAAAAATTCAAACTGTAATCGAATGTGTGTATATTTGTTAAAAAAAATAAAGACAGGGTTTCGAGTGAAGTTAAAATGTATATGTAGGGTGGGTGGGTGGCCACTATCCTACCCTTCAATTACTTGAACATCAACAAAGGTTTACTTGAGTGAAACTACACGAAATTATAAAATTTTAAGTGTGAATAATATTTTTTACATCAAGCAGATTCTGCAGAAAAGTTTGTTTGATGGTTTAGTAATTGGAGGGTGGGATAGTGGCCACCCACCCACCCTACATATATATTGTAACTTTCATTAAAACACTCTCTTCAGTTTTTTGAATAAATGTTTACACTTTGGATTTGTAATTTGCATTTTTCTACATTATATACACTGTTTGTGATTAGAGATTAAATGTATATGTAGGGTGGGTGGGTGGCCACTATCCCACCTTCCAATTACTTGAACATCAACAAAGGTTTTCTTGAGTAAATCTGCACGAAATTATAAAATTATATGTGTGAATAATAATTTTCACATCAAACATATTCTCTAGAAAACTTTCTTTGATGGTTTAGTAATTGGTGGATGAGATAGTGGCTACCCACCCACTCTACATATATATTCTAACTTTCATTAAAACACTCTCTTTGGTTCTTTGAACAAATTTTTACACGATTGATTTGTAATTTGCATTTTCTACATTATAAACAATGTTTGTGATTAGTGATTAAATATATATGTAGGGTGGGTGGGTGGCCTCTATCCCACCTTCCAATTACTTCATTATTAACAAGGGTTTTCTGCAGAGAAATTTTATATATAAGCATATTTTTGTCAATCTTAGTTGATGGTTTCTTCAATCATTTATTTGATTAAGTTTTAATATCGAATGTGATTATGATTTGAAATTACGCGATGATTCAATTAAAGTTTTACATGAGGTCCGACATGGCCCTAATGAATTAATGTAATTCCGTGTGATGTGCATCAGTTGATTGTGTGTGCATTGTCGAATCGGGCGGAGAGATTGATTATTGAATTAATTTAAATTTAAAATTCGCCATTCGAAGTTCCCTCCGGCGGTGCAAAAGGGGCGCATGCCCCCTCGCTTTAATCGATTCCCGGCTATCGCAAAAGGGGGGTGAGAGCGAACCCTCAGACATTGCCGAATCGGAGACCACAAAGAGTCACCCGAAAGTTTCGGCCCTACGGGAAAAATCGGCGATTGTCGAAATTGTTAATTTTTTTTTTTTGTTGCATTTAAAGCGCGTAATTTTTTTTTTTCGCCAGAAAATAAAATCGGTATATGTGTGTGTGGTGATAATTAAAAGGGTAGAGCGCGCGGGTTGTGGAGGGGTGAGGGAAAAACGTGTAAAATGAAATTCGGCGTCCGTTGCCAAAATTCTGTCAAAATAAAGTTGGCGCGCCAATCGCCGGCTGCCGAGGGTTGGGGTGGCGTCGCCGGTGGTGGGGATGCGTGCCGCCGGTAGAGAGGGGGTGGGGTAAGCGTGCGCATGGGGTTGGAGGGTAAGCGACGCCCGTCGCGACGCAGCAGATAGTGGGTAGACAGACTGGCGTCGGCAGGTCTCTGACGACTGGATGTGACAGCTCTCGTCGGGTAAGTGAACTTTGCCATATATTTTTGGGCTCACTTAGTACATCCACACACTGTACTCTGTGCTCCGACAGTGGTTCTACAAACACGATCCCCCAGCAATTGATTTAAAATAATTTCCTTAAAACAACCAAACTAACAATGATAATAATAATACTGCCCACCTTCTCGTACCACACTAAGTGTAACACACCTTCTTAATATACAGAGTGAACACTTACTGGAGATAGGAATTTCCGACACGGTAAAGTAACATTCTTTATTGCATGCATTAATATATTTTTTTTTTAAATGGTTTTTTGGTTTCACCATCAACTCTTCATTTTTTCCATTAGCGACACCGTACGCTTCTATTTCGTTAGATTAGATAGTACACCCCATTTGCATACACTTCGCCTCTTATCGCCGCTGATATCTGTTGTTAATCAAAACTGCATTAATTTTTATAACGACCAAAAAAATAATAATACATTAATAACGAGAAAAAATGATTAGATTTATTAAGCCAGTTAAAATTTCTGTTTCTGTTAAACTCACTTTTACCATAAATAAATCATGTAACAACTAGAGATTTATTTATATATTATATAATATATATATATAATAATATTGTCAGAGTGTGCCATGATTCAATATTTAACAACTCGCTTAATTTTCCTTAAATAAATAATTTTCGTTAGTTTTTTTCTGTATTAATTAGAATTCAATTAAACGCTTACATTTTGAATGATTGCGACCGTTATTACGTAGCATTTGGTTTCCGTATCATTTTAAACTTTGTTTCCATCAAAATTTGAAACTACAGTTTTAAAAATTTATTTTCGACAAATCACGTTTTTAAAGTAAAGGCTTTAAAATAATTTTAACAATATATTTCTTTAGTTACGTGAGAATTATTATAGTATTATACTTTTTTATTTTTATCTTATTTCTATTAGAATGTAACAATTTTGAAACTACATTTTTTAAAATATTTAATATTCATTCGTTTTGAAACTACAGTTATATCATTGATTAATAAATGTTTATTACTATTAAAGTACGTTATTAATAACAATACGGTCATAAATTCCAAAGACACGTTAATTTTGAAACTAAATTTTTAATGTTTAATGTTTATGTTTCAATTAGATTAGAAGCTACAAATTAGGCTTTGATAAATAATTCCGATAAGAGACATTAGGTTTTAAAGTACATTTGAAATGAATAAAATAATTTCGATTAAAATACAATAATTTTTAAAGCCACAATATAAATTTCATTTGATAATTTTGAAACTACAGTTTCCTTATTAGCTGCTGATAAAACTCTACACATTCTAAAAGAGGAACAGTTTAATTCCATTAGCTTTAAAACATACAGTTTATAACCTTATTTCAAATAAATACAAATTTCGAAACTACAGTTTTATTAATTTTAAATCAAATTCGTGCGTGTTACTAACGTTTCAAACTTCATTTCAATTTTAATTTTAAAACTACGGCCATACAAATGCGATGGTTTATAAACTAAGTATTTTATTTTTGATAGCAGTCTTAGTTGAATGAATTTAGAACTTAAAATACCATTCTTCCAAATTGTGTTTGAAACTACAACCTTCTAATTAGTTCCTGTAAAGACTCATTAGATTATAAAGTAGGCTTTGTTGATGTTTTTTTGATAAGAGACGTTTTTAAAGTCCAAATTAATTGGCAATAAAATTTTGAAACTACGAATTTTAGAAATGATAACGCATAAATTCTGAAACTACAATTTAATTTAATCTGTAATAACACACATTAATTTTACACAGTTTTAACTTTATTTCAAAAAAGGCACACTATTAAAATTTTCATTTCTTCTTATTGATATAAATTTTGAAACTACAGTTTGCAACTCTTTGGTTTATAAAGCAGGCTTAGCCTTTGTTGGTTCTTTTTGATAAAAGACGTTTTTAAAGTCCAAATCAATTGGCATTACAATTTTGAAACTACAAATTCTAAAAATTATCACGCTTAAATTCTGAAACTACAATTTAATTTCATCTGTAATAACACTCTTATATTTAACACAGTTTTAACTTTATTTCAAATAGGGCAAACGATAAAAAATTGTGTTACTTTTAATAGATAATAGAAATTTTTTATTTCTTCTTATTGATATTAATTTTGAAACTGAAGTTCTCGACTCTTTCTTTGCATTATAAAGCAGGCTTAGGCTTTGTTGATGCTTTTCGATAATAGATGTTTTTAAAGTCTAAATTAATTGGCATTACAATTTTGAAACTACGAATTCTATAAATTATCCCGCATAAATTCTGAAACTACAATTTAATTTCACCTGTAATAACACACATTAGTTTTACACAGTTTTAACTTTATTTCAAATAAGGAATACCATAAAAATTTGTGTTTCTTATAATAGATAATAATTTTGAAACTACAGTTTTATAATCAGTTGCTAATAGAACTTCACACATTTTGAAAAAAAGTAAACAGTTTAATTTCACACGTGAGTTTTTAAAAGTAGACTTTATAGTTTAATTTCTATTAAATCGCGTTAAGTTTTTCCATAAATTTAATGCCCTCTAAAAAGTTGTCCTTTTTGAAACTACAGTTTTTAAATTAGTTTCCATTAAAACACATTAGATTATAAAGTAGGCTTTGTTGAATCATTTTGATGAGATATGTTTCTAAAAGACAATTATTATTATAAAATTCTTTTCTGCTAAAACTCGATAATTTTAAAACTAAGATTTTTTTAAAATTTCACACATTCTCAAAAAGTAGACAGTTTAATTTCATTTTTTAAATAAAACATGTTAATTAAAAATGTAGAGTTTATAGTTTAATTTCAATTAAGTCGCTTTAATTTTGAGAGTTTGTCTGTAAGTTTTAATTTCCTCTAAAAAGTTGTTTATTTTGAAACTACAGTTTTTAAATTAGTTTTCGTTAAAACACATTAGATTATAAAGTAGGCTTTGTTGAATCGTTTTGATTAGAGATGTTTCTAAAGGCTAATTATTTTCAAATTATATTTTATTAAAACTCGATAATTTTGAAACTAAGATTGTTTTAAAACTTCACACATTCTGAAAAAGTAGACAGTATAATTTTATGTTTAATGAAACAAGTTAGTTTTAAATGTAGAGTTTATAGTTTAACTTCAATTAAGTCGAATTAATTTTGAAAGTTTGTCTATAAATTTAATTTCCTTTAAAAAGTTGTCCTTTTTGAAACTACAGTTTTTAATTTTTTTCCTCTTAAAACACATTAGATTATAAAGTAGGCTTTGTTGAATCATTTTGATAAGAGACGTTTCTATAAGACAATTATTCTAAAATTATATTCTATTAAAACTCGATAATTTTAAAACTAAGATTTATTAAAACTTCACACAATCTGAAAAAGTGGACAGTTTTATTTCATTTTGAATAAAACACGTTAGTTTTAAAAGTAGAATTTATATAATAGTTTAATTTCAATTAAGTCGCGTTAATTTTGAAAGATTGTCTATAAATTTAATTTCCTCAAAAAAGTTGTCCTTTTTGAAACTACAGTTTTTAAATTAGTTTCCGTTTAGACACATTAGATTATACAGAAGGCTTACTTAAATCATTTCGATAGGAGACGTTTTTTAATGGTCAATTATTTAAAAATTATTTTCTATTAAAACTCGATAATTTTGAAAATAATACATTTTAAAACTTCACACATTCTGAAAAAGTAGACAGTTTAATTTACTTGTTAATAAAACACGTTAATTTTAAATATAGAGTTTATAGTTTAATTTCTATAAAATCGCGTAAATTTTGTATATTTGTCTGTAAGTTTAATTCCCTCTGTAAAGTTATTTATTTTGAAACTACAGTTTTTAAATTAGTTCCCGTTAAAACACATTAAATTATAAAGTAGGCTTTGTTGAATTATTTTGATGATAGACGTTTCTAAAGGACAATTATTTTAAAATTATTTTCCATTAAAACTCGATAATTTTGAAACTAAAATTTTGACAAATTCATCATCGTTCTAATAAAACTTCACACATTTTGGAAAAAGTGAACAGTTTAATTTCATTTTTGATTAAACACGTTCGTTCTAAAAACAGAATTTAAGTGGCGTTAATTTTAAAATTTTGACCATAAATTTAATTCTTCCTAAAAGTTGTTTATTTTGAAACTACAGTTTTTAATTTAGTTCCCGTTAAAACACATTAGATTATAAAGTGGGCTTTCTTAAATCATTTTGATAAGTGACGTTTTTTGAATGGTCAAATATTTTAAAATTATTTTCTATTAAAACTCGATAATTTTGAAACTATTTTAATTTTAAGAATTCATCAGCCATTAATTCTGAAACTACAGCTTAATTTTATATACAAAAACACTCACTTGTTATAAAAAGAATAGTTTATATCGTCATTTTAAATAACACACAATAATTTTGAAGCTACAGTTATAAAATTCATTTCTTTTAATAGGCGTCGATTTTGAAACTACAGTTTTCTAATTAGTTCCTGATAAGACTGTATACATTCCGAAAAATACAGTTTAATTTTATCTTTTATAAAACACGTTAGTTTTAGAAGTACAGTTTAAAGTTTCATTTCGAATTCAGACTCATTTAATTTGTGTTAAACTTAAAACTACAGTTTTTAATTGGTTCCTAATAAAACAAATTTGATATTAAAGTAGGCTTTGCTGAATCATTTTGTTGAGGGACGTTTATTTTAAAATTAATTTCAATTAGAACTCCATAGTTTTGAAACTAAGATTTTAAAAATTTATCAACTTACAATTTTCAAAACTACAGTTTTATATCATCTCTAATAAAAACACATTAGTTTAAAAAGTACAGTGTTTAAACTTTATTTTAAATAAGGCACTATAATTATATTAAAACTACTGTCATAAATTTCGATCTTTCCAAAAGTTGCCCGATTTAAAACGACAGTGTTTTTGATTATATTTTTTATAATACTCTTCAGGTTTTTCAATTTTGCTTTGTTGAATCATTCCGAAAAAATACACTAGTTTTTAATTCATTCACATTACAAGACAAACATTTTGAAACGAATATTATCAAAACTTTATTACCTACAGAAACTACAGTTTTTTAATCAACTCACAAATTGGTTTTTGAAATACATACACCTATCATATACACATTTAAGAAGCATTAATTTTATTTCCTCTAAAATGTTTCACTGCGGGTAAAGTGAGAATTTAATTTAACGTCTCTAAAATGTATTCATTAAATTTAATTGCCTAAATTGAAACTACAGCATTAATTAATTCTTGATGATAAGTCTTCGTTTTTTAATGTTTTATTACAACACGAAAATATTGGATTAATTACCAACAGAAATTGTTTTATGTAATTGTGGGAATAAAACGAGCAATAGTGACGAAAATAAAAAAAAGTGTAATTAGGGTGGGGGTATACCATCCTCTAATGACTAAAACACACTTCTTTGATTTACTGATTAACGTTTTTATTCGAAAATTTATTTATTTTATTAATTGCGTAATTATTTCCTGTTCTGCAATTTTATTTCTTATATAATCAGCGCTTATGTTATTGTGGCTAGATAGTGAGATAGTGGACACACACCCACCCTACATACATATATAAAAACTTAAAGTGAACAATAGTTTTAGTTTTGTTTGTTAATATCAGCAAATAGAATATTGTACAGTTTTTTAAACGAAATTAGTGAATCATTAAAATACAAATGTATACGTAGATGGGTGGGTGGCCTCTTACCCACTCTTCAATCACAAAAACATACACCAATGTTTTTATAAAAGTCATCAATTGTTTTAGTTGTGCTAATATTACTAACAAATAAAATGTTGTTAAGTTTTTGAAACGAAACTGGTAATTGTGATTAAAATAAAAATGTATATGTAGGGTGGGTGGGTGACCCCTGACACACCCTCCAATCACTAAAACATACATCAATGCTTTACTGAATAATAACGTGATTATTTCATCTTTAAATTTACACCCAAACTTACGGTTTGATTTTTCAATTCTTCACCAAATATAACGAGAGAGAAAAAATAGTAAAACAAATGCCACAGTCATAAAATTTACTAGATTTATTTAAAATTATTCAATTTAAGTGTTAACAAAAAATGTAACCAATTCAACCTTAAATATTAAAATTTTCACACCCAAACTTACCATTTGATTTTTCAGTTCTTCATCAAATAAAACGAAAGAGTAAACATAGGAAAACAATTGCTGCAGGCTTTAAATTTACTAGATTCATTCAAAATGAATTCATTTATATGTTAACATATAAAATGTAACTATTTCGTCCTTAAATTTTAAAATATTTACACCCAAATTTACGCTTTTATTTTGAAATTCTTCCCCAAATAAAACTAGAATGAAAATAGAAAAACAATTGCTACATGCTTAAAATTCACTAGATTTATTCAAAATAATTCAATTTAGGTGCTAACATAAAAAATATAACCATTTCATCCTTATATTTTAAAATATTGACACCCAAACTTACGATTTGATTTATCAATTTTTCACAAAATAAAACGGGAGAAAAAAAAATAGAAAAACAAATGCCACAGGCTTAAAATTTTCTAGATTTATTTATAATGAATCAATTTAAGTATTAACATAAAAATATAACCAAGTCATTCTTAACCACCCTCCAATCACTAAGAAATAGATCAATGTTTTACTGAATAATAACGTGATTTATCGAAAATTTACATTTTATTAATATTTTTTGTACTACAAATTTAGTTCATAAAACAAGCGTTGATATATTGTGGCTGAAAAGTTGGATAGAGATTATCCACCCACCCTAAATATAAATAAAATATTACAGTCAAAAATTATTTTAGTTTTGTTAATAATACCAGCAGATAGAATGAAATTTTGGAAATGAAACTAGTGACAGTGATTAAAATAAAAATGTATATATAGGGTGGGTGGGTGGTCTCTATCCCACCCTCCAATATGAAAACATACATCACTGTTTTACTGAATGATAACGTTTATTCTAAAATTAACATTTTATTACTTGCATAAATATTTTCTGTTTTACTATTTTAATTGTCATAAAACCGGCTCTGATGTGGCTGGAAGTTCAACCCACCCACCCACAATTAAATAAAAACATAAAGTCAACTATTGTTTTAGTTTTGTTAATAATACCAGCAGATGGAGTGTTGTAAAGTTAAACCAGTGATAGTGATTAAAATAAAAATGTTTGTATAGAATGGGTGGGTGGCCTCTAACCCACCCTCCAATCTCTAAAACATACATCAATTATTTACTGAATAATAACATGACTTTATCCTTGCATTTTAAAATATTTACACTCAAACGTACGATTTGATTTTTTCAATTCTTCACCAAATAAAACGAGAGAGAAAAATAGAAAAACAATTGCCACAGGTTAAAAGTTTACTAGATTCATTCAAAATGAACCAATTTACGTGTTGACAGCAAAAAATGTAGCTAATTCATCCTTAAATTTTAAAATCTTTACATACAAACTTATATATTTCAATTTTTTTTCTCAATAAAACTAAAGAAAAATAAGCGAAAAACAATTGCTGCAATGAAAAAAATTATTCCATGTATTCAGAATGAATTAATTTAAGTGCTAATATTAAGAATGTAAACATGTAGTCCTTATATTTTAAAATATTCACACCCAAACTTACGATTTGATTTTTCAATTCTTCATCAAATATAATGAGAGAGAAAACATAGTAAAACAAATGCCACAGGCTTAAAATTAAGTAGATATATTAAAAATTATTCAATTTAAGTGTTAACATAAAAAATGTAATTAATTCATCCCTAAATTTTAAAATATTTACACTTAAACTTACGATTTAATTTTTAAATTCTTCTGGAAATAAAACGAAAGAGTAAACTTGGAAAAACAATTGCCACAGGCTTAAAATTTACCACATTTATATAGAATAAATTAGTTTATATGTTAACATAAGAAATATTACCAATTGATTCTTAAATTTTAAAATATTCACACCCAAACTTACGATTTGATTTTTAAATTCGTCACCAAATAAAACGAGAGAGAAATAAAATAGAAAAACAAATGCCATAGGCTTAAAATTTACTAGATTTGTTTAACATGAATTAGTTTAATTGCTAACTTGAAAAATATTACGATATCAATCTTCAATTTAAAAATATTTAAACCCAAACGTATGATTTAATATTTCAATTCGTCGCCAAATAAAACGTGAGAGAAAAATAAAAAATAAATAATTGCTACAGGATAAGAATTTAATAGATTTACTCAAAATGAATCAATTAATGTGTAACTCACAAAAAAATTACCAATTTATAGTTAATTTTTTAAATATTTACATCCAAACTTATGATTTTATTTTCCAATACTTCACCAAATAAAACGAGAGGGAGAAGAAATAGAAAAACAACTGCCACAGCCTTAAAACTTACCAGTTTAATTTAAAATGAATCAGTTTAAGTCTTACCTTAACAAATATCACTATTTCATCCTTAAATTTTAAAATATTAACCTCCAAACTTACATTTTAATTTTTCAATTCTTCGCTAAATAAATCGAGAGGGATAAAATAGAAAAACAATTGCCACAGGCTTAATATTTACTATATTTATTCAAAATGAAGCAATGTAAGTGCTAACTTAAAAAAATTAACCAATTTATTTTAATATATTTACACCCAAACTTACAATTTGATTTTTCAATTCTTCACCAACTAAAACGAGAGAGAAAAATAAAAAAAAAACAATTGATACAGGCTTAAAATTTAATAGATTTATACAAAAAGAATCAATTTATTTGTAACTCACAAAAAAATAAAAAATGTATAGTTAAATTTTTAAATATTTACATCCAAACTTATGATTTTATTTTCCAATTCTTTACCAAATAAAACGAGAGGGAGAAGAAATAGAAAAACAATTGCCACAGCCTTAAAACTTACTAGTTTTATTTAAAATGAATCATGTTAAGTGTCAACTTAACAAATATCACTAATTAATTCCTGAATTTTAAAATATTCACACCCAAACTTACGATTTTATTTTTCAATTCTTCACCAAATAAAACAATAGAGAGAAAAATTGGAAAAACAATTGCTTCAGGCTTAAAGTTTTCTAGATGTATTTACAATGAATCAATTTAAGTGATTACTCAAAAAATTTAACCATATAATTTTTCAATTTTAAAATATTTACAAGCAAACTGACGATTTGATTTTACAATTTTACACCAAATAAAACGAGATAGAAAAATTTAGAGAAACAAATGCTACAGGCTTAAAATTTACTAGATTCATTCAAAATTATTTAATTCAAATATTAACACAAGTAATGTAACCATGTCACTCTTAAATTTTAAAATATTTACACCGAAATTTACGGTTTTACTTTTCAATTATTTACCAAATAAAACCAAAGAGAGAAGTTAGAAAAACAATTGCTGTAGACATAGAATTTACTAGATTCATTCATAATAAACCAATTTAAGTATTAACATTAAAATATAACCATTTTATCTTTAAATTTTAAAATATTTATACCCAAATTTACGATTTGATTTTTCAATTCGTCACCAAATAGAAACAGAGGGAAACGAATAGAAAAACAAATGCCACAGATATAAAATTTACTAAATTTATTGAAAATGAATCAATTTAAGTGTTAACATAAAAAATGTAACCATTTTATTCGTAAATTTTAAAATCATTACAACCAAACTTTCGATTAGATTTTTTTAATTTTTCACAAAATAAAATCAAAGAGAAAATAATAAAAAAACAATTGCAGGAGGCGAAAATTTATTAGATATATTCAGAATAAATTGATTTAAGTGTAAACATAAAAAAATGTAACAATGGTTTCTTTAAATTTTAAGATATTTACACTCAAACTTACTATTTGATTTTTAAATTCTTCACTAAATAAAACGACAGAGAAATAAATGAAAAACAATTGACACAGACTTAAAATTTACTAGATTGACTCAAAATGAATCAGTTTAAGTCTTAACTCAAAACATATCACCAATTATTCCTTAAATTTTAAAATATTTACACCCAAACTTGCGATTTGTTTTTTTTAATTCTTCACCAAATAAAACGAGAGAGAAAAAACTTTGAAAAACAATTGCTACATGCTTAAAATTTACAAGATTTATTAACAATTAATTAATTTATATGTTAACTCAAAAAATAGAAAAAATTAATCCCTAAATTTTAAAATATTCACACCCAAACTTACAATTCGTTTTTCAATTCTTCACCAAATAAAATGAAAGAGCAAAAAAAAATTGAAAAACAATTTCTACAGGCTTAATATTTACTAGATTTATTGAAAATGAAACAATTTAAATGTTAACTTAAAAAATTTAACCCATTTATTTTTTATTTTTCTAATATTCACACAAACATTTACGATTTAATTTTTCAATTCTTCACCAAATATTTCGAGAGACAAAAATTAAAGAAACAATTTCCATGGGTTTAAAATTTAATAGATATTTATAAAAAATTAATTAAAGTTTTAACATAAAAAAATTACTATTTCACCCTTAAATTAAAAAAAAAACACTTCCATACATACGACATGATTTTTCAATTCTTCACTAAATAAAACGATAGAGAAATAAATGAAAAACAATTGCCACAGACATAAAATTTACTAGATTTACTCAAAATGAATCAGTTTAAGTCTTAACTCAGAAAATATCACCGATTGTTCCTTAAATTTTAAAATATTTACACCAAAACTTACGATTTGATTTTTTCAATTCTTCACCAAATAAAACGAGAGAGTAAAAACTTAGAAAAACAATTGCTACATGCTTAAAATTTACAAGATTTATTAACAATTAATTAATTTAAATGTTAACTCAAACAATAGAAAAAATTCATCCCTAAATTTTAAAATATTCACACCCAAACTTACGATTTGATTTTTCAATTTCTTACCAAATATAAACAATAAGAAAAACATAGAAAAACAATAGCTACAGACTTAAAATTTACTAGATTTATTTAAAATCATTCAATTTAAGTATTAGCATAAAATTGTAACCATTTCATCCCTAAATTTTAAAATATTCACTATTTAATTTTTCAATTCTCCACGAAATAAAACGATAGGGAAAAATAGAAAAACCATAGCAACAGGCTTAAAATTTACTAAATTTACTCCAAATGAAGCAGTTTAAGTGTAAACATAAAAAATGTAACCATTTCAACCTTAAATTTTAAAATATTCAAACCCAAACTTACAATTCGTTTTTCAATTCTTCACCAAATAAAATGAAAGGGCAAAAAAATTGAAAAACATTTTTCACAGGCTTAATATTTACTAGATTTATTCATAATGAAACAATTTAAGTGCTAACCTAAAATATTTAACCAATTTCTGTTTAAATTTTTAAATATTTACACCCAAACTTATGATTTAATTTTTCAATTCTTCACCAAATAATTCGAAAGACAAAATTTTAAAAAAACAATTGCCATGGGCTTAAAATTTAATAGATTTATATGTAATAAATTATTAAAGTGTTAACATAAAAAAAATTACTATTTCACCCTTAAATTTAAAAAAAAACACTTCCATACATACGACATGATTTTTCAATTCTTCACTAAATAAAACGTTAGAGAAATAAATGAAAAACAATTGCCACAAACATAAAATTTACTAGATTTACTCAAAATGAATCAGTTTAAGTCTTAACTCAGAAAATATCACCGATTGTTCCTTAAATTTTAAAATATTTACACCAAAACTTAAGATTTAATTTTTCAATTCTTCACCAAATAAAACGAGAGAATAAAAACTTAGAAAAACAATTGCTACATGCTTAAAATTTACAAGATTAACAATTAATTAATTTATATGTTAACTCAGAAAATAGAAAAATTCATCCCTAAATTTTAAAATATTCACACCCAAACTTACAATTCGTTTTTTCATTCTTCACCAAATAAAATTAAAGAGCAAAAAAATTGAAAAACAATTTCCACATGCTTAATATTTACTAGATTAATTCAAAATGAAACAATTTAAATGTTAACTTAAAAAATTTAACCAATTTATCTTTAATTTTTTTAATATTTACACAAAAATTTACGATTTAATTTTTCAATTCTTCAACATATAAATCGAGGGAGAAAAAAAATAGAAAAACAATTGCTGCAGGCTTAAAATTTTCTAGATTTATTCTAATTGACTTAATTTAATTGTTAACATAAAAAATTTAACTATTTAATCTTTAAATTTTAAAATATTTACACACAAATTAATGGTATGATTTTTCAATTGATCACCAAATAAAACAAGAGAGAAAAAATAGAAAAACAAATGCCACGGGCTTAAAATTTACTAGAATCATTAAAAACTATCCATTTTAAGTGCTAACATAAAAAAATTAACAATTTCATCCTTAAATTTTAAAATATTTACATCCAAACTTACAATTTAATTTTTCAATTCTTCACTAAATAAAAAGAGAGAGAAAAAATAGAAAAACAATTGCCACAGACTTAATATTTACTAGATTTATTCAAAACAAAACAGTTTATGTGTTAACTCAAAAAATTTAACCAATTTATCTTTAAATTTAAAAATATTTACACCCAAACTTACGATTTGATTTTTCAATTCTTCATCAAATAAAACGACAGAGAAAAAAATATAAAAACAATTGCCATAGGCATAAAATTTACTAGATTAATTCAAAATTATTCAAATTAAGTGCGAACAAAAATAATTTAAGCGTTTTATCCTTAAATTTTAAAATTTTCCTATCCAAACTTACGTTTTGATTTTTTAATTCTTCATTAAGTAAAAAGAGAGATAAAAATTAGAAAAAAAGTCGATACAGGTTTAAAATTTACTAAATTTATTCAGAATTAATCAATTTAAGTGTAAATATAAAAATTATAATTCATTCTCAAATTTTAAAATATTCAAACCCAAACTTACGATTTGATTTTTCAATTCTTCACTAAATAAATGAGAGAAAAATGTAAAAAAAAAACAAATGCTACAGATTTAAATTTTACTAGATTGATTCAAAATTATTTAATTTAAATATTAACACAAAAAATATAATCATGCCATCATTAAATAATTAAAACTTACAATTTGATTTTTTAATTCTTCATCCAATAAAATGAGAGAGAAAAAATAGAAAAACAAATGCCACAGGCTTAAAATTTACTACATTTATTAAAAAATCATTCAATTTAAATGCTAACATAAAAAATTAACCAATTTCTCCTTAAATATCAAAATATTTACACATATTTTCAATTGTTCACCAAATATATTTGGAGAAAGAAAACAATAGAAAAACAATTGCTACATACTTAAAATTTACTAGATATATTCAAAATTGATTAATTTAAGTACTAACATGAAAACTATAACCAATGTATTTTTAAATTTTAAAATATTTACACCAAAACTGATGATTTTATTTTATAATTCTTCACCAAATAAAAACAAAGATATAAATTGGAAAAATAATTGCTGGGGACTTAAAATTCCCTAAATTTATTAAAAATTGATCAATTTAAGTGCTCACTTAAAAAATATAATCATTTCATTTTTTAATTTTAAAATATTTACACCCAAACTTACGATTTGATTTTTCAATGCTTCACCAAATAAAACGAGAGAGAAAACTTAGGAAAACAATTGCTAGAGGCTTAAAATTCACTTAATATATTAAAAATGATCTAAGTTAAAGTTTTGAATAGAAAAATGTAACCATTTTATCCTTGAATTTTAAAATATACAAACTGAAATTTACGACTTTATTTTTTAATTCACCACGAAATGAAACGAAAGAGGAAGACAATAGAAAAACAATTGCTGCAGGATTAAAATTTACTAATTTTATTTATATTGAATCAATTTATGTGTTAACATCAAAAGTATAACAAATTAATCACTAAATTTCAAAATATTAATACACAAACATACGATTTTATTTTTCAATTCATCACCAAATAAAACGAGGGTGAAATAGTAGATAAACAATTGCCACAAGCTTAAAATTTGCTGGATTTATTTTAAATAAATTATTCTAAGCGCTAACCTAAAAAAATATAACCAATATAACCTGAATTTTAAAATATTTACGTCTAAACTAAAACGATTAAATTTTGTAATTCTTCACCAAATTAAACGAGAGAAAAAATTGAAAAACAATTGCTGCAGGCTTGAAATTTATTAGATTTATTTATAATGAATGAATTTAAGTTTCAACATAAAAATATAACCAAATTATTCTTAAATTTTAAAATATTCACAATCAAACTTAAGATTTGATTTTTTAATTTCTTACCAAATATAACCAGACAGAGAAAAATAGAAAAACAAATGCCACAGGCTTAAAATTTACTAGATTCATTAAAAATTATCGAATTTAGAAGCTAACATAAAAAATGTAACTATTTCAATCTTAAATTTTAAAATATTTACATCAATACTTACAATTTAATTTTTCAATTCTTCATCAAATAAAACAAGGGAGAAAAATAGAAAAACAATTGCCACAGGCTTAATATTCACTAGATTTATTCTAAATGCAATAATTTAAGTGTTAACTCAAAAAATTTAATCAATTTATGTTTAAATTTTTAAAAATTTTAATTTGATTTTTCAATTCGTCACCAAATTAAACGAGAAAGAAATAATAGAAAAACAATTGCTGCAGGCTTAAAATTTACTAGATTTATTAAAAATGAATCAATTTAGGTGTTAAAATAAAAAATTGTAACCATTTCATCCTTAAATTTTAAAATATTCACACTTAAACTTACAATTTGAATTTTTCAATTCTTCGCCGAATAAAACGAAAGAGAAAAAACATAGAAAAATAATTGCTGTAGGCTTAAAATTTACAAGATTTATTCACAATTAATCAATTTAAGTGTTAATTTAAAAAAATAGAACCAATTCATCTATAAATTTTAAAATATTTACACCCAAACCTATGATTAGATTTTTCAATTTCTTACTAAATATAAACAAAAATAAAAAATAGAAAAACAATAGCTACAGGCTTAAAATTTACAAGATTAATTTAAATATATCTAATTTAAGTGCTAACATAAAAAATGTAACTATTTCATCCTTACATTTTAAAATATTTACACCCAAACTTACCATTTGATTTTTTAATTCTTCACCAAATAAAACGAAAGAGAAAAAATAGTAAAACAAATGCCTCAGGCTCAAAATTTACTAGATGTATTCAGAATGAATCGATTTAACTTCTAATATAAAAAATGAAACCATGTAGCTATTAAATTTTTAAATATTTACACAAAACTTACGATTTGATTTTTCAATTCTTCAGCAAATAAAACGAGAGAGAAAAAAATTAGAACAACAATTGCTTCAAGCTTAAAATTTTCTAGATTTATTTATAATGAATCAATTTAAAGTGCTAACACAAAAAATATAAAATTTTCATTCTTACCCACCCTCCAATTACTAAAAAATGCACCAATGTTTTACTGATTAATGACATTATTCAAAGATTTACATTTTATTGATTACATAATTAATCTCTGTTCTCAAATTTTAATTATCATAAAACTAGCGCTAATATTTGGTGGTTTGAAGGTGGGATAGTGGCCACCCACCCACCCTACATATAAAAAGAAAGTAAAAGTCAACATTTGTTTGAGTTTTGTTGATAATAACAAAAGATAGAATGTTGTGAAGTTTTGGAAACGAAACCAGTCATAGTGATGAAAATAAAAATGTATATGTAGGGTGGGTGGGTGGCCTCTATCACACCTTCCAATCACTAAAACATACACTAATGTTTTACTGAATAATAACGTGATTATTCGAAGATTTACATTTTATTAATTACATAAATATTCTCTATGCTACAATTTTAATTATCATAAAACCAGCGCTAATGTTTGGCGGTTGGAAGGTGGGATAGTGGCCACCCACCCACCCTACATATAAAAAGAAACTTAAAATCAACAATTGTTTGAGTTGTGTTAATAATACTAACAGATACAGTATTGTGAAGTTTTGGAAACAAAATCAGTGATAGTGATGAAGATAAAAATGTATATGTAGGGTGGGTGGGTGGCCTCTAACCCACCCTCCAATCACTAAAACATACATCAATGGTGTACTGAATAATTACGTGAGTATTCGAAGATTTACATTTTATTAACTACATAAATATTTTCTGTCTTACATATAAATAAAAACTTAAAGTCAAAAATGGTTTTAGTTTTGTTGATAACACTAACAGATAGAATGTTGTGAAGTTTTGGAAACTTAACAGTGATAGTGATTGAATAAAAATGTATATGTAGGGTGGGTGGGTGGCCTCTATCCCACCCTCCAATCACTAAAACATACACCAATGTTTTATTGAATAACGACGTGATCATTCGAAAATTTACAATGTATTAATTACATAAATAATTTCTGTTCTACAATTTTAATTTTCATAAAACCCGCGCTAATGTTTTAGGGCTGGAAGGTGGGATAGTGGCCACCCACCCACCCTACATATAAATAGAAACTAAAAGTCAACAATTGTTTGTTTTGCTGATAATAACAGCAGATAGAATGTTGTGAAGTTTTGGAAACGAAACCAGTGATAGTGATGATAAAAATATATATGTAGGGTGGGTGGGTGGCCTCTATCCCACCCTCAATCACTAAAACATACACCAATGTTTTACTGAATAATAACGTGATTATTCGAAGATTTGCATTTTATTAATTACATAAATATTTTCTGTTCTACAATTTTAGTTATCATAAAACTAACGTTAATTTTTGGTGGTTGGAAGGTGGGATAGTGGTCACCCACCCACCCTACATATAAAAGGAAACTTAAAGTCGACAATTGTTTGAGTTTTGTTGGTAATAACAGAAGATAGAATGTTGTGAAGTTTTGGAAACGAAACCAGTGATAGTGATTGAAATGAAAATGTATATGTAGGGTGGGTGGGTGGCCTCTAACCCACCCTTCAATTTCAAAAACATTAGCGCATCAAGAAAATATTTGGCGGTTTATAAGAGGACAGAAAATTCTGTATTTTCTTTCTTTAAAGCTTCAGTTTGAAGAATTATAAATTTTGATAAGGGTTTAGAAAACTTATCAATTGTAAACCCTATTTTTTTCAGCAATTCCTATTTGAAACTGGTTATTATATACAAGAAAAAAGCTTTAAATTCAATTTTCGACAAGAATAATAATTTTATAAGAAGAGACATTAAATAATTGTTTCTATAAAGCCCAATTTTGTGTAATAAGTAATAAAAATAAATTATTTTCTTCGTTGAGTATTATTCTAGTCGTTTGAATTGTACGTGTTTGTGTTTTCCGTATAGGCCTGCATCGGGCATAAGTTCGGTGTTATTGACAAAACGTTGTAAGTAGTTCAAGGGGGGTGACGGCCCGGCGGCCCGGCGAGGTGGTTTTGTTGGTTAGGTGGTTACGAGTTGATGATTGCGCCCGTGATTAGAGCGTTTACGGTGACGTGACTGGTGGCGGCGGTGCTGTGAAGCGTCGCGACGCTCGATCGCCAGACGACGCATCGCATCGCCGTATCGATGCACCAACGCGATTTACATACACAGAAGCCGTACTATGATTAACCTCGCGATCCATACTGAATTCATTTCCATCGGGTTGTCAGGTGCTATAATTGCACGCAGAATTACAAACGACCATGAGAATACGATGAATGTAATTGCAAAAACAAATCCAATAATGTAATACGAAAATCGAGTTTTAGAACAAATTTCTTCTTGAAAATCCACGTTTAACCTATAATAATAATAACTTTAGGGTGGGATAGTGGACACAGCTGTATTGATGGCTTAGTTCTGTGTTAGCAGCTCAAAATTGTAATTTATCTTTTGAAGTGAGCATTCGTTTGAAAAATGTTTAATATTTCTGCCAGATCTTAATGATTATTTGCTTTGATTAATGCCTTTATTTTATCGTCTTCGGCTTCAACTGGCCTTCCTGAACGTGGCGAATCATTAACGTTGAAATTACCTCTACGGAATTTGGCAAACCAATTTTGGCACTAGCGTTCTGTTAAGCAATCTTTACCTCGACAATTTTACTATGAATAATAACACCAATTCAAAAATAAACCCCAATTTTTACTTTACAAACTTAATTGCTTATAATTATTCTACTTAGATTCGATATTAATGTATCTATTTTTTTTCCAGATGCCACCCACCAGTCTTCTATCTAAGTGTCGCGCAGTGCCAAAACGAATCGAAGTCCTCAGGTACAATTTGGATACTTGGTGGATGTCCAAATAATGTAAGTTTTTTAGTTTACTCATAAACCAGATTGTATTGATTCACTATTAATAACAACCAAAAATTATCTGAAGTTTATAAAGCTTAAAACTATCTAAAGACAAATTTTTAATTTTAGTTAGACTACAAGACAAGGACAACTAATTTATAGATTAATCTACTAAAATTCTTTCTTTAGACAAGACAACCTTCTCAATCAACTATGAGAAGAAAGGTTTTTTTTTTATCAACAAGTTCATCTTCAAAAGTAACTTATCAACAGTTTCATACTTTATAGCTTCTATTAAAAGAGTATTAGAACAATAAAGAGAGATAGAATTCTCACATCATCTATGGCTTTGAATTTTCTGAGCCCAAAAAATAAAAAACAATATGTTTTTGTAGTGGAAATCATTTGATCAAAGAATTTTAAAAATCGGAATATTATTAGAAAAATCCCTAAAAGTAAAAATCCACAACTCCTTCTCTTCTTCTTTTACTCCCGAACAAGGCCTCCCTCAAGGCTCTCCCCTCTCACCCCTATTATACAACATTTTTAGCTCCGACATCTATAATCCTGATCCTCTCTACTTCAATCCTTCCAAATATCTCCTACAATTTGCTGATGATACTGCCCTAATTACCCATGCTCCCACGTTACCAAAAGCCCTCCAATTCCTTCAAGAGCTAATTGACTCCCTTCAACACTGGTTTGCAAAATGGCGTATTAAAATCAATCCCCATAAATCACAGCTCCTAATTCCATATCACCGCACCAATAATTCTCCCTACAATATCTCAATTTCTCACACTATTATCCCCCCCTCAAATTCCGTTAAATACCTAGGCATAACCATAGACCCCAAAATTAATTTCAAAAAACACACAGCTATAATTAAAAACAAAATTACAACTAGGGCAAAATATTTTAGATGTTTAACTTATAGAAATGATGGCATCACTAGTAAAACAGCAGTCAAAATATACAAAATGATTTGTCGCCCATTACTGGACTATGGTTGTGCCCTCTATCCCAATCCCAGCAACCCAACCTCCCGTAATATTCAAGTTAGCGAGCGAGCATCCCTCCGTACCCTAACAAAACTCCGGCATCCTCTAAATCCTTTACATAATCCTTCCAACCAACTCCTCTATGATACAACCTTAGTTATCCCCATTCAAGAACGCCTTCGATTCCTATCAGAAAAATTCTCCAAAAAGCCTTTCAACTTTCATATATTATCCCTGTACTGTCTTCCTAGAAACCCTAACATAATTCCTAAATTTAAAAACCCACATTCTACCATTTTCGATTTCATTTCATCACTTCATGCATCTACTCACTAAAGACTGACGCCATATGACTAGACAAAACAAGGCAGAAAGACCTCTGGTCGATAGCCTTTTGACAGATTAACATAATAACACCTCATTCATCATTTATTTATTATTTAAATAATGTACATATTTGTCAATAAAGATGTATATATATATATATTAGAAAAAATATCGCCAAAAGTAACTCAAAATATTTAAAAGAAACAATTGAACTACGAGCTTTTTGTATAAATCAAATAGTATATTAATTTTTTTAATCGGAATGATTCATTCAAAAGATGGTCAAACGAAACAATGAAAGTAATTGATTAAATTGTTAATTGATACAAAAAATATTTCACCACAGATTAAGCGAGAAAAAATAATTCATCGTATAAACAATTGAACTACGATTGGTGGAAATCAAACGTATTTAATGTTGGAAAACAATTGCCGTACGAATTTTCTAAATCGGAACATTATTTCAAAAGATATCGTTAAAATAAAAACTGATCAATAATTCAACTACGAAAAAACAACCTAAATAAAAAACTGTAATTAAAAAATTGTTAAAAATCAACCACCCATCCAATATGGTTAAATCTCAATTTCAATCCACAATAATCATATTTTCAAACTAACATCAAAACAATTGACATATCACGTATGTAAACTTGATGACGTCTCAAAAAACTTGAGTTGAAAGAAATAAAATTCCAATCGGTGATTTAAATAACTCTTGAAAATTAACCACCCATCGAATATGGTTAGAAATCTAAAATTGAATCCACAATTAACGTATTTTTAAGTTATCATCAAAACAATTGACATATCACGTATGTAAACATGATGACACCCCAAAAAACTTAAGTTGAAAGTAATAAAATTGCAATCGGTGATTTAAATAACTCTTGTAAATTAACCACCCATCAAATATGGTTAGAAATCTAAAAATGAATCCACAATTAACGTATTTTTTAGCTATCATCAACACAATTGACATATCATGTCTAGAAACATGATGACACCTCAAAAAACTTGAGTTAAAAGTAATAAAATTGCAATCGGTGATTTAAATAATTGTTGTAAATTAACCACCCATCAAATATGGTTAGAAATCTAAAATTTAATCCACAATTAACGTATTTTTAAGCTATCATCAAAACAATTGACATATCACGTCTGGAAACATGATGACACCTCAAAAAACTTGAGTTGAAAGTAATTATATTGCAATCGGTGATTTAAATAATTGTTGTAAATTAACCACCCATCGAATATGGTTAAAAATCTCAAATTAAATCCACAATTAACGCATTTTTAAGCTATCATCAAAACAATTGACATATCACGTCTAGAAACATGATGACACCTCAAAAAACTTGAGTTGAAAGTAATAACATTGCAATCGGTGATTTAAATAATTATTGTAAATTAACCACCCATCGAATATGGTTAAATCTTAAATTCAATCCACAATTATCGTATTTTTAAACTAACATCAAAACAATTGACATATTACGTCTGGAAACATGAGGACACCTCAAAAAACTTGAGTTGAAAGTAATAAAATTGCAATAGGTTATTTAAATAATTATTGTAAATTAACCACCCATCAAATGTGGTTAGAAATCTAAAATTTAATCCACAATTAACGTATTTTTAAGCTATCATCAAAACAATTGACATATTACGACTAGAAACATAATGACATCTCAGAAAACTTGAGTTGAAAGAAATAAAATTGTAATCGGTGATTTAAATAATTGTTTTAAATTAACCACCCATCGAATATGATTAAAAATCCAGAATTAAATCGAGAATTAACATATTTTTTAACTATCATCAAAACAATTGACATATTACCTCAAAAAAACTTGATTTGAAGGAAATAAAATTGTTACAAAAGTGTTGATAAAATATATATTAACGACATCTACATAATTTTAATATTTTATTTTATTAAACTAAAACAGTTATAGTGGTGTAAGTAGCAATATATATGTAGGGTGGGTGGGTGGCCTCTATCCACCCTCCAATCTCTAAATAATAAACGAAAGTGATAATTTAAATCTTTATACATAAACGAGTGTTTTATTGAATACCAATTTGACTACACGTATATTTCAACTAGATTAAAAATGCAAACTTCTATTTTATATAATTGATATTATAAGAAAACTGTTGCTTATATTATAAAGCTGAAGGGTGTGATAGTGGCCACCCACCCACCCTACATATTTCCTGAAACTTAAACCACAACAGAGTTTATAATATTATGAAAAACATCTACAAAATTTTGTTTTAATTTATTGAACTAAAACAGTTACAGTGATATAAGTACTAATATATATGTAGGGTGGCCTCTATCCACCCTCCAATACCTAAATCATAAATTAGTGTTTTGCTAAATACCAATTTGACTACAAGTATATTTATCGTAGATTTAAAATGCAAACTTCTATTTTTTTATAACTGTTATTATAAGAAAACCGTTGCTTATGTTTTAAAGTTGGAGGGTGGGATAGTGGCTACCCACCCACCCTACATATTTCATGAAACTTAAACTACAACAGAGTTTAGAATATTATGAAAAACATCTACATAATTTTAATATTTTATTTTATTGAACTAAAACAGTTATAGTGGTGTAAGTACCAATTATATGTAGGGTGGGTGGGTGGCCTCTATCCACCCTCCAATCTCTAAATCATAAACGAAATTGAGAATTTAATTCATCGTACTTAAACGAATGTTTTGTTGAATACCATTTTGACTACAAGTATATTTATACTAGATTTAAAATGCAAACTTCTATTTTTTTATAATTGCTATTATAAGAAAACCGTTGCTTATGTTTTAAAGATGGAGGGTGGGATAGTGGCCACCCACCCACCCTACATATGTAATGAAACCTAAACTACAACAGTGTTTATATTGTTTTGAACAACATTAACAAATTTTTCGTTTTTGATTTATTGAACTAAAACAGTTACAGTGATGTAAGTACCAATACATATGTAGGGTGGGTGGGTGGCCTCTGTTCCACCCTCCAATCTATAGATCATAAATAAGTGTTTTGCTAAATAATAATTTTACTAGAAGTATATTTCTCTAAATTTAAAATGTAAACTTCTTTTTTATAATTATTTTTATGACAAATCCGTCGCTTGTATTATAAGTCTGGAGGGTGGGATAGTGGCCACCCACCCACCCTACATATTTATTGAAACCTAAACTACAACAGCGTTTATATTGTTACGAACAACATCTACATTTTTTTTGTTATTGTTTTATTGAACTAAAACAGTTATAGTGGTGTCCCACGATCCAGTATGTTTGTTATATGTAAAATCACAAGTTCGTATTTCGATTGTTTTTCGATGTTTCTGCTTATAACTTTGGAAATAATTTTCAGATTTTGTAAATTCCTGTAACAAACGATTCCCATGATCTAATATGTTTGGAATATGTAAAAATCTCAAGTTCGTATTTCAATTGTTTTTCGATTTTTCGCTTATAACTTTGGAAATAATTATCAGATTTTGAAAATTCGTGCAGCAAACGATTCTCACGATTCAATATGTTTGGAATATGCAAAAATCTCAAATTCGTATTTCAATTGTTTTTCAATCTTTCGCTTATAACTTTGGAAATAATTGTTGGATTTTAAAAATTTATGAAGCGATCGATTCCCACGATCCAGTATGTTTGGAATATGTAAAAATCTCAAATTCGTATTTCAATTGTTTTTCAATTTTTCGCTTATAGCATTGGAAATAATTGCTGGATTTTGAAAATTTATGGAGCGATCGATTCCCACGATCCAATATGTTTGGAATATGTAATAATCTTAAATTCGTATTTCAATTGTTTTTCCATTTTTCGCTTATAACTTGGGATATAACTATCAGATTTTGAAAATTCGTACAGTAAACGATTCCCACGATCTAATATGTTTGGAATATTTAAAAATCTTAAATTCGTATTTCAATTGTTTTTCGATTTTTCGCTTATAATTTTGAAAATAATTATCAGATTTTGAAAATTAGTGCAGCAACCGATTCCTACGATCCAATATGTTTTGAATATGTAAAAATCGCAAATTCGTATTTCAATTGTTTTTCGATTTTTCGCTTATAACTCTGGAAATAATTCTCTGATTTTGAAAATTCCTGGAGCGATCGATTCCCACGATCCAAATATTTGGAATATCTAAAAATCTTAATTTTGTATATAAATTGTTTTTCGATTTTTTGATTATAATTTTGGAAATAATTATCAGATTTTGAAAATTCGTGCAGCAAACGATTCTCACGATTCAATATGTTTGGAATATGCAAAAATCTCAAATTCGTACTTCAATTGTTCTTCGATTTTTCACTAATAAGCTTTGGAAATAATTATTGAATTTTGAAAATTTTTGGAGCTATCGATTCCGACAATCCAGTATATTTGAAATGTGTAAAAATTCTAAATTCGTATTTCAATTGTTTTTCGATTTTTTGATTATATCTTTGGAAATAATTCTCAGATTTTGAAAATTCCAGCAGCAAACGATTCTCTTGATCCAATATGTTTGGAATATGTAAAAATCGCAAATTCGTACTTCAATTGTTTTTCGATTTTTCGCTTATAACTTTGGAAATAATTATCAGATTTTCAAAATTCCTGCAGCAAACGATTCTCACGCTCTAATATCTCTGGAATATGTATAAATCTGAAATTCGTATTTCAATTGTTTTTCGATTTTTCGCTTATAACTTCTGAAATAATTATCAGATTTCGAAAATTCTTTTGTATTTCAATTGTTTTTCGATTTTTTGATAATAATTTTGGAAATAATTGTCAGATTTTGAAAATTCGTGCAGCAAACAATTCTCACGATTCAATATGTTTATTTATTTATTTATTTAACGGACATGCCATTCAAAAACATATATACAATGTAAATAAAGTTTCATACATAATATATAATAATCTAAAATTCGTATTTCAATTGTTTTTTTGATTTTTCGCTTATAACTTTGGAAATAATTATCAGATTTTGATAATTCGTGCAGCAAACGATTTTCACGATCAAATAGTTTTGGAATATGTAAAAATCTCAAATTCGCATTTCAATTGTTTTTAGATTTTTCGCTTATAACTTTGGAAGTAATTATCAGATTTTGAAAATTCGTACAGCAAACGATTTTCACGATCAAATAGTTTTGGAATATGTAAAAATCTCAAATTCGCATTTCAATTGTTTTTCGATTTTTCACTTATAACTTTGGAAATGATTATCAGATTTTCAAAATTCCTTCAGCAAACGATTCTCACGATTCAATATGTTTGGAATATGTAAAAATCTTAAATTCGTATTTCAATTGTTTTTAGATTGTTCGCTTATAACTTTGGAAGTAATTATCAGATTTTGAAAATTCGTACAGCAAACGATTCTCACGATCCAATATGTTTGGAATATGTAAAAATCTGAAATTCGTATTTCAACTGTTTTTCGATTTTTCACTTATAGCTTTGGAGATAATTATCAGATTTCGAAAATTCCTGCAGCGATCGATTTCCACGATCCAATATGTTTGGAATATGTAAAAATCTTAAATTCGTATTTCAATTGTTTTTAGATTTTTCGCTTATAAATTTGGAAATGATTATCAGATTTTCAAAATTCCTTCAGCAAACGATTCTCACGATTCAATATGTTTGGAATATGTAAAAATCTTAAATTTGTATTTCAATTGTTTTTAGATTTTTCGCTTATAACTTTGGAAATAATTATCAGATTTTGAAAATCCGTGCAACGATCGATTGACAAGAATCGATACATTTAGATTACATGAAAATTTGAAATTCGTTTGAAATTGTTTTTTGTTTTTTTATTTATAACTTTTTAAATTATACACCGATTTTAAAAATTCTTCCACTGATTGATTGCTACCATTCAATATGTTTAGATCATACGAAAATCTGAGCTTGTAGTGTTTTTTTTCTATCGCTTCTGACTTATAGAATATAATAATCAGATTTTTAAATTATTTGTTATCCCAAATTCTTATTTTAGTTGTTTTCCTCTGTTTGCTTATAACTTTTGAAATTATGTCAATTTTTGCACTGATTTATTACTGTGAGCAAACACTTTAAAATTGTGTAAAAAACAAACAAAATTTGTACTTCAATTGTTTTTCGATTTTGTGACTATAACGTTGGAAGTAATTATCAGTTTTCGGAAATTTCTACGCCAATCTATTGTCACAATTCAATATGATTAGAATATGTAAAAATCTCAAAATAGTAATTTAATTGTTTTCTGATTTTTTGCTTGAAACATAAAAACAATAGTCAGATTTAAAAAAATCTTTGCACTTATGAATTGCAACGATTAAATATATTTGGGTTACGTAAAATCTAGAAATTAGTACTTCAATTGTTTTATCATTATTTTTTGTGTATAATTTTGGAACTAATATTCAGATTTTGAAAATTTTTGCACCGATTGATGTTCGAACATATTTAGATTCTGTGAAAATTTTCAAATTCGTACTTTCACTTATTTTTCGATTCGTCGCCTAGCATTTATATTATAAAATATTATTCGGATTTTAAACATTTCCGCAGCAATCGATTGTCGTGATCAACTATGTAAAATAAACTTCGCACTTCAATTGTTTTTCCATTGTGTTTGATTACAACATTTGAAATAATGTTTAGATTTTAAGAATTCTCGAAAATATCGTATAAATCTATAAAAGAAATTTCTGGTGTTTCTATAAGCAAATTAAAAAAAAAGATATTATAAAATGAAGTACCAATACATAAGTAGGATGGGTGGGTGGCCTCTATTCCACCCTGCAATCTATAAATCATAAAGAAGGGTTTTGCTAAATATCAATTTGACTACAAGTGTATTTACACTAGATTTAGAACGTAAACTTCACTTTTTCTAAGTATTTTTATGAGAAATCCGTCGCTTATGTTTTAAATCTGGAGGGTGGGATAGTGGCCACCCACCCACCCTACATATTTTATGACATTTAAACTACAACAGCGTTAATAATGTTTTAAACAACATTAACAAATATTTCATTTTTGATTTATTGAACTAAAACAGTTACACTGATGTAAGTATCAATATATATGTAGGGTGGGTGGGTGGCCTCTATTCACCCTCCAATCCCTAGATCATAAACGAAAGTGAGAATTTAATTCATCGTACATAAACGACTGTTTTGTTGCATACCAATTTGACTACAAGTATACTTATAGTAGATTTAGCATGAAAACTTCTATTTTTTTTAGATTTGCTATTATAAGAAAACCGTTGCTTATGTTTTAAAGCTAGAGGGTGGGATAGTGGCCACCCACCCACCCTACATATTTAATGAAACCTAAATTACAACAGCGTTTACAATGTTAGGAACAACATCTGAATTTTTTGTTATTGTTTTATTGAACTAAAACAGCTAAATTGGTGTAAGTACCAATATTTATGTAGGGTGGGTGGGTGGCTTCTATTCCACCCTTAAATCTGTAGATCATAAACAAGGGTTTTGTTAAATATCAATTTGACTACAAGTATAAATATACTAGATTTTGAATGGAAACTTCTATTTTTCATAATTACTATTATAAGAAAATAGTTGCTTATGTTTTAAAGTTGTAGGGTGGGATAGTAGCCACCCACCCACCCTACATATTTCATGCAACTTAAACTACAACAGAGTTTATAATATTATGATCAACATTTACAAATTATTGGTTTTTGATTTATTAAACTAAAACAGTTACAGTGATGTAAGTACCAATATATATGTAGGGTGGGTGGGTGGCCTCTATTCCACCCTCCAATCTCTAGATCATAAACCAGTGGTTTGTTGAATACCAATTTGACTACAAATATATTTACATTAGATTTAGAATGTAAACTTCACTTTTTCTAATTATTTTTATGAGAAATCCGTCGCTTGTATTTTAAGTCTGGAGGGTGGGATAGTGGCCACCCACCCACCCTACATATTTCATGAAACATAAACTACAACAGCGTTTATAATGTTATAAACAACATTTACAAAACTTTGGTTTTGTTTTATTGAACGAAAACAGTTACAGTGATGTAAATACCAATATATATGTAGGGTGGGTGGGTGGTCTCTATCCCACCCTCTAATCTCTAGATCATAAACGAGTGTTTTGTTGAATACCAATTTAGCTACAAGTATATTTCTCTAGATTTAAGATGAAAGGTTGAAGTGCTCATGCTTAATACAGAATAAATAGACTTGTAAACAAAGAGATATTCAATAAAACACTCGGGTATGATCTTGAGATTGGAGGGTGGAATAGAGGCCACCCACCCACCCTACATATTTAATGAAACTTGAATTACAACAGAGTTTATAATGTTATAAACAACATTTACAAATTTTAGGTTTTTGATTTATTGAACTAAAACAGTTACAGTGATGTAAGTACCAATACATATGTAAGGTGGGTGGGTGGCCTCTATTCCACCCTCCAATCTCTAGATCATAAACCAGTGTTTTGTTGAATACCAATTTGACTACAAATATATTTACATTAGATTTAGAATGTAAACTTCACTTTTTCTAATTATTTTTATGAGAAATCCGTCGCTTGTATTTTAAGTCTGGAGGGTGGGATAGTGGCCACCCACCCACCCTACATATTTCATGAAACATAAACTACAACAGCGTTTATAATGTTATAAACAACATTTACAAAACTTTGATTTTGTTTTATTGAACGAAAACAGTTACAGTGATGTAAATACCAATATATATGTAGGGTGGGTGGGTGGCCTCTCTCCCACCCTCCAACCTCTAGATCATAAACGAGTGTTTTGTTGAATACCAATTTAGCTACAAGAATATTTCTCTATATTTAAGATGAAAGGTTGAAGTGCTCATGCTTAATCCAGAATAAAGAGGCTTGTAAACAAATAGTTAATCAACAAAACACTCGAGTATGATCTAGAGATTAGAGGGTGGAATAGAGGCCACCCACCCACCCTACATATTTCATGAAACTTAAACTACAACAGTGTTTATAATGTTTTAAACAACATTTACAAATTTTTCGTTTTTGATTTATTGAACTGAAGCAGCTAAAGTGATGTAAGTACCAATATATATGTAGGGTGGGTGGGTGGCCTCTATCCCACAATCCAACGTCTAGATCATAAACGAGGGTTTTGTTGAATATCCATTTGTTTACAAGCTTATTTATCCTGGATTAAACATGTCCACTTCAACTTTAACTTTTCAATAAACAATTAGATCTATTTAATTTAGGCAAAAAATTATAACAGAACTCGTTTAATACAAATTAGAGCAAGATTTTTTTATTTAAATTAAAACATTATTTTAAATGTCAAACGAAAAACAATTGAACAACGACTTAAGATCAAAATCTTTTCGATAATGACAATCATTTATTTAGAAAACTTACCATGTAATTTCTTTATCTTCAATTAATGATATATTAGTTCAGTAGGAGTAAAATAGGGTGATTTGGTGTGTAGAGGGTGGGTTAGAGGTTATACCGTCACCTTAAAAGCCTTGGTTTTTAAATAAAAGAAATAAATATGATAATTACAAGCAAATAACTTTCCC